>OY776674.1:168336425-168987467 GCA_963675555.1 Leptura quadrifasciata
AGTAAATCACATCCATACTTGATGACGTAAAAAAACTTTAAGGTAATAAAGTGTTTGTATATAAAGCGATAAATATGTATCCCAACAAATGTAAAGGCACAACAGTTTGCGAATCTGTTTCACAAATATTGTTAAAATATTTAAATTTGGAATCATATTAAAATTGATCCCTTTTTATGGTCCTCCTATATATTCATGATCGAGGGCATTGTCCATTATTAAAATTTAGAGGCTAAGCCTCGGAGCATCCTTTTTGGTGTACATATACAAAATAATCAATGATTTTTCAAAGGCTTACATATTTTTTGCGACAACAGTATATTTCACGTTTTACATTGAAAGCTATAGTCCAGATTAGCGTCATATATTTAAATACTGTAGATCATATAAATGCAAGTGTACTAAGTAAATAAGGTTAGGTTAGTTCTGGTAACTCTTCGACATTGCTAATGGGATCCCTCCAAAAGATATTTTGGGAGTAGTCGTTAGCTGCCTCCAGACGAGACGGATACAACTGGTCTACTATGACACTCATGTTTGTGTAACTGGAAAAAACAAATCAGGTTTGGTAATATATGTAATGGTAAGCTGCACTGAAACGTTCTTATATTGTGTTTTTATGGATATACAGAGTGAATTTGAAGTACCAGTGAAAATTTTAACCTCCTTATAGGTTGATTTACAATATTTTAATGATAAAATTCATTTTTTTTTGTAGTGTAATTTAATTATTTAAAATCGCGTCCGATAAGTATCAATTGTTAAAATATTTATTTAATGCAAGTAATTCTGTACACTCTATTCAGATTTACATTATAGACGAATAGACATTTGAGACATTTTAAAAATTTGTCTGCGAACCTTCTACTTGTATGGTTTGTAGTCATATTTAAGCAGAGAAACTTATGCTCGATTCGCATCTCAAAGGGGAGGAGTCGTTTTGAATGAAAACCATTTTCACAAAATACTTAAAAACACTACTCAACACGCGATTTGCTCACTATGTCAACTTCATTGGGTTGGTTTTCTGTTTTTATCCTCCGAAAATGTTAGAACGTTTAGTGAGGCGTGTGTTTTGTGAAAATAGTTATCATACAGTAAATATATTGATTTGGGTAATCCCCATAAGGAAACGTCTCCACCCTTGGGACCCGGATACAGCATTGTCAGGACTGCGTACAGACCCTACAAGTTGAAGAAAGTTCCTAAACAACTTTTCAAAATGTAAGTAGGCTTTTGACCCTATTACTCATGTTATCGCATTTTGAACAATTTTTTTGTAATTCCCGAATTTAAAGAACTATAAATTCATTTGATTTGACTAATTTTTTAATATTAAAATTCTATCAATTTTTCGCGTCAATTCCTTCCTGACGAAATGAAAAAAGTATAGTGCTGTTCTATTGGATGGATATGCCTGTCTTAGGGCCACTTCAATAGAATCGTTGGACTATTACTTTTAATAACCGGAGTTTATCTATTTAGATTATAATATTTGCTCCTACACTGAAATATTGTTGTTTAGGACTAATATTTATATCATATCGCACATATTTATACGTAATAGCATGAACATGAAATTTTCAAAATTTCAGGACATTTTTAATGCAATTTTGAATTTTCCAACATGAAGTTAACTAATTTGTCCTAACTTGGATCATTCAGATATGTGGTATGTGGGGAGCAAGCGCAAGTATGACACATAAGAACTTTTCGTCCTATTCTGAAGAGTATAATAAATCCATGTGACTTTTTTAAAAGTAAACCTTTTTTCAGCACACTCAATATCCAGCTATTCATGCAAGGTGCTTAATTTTTTATTTTTGAAAAGCAATTTGAAACGTGCTAGGTCTGGGTTAACATGGACAAAAAAATTAATTGTTAGTAGCATTATTGTTTTTGTATATTTTGAGTGCATACTTCATATTTAATTAAGAATGATTTTTAAAACAAAAATTTCAATTATATAAAGGAACATTTGTTTTTAGAAAAATTCCTAATTTTCTATAGAAAAAGGGCATCCACAGTTATTACTCTATTAGAAACTTTTTCAAGAAACGTATTTATAATAATAATGTATTGTAAAAACAAGACCTTAAGTTTGCAATGATATGTTGGCATATCTATTACTATCAAAGTTGTAAATAAAATTCCCACCATTGTTCTGGCTATCCCTAATCAAAAAAACTAAATACCCTGCTACCTGCCCCTTCTGCATTCTACTAGTTGTTCTTTACTTAAACAAATATTGCGTCCTTACATGCTAAATAAATGCATGTCTCCAACTTCTCGCCAGAAAATTGTTTATGCCTAGTTTCTCATCATTTCATATACTTCTCATATACAGGCCTACTGATTGTCCATATGAGTACTAGAAACTATTCTGGGACAAAATTGAATCTTTGAGTTTATGCCAGGAAAATTTAATTATAATTGGTGACTTTAATTTTCCAAAGATTTCCTGGCCTATTATGGAACCCTGGACGACAGAGAATGCAACTTCAAATTCCATTAATATTGTTATGTGTTTACACTCTCCAGTAAAAACCCTGTAGCCCAGTTGCCAGGGGTTTTAAGTCGGAATTAATCGTTATCTCGCTAATTGTTTCATGAAAGGATAGTTTTTTTACTAGTAGAAAGTGACCCCATGAACCCTTATAAAAAACGGAGTGACTATTTGTACATACAGGATATACGAATAGCGTCAGGACTACTCGTACATGCAGTATGTTTGAATAGCGCCAGGACTATTCGTACATGCAATATGTGAGAATATTGTAAGAAGTATGTAGGTTTCTCATCAGCAGTCCGTGGTGTAGTGGCTAGGTTGCTCGATTCTCACACGTGAGATCGAGGGTTCGAATCAACTTGTTACAGTTTTTTGTAACTACATTTTGTTAACTAAAATACGTAATACGAATATTTTTTAGGTTAGTTCGTTAGGTTAAATATCTTAACATCATTTGATGTAGTATGGTTGCTTATGATAGATAATTTCCCTTGCCCTAGCCATTTTGTTAACAACTAAAATATGTAATATGAATATTATTTCTTTAGGTATACGCGATCCTTCTTATTCCTCTCGTATTTTAATTTATGATCGACGATCCTATTTTATTATTTTATACATACTGCACGTACGAATAGTCCTGACGCTATTCATACATCCTGCATGTATGAAAGTCATTCCGTATAAAAAGCCCTCTGAAATGGAAAAATTCAGTTTTTTGCTAATATCTCGAAAAATAATGAAAAAAAAAAAAAGATAGCACCACGTGAAAGAGGGGGAAATTTTACAAAAAAAATTGTATATAAATTTTTTTTTTATAGATTTTTCCCTTAGCATGAGAAATTATTACAGTTCGCTCAATATATAAAGTGGAACAAAATGATAAAGCTTACTTAACTTTCATGTGCAATTTAAAAGAAATAGAAATTAAAAGTAAGTATACCATTGGAAAGCTGAATTCTGCCTCTTTAAAATGCTACCTTATTTTTTGTTTTTAATGGGTACAAATTGTCTTTATTATGTAGCGGCGGTCGAGGAATGCTTCATTTCCCTGTGCAACGCGCTTGAAATATTGAGCGAACTGTAAATAATTTCTTATGCTAAGGGAAAACTTATATATTATTGGTAAAATTTCCCGCTCATTCACGTGGTGCTATCCGTTTTTTTTTCTGTATTTTTTCGCAATTTCTAGCAAAAAAAACTGAATTTTTCCTTTTCAGAGGATTTTTTATAAAGGCTCGCAGGGGTAAATTTTGGTAAACTTTTTTTGAGTTACTTTCTACTAGCAAAAGACTAGCCTTTCATGAAGTTAAGAATTAGCTCCGACTTAAAACTCCTGGCAACTGAGCTACTGGCCTATCCTCTGACAATGAAGGATGCAACTTCAGACTTCATTAATATGTTTCTTGATGCAGTTTAAATCAACATATTTCCGATATCACCGAACATCGAACAAACCAGTATTGATCTTTCATCAATTTTTTAATGACCAAAGAAAAATTCTTGTAGTCTGAGCTCGCTTATAGGTGTTTTTGACCATATATGCATTGATTTTAAAGTTCAATTTGTGTCTTTGCATGTCGATTTTCCCTCGTCCAAAGTATATAACTATCACAAAGCCGACTATGTGGCGCTTAATAATCACTTTAGAAATATAAACTGTTTCGATGTCTGTACAGGCACCAATCCAAACATACTTTGGGAAAGCTTGGTTATACAAGTACTACACACAGCTCACCCCGCACTTTAATAATAAAACGTCGCCAGTATATAAGAAACCTTGGATCGGCAAGCAATTACATGGATATGTCCCTTGAGAAAAAAAGCCCTGTTGCAAATGATGGGTGGAGAGAATTTTGATGATGTATACATCCCAAGCAACACATGATGGTTTAATAAACGTTTATTATATGAAATTACGGATTAAATTTCGTTATCGTATATTTAATCAACGTCTATGAAAAGCGTTTATTTTATAAACGATTTTTCTACGTATATTATAAATCAATTTCTTAGAAAATTTTTGGAGTAACGCAGAATATTTGACAAATATTTAATTGAGAGTTGAGACTACACTTCAGTCAAATGCTTAAATTGTAAATTGGTGAAATTGACACTACTTGCATTTTTTCAGCCATATTAGAGTTTTTAATATACGATTTTTAAATGTATACGATAAATATGTATTTGTGCTACATTTTTTATAGGCATGTCATAAACAATTACAACTAAAAGTTCGAAGATTATAACAATATCTGGAAATATGAGTAAAATATTTACATTAATCAAAATTTGTTATAGATAGATGATGAATGAAAATATCTGTTTAGTAATATTGCAGTTTATAATATATGGTTTTTAAACGTATATCAATCTGCATTGATTGCGCAGTTGCCAGCAACCGGGTTAGTATTGTTGTCTTTGTTGCAGAATTCATAAGCATTTCTCATAAATATATACATCTCTCTCATTGTCTCAACAGTACAGCTGGTGAGCAACCGCGGATTGTCGTGTTAATTGCTGTCTCGTGTGGTAGTGGTCAACCTTAGTAGTGTGGCCTTGTGATCGAAACAAAGAATATTTACTTGTTTGTTTTGCGTATATATTATTTGATTGAAATTCAACAAGTGTTATGTTGATGGGCCGCCCTTATCCTTGAGTTATTAAATTGTAGTGCATTAAAGTTACAAGAATGAACCAACTTGTGATTGGTAAGAATTATTGTTTATCTGAGCGATTTCATAGTAACTGCATTTTTTTCATCACGGAAGGTCTAAAACTCTGCATGGCTAGTGTTGAAGGCGTGGGTGAGACTAGTGACAATAAATAGACTCTATTTTTGGATTTTAGTAAAGAGTAATTAACAATGTTGTGTTTTGTTATCGTTGTCAAACATCCTAGGTCCCCAAGGGTGAAATAGTAAATGATGAAATAGTTTTACGTATTTAGCCAATCCCGCAGAATAGGTAAAGCTTAATATAATATAAAAAAGCTAGCAGTAAATAATAAATATTTAGGTTTAAAATATGTACTTTTAAAAAATTGGAGATCATTATAATATTAACTTTCGAATTTAAAAACGGGTACCTTCTAAATTTTTTATAGTGTTGTAGAACAGACCGATCAATTCTAAATAATTTTGCAAAGGGAGATGTATCGCAAGTCAAAAAAAAACTTTAATTCTGATTAAAGAAAAATTAATGTTACAAAATAAGGCACTTAGAAATTAATTTGTTTCAATCTTATTATTGTTATGCAGCAATTTATTAACAATTTTATCATAAGTAGCAAATGATTTCTGATTTAAAACATGATTTGACTTGCAAAGTTATTTGAAATCGATTAGTCTATAATACTGTATAACAGAATTTCCCATTTAAATTTTGAAAGTTAAGGTAATTTTGGTGAAAATAAAGTGATGGAAACTATTTAATCATTTATTAAATAAGCTCTTAGTTTATAAAACAATATAAAAAAAGGTCTAAAGAACTTATAGCGTATATTCATTAACAAAGATACAAGGGTGGATTCCTTTTAAATAATCTCTCAATATTTTCTATCTTTTTATTCTAAATTTTTTGATAAAAACTAAATTCTGCAGAAAAAGTTCAGATTTTCAAAAGAAAAAAAATTTAAATAAAAACAATTATTATAATTTACGATTACATCTAATTTCCCTTTAACTATATAGTTCACCAGCTTTATGAGGCTTTGAAACTTCTATATTTTTAATTTACAATATGTTCACCTTACGCGAAGTCAGTTATTTATATTCTCTGAATATATTACCTAAATTTTGGCATTGCCAAAAAAAATTTGAGAAGCTCAAGCTCAAAAAACGACTTTCTCAAAAAAATTTAAATAAAAAAAGTTTGTAAGTATTAGATATTCCATACAGGGATACCCTATGTATGTATGAATTACAGTGGATAATAAAGGTTTATTACACGTATACCAGCAACTGGAGAAAATGTTTTTCATAACCGTGAGAAACACCTTTCCATCATACATATTATCGACGTATATGGAATACGTTTATTTGAGGTTCCACGTAAAAGTATATATCTCGTATATGTTGTGACAATAATATAACGTTTTCTTAAGACGTATATATTTAGAATATGATGTACCATATACACACGTTTTTTTAAAACGTCTATATTTAATATATGATAAGACAAATATATAGGTTTGTAGCGCAAACATTTGAACAAATATCAGTTGTATAAACGAAATCAAAACATTTATTAAACCATTTGGTGTTGCTTGGGATAAAGAAATCACAAAAAACAATAACCTACTAAATATTCGGAAATGCGTAATTTTTATAACACTGTAAATAATGGGTTAGGGGAATTTTGATGAAGCTTAGGCAATTCAGATGACACGTGGAGAAATCATAAAAAACGAACTGTTTTTAAAAGCCTTATGTGTTGCATTGAAAAACGAAAATTACAAAATCTACCATTACTTTTCTAATATGGCAGCAATATAAGTCTTCACATGATTTAAATGTAAATTGCAACAAGCGAAAAAGGGAAACCATTCAAAAAAATTAAGGATTGCAGATTTTTCGCAGAAAAATGATTGATCATGTCTATTTTGTTTTAATTTACTCCACATTTATTTTGTTTCTAATAGAGTTAAAACTGCCGAGCCACTTTTTACAAGCATGGTGATTACTTTTTAATAAAACATAATGAACCTTTCTAACCGATTTCTGCTTTAAATATTTAAACACTTCAATCTATAGTAGTAATACCAAGTAAATATTAATTTTAAAAAAACCATTACATTGTTAATATCTTAGCAGTAAAGTCATTCGTTAATACAAACAACTCTAATATGTTTGCTTGCTTACCATTTAAACATAGCATGCTGGTCAACGTTGCAGGCAAATTTGTTGGCCTAAGTTGGTGCAGAGGGAAGGCAAGGAATTTAACTAACAGAGTATATATAAAAATTTGTATCTAATTTGTACTAAAATTACTACTGTCACGTTTCTTGTACATATGTATTTTATCGCATTGTTCAAGCTAATGATGGATTGTGAATACACAGATAAGAGATAAATAATTTAAATGAACTTATGTTGATGTCTTTTTAAATGATTCATCTCTGTCCTGTGAACAAGGTATAGTTAGTGGGGAAAGATGATACTGAAATGGCACTAAAACACAGTTCTCCCAGACATGCAACACAGAGCAGCCTTTCCGGACAAAACACATATGTTTGCAATAAAAAAAATTGTAAAAAACTATTACTAGTTATACTATATAGAGACTATACTGTAACGTAACACTTTTCAAATATTTATCAATATAATACCACAAAAATCACAGTTCGTCTCAATTATTGTATAAACAGCTTAGTTTTATTCGATATACGATGATTCAGAGTCTGAATCGTCAGAGTAATCGTTCTGGTCATGGTTTGAATTAATTTTGTCTAACAGGGGGGGAAATACGCCATTGACCACCATTGACTGGCCGGTGTAACTGCAAAAATTAAACAGCGATTCAATAAAATTTATTTAACATTACAAATCGCATGCACCCAAATATATGCAGAAAAACAATAAAACCACCGTAATTAAGTAAATCCAAAGCCCGCCAAACTCCCAATAAAATAACTCACCTCGACTGGAAGGTTTGAGTAAGTTCGTGTTTCAGTTCTCCCTTTGGGTTTATGGTGAATATTCTGACTATGGGAATGCCAACCGCTCTGTAAGCCCAAACATCCTGAAAGTATAAATATAAATTATGCTACTTGCTTTTTTCTTATTCTTTTTATAAATAATTTGATATTTGAAAAGCACTTACGTTAATCCTGTTTCCATAACCGGCATAGAATGGGTTGGAATCAGCGGGGAAGAGAGCTTTTATATCTGACATACATGATATTTTGAATTGTTCTGGTTTCTTTTCGATGACTTCCCTAGAAGAAAAAACCATAGGTGAATTATCAGAAAGTGGGAGAGTGGCAATGTTCAAACACAAGTGAACAAGACAAAAAATGTTTGCAGCCAAAATTTTTCAATACGGAATAAAAACCAAACTTGTTTAATCTAGATTTTAAATGGAATTGTCTGAGGAGGGGAATTTTATTAATGAAATGAATAGTTTACAGAACATCTTTTTCTTAAAACAATTTATTTTTGAATTCTGTTTTTTCTCACTTTTTGTTGAATATCTTCGGTTGTATTTATCACATCGTATAATAAAAATACAGGTTTATCTTTGTATACCCGAGGTATCAAAGTGTAAAATGAGGTGTGTTATTTTACCTGTGGAAGGCTGTAATCAGCGAAGTTGGATTTAGAAGGATGGGCCCATCAGGCATGCTTAGATCACCCTGCTTTATGGACCGCAGGTACTCCCTCGTTATACGAGCCTGACCAATGGCTCTAGCACTGAGGTATAAGAGCTTGTAACCATTATCCTTGATTTTATTGAATAATTGAGCTACTCCCGATTGAGCCCAGTCTTTGCCTACGATTGGCAGAATATGTCCCAATACGTCAGACCTGAAAAAAATTGTAGAAATAAATTTTACGTGCTGAGGAACTAAGTGATCTGGACTTTTGAAAGTCAATAGGTTTATAATATTTTAATATTTTGCTGCTACAAATTTTCTGATACTAGTAGAAGAAAAATAAGCAACATGTGCCTCGTTGTGCAAAACATTCACAATAAGGGGCCATCCATAAACTACGTCACGTCACGTTAATTTTGCCCCCTCCCTTCCTTGTCATGTTTTTGTTGCCTCACCCCTTTCCAAATTATGTCACATTATCCCCCTCAAGAGAAAGTAAAAAAATAAGTCATTTTTGTTTTATTAATATCGAGTATAAAAAAATGGCGGCCGAATCAGGGTATCCACTTTATCTACTACTAAAGTGAGCCAAAGACGGAACCGGTGGATTCGAACATGTCCAAGAATTTTGTATTACAATATAATTATAACTGTATAATGCCTACCTGCGTGAGTTGATGGATACGTTGAATCAGAATTTAAAAAATTACTACTTTTGATAAGTTTATGAATATTTCAAAAGCATGAAAACGTGCAATAGCCACCTAGATCTTCAGATCTGGCACCTAGTAAGTTTTTTGTAGGGCCACATAAAGTTTATGAACGAGGTCAACACGAGAGTGAATAAGCAATAAAATTATTATTAACATATGAAACAATATCACCCCAAATATGAGATGGGAATTTTACAATGGTTGGTATATTGTTTGCTATGATAGGATGGCATTTTTGAGCCTTTATGCAATGACATTTTCATCATATTTTAGTCAATTCTTAAATCATTTAGACTTCAATCTAACACAAAAGATAGGTTGGTACACTTACTTCGTGATGGTGCCGTCGATGTCGGAAATGACAATTTTATCATCCCACTTCCACTTGTACAGGTGACACTGGCATCTCGACGTGCCTTGATATGCAGTAGTTACGCTGAATTCTACTTCGTTTACACCATCCCTCAAGTTTAGCGACGACTGGAAAAATTCACAGATACATTCACAAACAAGTTTACGTTAGACCGTTAAATGGTTTATTTAAAGTTTTTTAAGAAAAATACACTTACTATTTGCTTGGAACTTAGTCTTAGCGTTTTCCTGCATTTGTCAGAACCCGAACTTAGGGGGGAGATCGACACATTTGATTCATCCTTAACGTTCGTTGTGCTAGGTAATCCCTCAAGTGCTGAAACGGAAAAGCAAAAATCATATAAAAGCCTTCGATATTTTCAAGCAACATACCAGGTACAATGGTTTTTTTAATTTCCACTTCTTCTAAGACTTCCTTTACAATCTCTTTGGTTTCGCCAGTCTTATTAGTTTCGGTGGAACTTTCTGGAGCAGGGGTATCCTCCCTAGATATCCTTCCACGCCTCCAACTCCACCACGAGTATCTTGCTTCTTGTTGCTTTGGGCTCTCTTTGGTGCCCTGGGCGTCTGGCACTGTAGGCATGTGCATGTTGCACAGATGGTCCACGGATGACTGCAAAAAAGTAGTTCAATCATACATAGTTCAGATTTGATAGAATGTGATACCCTACCTGTACGAGTGGCCTTCCGTAGATCATTATACTGGCTATTATTGGAGCTGCCACCTTCCATGTGTAATACTTGTCCTTTATCCGCACCACGAGGTTGGGGTTTTCAAATAAAATGGGATTGTTGCAAAGGTCGCTGAACTTCACCACGTTTTCCAAAAATCTTTCACGAGTCGGCTCCGGGTCCCAGCCACACAGCGACAACGAAATATCTTGCGAGTAAGATTGAGCACTGAAAATGTGATCCATAAGCATCTTCGCGTAAAAGTAGTTCTTGTTGTAATGATTCATTCATAAACGCTTTGAAGTTAATAAAGAATAGATTTTTTTTTGTAAATTAATTCGTTTTAAAAATATTCAAATATATGCTATACTTACGGTTTACTTTGGTCGTCAAAATCGGAGTCGATGCTTTTGCAACCGTCAGCGCTGTTGGGGCTTTGCGTCAACGAAGGTCCATTTCCTGATTCACAATCCATGTCGACGTCTAAATTTTACATTATATAACACTTAATACATTACAATATATGCACCAAGCACTAACTACTGCTCTACTAGGCAATAAAAAATAGCATGTCAAATGACACAAAATGCTTCAAATATGCAGGTTTAAATTCAAGACACAATGTTTTCCAATCAAATCAAGTATGATCAAATGAATGCCACACTAAATTATGAAAAAAATATTGTTAACTGTGCTTTTATGCAAAGTGACTAAATATGATTGAAAAATTTCATAACGGATCAAAATTTAACATTTCCAGATCATCATTTGCAAGACCGTGCGGCAATCGATTAGCTAAAATTAATTATACCATATTGTGTCAATTACCTCTCTTGTTCCTGCTGTTACTGAAATAAATTTCGGCAACATCTTGATCGACATGGCCCGATGTAATTTCAGAGAGATACATCCCACCCTCCAGGTGACTCTGAGCACTATGTTTCTGCTTCATAAAAGAAAACATACCACTAAGCATGGATTTATGCTCCTCTTGTCGTGGATTCTCACCCGTCGGTGAAGTTGATTGAGAGACACTAGGAAATCCGCCCCACTCCCAACTTTTTGCACCCTCATTTTGATCTTCTGCAAAAAAGAACGAGATGTTAGGTTACATCTAGAACGTAATACCTTACAATTAGCTCACCTTTGCGGAATTTCACTTCGAATTCAGAATCAGACTGCACTGTTTCTACGTTAATAGGTGAGCCGGCCCTAGAGTCAACGTTGCCATTTGCAGTCAGCTCAGTATCGCTGAAGAAGTGAAAATCAGCGTCGATCTTTTTGATGTTTGACGAGTCGCTTGGCATATTTAGTTCTTTTTCTTCCTTAATTTTCCTGAAAAGTAAAAATTGGGCATCAAAGTCGAAGTCTATCCTAAAAAGGTTGCTTTTTTCTTTAGAGAACTATAATATGGTTAAAAAGGTAGTGTGTAGGTACTGGTAATAGGATTTAATAAGTTCCAATTCCTGATTAATTCTTCCTTTAGATATTTTCCATTTATTATAAAGTAACAAAATTACCTATGTTAATTTTTATATATTGGCCTTCGAGGGGCACCGAAAAAAACAACATTTTCGGCTAACGCCGGCCCTGCCCCGAGCTTTATTTTAAAACTCATTATTGATAAATTTTGTAAATTAATTTTGAGTAATTAAAATTTAAAAAGCGATAATAGTAATCTTTATCAGCGTTTTTTACATACATTAAGATTAGCAGGATCAAACAGTAACACTAAAATACTACATGGAAACAAAGTAAATTTTAAAAAGCAACTACACCATAATCTAATGCCGCCATCACTTCCAGCCTTGTGTCAGCCCTTTTATTTTGATCAGGATCACAATTTTGCTCCAAAAAAGTAGGTTAAAAATGAATAATACAAATTTGAGTTCTGAACTGTTGAAATGACTAAAAAATGACACATGGCAATTTCATTATTTAATACTTGGTTGCCTCCTCTGGTAACTAAATGGTTGTTTAAGCCATTTAAAGGGAATTATTACAATGTATTGTTGAGCTGGTTGGTGAAAATCCTTGATCATCAACAGAACCACCCGAGAGTTAAATATTAGGCATGAAAATTGCCATTGCCATGTCAAATTTGTTTTTGTTCCGAATAATTTGCATAACAAAAATACAAAAACGTCAGTATTCCCAATAAAATATCTTACAGGGCTATAAATTCATTGAAATCACATTTTTTAAGGAAAAAATTCAATTTTTTAAAATGTGGCCATAGGGCCACCGAAACATTCAAAAAGAGCATTACCATTAGGAATGATACTTTCTCTGCAAATAAGCTGCTAGTCAATAACTTCAATGACCGCCAAAATCTCCGGGTCTGCCACCTATCGATATTAGTCATTGGATGTCAAAAATGACCATTCTAATTACTTACTGTTGTATGTCCTTCAGTTCTGGATCTGAGGAATTGCTGTCTAAGGAACTTCGGTCAGTGATAGTGTCATTATTTTCTAAATTTTCAGAAGTCTGACTAGTAGTGAGTTGATTAATACTACTGGATTTCCTCGGAGCATTTTTCCGCCTCACCCTTTTCCGTCTCTTTTTATTATTTTTATTTTCACCAGGCGGATCATCGACAGTCTTCTGCACCGGCGTAGGCGTTGGTACCCCTTCAGACTTAGTTTCCTCAGCCTGAATAGAAAAAAAACGATTGTAACATTTTAATAAAAGCAATTTGTCAGCACATTACCTTACTACATTCCATATCCAAACTGTCCATTTTGAAAATGGTCTCCGAGATGTCATTGTTGCTCTTGCTTAATTCATCACTGCTGTGTTTATTTGATGCTAAAGAGAGTGTCATGTCTTCGGCGGAGGTTTCTCCCACTTCAAGATTACCAAGGCCGATTTGTCTTTTGATGAAGTTACGCTCCCTAGTTTTGTTGCTTTCATTGTCGGCTGTGTAGCGGCGTTTGGTGTAGTCGTTTTCCTCATTTTCTAACTTTGAAATGTCATCCAAGTGGAAACTCCGCCGTCTTCCCTTAAAAAATAAAATATAAAAGAAAATAAATGCTGTTATAATACACTTACAAATTTAGAATAAAACTTTTAGATATGTACTTAGCATTTTATTTATTTCAACAACTCTGAACGGCAAATATGCTATATGTTTAATGCAAGACAAGAATATTGTCACTCACTTGGTTTTTAAACATATTTTCGAATTCAGAGACCGGTATGGGTGAAGTGGCAAGGTGCTCAGGTATTTCATTTTCGTCATCTTCTAATTCCTCTACAAAGAACGCTTCGCCGCTTTCCCCCAATTTCATGTGTATTTCTTGCGGCTCTCCATTTATTTCAATGTCAACCTGGAACAAATATTGATTTTACAAGTATATCACAGATCCGTGTGTTACGGCTTATGGCAATAAACGTTTGACGGGCTGCGACAAACGATATCGCCACGGAGAAAGAGGCATTCACTGTAGTTCGGGCTATTGAAAATTTCCGTATTTCTTTGGGAAAGAATATCAGCAATTATGAATATAGTAGATTGGTTGTCTTGCTTATGTTCATATAAGAGCTGCAATCAACAATTACATAATGTTTCCGATTGTCTTTTAGTAAAATCAGTCATTGTTGAGAACTAGCTGTTTTTTACACTATTGTTTAATTCATATTTTTGAAATCGAATGGTCAAATTGTCCTACAAATTTTCTGGTAGGTTTTCCAGTTCTACGCCATGAAAGTGTCAGTTCCACGTTCAACATGTTTAGCGGCTGCGTAGAACTTTATCTACCTCTACCGTCTCAGTATACTCTCTTACTAGATACTTCTTGTCTATTATCTCTAAGCTCTGTTTAGGAATGAAGGAACACATATCAGCTGCAACGTTAATTTACAACTACGTCATATCATAAATGGCAATAAAAACGAAATTTGTTTTTATTGGTACCTAATAAAATAAATAACTTAAGTCTTATCGTATACGGTAGAAAATTACACTGCTCGATACAGATAGTACACTGATAAAAAGGATTTGTTGATTGAAATCATATTTGTTTATATCAAATAAATGATTTGGTCATATATGCACAAGCAAATATATTTTTTAAACGATTAAATAATTATGTTGAATACTAATAAATTTATTATTTAATGCAATTTCAAACAAATTGTTTGAATTGACCCATTTGATTGATTTGACAAAATGATTTGTTATACCAATAAAACTGTAAATCCTTCTGAACACAGACTACAATCAAACTGAAATAATATTTTGCTAATTAAAAGATACATTTGTTTTTTTTAAATTTTCCTGTTGGTTGTTCTGATAAGCGTTTTATTACACGATGACAACATTTACTTTATTTAACTAATTGGTACATGCATGCCAACAAAATGTTTAGTTAAGGTAAACAACAAAAATTTTCACTTGATGATTTTTCTACTCGAGTTAAAAATACATCTAATTAATTAAAAAGATAAAAAATGTTTTTTAAAGAAATTTACTAATTTGTTTAAGTAAAGTTACTTCAAATCAATCAAAATCGATATTTGATGAATTAATTGTTTTATTAACTTTGATCAAATATTTTGTCATTTTTATATTTTTCTATTGCTTATTGCAATTATATGTTTTGTTATAATATTATAATTATTACTTGCATTCTGACAAATTATTTAGTTAAGGTAAATAATAAAAATTTTCATTTGATATTTTCTTTAGTCCTGTTAAAATTGCATTTAATTAATTAAAGACAAAAATATGTTCTTTAAAGAAATTCATGCATTTGCTGAAGTATTTTATTCATTCAAATGAATTAAAATCAATATTTCATCAATTAATTGGTTTATTGATTTTGATCAAATGCTTTGTTAAGGTTTTATATATATATATATATATATATATATATATATATATATATATATATATATACATGTCGTTTCCATTTTAATGAGCACGATTGTATGGACGTATGAAGACGATGATTTTGAAGAATAAAAAATGATCTACAATGTTTTCTCTTCGAGTTACAAGGTGACAAAGTTAACTAGTGAATAATTTTAGCCACAATTCAAGATATATAGCTATAAATTATTTTTACTTAAATCGACACCCTGTATCTCAAACGACGTTTTTAACATATTTTTATAGATCATTTGCGGCTTTAAAATCACCTCTGTACTTCCATCAAATCCTCTGATCAGTAATATGGAAACGCTCCGTATTTATAGTTTCAATTAAAGCTGTAGAGCCTACAACAAATAAAACAAAAATAGTTTCATAAAAATTTTATTCATTAGTAGTATAAAGGCATGACAAAGTATCTATGAAAATTTTTAAGTGCGGCATATGTTAAAGAGAGACAAGACACACATATTGAAAATAAACTATAAGACACCCTAAGTAGAACTAGAACAATGGTAGTGTTATGAATGTTTACTTAATAATTTCAGTCCTTTGCAAATCGGTAGATTTAAATTTATGAAACTCGAAATTTTTAAAATTTTAAATCTACGTACTTACTTTGCATACAACTGAAATTATTGAATACAAATTTATAATACTGTCACTGTTCTATTCTAGTTCTATTCTACTAAGAATGTCTAATAGCTTACTTGCAATATATGCATTAAGAAAAAAGTTATGGTCAAAAATATTAAATATTTCTCTCTCAGGTCTTTCGCTCTCTTTAGGATATGGCGCTTTTAATACATGTTTTATAAAAACTAAAAACTGTTTTCTTAGAATAATTTAACAGTAAGATAAGATACAGTAACATACCATTTATTTTTATGTAATATATGCCGATTGTAAATGAAACCTGTAGTTCTTATATACTATTTATATAGGGAGGTAAGTTAAATATCATTATAAACAATTGCATTCATAAAACTTGTTTTAGTTGAAATTTCTTCCACCAAAATAAAAAGACATTGCCCATAAAATGCAAAATCGAAATACTAAAAAATATCTATAAAAATGAAAAGTTTATATAAGAAGAAAGTAAACAAATATATTTATTGATTCTGTACACTTCATGAATGCGCTTTGCTTTTTCCTTGAACATTATTACAGTATGTTATATTATCTTCGATGTAGAAACGTATAACAGATCAGTACCCATTCTGTGTAGCACAGTAGGATTATTATGCCTAAATTTATCATAACTTATTAGTTCATAATTATCAGTATGGTCAACATTATAACATCTTAAATGTAAATCAAAATATTTAGTTTGCAAAATTTCACACAGGAAATAAATTTTATCCTGATCAACAAATATATGTTCTATCTGACAAAATTCAGGCATATCATATTTACTGTCGTACAATAATACACTTTGATTGTTGTACCTTATATCATTAAATTCATACCACGAAACACAGTACTTGTTATTAGATAATGGTAACGAAATATTTTTCAAGTTTTTATCGACAGATACGTCATACACAGAACCCATGTTACAAGAATCTGAGAGACCAACTTTTGACAAGAGACGGTGACAATATTTTAATTGTATCCGTAGAGAAAGTGTGAATGATATATTCTTTCTGTTGCTAACCACATGTGCATTTGTTTTAAATTCCTTATGTTTCGCCTCAAATCTAATCGACTGAATCTGATGGAGTGGTCCTACTTTTTTAATTATCCTTGGGTAATGTAAGAGAAAATGAAATTTAGGCTTAAGAGCATCATTAAATAAACTTATATATAAACTATTATGTTCCTCTATTAGAGTTTGTAATAAATTTATTGTGTTACGAGAAATTGATGTGGACAATAAAATATCCATAATTTGCAATAAAACTAGATAAAATTGCCATACATGATCATTTTCCGGAATTAAATCACCAATAATCAGGCAAAAATTTCTAACAAAACATGTCATTTCTGCTGACGAGAAAATGATACATCCATTATTTAAGTGGTTTTGGTTAATCAAGGGAGGTTTATTTCTCTCAAAATAAGCAAAGTTAAAATATTTTATTCGAGCATTTAAATGATCCAAAGTTACATAACCCTGCGCTACAAAATGTGAAATAATTTTTGCCATATCATAACGACAAACCCCTTCGCTTAGATCATGCATTATATCACATGTTAGATTTTGATAAATATGAAAATTTGGCAAATCATGAAATACACATCTCTCGTTTATTCCAAAAGATTTATTTAAAACAAAATCATCATATTCTTTTTCAGTTCTTATTAAATTTAAATTTTCTTTAGTACTATTTTTCAAATCACCTTTAAATCCTTTACAAAATCTACAATAATAATTGGACGAAAAACTTTCTGCACAACCAAATAAAGAATGTATGCCCAAATTGTCTCCTATTATCAATATTAATGAAAAATAAATGTGTCGTACTTCTCCGTCTGCTAAAATATCTATGCCTTCGTTCTCTAGGAATAACAGTTCTTTAATGAGAATATCAAAAACTGCTCTATTTCCAAATATTTCTCGATCACTACTGTGAAAGAGTAATGTCAAAAAAATATTTTCTAGTTTACTTGAAAACTGAGGTGGTACAGAAGGAATAGAGAAATAAACTGCACCTTGTTTGTAAATACCCATATGACTACCTAATGGATTACTAGTTTCAAATTCGTCGAAATACATAATTAATGGAAATACATGTTTACAAGTGGTTTTTAAGTATTGCTGCCATAAATCTGCTTGTACAATATTAATAATTTCATCATTGAGTTCAGTAATACTACTATTTAAAAGTTTTTTTGTATAATCTGAAATTGTTTTATAGACGCCTGGTAATTCCAGAAAAGTTTTTAAAGTTGTTCTTAACGGTACAAAATAACTTAATCTATCTTTAATCACTAAAGCTGTATCACCAGACTTCTTCGATTCTTCCGTAACCGTTCCCAAACTATATGGAACCGGAGTTATTAGAAGTGAACTATTTTTAAAATAAGAAAACCGTTTGTATTCAGTGTCCCAATTTTTAAAGGAATTTTTTAATGCTCTAAGCATATCTTTCGTTATTTCTACATTAGAAAAACTTAAACTGTTTTCAATTAAATCAAATATTTCAGAAGAGAAAAGCTCGGCCACAAACAATATAATTTTGTCAATTAAAGAACGATTTAAAGTTAACATTGAATACAGTTTTGATATAAATTGTTCTATGTTTTTGTGCAATAATTCAAAAAAACTATACAATTTTTCTGTGCAATTTATATTTAATTCGTTTTTTACAATCAAATTTTGATGCTGTTCATTATTAGACATTTTATTTTCAATCATTATATTTTCTGTTACATTTAATGGTGGATTTAAATTTAAAAAATCTGTTTCTTCACCTTCAACAGCATGATTTGCATCAATATGTCTTTTAAAAGCACGCCTTGTTTGAAAGGTTCTAGAACAATTAGCTGCTGAACAGTTATAGTTATTTATTACACCATGGACATGATTTAGATGAAAAATTAATATTTTTGAGTCATTATAAACTTGATTACAGAATTGGCATTTCATTTTAAAAATACTTAGATATACGTTTCTATTTCGAGAATATATATAATTTAACCTAAAAGAAATATATAACAGAATAACAAAAATGTATAAGAATTCCTAGCAAATATTTTGGCAATACCCTAAGAATAGTAATTATAAATATTATTAAATTTCATTTTAACGATTCCACTATATCCATGATATAAGGGATAGTTTTATCTTTATCTGTACTTATTTCATACACCAATTTTTGGATTATTAACCATATATGTTCCGACTGAATAGGATAAGAAGCATTTAAAACATGAAATATTTTGAAACAAATGTCTAATGATTTTAAAATAGTTTCGAATTTGTATTTTACCTGATCTACAATAACATATATATTTTTAATATGAAACAGTCCAGGTCCTTCTATTAAAATAAGTGGTTGCATTGGTTGCTTTAAATCAAGACATTTTCTTCTATAATTTTCAATTGTGTTTTCGATATCTCCTGGTATCTAAAATAATATAAACATATCACTTGTTATAAAAGGATGTATAAATGTAATAGATTGTTGAATATTACTGATGAGCACACAATTTGAAAATAAAATTGTAAAAAAAATAACAATATCAGCTACGATAACAATTTGAATGTGTATATATACCTTTGATTGTAAAATCAAGCTTTCACAAGCTTCAATAATGGAAAATTTCCAATGTTTCCCTTGCCCAATTTTTGTTCGTCCTTTTGGAGGTATCAAATATGGCAGTATTAGCACCTCTGCAGCAGTTTTTGTATCTAAAAAAATTCTCTTCATTAATTCATTGAACGATGGCACTAGATTTGCTTAAAAATTGTTTCATTTATACATTACTTACTCTCATTAGCATCCTCATTTTTTATGATTTCCAATAGCTCAATTGCGTATTTATCTTTGATGACCTCCTCTTTAAAATTTAACAATTTTTCAATAAACTTCTTCCAGTTCTCATAAATTTTTAGGGACGACGTAGGATGTAGTATTTCAAAGTCGATTTCAATCTTAAAAAGAAAACATTAACAATAAGAGTGATAAGGGACCCATATATACACTGAAATTAATTGTACAAACTTCTCAACACTTTAAAGGTAGCAAATATAATTTTCATAAGTAAAACGGTTATTTATACAACAACTTTTCAATCATCTAAATTAAAACGTGAATTTTATTATATTTCTTGCATAATATACCTACACCTGTATTGTGTTGAATATTTTAATATTTTTATTATTCGGTAATTTTGACACTTACTAAGCCATCTGAATTAATGTGGTTTAAAATGGGCCAATCTTGTGTAAATTCTTCAATGGTTGAATGATTTGCACATTGTCGCATATCAAATGTCCGTTTCCATTTTTCGACTACGTCCTCCCATGGAGTATTTCGGTTTTTTAACCATAACTTATCATTTTGTATTGCATTACTAAAGTTTTTTTTCAAAATATTTTCATTTCTTTTATTTTCCTTATCTTCATGTACATCCAAAATTTTACTTATTCTTAAGAGATTACGGCATTTGTCCACCAATCTTCCCTTGGCTATTATTGGTCGGTTGGTTATAGAATTCCTTTTGCTTACTGCTGGTACATAATAAGTAGCAGCACATTCATTTGGAAATAGTGTTAAAATTTTGGCTGTTATTAAATTATAATATTCATGGGTCATCCTGTGTTTGACATAAAAGTTGTAAATTTTTTTCATTATAATATCTACTAATATGGTCCGTCGAGAATGATCCAGAAATTTCTTATTTTTATAATAATTTAATACAGTGTTTCCTAATGGAGTTACCTCAAGCAACGTTTTAAGGTCAAAATCAGGAAAAGTTATTTTCATATTTCTCAAATTTTGTAGACCAATAAATGAAGTTTCTCTGGGTTCTGTAGGTATAACTACATATTCATCTAAACTTTCTGAAGAACAAGGCACCTCAGTAATATCAATGGTTTGGACAATATTGTCTCCTTCTGAAGATGACTCATTAGGAGTATCAAAGTTGTTTTTCTAAAAAATATGATAACTACAAAATGTTGCACTAATATGGATATCAAAATATACCTTTAACATAAAATTTCTCAGTTCTGTCAAGAAATGGACCCTTTGTCCAATGGATGGAATTAATTCTTTATATAATTCGTCATCTAAATTATAAATATTATCCATATTTATATCATTCTCTATAAAAAGAAATTTGGTAAGAATTAACAGGAAGCTTCTTATATCGGGTAATATACTGGGTGTCAACGGATCATGGTAGGCCCCCCCTTTTTTTTCCCTTATTTTTAAGAATATCAGAAGGAAAATTAGTAGATGTATTATATGACCAAGAAGACACTTTGTGGCATAACTGTCATTTTTTCCCCACTTCCGATTTCACCGGAAATTACCCCAACTTTTGATTTTTAAATGGAACGAATGTATATTATTATATTTTTGGAATACTTGAAAAATTCTGAGTACGGTGATGCCCCATGTGACATTTACCAAAACTTAATTTTTTCAAATGGAACCATAATGGTAAAGTAGTACTACCATAAAAAAGCGGATGTTCTAAGGAATCGGTGCGTGCCTAAAAGCAATTTTTTCTTATTTTATTTTTTTTAAATTTTAATTTTAAAAATATAATAACATACAGGGTGTTCCATTTAAAAGTCAAAAGTTGAGGTCATTTCCGATGAAACCCGAAATGGGAAAAAATGACAGTTATGCCACAAAGTGTCTTCTTGATCATATAATACATCTACCAAGTTTCATTCCGATATTCTTAAATATGAGGAAAAAAAGACCCCCTTTTTTCGTTGACACCCGGTATAAGAACTATGGGAAATCTGAATTGGGTCTCAAGAGGTTAATCGTCAATAAACATAACAAACATGGATAATAATGCGAATTCAAATCAGAATTATATAGGTAATATTATTTCTTACCTTCAAAAACGGAAATAAGATTCTCTAAATTTATGCTTCTAAGAAAATCTTCCATTATACTGTCCAACTAATAAGAAAAAAATAAGATAATTAAACTAACATAGTATAAGTCTATAGGTATTTGCTTTTACTTGTAAAAAATAACAGATTTTCACTATTCGACTACAAAAGTTAAAACTTATTAGGTCTATAAATTGTAGGTACCTATTACTTATGAAAATATATTTAGGAATATGAAGGAATTTTATGCACATTTCTATAAAAATTACGAAAAATAAGATTAGAAATAAACATTAAAGAAGAATTCATAGGGATATCTTACGAAATAAATCATTAAGTACCCTAACATGCATCAAAAACTAAATATTCAAATCAAAATTATTAATATATGGTTCCCCTGAATACTCAATAATATTGCCCATATTATTGTATGTTTAGGCCTCTATATAGTGTACAGTGTAAGTTACTGAAGTATTACCTGCATAAAGATAAAGGGGCGAGTCTTGCCCAATATTCATTTATTGTGTAGTTTGTCACTATGACAAATAAGCATAATGAAGACAGTGAATTTACTTTTAGGCCATAGGAAAAAAAATTATAAAGTTTGCCATTTGGGGATTAAACTTGTCAAGGGAGGTACTTTCAAAATAAAAAGAGTTCCCAAGCAACAAGTGGGAGCTTCATCCCTAAACACCACCCCTAAAGTGCAATTCGGTAGTTTTTTGCGTTTTTCTGGAAAAACCTACCTGTCCTACAAAAAAATTTATATTTACAAAAATGTTTCCAGTAAAATTCTGCATAAAAAAGTGTTTATTACCTAAATTGTTTAGAACAGAGGTTTTCGAAATCAACTATTGAAGTTAGGGGTCGTATTAACAGATTCAAGAACATGGTATAATCATGTATTTATATACTTTTGGAATTCTGTGATTTACTGTAAGGTGTTGGAATGTCGCGTGTTCGATATCGGCTGCCGTCTAGAATTTTTTTTTTTTATACATTTATTTCACGTCGGCCTATTTCCGCTACTGAGGCCTAACACCGACGCCTGTAGACGAGCTACCCCCAACCAGGAATTTTGCCGAACCTCTTCCCTTAAGAAGAGTAGGGATCTTTTACTTGCCTAACAATTAATAAACAAGGGACCGACGGCTTTACATCCCCTCCGAAGGATGGTATATCTCCTATACAACCCTCGCCTAAGGTTGTATAGCTTCCGCGCATACACTGATATACAAGCCGCTGGAAGATGTGTGAGGCGAGAACGCGGTTTCCGTTGGAATGGTCACCAATCCAAGTACTAACTGCGCCTGTCGTTGCTTTACATCGCATACCGAAGTATGTACATAGTAAAGACGCACCTACGCTCGCCCCCCCGTCTAGAATTATAAGTAATACATTATATAGGTACCATGTTCCTGAACCTCTGTTAATGCAGCCCCTAACTTCAATAGCTGATTTCTCGAAAACCTCTGTTCTAAACAATTTAGATAACAAACACTTTTTTATGCAGAATTTTAATGGGAATATTTTTTTTTAGGTATAATTTTTTTGTAGGACAAGCAGTTTTCGAAAAAATCGCAAAAAACTACCGAATTGCACGTTAGGGATGTGTTTTAGGGATGAAGCTCCTACTTGTTGCTTGGGAACTCTTTTTATTTTTGAAAGTACATCACTTGACAAGTTTAATTTCCAAGTGGCAAAACTTTATAACTTTTTTTTCTATTCTGCTACTTTTAAGCTAATATGAATAGCCTATTTAGAATTTATAAATTTACCTTGTTAATAAATTAAATGTTAATATTCTTTTAGTTTATTTAACTTCAATATTCAAGTAACAACAGTTCATTGAATCTTTCAACCAACACCATTTTCTTATGTTTTACAAGTAAAATATAATCGTCAAACAGGTTTTATATGTATATACATTTTAACTCAAATGAATATCTTAAGCAAAAATATTGAATCCCTTGAAGTAAACATTGTGAAATATCCTAATATTGCGCAATATGAGTAACTTAACATGTTCTTTTTCCAACAAAACGAAATAAAATAATTTCAGACACCCATTCATTCTATATTTAACAGATTCATTAAAATTAAAAGGCAACTTGACTTGAAATGAAATATCTATAATTTTTACATAAATGGTCCCAATAAGATAAATTGGCGCCATTGGAAATCATTAATTTTTATGCACATTCGACTTTCATTTACACAACTACATAAACCATAACTATGTCTGCCTATTTACTATCAAAATAACATAATTGTCATTTACAATACTTACCTGGTGAAAATACTGGAATATTACACGGTTTTAACTGAATCTGGAATAAGTGGAATAACTGGTCAACAACATGCAAATAAAAAACACATGTCTGTACAATGTGAACGCTAAATACGCAATAAACACGTCGCGCATTTCCTCCCTCCTCGCCGTTTTTCGTTTGTCAAGCATGCGCTTTTAAGTGGCTAATTTAAAATTTGACAAAATATAATCTTCAAATAAACAAATACATTTTATTTCAACAGTATATTTTGTTTATTTAACGAAATTATTGTTCAAATTAATAATAAGTATATTTCATATAAAAAAATATTTGTTGTTTTAATTCAACATTCTTTTGTAAAGATACTTTTCATATATTAAGTTAGAATTATCTGTTTGCTTTATTTGAATAAAATATTGTATTAGATTTTGATAACTAACTTTTTAATTCAACAATTATTTTGTTGATAAACAAGACAGATATTTTATTGCAATAAGTAATAATTAATATTACTTAGAAAAAATATTTGTTTCTTATAATTGAATATTTATTTATAGGAACAATTTGTATTTGCTGAATTAAAATTTTCTGTTTACTTTATTAGAATAAAACGATATTTGTTTCAAATAATCGATTTTTTAAATTAAATAATTAATTTGTTGAAAAACAAGATAAATATTTAATTGCAATAAGCCACGGTTTGTATTGCCTAGAAATCAACATTCTTGGACAAATTAGATATATATTAAACTGGAATAAAATCAGCTGACAAAAAATATTTTGTTAATTTAACAATTCTTTTCTTTCTGTGTACAAATAAATTTGTTTATTTAAAGATAACTTTGCACCTACACATTGATTTTTTTCGAGGATTTCTACGAGCTGACCTTTAAACTCATAGTGGAGATGGTCTCATCGAAATTAATGTTGGAATGAAACATGGAGAGTGCCCGTTTAGAAAATGAAATCTATTTAAACTCTGGTATTATGTACTGCAACTTAAGTTAAGAACCGCTGCAAAAATAGCAACAAAATCAAAGTAATTTATTTGATGCCAAATGAAAAAGTTGTATTCTTGCTATTTACACTTGATTATAATGTGTAAACCTGAAAAATATATTTGTTATTTAAATAGCAGAAAATAAACACGAATTATAGGTATATATTTAAAATTTCCGTGTTTGTTAAATTATTGTCCAATCCTGCGAATTAATTATGAAAGTAAGAAAATAATTTATATAATTTTATATTTCAAAGTTTATGTTTATGTGTTATGCAAATGTAATTGAATTATTGGTAAGTAGCCAATAAACATGTCATTATCATTAAAAATAAAAGTCCTCTCTGGTAGGTAAACAAAAAACGCATTATGTTACAATCACTATATAGAACCCGCAATACAGAATAATTACATAACTTGTTACTCTCCCAGCATCATGCAATTTAGGAATAAATAATAAACAGCAACAAAGTTAGATGGGTGGAAAGACAACGTAATTTTATAGTTACGACTTTTTTGAACTCAATTTCGCTTTGATACTCATCCAGCAACATGTAACATAAACGTTACTCAACGTCATTATAATTTCTTTATAGATAAAATTTGTAATTCATTGGACGCATGAATTATAATTTTATAACTCATCATTTTAAATTGCATAATTAAACTAAAATAAAAGCAATAAACGAATGTTATCTGCTTCATTTTTATATTATCTTACGAATAATCTTTTAAAAGACAATTAACAACTCATAATCGTATAAAAACAACACGTGTTTAATTTAATAGAATTAGTCAACATGCGACATCAGATCAAACAAAAACCTAGAATTTAAATTGGATCAATGTAATAAGAACATCGAAGGAAAAACGCACGCCATTGACATTCGATTTACTATTTGAATAGAAAATACTTTTTTATTGATGATAATTATAGCATCTAATACATCAATTTTTTCGCATTTACTTGCAAATTTGTTTTGCATATGGTCCGATCTTTTTTTCAATCACTATTTTTCTATCTTAAACCTGTTTGTTTTTATTTAACAGTGTGTATTTTATACCGATATATTTGAAATTGATTTAAGACCAACAGATTATCGAATTTGTTTTTTTGACTTATCTCGTAAATTCGCCGTTCCAAAGGTTCGATCATAAATATTGGGATGTAGACAAGCGAGGAAGTTTTGCTGCCAACAGTGCCAACTAACTTGGCCTCGATCTTGGCAAATGTTTTTAATCCTTCCACACCAATTTCTGGCACGGTGCCCTCGGTTCCCGCCTTTTGTAAACACGCTGATGTAGTTCAATTTAGGATTGCATTTTTACATTGGAATAGAAGTGGTTGAAAAAATTTGGCTATTATTTTCTGAACCTAACCTGACTGATTCATATCAAGTAGGTATTGAAACGCCCTCCACCCCATCTATTAATTACTAAAGAAAATCTGATCGTGAGGCAATCAAGCACATTTTTAATCCCACCCAGTAATTATTTATCTCAATTTTATATCAAGTTAAATACACAAATTGGCCATTTATGTGATCGTCTAGTTTTACAAAGTTAAGACCCAAATTATGTTGTGTTTGTAGTAACCTTGTAAAGTTTGACATTATGGTTTCCTATCTGATATTATTTACCTTAGAAAATTAATCACTTTTTTAATTTAAATAGCTTGTAAGTTTGAACACACTGTTTATTAAATGAGAACCCCAGTTAATAATTGATTTTAGTTACTGTTTTACTACTCAGATTGCACTGTGAATTTACGGTTAAAGCTTATTTGCTATTTTATTCGATTGGAATGAAATCATTTATTTAGTTAATTATTTATATGGCTAGAAAGGTAAAGTTGAAAGGAAAGACAGTAGTCGTCGGGACAATAGTCACAAAAACCATTTTATTTTATAGTAATTGTTGAAGCAAATCGCCAAACAGTTAAACAATCCAAACATTTAAGATAATTGTCTAAATATTATATAGGAAAGTTTACGTCGCTACAGCAATGAACACACTGTATATATTTCAGAGTCGGTTATTTAATAACAAGAACCAGGTCATACAATAGTGTTCCGTGTTATTTTGTGGTTGTAATTAAAGATGCGGTCAATAGGCTGATTAAATGGAGAATGGCAATTAGTGTGATAGCAATCGCTATTATGAAAATAAAACTTAATGCAAAACAGAGGACAACAATCATGTCAAGTTCGTACATTACAATTTAGGTGGTAAATGACAATTAAATACTCAAGTAAAATATCATAGAATGTTGGGGAAATACCCCTTAATTGAATTATACAAACGGCAACTACCAAATTATGTATAACTGTCCAACAACGTAAAACGCGGTTCGTCGATGTAATACAAACAGACAGACATCCCGGTTTAGCGCCTCATCGAAAAGGTAACGCCCTAAAATATAAGCAAGGTAACCACACCAATGGGCCCAAGCACTAACCTGCACAGTTTGTAGTTCGTAAAATAATTATAGTGACGGATCGTTATTAAACAATCATAGAAAACCAGGTAATCGCCAGTGAGAAACCTCACACAATAATTTGAACTGCAAAACATTCTTGTGACATCATACGTGTCAACATAGGCACACGGTAAGCCATCGATGGTATAATCCAAGTAAGGACTTCCCTGCACTCAAAAAACGCAACAAAAACCTTACGACATAATTATTATCGCCGCGGGCCATGCCAGCATGCCTGTCATCAAACAACCCGACGCACATAAAAAATCTATAAAGGCAAGCGAGTCAATTTGCAACAGCAGTACATAGAGTATTGGTATTTTAGGGTCTGTTTCTGAAACGTAAAATAAAGTTATCTATTAATAAATGTCATAGTAACAATTGTTGCCACAATTGTAACTATGACAGTAAGCGAATAGTTAACTCTATTTAACGTTTCAGAAACTGGCCACTAATGAGGTCGTAAAGTTTTTGTTGCGTTTTTTATGTGCCGGCAACTAATTACTTCAACTATACCTCAACTGAAGTATAATTAGAATTAAAGTCGATTTTCATTGCATAAACTCTAAAAATATACAGTTCTTGAATATAAACACTTGTTATTTAGCAAACGGAAACCTCCACATTAAAATATTCAGCAGGTGAACTTTCTCTAATCTTATTATTGAAAATAATAACTAAGCAAATTATAATATAATTTTGTCCTATTTTCTTGTTAAAAATCAAAGCCTCTCATAAAATCTAGTTTCTTTTAGTACCACAACACATAAATTATCCGTTTTCCACCCGAAATCCGAATGTAAATTCAATTTTTAAATAATAACGTAGAGCACGAAACAAATTTACCTGAGGCAATATGATGTTAATAATATGCCCGAAGAGTATCTTCTAATATGCGAAAACTATACATTATTTCTAATTGGTGTAGAGATTCGTTATGTAGAAATAACTTGTACAGCAAATAGTTTGATAATTTGTCCGGAGAGAAATCGCTCTAATCGATGGACAATTAGTTTCTTCTTCGTAAAGCCGCTAACCCGTTTCTTCATATGGTTCGTGGCAACTAGCGGCAGGGGATTTTACATTTAATTAAAATTATGCCTTGAGATTTTAAAACATTCGAAAAGCTGTTGTAATTTTCCATTGAACTTAATTTTTTGTAGGATGTAATGAAAATAAGAATTATATGTAAGTATTAAATATCCTAAGTGCGGGACGTTTCAGTATTTAGTATAAAAAAATCGTCCATTTCCGCCTTATTCCCCAAAAACATATATTGACACAAAGAAAAACCTTTTGCCAGATTATTTCTTATTTTATATCTTGATGTGGCGGATTTGCTTCAGAATTATTCGACTCGATACACTCTGTATTCAGACGTACTTAACACGCTTATAAAAATTCGAAATGATGGTTTCAAGTGGGACTACTTCGCGTGCTCCTCGACAAGCTCTATTATCGTTTCCTTATTGACAAAACGGTAGATATGTTGACAACAAAGGCAAGACGTTGTCAAGGTAACGCTATTTCTCGGCTACTATGCAAATTTCATTGTCAGCAATATCGCGAGTGTTTTATAAAGAGCCCTTCTGATTTTAGAGCCAATGCAGTAGTGTGACCGTGCCGTGATGTGGCAATGAAGTGGGAGTAATAATTGAAACATTTTTTTTTCCTTTATTAAATTAATTTTGATATAATATCCAATATGGCACAAATCATAACAAACCTAGGTTTATCTGTGCGATACCAGGTTTTATTTTTGTGATTTTACTAAGTAGACAATTGTTAACCTTTCATAAGTTTCGTTTTAAAAACTGACAAAGGCAATTAAAAGCACACCAAATAAATCAAGCAGAAAACAAAGGATTTTAGAAGAGGCATAAAGTCTACCTAATTATGTACAGATTTGTATGTATGCATCAACAAACATAATATATATGAGGGCAAACGACATAAAAGTGTTTCTATGCAATATATTAAATAAACATCCTCTTCCTCCTATCGTTGTACATATGTTTCAACATAACAGTTAAAGACGGTCTTATCCTTGCGTTTGAATTTAATAGACTCGAAATTTTCGAATGTGCTAACTACGTGTGTGTCCCCGAATTGAATTTGCGATAGGTAATATAAAAAAAAAAAAATAATTGTGCGGCTTTCATTTTCCGCAGTCTCAGTTTGCTTGACCTAAAATAAATTTTTACAAAATTAGTTCTTTCTGTTAAGTTTACGGAAAAATTCTGTTTGAATAAAATATGTTGCTTTGAAAGTTAAGAGCCATATACCAACTTTCATTGCATTTAAATTTAAAAAATACTAAAAATTAAAGTAAATAGCTTTTTATTCTTTAGCACAAGTGTGTATAACTGGCTATAAAGTGTCAAAGATTTGACATTATTAGTTGGTGTAAATCAGCAAAGCAATCTAAATATTTACCCTCGAGCAAAATATATTTGCTGTACAATGTTAAGGGTTGGAGCAAATTAGCTACAAAAGAGTGGTCAGACATTTTGAACAACAGTTTCAAGAGATTTCAATAAGCGACCGACGTTACGTTAGAAGTATTGAGATAAAATTTTGAAGAACTGGGACAGTCGAAAATCGAAAGAAAGAGAAGAAAAGACGAAGACGTTGCGGCCACAGTTTTGGCGTTGGGCGACGTCAAAGCAAATAGCGAAATTTCATTAAGACGTAGGGCAGCGAGCAAATTAACATTTGCAAAGAATATTTAAGATAAATAAGATAATTCCGTACAAACCCAAATTTTGTCACACTTTGTAACGACGAAGGAATAAATTGCAGAAGGCAGTATTCAAAAAAGTTAAGGTTTGATGTGCCGTTTCATATGATGGGATAATTACTTCCACGTCCAGTGGAAGTATAGTAACGCAAAAAAATGTCATGCAACGTCGAGATTTTAAATTTGAGCGAAAATTTCTGTCTGTTTTTATGATATTGACTTGAAATTTGGTACACTTATGTATTACAACGAGATCTAGAACTAGACTTGAAACCTTATAAGATTTTCGCCAACAGATGGCTTCCGCTAGGAAAACATATCAATTTATTAAATGTGTGTATCTTAGGAAATCTACAATATAAACTGTTATTATAATTAGCCATAAAAATCGATTTAGTTTTTAACATTTCACAAGTTGGTACTGTCGTGAGCAGAAAAAAATAGGAAAACTTTTTTTTTCTAATGTAAATCTGACTCTATTTGAATATGTAATGAGTAGTCGAAATAAAAGAAATATCACTTTTAATTTATTTTTTATTTTAATGCTGTACTTATTGCTATAGTAAATGATGGATGGTTAATGAGACAAATTGCACTGCGTTATAACATTAACAAAAATTTGGTGTGTAACATTTTAAGAAAGTGGAGAATAAACGGTACGATTTCTATTTATAACTTCTATAAGTCTGTTTGGCATAGAATTAAATAACCTTATACAATAATCATTGGTAATAATATTTTCCCATGCATTATTTACTATTTTCAGTAATTCTTCGGCATTCCGTGGTCTCACATTTCGTTTTTGGATACTTCTTACGAATAGTCCCCATACTTCTTCCACAGGGTTAAGATCTGGACTATGACTGGGCTAGTTAAGGACATTGATGTTATCTTGAAACCAGTTAGTTACAGTATGAGCAGCATGGACGGAACAATTGTCTTGTTGAAATATGAACTCATTATTAGGAAATAATTGTGACACAGAAGGGAGCATAATATTGTCTAAAATCCTAATATACGTTTCACTATTAAATCGTTCCTCAATATGCCACAAAACACCAGGACCACCTGCCGATATCCAAGCCCACATATTGACGGAAAATCACTTTTATCATTGTTAGATATATATTTCTCATCGAATCGAGTATTCGGAGGGCGGTAAACACGAATACGACCGCTGTGTGTTGACTGGAATGTTTTTTCGTCTGTAAAGACTACATTGTTCCAAAAATTTACATCATGCGCTAAAAATTCAAGCGCAAATCCTACTCGAGCTTCTTTATGTTCAGCTTTAAGTATTTCTGTGCCGCTGCATGACAGCGTAGCTCCGATTCTCTTACTCGCCGGCGACCAGTACGACTCGATCCAGGAAAATTCGGTTATTCAACAGCCTGAATAACTGAGTAAAATGGATTTTATACTAAAGCATTTACCAATTGCAAATCTTGTTGAGTTGATATCCTTCGTCGCCATGATCCAGGATTTCTACTAATCGTACCGTTTATTCTCCACTTTCTTAAAATGTTATACACCGAATTTTTGTCAATATTATAACGCAGTGCAATTTGTCATTGACCATCCATCTTGTGCTTTAGCAATAACTCCAGATTTAACTGAATCGCTTATATGAGGTATATTAGTTTTTTGCACACTTGCAATAAATTATGACAACTAACTGACAATGTCACAAAAATTAAAGTTAGATGTACACAACTAGATTTTAGCAAAATACCGTTAGGTTAGACTTGTCCTATTTTTTTTGCTCACGACCGTACGTGGCATTTGAAAGGTAAAAAATCTGTTTGATACATTTACTCCAATATTTTGAATTCAAATTTATTTGCTACAGGAATATCATAAAATAAAAGAAAAAAATTGAAAAAAACATTAGAACATTTAAAACAAGTTGCTGACACAATAAAATTATATAGGATCATGTTTTTTATTGTATTTTTAATTAACTGTTAATTAAAAACTCAGCAACTCCATACTGACTGAAATGGTTTTTCCGGCTTTTTACACTTTGAATTTCTGTAGCACAATAAAATCATATAGAAATTTCTGCCACCAGCTCCCAACCAATTAGACAAAAGTTTGTAGAATCTATTTATAGTCGAGATTGGCGCTTCTAGGCACTAAAAAACGCGTGTTACGATTTAGTATTATTAATATGCACATTCTAATACATACGAATTATAAGTACGGCTCTGTACTATTTCGTTCGCAAATTGACTCGCTTATCTTTATAGGTTTTTAATTTGCGTCGGCTTGTTTTGTTGATAATAATGAGCTCGTAAAGTTTTTATTTCGTTTTTTATCTGCAGGGAAGCATTGAACTATATACTATACTCACAGTGAGAAGTAGGGGCTTGTGATCCCTCATTCGAAAGGTCTTGTCATTCTCTATTCAAAAATGCTACGGTTTTAATATTTATTGCAAAAATTAACGGTTTGCTTGACGAAATTCGCTACAATAAGTGAAGAACATAAAAATTTACAGCGTTTTGTTCTTGCGGGCTAGCAAAAACAATTGCAGTGTTTTTTTACAACATAACTAAATTTAAAGAATACATAAAATTATCAAAATTCTTCATTTTATTGAAAACGCCATAGCGATTGACAGCAATAAATGGTTCTTATAGTTGTCAGTTTTCTGTATTGTTTGAGTTTTGCTAACTGCAATTTAAAACATGGTTTACTTAAACGAAAAGCATAAAATATTAATTTTACAGATAGTTGGTTAAGTAGATAGAATGCGATCACAGAAGAAATTGTTCGTCTATTTCGAGAAAAATATCCTGATTTGCCGCCTATATCCCAAGGCACAATTAGCAAAATTGAGCAGCAGTTTCGCGAAAATAAACATGTACGGCAGATAAAAAAGAGGCTTCAATGCAATGAGTAACGTTGCCAAATTAGATATACTGCTGAGTTTGAAGAAAATCCATATAATTCAAGTCGAATAGCAGCTTTAGCTTGAATGTTTCCAATTCCTCAATTATTCGCCTATAGAAAGAAAATAAAATGCATCCCAATAAACTGACCCACTCAGGAGATTTGCGAAGACGATTTTGATAGAAGAACGTATTTTTGTGAACAAATGATGCAAAGGTTAGATAACAATGTTATCCAACTGGAAAATCTTTTGTTTTCGGATGAGTCCACTTTCACTCTTCATAGCCATGTTAATCATCAAAACTGTCGCTACTGGGCTAACCAAAATCCTCACTGGATGAGAGAATTAAATACGCAAAATCCTACAAAGATTTATGTTTGGGCGGGGATAATTGGAAACCATGCCATTGGTTCCTTTTTTATTGACGGCAATTTGAATGGAGATAATTATTTAGTTCTGTTCCAAAATAATATAGTGCCAACTTTGGCAGATTTATATCCTGCTCTAGCAAACCCACAAATTCCAGCGAATGTAATGTGGTTCCAGCAGGATGGAGCACCACCATATTACCGAATCAATGTCCGGCAATACCTCGACATAACATTTCCAAATCGGTCGTCAAGGAGATGAGGATCGCTAGAATGACCAGTACGTTCTCCTGATCTTACACTATGAGATTTCTTTCTATGGGGATATGTGAAAAATATGATATACAAAACTAAGCCACGTGATATAGCTGACTTAAGAAGAATAACGGATGTGCTTAGGTCGGTCACGTCTCAGATATCGGAAAACATTAGAAGACATTTATATTTACGATTAGGATGCTGCCAAAACGTTGAAGGAACTCATTTTAAACATTTACTACGAAATTAAGTTTTTTTGTAGTTAGCTGTAGTGATTTACGTGAAGCAGATGAATTCATTTTTTACCGTTAATTTTTGCAATAAATATTAAAACCATAGCAGTTTTTAATAGAGAATGAAAATACCTTTCAAGTGAGGCATCACAAGCTCCTAATTTCCATTAGCAACTGCCACTCGAAGGGTTGAAGTTAGGGATGAAATTTGTACGCTGCAGGATGTCATTTCAGAATCCAAAATCGACGCGTCTCGGGATTTTTTACAAATAAATATGCACAATAATTGAAATACTGAATTTATTTCATTTTTCTGTACCACACCGTATGTATAATCCCTGTAAAAATTTTGGGGTGCAAACCCTTGGACATAATCCGTTCCTAACTTCCGAGAGGACACATAGACTTACTTTTAGAACCAAATTAAATAATACATTATTTATTTTGTAAACCACCAAAATTTCATTACGTTTGAGATAATAATGTAAAAGATACAATGAAAATTTTCATCCCTCTACTAAGTATAGCGCCCCGTAACTCAAAAACAAAAGATTGTAGAAAAAAATACTAGCAATATTTTGACCCAATCTATCCCCCGAATTCCTGCTTGATGTTATATGACACCCTGTAAGAAACCGGAGCCGGTCTGAAAACAAAACAATCACATAAACAAGCTTGGAAACTCACCACTTTTTCTCTGCTCCGCAGCACCCCCAACTTGCCGAACCTGACGTGGAAAGGGGAGCAGTTGTAGGTCCCATCGGGCTGTTCCACAACAATCACGTCTATAGCACCCGTTAAAGTCGCACCGTTTATGTCGTTGTAGAACTCCTTGAAGTTCGAGAAAAACTTCATCATCCCGTGCATCTTGTCGAAGTTGCTTCACTAAAACGTGTACCACACAGAAATATTCCAACGGGCCGGGCCCAACGGCATCCAACGCTTTCGTCGATAATCAATCAGCACTTCACTGTCATTGTTTTTTTATTGTTACGGTTATCTATTAACGCACCATTCAAGGTTCCGTAAAGTTCAAGTTTATAAATATTAAATTTAATATCACAGATCACAGTCGATTCGCGCTCTACTTGTACGACGCTTTGCTGGTGAATGGGAATCGGAAAATCGAAGCGACTATATTTATACGTGTTTTTATACTTATGCGCAAGCAGTGCAGAACACGGGGATCTGAAACAAAAAATGAGAATGTTATTGTTATTTATTTGTTATTAGCTATTACTTAAGTATATATTTAATTGTTTCTGATGCGTATTACTTATTTTGTAAATAAATTTTGGTTTATTATTAATTTGTTCTTATCAACGAGGCAAATTTATTATTCAAACAATTTATTTTTCGATGTATGTGTCTTCTTCTTTTTTGTCGTTCGACTTTCTCGTATCTCGTATACACGAGAGACTTCTTCGCGGTCAATTTTCGGTCTGTAAATCATCGCGATTTCGAGTATTATAGTCACGATTTAGGTCACTTTTGCATATTCACTTAAATGTACCTTTATGTGAATTAAACTTATACTTAAGTCTAATAAGTATATGGATTTAAATTACAGTAGATAACTTCGGAGAGCAAACGTTAATATATTAAATTTTGTGAACCATGATTTATATACAGATTAGGAAAATGAAGTTGGTGATATAGGAAATATCGGCCTCATAATTCTTGAACGCATCTCGTGGCGCTGGCAACCTCCCCTTATAAAAGTAAACAGATATGGATTGACCAATCGCATCAAAACTAAGACCTCGTGGCACAGAACATGTACAAAATCCCTGCGTTGATTCACGACAAGGCGTGGTTTACCTGCGCTGTTACACGTTTACCTATAACGAACTACAATTTCCGAATCTGTATATATGAGCGGGGGTCCAACAGCTTCTGCCGCATCCCGAACTTCGATCTTTCTCTATTTCTCCATTCTTCCTCGTCAATGCTCATTGTCTTTAGTATTCCATCCATCCATGCCAGCGCTGGTCTTCCTCTCTTTCTTCTATTTTTTGGGACATATTCATATAGCTTTTTTGGCCATCTATTTTCTTACATCCTCATTAAGTATCCATACCACGGAAGTTCCCTTGTTTCTATCCTGTTTATAGAAGATTCGGTATACGTTCCAACCTTGACGCTCTACTTGAATTCCTTAAATAATCCATTTCTACTGCCTCCATTCTTTTCCTATTTCTGTCCCATAACTGCCGGCATTCTGATCCGTATGTCAATATAGGTTCTACTATTGCTCTGTAGATTGTCATTTTGGTATTTTAATATGATTCGACCAAAGTAATGAGTTGAAAATTCGCGTTTCTTATCTTGTTGAACCCTATACTTTATATCATCACTGGATGTTCCTTCGCTTGATATCATATTTCCTAACTATTTAGACTCTTCACATTTCTTTAATTCTCTTAGTTGTAGATCAGGATCTTCCTGCTCCTCTTCTATGCGTAGTATTCTGTTTTTCTCCTCTTCATATTCATACCCCACTTTTCATATTTGCAAAGACTACTTGATCATCAGCAAAGAGGAGAGTTGTTAAGCATTTATCCCCAATATCTATTCCTATTCCTGAACATTTCTTCCTCCAGTTTTCCAAAACTTCTTGAATATATATCTTAAATAGGATGGGTGACAGACAGCATCCCTGTTTAAGACCATGAGTAACTTTAAATTGTTTAGAGATTTTATTTCCAACTTTTACGATGCTTTCTGAGTTCTTATATATGTTCCAAATTGCACGAATCGTTTCGCTGAGGCCGATCTTCGTCAACGCACCAAAAAGCTTTGTCAAAGGCAAGATCTATAAATACGAGATGTGTAGGTTGATTTCGGGTTTTCCGTTTTTCTATTATTTGCTGGAGGGTGAATATATTATCCAAGCATGACCTTCCTGTAGGAAAACCGCTTTGTTCCTCTAAATCTTCATATTTCTATTCAATTCTTTTCTTAAGAATCCTGCCATACAATCTTCCCATTGAACTACTGACACTTATCCCCATATAATTTCCACAAACTTTTTTGTTTCCCTTCTTATAAATTCTTATAAATAGATTATAATCAAATAGGCATTAAAAAGCTCTGCTAGAATTTCCAACAAAATATTTGGTCCATGTTTTATTAGTTCAATGGGAATGTTTCCCGGACCCGGAGCTTTGCCGTTTTTCATTTCATTTTTAATGCTTTTTTAATTTCAATTATATTTATTTCTTCCTCCATGTTGTCATCTACATCGATCTCGTCTATTTTCCGTTAATAATGTCTTATAGTGTTCTTGCCATTCTTCTTCTCTTATCAAGTTTGTTTTCTGTCTCTTTTCTGTCCTTTCTTAATTTTTTTATGGCTTTCCATACCTGCGTTATTCTAGTTCCTCCTAAACATCTCTCGATCTCTTCACACTTTTTCTCCCAAAATTCGTTCTTTTTTTACCACATTTTTTTTATTTCTCTATTGCATCGTGCGTATACCTTTCTGTCTTCCGGGGCCTTGGTGCGCAACCACATTTGGTAAGCTTTCTTCTTATTTTCTATTAGATTTTTCATCTCTGCTGACGCACCACTCCGAATTTTGCTTTTGGTCCGTTTCTCGGTATTCTAAAGCTTCTTTGGCTACTTGATGTATGTATTCTTTAATAAGTTGGTACTTGTTTTCTGTATCTACTTCTTCATTTATTATTTCTTGAAGTTTCGTGGCCAATCTTAATTTATGTAGAAACTGTATAGAATCTTGTTTAAGGTTTCTAAATTGTATTTTTCAGCTTCTAGTTCTTTATATTCCTTGTTGTTGTTGTTGTTTCCTTCTCTGTTCATATAGTTTATACGAGGATAATTGGAACTGGTCAGTGTTAAAGCACAGGGCCGTGCGCACTGAACTTGATATTTTGTCCTATATATTTAGCAATGGTATCGAGATTCGAATGGTAGTTGAAACTGTGCAGGCGAGTCCGAGACTGGCAATGTAATCAGCCTGAATGAACCATTTACGACTGCACTGGTTTAAAGATAATAAAACGGACAGGTCTACTAGCATAAAAAAAAACTCGTAAATCGCTTCTCAATAGTCAAAGGTGGACTTCTGCTGTGCTGTTAATGTGCCAGTGCAGTGCGTATTTACGCAGGTATTTACCTGTTATAACATCAAGCGTAGGAATTTAGTTAGTTATTGTTCATATTTATAAATATTGACTACTATATAAAAGGTAAAATATTTTAATTATTTACTAATTTACCATGGCTTTCTGGAGACCATTTGGAACAGAGGATAATATAATAATGCCCGAAAATCTTATTATTTTCTTATGACAAGCATTTCTATTTACCTCCGCCCACGTACAATAAAGAGATGCCGACTGTTCTTGCCGGCTTTTAGTTTTTATACGGTTTCAATTCCCGTCTTATACACTTTACCATCTAATTTTCTGTAATTGACCATCACTTTTGCTACCACCAAGTAATAATCTGACCCGCATTCTGCACCACGATTACTATCTCCAGATAGTAATTTACAACATATATATTTTTGTAAATTGATTAAACAGATACACAGAAAAACAATGCTTGATTCTTATATTTTTATTATAGTAAAAAAAGCATTAACAACGGTAACTGCTCCCTTTACAGTTCCTTCTTTTCGCTTGTTTCCTTCGTACTCCCCACCGGTTGCTAATATTATGATAGTTAAATGTCGTCGGACACGTGTTTCGAATAAATTATTTTTATTTACAAACCGGAAAAAAGATTAGCATACTGTATAATAACCTAACGAGTTATTTGCATAAATTTTTCTATACAACACGCATTTTTTTGATCACTAGAATTGTAGGTACAATAATGTTGTCCATTTTAATTGACACGCATCTCTATGCGTCTTTGAAATGAAGTTTCTACTGTTTTTAAAATTTCGTGTGATCAGTTGTTTATTATTCTTTCTTTCATATTTTGAATTGTAGAACGGTAGAAACTTCACTTGAAGACGCATAGAGATGTGTTTCAATTAAAATGAGCAACATGTGGAGCACTTTTTTCTGTTCAATTATTTGAAAAAAACCTCTAATTTTTTAAGTTTATTCTTGAATTTTGAACTTATTGCTCAATAAATCGAAAATGGTTACAAATAGCCATATAGAAGTACTTACAAAAATTAGTTTCAAATATGCTTTTAGAGGGCAGAATATTAAAATAATATTTTTAGTCGCAAACTCCTCTATAAAAAACTGGCCGTAGTATTAGTAACTAGTATAAGTTACAAAGTATTATTATGTTATATTTAATTATGTATCGGACTACTGTAAATTTGAAGACTGTTTGGCTAGCATTAGAAAGTGTTAATAAAATATTTGTGGGGAGGTATTGTTTAGATGTTAATAACAGGAAAACAATACATAAATACGAGGTTAAGTTTAGATTGCATAGTCCTTTAAACATCTACATGGTGTTATAATTTGAGACGAGACTGCGAAATATAATTAATAGATCGGTCGACTTACCTGTAAGGAAGAATGATCTTAATTATATGAGCAGTCTCGTCGAAGGATTATAACAACCCTCCCAAAAAGTAAAATCCCAACCCGTGATAAAAGCAATCTAAACTTAAAATACCTTAAACCAGTGATGTATGTGATGAATGGCTGCGTGGTGGGAGTGTATACAGTGGCGAGGGTAGTCACGCACCCAGGATAGGATTCAAAATTTTTAATTTTTGAACGTCGTACGATTCGTGCAGCAAGCTACAACTACATGATGTTATAATCCTTCGACGAGACTGCCCATATTATTAAGATCATTTTTTCTTACAGGTAAGTCAACTGAGCTATTAATTATTCGCGTATTAAAAGAAAATAAAATGCATCCCTATAAACTGACCCCAACTCAGGAGCTTACTGAAGGCGATTTTAATAGAAGAACGCATTTTTGTGAACAAATGATGCAAAGGTTAGATAACAACGTTAACCAACTGGAAAATGTTTTGTTTTCGGATAAGTTCACTTTTACTCTTCATGGCCATCTTCATGTTGGAACGGGGATAATTGGAAACCATGTCATTGGTCCCTTTTTCATTGATGCCAATTTGAATGGAGATAAATCTAGCTCCAAAATAATGCCATGCCAACTTTGGCAAACTAATATCCTGCTCAATCAAACCCACAAGTTCCAGCGGATGTAATATGGTTCCAGCAGGATGGAGCACCACCACATTACCGAATCGATGTCCGGCAATATCTCGAAATAACATTTCCGAATCGGTGTATATGGAGGCGAGGATCGCTATAATGGCCAGCACGTTCTCCTGACCTTACACCCTTAGATTTATTTCTATGGGGATATTGAAAAGTATGGTATACAAAACTAAGCCACGCGATATAGCTGACTTAAGAAGAAGAATAACGGATGTGGTTAAGTCGGTCAGGCCTCAGATAAATAATAATAAAACACCACATAAATTAGACAACTCCCAATTCCAGAAGTCAGGGCCTGTGCGGAAGGGGCTTACATATTGAAAAAACGCGGACACACAACCATTTCCTCCAACAATGCCAGTGCCGGAGCCAGGATTCCAACCCGGTGGTGCGATGTCCGTGTGATTAATCGCGATTGCCACCTCGCGCCTTAACCCACTCGGCTATCAACCAGACGACCAGATGTTGGAAAACATTAGAAAACATTTTTATTTACGATTTGGATGCTGCCAAGATGTTCAAGGAACTCATTTTGAACATTTACTATATTGAAATTAAGTTTTTTTTAGTTTGCTGTTGTGAATTAAGTCAAGCACATGAATTTTTTTTTACCGTTAATTTTTGTAAAAATATTAAAACCATAGCATTTTTTAATAAAGAATGGAAACTTTATAAATGAGGTATCACAGATCTCCACTCTATTTGTGTGAACTTAGCAGAACAACTTTGCAGAATTAAAAAAATAATAGGCCTATTATTTGCCGCTAATTAGCCGCTAATTAATCGTGAAAGTAACAATTTTACCGTTAATTTTTAAAAAAATTTCGGGTGCTCTGCTAACTTCACATGGAAGTTAGCAGGACATCTACCAAAAAACTTTTTTTAATTAAAAGCAGGTGGCTCAGAATTTGCCGTTTATTAACCGTAAACGAATGGTAAAAATGAAATTTTAAAAAAATAAAAATTAAGGCGGTAAAACCAAAAAAATCATTTTTTAAAATCAGCAAAAATTTTCAGAATGAAAAACCCATAGACCTATTATTTACCGTTAATTAGCTGATAATTAATCGTGAAAGTATCAATTTTACCGTTATTTTTTTTAAATTTTCGAGTGTTCTGCTAACTTCACATGGAAGTTAATTTAAAGTAGGTAGCTCAGAATTTGCCGTTTTTTAACCGCAAGCAAATGGTGCAAATGAAATTTTAAAAAAATAAAAATTAAGGCAAAAAAATCATTTTTTAGAATCAGCAAAAACTTTGCAAAATTAAAAAACTATAGGCCTATTATTTGCCGCTAATTAATCGTAAAGTAACAATTTTACCGTTCTTAATTTTTAAAAATTTTCACATGGAAGTTAGCAGAACATCTACCAAAAGTAGATAGTTCAGAATTTGCCGTTTTTTAACCGTAAACGAATGGTGAAAATTAAATTTAAAAAAAATAAGAATTAAGGCGGTAAAATCAAAAAAGGGAATTAAGTTTGACTATTCCTTCAGGAATTTTCTATTCCCGCTTTTATAATTAATAATAACATTTTCGAATTTGTCCTGAGAATTTTGCAATTTTTTATTAAGAATTTTTAATTTTTTTTCCCAAAACTCACCAGAACAGCTATTAAGCTCGTTTGAAAATGGCTTTTGGGACTCAGCTTTCGTTCAAGAATTTCCCGTTCCCCTTTCTATAATTAATTGTGTTGTTCTCGAATTTGCCGTGATGTCTTTACAATGTCTTTTGACATTTTTTTGATTTATTTTCTCTGGAATTCAGCAGAACAGCCATTAAGCTAGTTTGATAATGGCTTTTGGCGCTCAGTATTCCTTCAGAAATTTACCGATCCCGTTCTTTAATTATTCGTGCCGTGATAATTTTGCAATTTTTTTGGACATTAATTGATTTTTCTTTCCCCGAAATTCAATAAAAAGGCCATTAAGCTCGTTTGAAAATGGCTTTTGGGAGTCAGTTTTCCTTCTCCCTAGTTATAATTGACGCTTTAAAATTTGCCGAGATGATCTACCAAGTATTTATTAATTAAGCAGTTAATTTTTTTCCCTACGTATTTACTAAACATGTTTAAGACTATTTCTCGTTTTTCAAGTATCGCTTCAAAAATTTCTTTACTCTGCATGTCATTCAGTTTTGTCTCATTCAATCATTTGTTTCTGATTTCACGATGTTTCGCCTGTCTCAGTAATGTTTTTCCTTTAAAAATGTTTTATTTAACCCTCCAGTCTGTTGCGGAGACTTTGATTATCATTTTTCTCTCGTGTTTATGTGTTTTCTTTCGTAACTTTCAATTCTGAATTTGTTTGCCGATTCTAAAAAATTATTTTTTTGGTTTTATCGCCTAATTTTTATTTTTTTAAAATTTCATTTGCACCATTGGTTTACGGTTAAAAAACGGCAAATTCTGAGCTACTTACTTTTAATTAAAAAAAGAATTGGTAGATGTTCTGCTAACTTCCATGTGAAGTTAGCAGAACATCCGAAATTTTTAAAAAAATTAACAACGGTAAAATTGTTACTTTCACGATTAATTAGCGGCTAATTAGCGGTAAATAATAGGCCTATAGTTTTTTAATTCTGCAAAGTTGTTCTGCTAAGTTCACACAAATCCCAAATTTCCATTTAAAAATTTAAGGGTGTAATTGCCACTCGAATGGGGTTTAGGGATGAAATTTGTACATTGCAGGATGTCATTTCAGTATCCAAAATCGACGTATCTCTCCAGATTTCTTATAAATATGCACAATAATTGAAATACTGAATTTATTTCATTTGGCTGTTCCACTCTGTATATAATGAATACGAATACAATTAATTTCGTATCTCTGGTACCCCCGTATCTAAAATAATCGAACAAAACAAACTGATAAACCAGTTGTTTTTAGAAAGTGTCTTCGAGGTTGCCAGATTATTTTTAAAAATATTTGTTTGTACACCGAATTACAAAAATACGTATGTGTATGACCTTTATCATGAGTTTACTTAAGAGAACGCTACCACACGTTTCCTTATATTTATATACAAATTCTAGGCCAAGACTGTTTATCTTAAAAATTTATTATAAGCTATCTAAAAATTTTGATTGTGGGATTGATAGAGTTTGGCATAAAGCCTTATACATTTCTTTACTGCAATTATATGGCCTAGTTTTCTGTCATTCTTTGCTCCATTTTGCTACGATTTAAATGATAGCGAATAACTTCGATGCACTTATAGTTTATAGTCGATTACTCACCGTTCTACTCCAGTCGAATTAGCATGTATCGATTTTATTATATTCATGTATTTACAAATGATTTATTTTAGTTTTGCAAGAGTAAAGCACTGCTTGATTTTTAATGGAGCTATGAAGGTATGGTGATCTCTAGTACCCAAAATAATCAGTATAGAGGATTCTGCCCATGGAGACTTTTGTTCAGGATGACAAGGACTACAACATATAAAAAATCCAGACAATTTCGCTGAAACCCATAAGATTGTGGTGGGGTTCTTCAAATTCTCAAAGAAAACAGTATGGAAGATCATTAACTACTCCAATGAAGAAATGAAATATGTTTTCTATTTGGTATATACAGTGTGTCTCAATTTTCACTACTACACTCCGATATCTCAGCCATTTGTTGATCGATTTAGATCAAATTGAGTAGTATATTTCTTGTGTTTCAGATTGTGATTAAAAAGTTATTTAAAACATTGAAACATCCCGTATATACCCATATACAAATTTAATTTTTTCCTAGTTATTTTCCAAATTTAAGTAATTGATGCATTTAATTCATTTCATTTTTTTTTCATTTATGTAGTCATTAAATATTGCACACGTTAAATTTACTAGAAATGCCTTTTAAAATTATATTTTTAAAGCAAAGTTAAACGCTACAATTTTGAGACAGAATTTACATAAAATCTAGTCGAGTCGCAGGGTTTGTTTATCGTATATTCAGATAAACGTCAAGTACTTCGTGTATTCCCATAGTATGGAATCGCCTGCACGTTTCTAGCTTAACCATAGTAAAAGATAGAAAGTTGAGCGTCACTCTAAAGTGTTACACAGTGTCGAATATTATAATAGCGTTAAAATAAACATATTCCCACAAGAAACAAGCGGAGATGCATAATCCGGGCAGAAGGGTAACTTCAGGAACCATATAAAAGAAGACCAGCTTGTTTATCGAGGAAGATGCCTCTTCTCACTCCCGAGTTACATCGCCGAATGCTATCATTCGCTGTGCTCCTGAGTAATTGCATTTCAATATACCTAAGTCACATCGCTGACCCTTCGGGCTCGCTGTTCTTATGGTATTATTGTGTGGATATTTTACCTAAGTCACATCGCTGACCCTCTGGGCTAGCTGTTCTTATGGTAGTATTGAGAGTAATTATCTAAACTACAAGCCAAACGATCCAAGGAAATCCACATTTAATTTTGCTATTCATCTCGTAGACAACCATTCTTTGGCGTACTCTTTATGAAGTGCCATTTTAACCTCTCTGTTATGCTCAACGAGTACGTTAAACATGAAGAAGCTGGGGAAGAGCATTCACGGGCGATATAACGCTATACAGGGCGCACAGAAATTCAGCTGGTATAAATTTCTAAAGGTGATTACTTTCTTATTTCGAGACTCTACTTTATTATTTGCAATTGCATTCATATTATGGTTTCGTCGGGGTGTAATGGGGAAAATTGGCGCATTTGTGGTACTAAAGTAATATTAGATTTTTTTAAAATGAAATATTAGCTTTGATTTTTAACTATCATAATATTATATTACCAGTTATTCAGTTATGATTTCATTCACGATTTTAATTCACAAAATTTCACTTTCTAAATATCTTACTAGGGAAATTTGCGTTTGCAAAGTAACAAGTTTATATTCAAGAACTATTTAGAGCTATGCAATAACAAAGTACTTTATCACAGACTAGCCAAACTTCAGGTCTATCATTATTCTGCAGTTTTTATAAAACAAATAGTGGATTTTCGTTTCCACCACATCTCATGTAAGGTTTTCCAAGAGTGCTTTATATTTAAAGTACACTAGGAATATTTTCCTGCTTAACCATAAGGTTTTCTGATTGTTGGACATTTACCTACGATAAAATATTATAGTTACATGAATTCGGCGTACTTGGCGTTAACAAAGGTTTGAAACATTGACTACGGCCAATTGGCTGGTTCTGTTCTCCAATTGGGTTCAGTTACAACGAGGGATGTCAATATTTCAGGCAGTTGTCTAGTCACTTGTTTCGATTGAAGGAAACCGCGCTTTCTTACCTTCGCGGATTCGCGGCTCCGTATGTTTGACAATCATAGGCAATCTTCTGGTTGCTTTTCTATTTAATTACTATAGGGAGATTTCCCCAGCATTCTAAAAGATTTTACGTGAGTGTAAATTCTCACCTCAGCAAGATTAACATGATTATCTGAACGATTGTTCCTACTCTAATTTGAATCAATAAACAATGTATAATTAAATGATATTTCCTCAACACTCTATGATATTTTACATCAGTATTTAATGCTCATTTCACAACTTAATTTTGATAATGTACAAACATGACATGATTCTTGTCCTTTGTTTTGCATTCGATTGATTATTTGGCTATTGCTAACAACTTTAATTATAAGTCATTATTATCTAGCGATTGTTAGCAACTTTATTTAATTATAAAACATTATTACCTAGCAATTGCTAACAGCTCTAATTATGGATTATCATTATCAGGCCATTGCCACAAGTCTAATTACTATTAAAATAACACAGCATACTTTTGTATAAGTTCTTGTTATTGCATCAAAACATTCAGTATTTCTATAGTATGGTCATTACTATAGCGATGCAAATTTTCCTATTATGGTATTTAGACAATTGTCTCAAATATTTGGATTACTTTTGATTTCATGTTCAACTATTGTTGCATCAATTTATATAAAATAAAATGGGTTTTTTTTACTATTTTTCCCATCAATTATTGTCTTATTCTTTCACCTTTACCTTTTCGTCATATAAACAAACTTCAACTATAAATGTACAATGCAATCTTAAGTGATAAGATACTACATAAATAACATATATAATTAACTAGGTCTCTCAATTAATAGACAGTGTGTTCAAGTTTCCCAGGTATGTCAATAACAGGGTGATTAATTTTCTAAGGTATATAGTATCAGACAGAAACAAGTACTATTAAACTTTATATAAAAGAACCTGGGGTAATTATAAAAGGGTTACTACACACACACACAACGAAATTTGGGTCCTACACTAACAAAACTAGACGATCACGCAAATGGCCAATCTTATTTATTTATCCTTCAGATAAATAAATAGTAACGAATTTACTGGTGACATAATTACGGTATTGTACGGTCTCGATTTATTGTGATTTTAGATTCATAGTATTTTTTTTATGTAAATATGTGTTTTGTGAATATTAAATATCATTATTTTTTGTGTACTAGTATAAGTTGGTGAACTAGTCGTGTTAAGTGATATCTTGCAATATTATTTTACGTGTCTTTTATATGTAGTCATATATTTATGCACTCGATACACATTGTACTGTAATTATGTAATTATTAACATGTTCTTACACTTTGTTTACTAAATCTTGTATCTTCAGGGTTGAGTGGAAGAATGGAACTTAGTTCCAAACTCTGCCTTTTGGCGCAGTAGTACTTGTCCCTTTTATTTTTGTATAGTGCTTTCTAGGTGCCAATAAAAACCTATTATTATTATAATTACCAGGATTTATTATTAATTAATGCCCGGGGGGGGGGGGGTGTACCATTACAACATTTCTTTTTTCGAAATTAAATACGCCTGCTATGATTAAAAGAAATTGAAAAAATTAGGAATTTATATTGGCGATTGAGAACTTTTAAGAAACATTTTTTTTTAAACCAATATTTTTTTCTAAAACTCGAAAAACTATTTTCACACCTTTTTTCAATAAAAAATGTTGTCACGCAAAATAATTGAAGCCTAAGAAATTCTACATGCCTACAATCATTCTGAACATCCTGGATTCGGTTTATACCCACAAACATTTTTTGCCAAAATCACTTCATTTTCAAACTAATTCAGGAAGTTGAAAAATCGATTCCCTGGGCCCCAAAATGCTAAAATCTGGCGTATAGTAAAATCGAAAGCTACTTTAAGGACAATTAATTCATGTTCCGACGATGCTGACAAGTAAGCAAGCGGAACTTCCTGTCGTGAACATGAATCAGCTGTTGTCTGTTGCTTGAAATCGCCGGAAATATTTTTCTGTCTTTAGAACTAATTTAAAATTATATCATGTATAAAGCAAACTACGAATTTCATTTTCTATTCGCTATCAAACCCAAACGATTACATTTCAAATCCAAATCATGAGCGACGAAGTGAAAGTCTCCGTTAGAACAGTACACTTACATAATAATTATTATTAGTAAATGCTAACAAGAAACAGACTTATACACATTTTAATTCCTTTGTCTTTTTTTTATTATTTGAGCGTTCTCAAATCTTACATGTCTGTCGTTTTTAGGTCACCCGTTACCGTCAACCTTATATTTATTTATTTGTTATGATGGCAAATCGGAGGTCGCCTTGTAAATTTTTAGATCCACTTGATATTCAAGCGTTTATTTCGTCTGGTATAATCGCACACAGGGCTTGTTTCAATTGTTTTGATTGTTTTCCTTCTATTTTCTATTCTCGGACGATGTAAACAATGACTGAGTAAGGCAGATAAGACTCAAAGTTGCAGTTAAATTGACGAACATTACAGGGGCGCACCCAGAAAAGTGCTAAGGGGAGGCTACTACAATACTACAAATAATAATAATAATATGAAGAATAAATACATTTATTATACGTATTGAACAAAAAGATTAACTATAAATATAGAACTACAAAACAAAATCAATTCGCCTTGGTGATGCATTCAAAGTGGAAATTGTTTCTGCAGGCTCAACTGTAATTTCCCTATGTATATTAAGAAGTACTAGGCCATTTATGGTACTTTATAAATAGGGTTTCGTACGTCATAGACTGAAAAATGATCTTTCTGCAGTGGCAGTGAAAACAGGTAGCGTTGCAAATATTTTATGCAAAATAAAAACTGGATGGATACATATCCGCATTGCATACATTTAAGGCCTCTATGGATTTTTTGGTTTTGAATTTTAACGGTCAAAACGACAAGTAGCTATGTACAGTGACTAATATTTATTTGTAGTCAGATCTACATCATGCTCATCATGGCTTTCCTTCCACTCCAGTGCGACGGAGGGGGAGTTGAGATTCAGTGGGACAAGCATAGCCCATGATATATGGCCGCGAACACGCAATCGTATATTTCGAGTTGTGGTATGCAACAATGTATTTTAGTTTTATATTTTGTTTTTTGTTCATATTTCATTTTTACTTTAAAATATGTTATCTCAGCTGGCCTCCAGGGGCAGGCTTAAGTCCCCAAAGCCCCCTCTTTGGTGCGCCAATGGAACATTATAATTAGAGAACATGTTTGTTATCTTACTTTCAGAGAAATTATCTGTCATGTGATGCTGTATTGTCGCTGTCGGAGAATACTTATCAACTGAATTTGCAATTTACTAATATTACTCTCTTTTAATTGAAATGTATGTAGAATTGTCAAGCTATACAGACAATGAATTTGAAAACTTTTTTGTTTAAAGCCGATTAAGAGCATTTTTTCTAAAATTTCATTATCCCACTGTGCTATTTTACATAAATATGTATCTATCAAATTTGAATGTCAAATTGTTTCCTTCTCTCGTGAATATGGCAATATAAGGAGATGCGAAACTTGCGTGGGTCGTTCACTGACAATAAGTAAACATTAAATATGATATAATGCTTACTTATTATGGTGAAAAACAAATATAAAATAACCTTTACAAAAACAAATGACAGAGAGATACTTACAAGAGCCTACAATACAAGTTTTCGAGTCCCAATAAGAACATGACCGAATATGTCACAAGCGACCTCATATTGGCATGTTTTATAATTAATGATATTTATTATGTTAAATTATTTAGACTATATTTAACTTTTTTATATACCTACAAGGTTAGTCCTTTTTAGCGATTTACGATAATAATTGGTACGGTCGCAAAAAAAAATAGGACGTCTTATAACGATATTTTGCTAAAATCTAGTTGTGTACATCTAACTTTAATTTTTGTGACATTGTCAGTAAGTTGTCATAATTTATTGCAAGTGTGCAAAAAACTAATATGCCTCATTTAAGCGATTTAGTTAAATCTGGAGTTGTTGCTAAAGCAGAAGATGGATGGTCAATGAGACAAATTGCACTGCGTTATAATATATAACATTTTAAGAAAGTGGAGATTAAACGGTACGATTAGTAGAAATCCTGGATCAGGGCGACGAAGGATATCAACTCAACAACAAGATTTGCAATTGGTAAATGCTTTAGTAGAAAATCAATTTTACTCAGTTATTCAGGCTGCTGAAGAAACGAATTTTCCTGGATCGAGTAGTACTGGTCGCCGATGAGTAAGAGAATCGGAGCTACGCTGTCATGCAGCAGCACAGAAATACTTAAGCTGGACATGAAGAAGCTCGAGTAGAATTTGCCCTTGAATTTTTAGCGCATGATGTAAATTTTTGGAACAATGTAATCTTTACAGACGAAAAAACTTTCCAATCAACATACAGCGGTCGTATTCGTGTTTACCGCGCTCCGAATACTCGATTCGATGAAAAATATATATCTAACAATGATAAAAGTGGTAGATTTCCGTCAATATGTGGGCTTGGATATCGGCACGTGGTCCTTGTGTTTTGTGGCATATTGAGGAACGATTTAATAGTGAAACATACATTAGGATTTTAGACAATTTTATGCTCCCTTCTGTGTCACAATTATTTCCTAATAATGAGTTCATATTTCAACAAGACAATTGTTCCGTTCATACTGCTCATATCGTAACTAGCTTGTTTCAATATAATAACATCAATGTTCTTAACTGGCCCAGTTATAGTCCAGATCTTAACCCTGTGGAAGAAGTATGGAGACTACTCGTAAGAAGTATACAAAAACGAAATGTGAGACCACGGAATGCCGAAGAATTACTGGAAATAGTAAATAATGCATGGGAAAATATTATTACTAATGATTATTGTATAAGGTTATTTAATTCTATGCCAAACAGACTTATAGAAGTTATAAATAGAAATGGTGCAAGAACGAAATATTAATAGTTAGTTTCTTGTTAAGTAGGATATCCTTTGTACTTTGATCCAGGATTTCTACTAATCGTACCGTTTATTTTCCACTTTGTTAAAATGTTACATCAAATTTTTGTTAATGTTATAACACAGTGCAATTTGTCTCATTAACCATCCATCATTTACTATAGTAATAACTACAGCATTAAAATAAAAATAAATTAAAAGTGATATCTGTTTTATTTCGGCTACTCATTACATGTTCAAATAGAGACAGATTTACATTAAAAAAAAAGTTGTCCTATTTTTTTTCTGCTCACGACAGTACAAAACCCTAATTAAATATTTTGAAGATGTTTAACCGCCTTCCAGGTACTTAAACGACCCTCTAGTCTAGATTTGTCTGAGTAAAGAAAACGGGGCCGTACAGTTTATAGTGAGTTTCGAACCACTTCTTGGGAATCATTTATAAGGAAAATGCTGAATATGTTCAGACAAAAGTTGCACGTACATATTCGGAAAAATATTTTTTTTATTTGATACCCAACTTCATAATAACAACCTGCGCCCTGGTTAGCGTAAAATATTAAATCCGTGATTAAACTAAAAAATGCAGCTTATAATCGACATAAAAAAACTAAACACCGATATCCCGTGGAATGAATATAAAGAAATGCGTAATTTTGTTAACGAATCAATTAAATTAGAAAAGCGGACATAATACCTACAGTTTCAATACAAATCGGATCCTAAAATATTCTGGCGTACTTTGAAATCATTTAATATTAATAAAAACAACATTTCGTGTGACTGTACCCATATCGTAATTTAATCAACATTTTTTTTATTAACAACTTACCGCAAGTACAGGGAGGGTAGGGTAATGATGATTTATCGCTGAAAAATATAATAATTTCAAATTCCCAAATTTGTTGAGCGAGTTTTCTTTTACACCTGCCACGATAGAAACGATTACTAGATTAGTAGTACGGTTTATTAAATCTCAAGCCGTGAGTTCTGATGGTATCAACAATAAAACGTTATCTTTAGTTTTCCCTCAACTTAGTGGATCTTTTACATTTATCATTAATTTCTGTTTATCAAAAGGTGTCTTTCCTAATGCTTGGAAAGATCAGGGTGGCTATTTATTGGGAATATTGCAATTCCCTGACTTTTCCAGGTTTTCCAGTACTTTTCAATTAAAATTTCAGTCTTTTTGTCATTGTCAAAAAAATGTTGAGTTAAAAAATTAGGTACACAAAAAATACTTCATATACTAAACATATAATAAGTAACTCTTAATTACATAACTAAAGTTCAATTGAAGAGAGTTGATCTCTTCATTGATTAGATTAGTCTCTGTGTTAAGTTTTCTTTTCCTCAAGTTCCTTCAATTTTATAGTATTCATTCCTTTCCTGTTTATCTCCGCCCTCTGCTCAATTGCTGCTTTTTATTCAAGTTCTCTATGTATTTAGAATGCGCGTCTCTAAAATACTGAATCAATTTTTAATGATTTCAATTTTTTCAATTCGCCCAGAATCCAGCACAGCATCATAAACTAGTCTTTGACCAACCAATGATGATTCCAACACATTTTCAGTCAAACATTGATTGTTGATCAAAAATTCTCTTTCAACACTTGCATTCCCATGAGATACTTCGAATGACGTTATTAGCAAAAATACGTTTACATCTTTATATTTTAATAGACGTCCTGAGTAAAATTTAAATATGAACAAAAATTTCCCTGACTTTTATTCAAAATTATCAAATTCTCTGACTTTTCCAGGTTTTCCAGACTAAAACTGAATTCCCTGACTTTTCCAAGTTTTCCAGGTTTTCCAGAAAATGGTCACCCTGAAAGATGCACATGTCATTTATGTCCCCAAAAGAGCCAACTCTATAGATATCTCGAATTTTCGTCATATTAGTATGCTTATTCAACCTGTCTAAAGTCCTGGAAGAAAATATAGTTTAAAAAACTAAAAAAATACGCTTTAATAGCAAACCGAACTAAAAAGCAAAAAATAATGTTTAAATATTAAGATTCTTATTTTATTGTATAAAGCGTGGGGTGCTTGATATCAATTGTTATAAACCCCACGCTTTTTACAATAAAATAAGAATCTTAATATTCAAACATTATTTTTTGCTTTTTAGTTCGGTTTGCTATTAAAGCGTGTTTTTAAAATTATTTCAAACTATAATTTTTTTTAGTCACCCTCTTGCCATTCATCCCTCGGCACGTTTCTCACAAATAATAAAATATATATTAATGACAACGGCTCCTCCGCCAAAATCTTGACAATATATTAGACACTTTTTTAATTTTATTTTATCCTGATGATCCTGGTGAGGACATTAGGACAAAGTTGTCAAATTATTGTATTGTTATCAGTCCTTGATAAGTGTGCAAAGTTTCAGTTTAATCTAACGTTTTGAAGTGGGCGAGAATCACGTTCAAAGATTCCTTTACAAATAAACAAACATATGGGTGAAGCTAATAAAAGCGTGTTAAAATCGTGAGCAATTAAATACTTACTTTACTACTAATAGTATACTACCAACAAACCAGAGCGGGTTTCGTGCTCGTCATAGTACTACTCCATGTTACCGACGATCTGCACAGGGCTAATTTTGGTAGTAACAATACGCGATTAATATTACTTGGTTTTAGTAAAGCTTTTGATACGCTAAATCATTCCATTTTATACAAGAAACTAAAATACTTTGGGTTGGGTAACATCGCGTTAACGCTTTTCGTAACTATTAAAGTAACTGTCGTCGAAGGGTTTGTGTTAATAATAATTTTTCTGAATTTCAATCCATTACTAAAGGTGTTCCACAAGGTAGTATCCTTGAGCCATTTTTATTTTCTATATATGTTTCCGATTTTCACACATTTTTATAGTTTTGCTCAATTCATCAATATGCGGACGACACCCAATTATATTTTTCTTTAGGTTTTAATGATTACTTACTAGCAAAGGATATGATTAACTCTGACTTGCCAACAATTGCTCAGGTCTCTAATTCTCATGGATTAGCTCTAAATGTGTCAAAAACTGAGTTATTACTTTTTGGTAAGGATAGGTGCATAGTGGTTAGTTGGTTAGTGATCCTAATTTAAAAATTTCACTTAAACAGACACTTGGCTTGATGAAGGAAAACAAAATTAGACTTATATCTCGATGTTAAGACTTTACACTCACGTTGTTAAATTGGTACAAGAATCATATGGTAAGTTGAAACTACTATACATGCATAGGAAGGTACTTAGTTCTGGTATAAAGCTGATGTTATGTGACTCTTTAATTATTTCCCAATCATGTATTGGCCTGCTCTATTATAGGTAGAGACAAAAGCACTCTCCAAAAAAATATAAAATGCTTGTATAAAATTTAGTTTCAACGTGCGCAAGTTTGACCAAATTACTTAACGTTTTTTGGAAAGAAAATTGTTAAATTTAGATGAAAGATTTAAACACCATTTAGCCTGCCTTGTTTAAAAAATTGATAAACATCGAATACCTGACTATTTGTATTCAAAACGTTTAAAAGATAGCGATAGGTATACTTTATACGAGAATAATTGGAACTGGTCAGTGTTAAAGCGCAGGGCCGTGCGCACTGAACTTGATATTTTGTCCTATATATTTAGCAATGGTATCGAGATTCGAATGGTAGTTGAAACTGTGCAGGCGAGTCCGAGACTGGCAATGTAATCAGCCTGAATGAACCATCTACGACTGCACTGGTTTAAATATAATAAAACGGACGGGTCTACTAGCATAAAAAAAACTCGTAAATCGCTTCTCAATAGTCAAAGGTGGACTTCTGCTGTGCTGTTAATGTGCCAGTGCAGTGCGTATTTACGCAGGTATTTACCTATTATAACATCAAGCGTAGGAGTTTAGTTAGTTATTGTTCATATTTATAAATATTTACTACTATATAAAAGGTAAAATATTTTAATTATTTACTAATTTACCATGGCTTTCTGGAGACCATTTGAAACAGAGGATAATATAATAATGCCCAAAAATCTTATTATTTTCTTATGACAAGCATTTCTATTTACCTCCGCCCATGTACAATAAAGAGATGCCGACTGTTTTTGCCGGCTTTTAGTTTTTATACGGTTTCAATTCCAATCGTATATACTTTACTCATGAACGTTCTACTCGTTTTAAGTAATTGCTTTCCAATATTATTTCATGTAGCAAACAAGTCAAAGCCTGGTTGCTGTCGAATAGAACAGATAATAGTCGAATAGATAAGTTGTGTTTTGTATTAGTCTTTGTACACAGTTTTATATTATTTCTCTAATTTCTCTCGGTTGTGTGGAAGAGCGACCCATGGTCGAATACCGCCCACCCATTTAATTTTGTTTATTAAGAGGTTTTATTTAACTTGCAATGTTTGTTTGTTTGTTTAGGTCAAATCTTGCAATCAAAATTTCGATTAGTTCTAATTAAGCTAGAGCTTTGAAATTTTGCACATGTATAAGTCCGGTAACATTTTCATATAAGAAAAAAACAAGATGGCGGACGACTTTACCGTTTATGATCCGATTCGACTCAAAATCGATATCTGGGGGTTTCCGAGATCGCCATTTATGAATTCTTGGTCAAAATTTAGAAATTCAAAATGACGGCGCAAATATGGCGGACGACTTTTATCATTTATGGTCCAAATCAATCAAAATCGATATCTGGGGGTTTTCGGGTTCGCCGATTACGAATTTGTAGTCAAAATTTTAGTTCAGGATGGCGACTTTAAGATGGCGGTGACTTTACCGTTTAAGATCCGATTCAACTCAAAATCGATATCTGGAGGTTTTCTAGGCCGCCGATTAAGAATTTTTGGTAAAAATTCAAAAATTCTAAATGGCGGCGCCAATATGGCTGACGACTTTTGTCATTTAGGTCCAAATCGATCCAAATCGATATTTGGGGATTTTCGGGGTCGCGGATTACGAACGCAATAATTTAGTTCAAGATGGCGGGCGATTTTACCGTTTATGATCCGATTCGTCTCAAAATCGATAAGTGGGGATTACAGCATATCAAAAGACTAAAAAGTAAAAAATAAATTATATAAAAAAATATAAAAATATTTTAAAAACAACTTTTTATTTAAATGCTCTAAAAAGCAGAAAAAAAAACTTTGAAGTAAATCAAACCCATCATTTTGTTATATAATGTAATTTTTTTATGATATAAAAGCTTGTCACGAGCAATCTCCTTTAGACAGGAAAATCACGCGACAAGCTTTTATATCATAAAAAAATTATATAATTGATGATAAATGATGAGTTTGATTTACTTCAAAGTATATTTTCTATTTTTAGAGCATTTATAATAATATATTATAATGAAAGATTTTTTTTTAATTTTTTTTTTTCTGTAAACTCATACATAAAAGCGATTTATTATTATTATAAGTTTCACTTTGGAATTTGATTGGCAATAGTTCAACCGTTGCTTAAAAAATGAGATGCAAATATGTACGAAAATTACAGAGCAATAAGTCTTCTCTCCAACGTGTCAAAATTTATTGACTTGGCTATAAAGGAACCTCTTATATCTTTTTTTTTACCAAAATGACTTGCTTTTCATTGCACAATATGGCTTTACCAGTAATAGAAGCCACTATGTGTTTTTCATGATAAAATAATTAACGCATTAGATAAGAAAAAGTATGTGTTAGGATATTTATAGATTTTAGAGTTTTTGACTGTGTTGACCATCAGTAATTAAGAGTTAAACTTTGTTGATATAGAGTAAGAGGTATCCCTTTGAACATTACCCTCATACCTAAAGGGTAGGAAACAAATTGTACAAGTTCCCAGTGGTGCATCTAGCAATAGTCTAGAGGTAAAACAGGGAGTTCCTCAGAGATCTATACTTCGGCCCTTCTAATTATACTGTTTGCGAACGACTTAGTACTTGAACAAAATACTAAATGTTCTGACAATCTATTATGCTGATGACATTAATATTTTTATAGTAGAAGATAATTTCGATTAATTAAAACTTACCACTGAAAAAGCACATAATGCAGTAACTAGGACAGAAAAAAACAAATTATATTTAAATAAGGCCACCTCAATTGTATTTAGCTTAAATAGAAACCCAGATAAATTGCATTTCTCTAACAATATTCAAATATTTCTCACAGATCCCTTAAACTGTGAGGCATTACTGTAGAAATGCACCTACAGTGGAATCACATATACATGTGGGAAACTAAGAAGCAGGTGCTTAGGGCTAAATATTATGTGTAATAATTGTAGCAGTAAAATTCTACTTATTCCTCATTATGCCAACTTTCATTCGAGCCTAAAATATGGTATAGTTAATGGGGAAAAATTCACAAGTAAAAGTAAGTTTTAGTTTTCATATTTCATAGTACAGAAATATGCAGTATGCATAATTGCAAAATTAAGAACTTTAACACCTGTAATGTTTTCAAAAAACTTAAAAGTTTTGACTATTCCTCTCCTCCTCCTCCTCATTTTAATAATAAGGAGAATGTAGAGAATTTTTCATATCCACTTGACCACTCGTACAGTATTACGTATTATAATAGAAGCAAACGACTTGTATATTTGCTTTAAAATATCATTATTGTTGAGCACATTTTTTATTTCTTAACGATATTTCATGAAAGTCATTAGAAGGACATAGTTTTATTGTGTGCTTGGTATAAATGGAATGAAATAAATAATGACAAGCAGTTATTTAATTACTGAATATTAACGTGAATTAAACAAAACAATTTGCATCATATACGATGCTATGCAATTAAAATAAAATTCGGATCTTATATGCTTAAAAACTAATTAAAATCGGTTACTTGACTTAAAACGGCAAATGGTATAGAGTTATAATACAACAATCTATTGTTACGTGTTTACACCCAAAAGTAAACACCCCAAATGTAGGTTCAATAAATTGCAATAAAAACTCTCACTAACCACTGATTTATTAATCACTAAATTACAATAATTAGTCCTTATAATAACACACTAATTATAACTTTAAACTTTAATCTACTATAGATTCACTGTTATAATTCACGATTTGTTAAGTATTTGTTCTCTATCTCATATGATCACTTGCTCGCTAATTTCATTCCATAAAAACAAGACAATACTAGGAAAGAGTATTATTATTTTACTTGAGGAATAGTGAAACTAAGATATTATTGGATAATCTTGAAATTAGTGTAGCTTTTTTTAGGTGTAGGCAAAAATTTTAACAACACAACAGAAATAACCTCTGTTATGCATAAAAATTTATAATACATTTTATAACATCGATCGTGATCATAATGACCGCAATTATGATGTAAACGAAAGTCAGTGACCTCGCACGCTTATTTAATTTCAACAATAAAAAAGAAATAGTTTAATGAACTATGTGTATATCGGAACATTTTACTCTAAGCCATTCATTTACAAAACTTGAAGTAAAATGAAATACAGTGAAAATAAGGTGACAATTGCACTGTCTCGACAAAATTACAACCGTCAACTAGGTATGGCAGAAAATGATTTGTGTAGCCTTAACAATTTTAGCATAGCATGTGTGAAAATGAATTATGACCGAAAGTCATGTTTATCGTCCCTTGGGCCGCTAAACACGCTTTTGTAGTTTTCACAATCTTTTCTTTGACTGTCATTTGCATACTTTGACGTTTCACATAATTTTTCATTAAATTTTTATACGGTTTCAATTCTTGTCGTATTCACTATAACTTGAATCACGTTCAAAGGTTCCGTTACAAACAAACATACAGGTGAAGCTAAAAAAAAGCGTGTTAATAAAAAAGCAAACACTTAACAGAAAATGTATTGTAGAGGAAAACGATAAATGAAAACGGTCACAGACGTAGTGCGGAATAGAGAGGGTAGCGGCTATGCATAACGCATAGCTGTTTGTATCACATCATGTTTTACGTCTTTTATGTCGCGTGCATTAGAATGAGAGAGAAGGTCAGGCTTGTGTTGTTTGCCAACTAGCACGAACGACATGTGAGATATGGTACTTCAGAGGCGGACTTAGTTTACTTTCATATACGGCGAGGTGTACGGGTGTAAGTGCAATTAATACATTAATACATTAGTTTATATTTGTCTTTTTGCTGGTATGTAACTTATTTATTACAAAAATGAGTCGATCGAGTGATTGTGAGTGTGAAAGTCACAGTTATAGTGATTTCAGTGATAAAGAAAATAAAATTTCAAATGAGTTTCAAGGGAGAAAAAAACGGCATTTAAGCAGTAACGGGAAACAAATTTGTTTAAATGTGTATAATACTCTTTTACAGCGACAAACTAATGACTTTAACTTGCGTGATTTAGTTATATTAAGGGAAACAGAATCTTTAACCCACGTTCCCTATTCCACATTGTACAAACTAGTGAAAACAGGTGTTACCGAAAGAAAGCAACGTTGCGACGCTGGTATATCAAAAATTTTAGATCCATCAATAGCAAAACTTTTAAAAAATGTAATTTATGATGCATATCAGAAAAATGAAATCCCGACTGTTGACGTGGTAGACAGAAAACTAAAGGAAATGGATTGTCCTTTGAAATATACGACAAGAACTTTAAGGAACTGGCTGAAAAAAATTGGATTTAAATTTAAAACAATTAATAAACGCGTGGCGATTATGGAAAGCAGACGAATAGTGGATTGGCGACATTCATATCTAGAGGAGATTAAAAAGTTCAGAAGGGAAAATAGAACAATTTATTACCTAGATGAAACTTGGTATGACACTCACGATACCGTAAAAAAAGAATGGACTGATGGAACTAAAAAATGTCTACCACAGTCATTGCCTCCAAATAAGGGGACTCGATTGGTTATATTACACTGTGGATCAGGTGATGGATGGGTAGATAATGCATTGAAACTATGCGGGAAAAACATGGAAGAGTGTAACGTGGATTATCACAAGAATATGGAGGGAGTAATTTTTGAAAAATGGTTTGAAAATACTCTAATTCCAAAATTAAAGCCAAATAGTGTTATTGTTCTTGACAATGCGAAGTACCATTCAAGAGAATTATATAAAATTCCTAATAAGAGTTCGACTAAATTGGAGTTGCAAATTTTTTTAACGGATCACGACCTATATTATATGGACAGTTATACTAAAGCAGAATTGTTGGAAGTCCTTCATACGAAAACATTTGAGAAGAATTATGTTATAGACAGTATAGCTGAAAGATTTGGCCACAAAGTTTTAAGATTACCACCATATTATTGTATTTTCAACCCAATAGAATTGATTTGGGGAAAATTGAAAAAAAATATCAGAAAAGGAAATACTTTTCCAAAATTCGACAAAAAAGTGATAGAGTTAATTAAAAACGAAGTGTCCAAAATTACCAAGGAAAAGAGAATTGCCAAAGTGATTAGAATTGAGGATGATTATTTGAAACTTTGTGAATTTAATAAAAATGGGGAAAATAAATTCATTATAAATTTAGAAGAGGATAGTTCATCATCTGAAAATGAAGAAGAGGGGGAGAACGCACAGGATTCTGAGGAAGAAGTGATTGTGATGACTTGTGATTGAAGAAGTGGTAGTGATATATATAAGTTTATTATTTGTGTCCGTTTTTGTGTTCAATGATAGTGATCGTGATATCAAGCTTATTATTTATGTCATTTTGTGTGTTCGTAAGTATTTTAATCTATTTTTATTTATTTAAAGAATTCAATTATATTTAATTTTATTTATTTGGAGAATACATATTTTATTTACGAAAATTTACTATTTCGAGTTTTGTTTCTGTTTTTAGAGGTTTATTGTTATTTTTTAATTTATTTTGAGAATACCTATATATTTTTTTACTGTTACTATTTTAAGTTTTTTTTGTTTTTAGATGTTTATTGTTATTTTTTTTATTTATTTTGAGGATACCTATATATTTTTTTACTGTTACTATTTTAATTTTTTTTTGTTTTTAGAGGTTTAGTTTTATTTTTTTGTATAATTTTCTTTATCCTGTACTAATATTCTTTACCCATCCTATCATGGCAAGATATGCTCATACCTCCCCGTGGTTCTTGCTAGGTAGTAACAATTTACTCAAATATTAAGTGAACTAGGATACTGTAACTACTGTATAGTCAGTAGTGTAAATTGTTGCCAGCTAAACTGAGCCCACACAACAAAAGCCAACGCAATTTTCTTATGGAAAAGTGACTTCCGTTAAATTGGTTGAATTTTTGATATGTTGTGTATCCTATCTCTGTATCAAATGCATCAAAGTCTCAGATTTGTTTAATAACACCTAAACAGTATAATAGATTGTCTTATCATATCATATGACGTCATAGCAGGTCATGTCGTGTCACAGAACCTCATAGTGGTCACATTGAATTTTATTGTGATCTGAGCACCTAGAAGTAAGAGAAAAGAATGTTATTTAAATCATGATGTTCTATGACACGATATTAGTAGTTACGTTTGGCCGAAACTGGCACCGCCTCCACGCTCCATGGCTCCCGTGGCGGGCAATAGATTGCAGGTGAATGATTTATTGTGCAAATTATCAAATGAGATGACAGTATTTTACCTCGTATATGTATATTAATTACAGATTTGCAGATGCAGATTAATTATTTCTATTAGGTTTAAAATTTTATTAACTATAAACATTCTTGATAACTAAAATTGAAACAAATTTTATATTTTATTTATCTTCAGAATGTTGGGGTAATTTTTATGTAAATGAACTAAGAGTATACGCATTAGTTCAAGAATTTTGTTATGACAATTTTTACACAGTATGTTACATTATGCCATATGTTTATTATTTATTAACTTTGTTCATTCTTATAATAATAATAATAAAAAAGAGTAGTTAACATGGAAATATTTTTATTTAGCATTTGAACTGTACAATTAATGAAAAATAATAATTATAAATATAAGTGATATTGATTAGGGTCTCAGTTAAACATCTTGCCCCTCGTCTCTCGAGATTGCATCTGCATCATCCTCCTCTTCAGCCTTTACGCTCTCCTCCTCCTCGTCTATGCCAGTCAAATATTCTTGTAGATGTGCTGGTAGAAAATTTTCTAGGTTGAATATAAATTTAGTTAAATGCAGTTCTTGCAATTTGCATACCAGTAAATCAATGTCAATTTTAGCAGTTAAATATTTCTCGCAAACATTATAGGCACGGTTGTAGCTTTCAGCGAGGTTTTCACATTCAGATATGGAATAAAATTGCTCCATGCCATACACCGCTTCATGTTCTGCATCGAAAGCCAAACGATTAAATTTACATTGTAGCGCGATGACTGCACTGTTTAAGTTATCAACTTCACTTTTACTGTCACTAGCTTCAGCGTATGCCATCCACATTTTGTAAACGTTTTGGTAGACTAACTTTAGACTTACCTTACTCTAGCAGTATATATCAGTTCGGTGGAGAAGTGGGAGAAATAATTAGAATTTAAATTTTGGAAAGTGTTTTCAGCTTTAGAGAGACTTGTTGACTCTTGTCAATCTGGTTGAAATATATAGACAATTTACTTAAAGTGTCTTTAGTCATTATGATAGAAATAAAAGTCATATTTATTGTTATTGCATTTAATTTATTGCCTATTCGTTACAATATTAAACTTATACTAACGTTAAGAATCTAACATGTAAATAAAATAAACTTGACAATAAGAATTAATTATAGTGATATATATAATTTCATCTTAAATAAACGGATCCATCTAAAGCATTGTAATTTACCAATGCATCGTGTAAAATTAGCGCAAAGACCTTAACATTAGAAGGAAACTTATTCTTCCTAGTTTCAAACTCTAACTTAATGTCGACGGTGGATGATTTTACGGCTTCTGATTGATGAGAACAGTCGATAACAAACAGAGGATTTTTCATAAAATTACCATAAGTTAGCATTGGTTCGCTCATGTCTCTACCGTAATAAGTACGTTGAAAGTTAATGTAGGCATAGTAGGCTGGACCGAATAGTTTTTTAGAGAAATCCAAATTCCATCTCTCATACGGATAAACGTTTGAGTTTAGGTAGAGACGAATATCACTAACATCAGCATTAAGAAAGGTCGAAGCATTCTTTGTTCTATCATCAGAATTTGCAGCACTTTGAAAGCCCACAATGATATAACGAGGTCTTTCTAAACTTGTACTAGTTTTTATGGCCCAAATATCAGACGATGTCTCTCGCAATGCAGGTAATTCATACAGATCCCACATACGATAAGCTATTTTAACCCGTGCAGTAGCATTTGAAGGAGATTTGTTTATGCGAGACATTAACTTTAGTTTCAATCTATCTTCGGGTACGACATGTCGAATTTTCCATTCAATTTTGCTAATTTCTAAAGCAGCATCTACTTCACCTATATAGCAGTTCTTGAACGTTCGGGCTATAATTAATATTAATTCCTGCTTTACATTGACAATCCCTTTTGTATAGTCTTCGGCAAATCCCATGATATATTTAAGAGGTAGTCTACCGCTAAAGACGTGACTAACTGCATCCAATACATCTTGTTTATCCTCATCAAGTCCCCAACCATGTGTTAATAATACGGAATTTTGGCTGTCTCCAAAGGAGAGCATAGTTTTCATTGTAGAGGTTATACCAGGCTTACGAACTATTGCCACCTGCTCACCACCCATTTCATAGCGGATTTCATCGAAGAGAAAGGCGAATGCATTATTAGCCAAATAGCAACTCTTACCGGCTTGAGAAGGTGTAAACTTCCCCTCGATGTATATATAGCTCTCAGAGATGTCCAAGATTAAATCTTGAAAATGAACTGGAATGCGTATTTCATCTGAATTCCTATATGTCGGTGAACCATAAGGTTTATAAGTATGTTCATGTAGACTCACAATAGAGTTGTCGAAAATTGGTTCATCAAATACGTTACATTTTTCACTTGCAGTTGAAAAAGCTATCGCCATTTTCGCTGACCTTGTCTATTGTCCGGAAAATAATAGTTGATAAGCGATTGAACAAATGTATAGTCTTCAGGTGAGAGCTGTTGTTGTCGTCGACTCACTGTTGACACTAATGGCTTTGTAGAACGACTAAAGTAGTTGTCGGATGAACTTCTTATTTTATAAGGATCTATATTTTCTTCAATTGCATTGTGTCGTCTATCATGATTAAGATTATTGCGCTGATAGTAATAGTAGGGATGAATGAGTTGACGATTATAGATGAATCCCATAGTGAATGAATTATGGTAATTTTTTCAACTCGAGCTTTACAATGATTTTTTCACCTCGAAAGTCAATTAATTCACCGCGATCGTCCAAAATGCGTAGAGTAATGTTGTCGATAAACTGACGTCCTTCTGGTTTGACAGGCATATAAATAATATTTCGAGGCTCTTTAGAAAGTTTATAGCCAGGTTCAACGTTTATGTCGAATTCGAAGAGCGTATGTGCCTCCTCTCCATTTATATAAGCACCTGAAGTAATGTTACAATCTATACGTATGATTCGAACCTTCATAATATTGACGGGTAGCGTTGACGTGTGGATTTTATTAGCAGCAAATCGTCTATGTTCAAATCCTAACAGGTCAGCTAAAGTGTTTTTAGGCGTGAAATCAATCTCATACTTTGACTGCATTTCACACTTTAACGTATTATTGTTGGCATGTAGAGAAAATAACTGTTTATTATGTTCTTCACTATTTCCAACAGTTTTTTGCTTGGCACGTTCACGTTCCTTGTTCAACATGTTTCGCTGTATTTCTTTGTGAATTTCGTCAATTTCATATGCACCTGGCTGTATCAGCAGCTCTATGGGAATGCTTTCTTTAGGTGATGTTCTATATAATAATCTATTATTTTTCTCATCAACATTTAATATGGAATTGTAAGAATAGAAACCAATTAATCCTAATCCATAACGACACCTACTGTCCAATTCAATCGGTGGATAAAAGTCAGCACTTAACACACTAGTCCATTGTTCTGTTAGAGTAAAGGTTCGCGACATGATTGAGTCACTTGTTAATTGTCTTGGAATTAGTCCACACAACACTTTATCAATGTTTGCAACAGCAACTCAACGGATTTATTCGTCTCTTTTTTTTCTGTGGCAATTGTTCTAATGATGACGACGATGATGAGAACTGTGATGAAATGTCCACATTGTTTTCAGAAACGACATTTATATCGTTCATCTTGCAGTAGCAGCAAAATATTCTGCGATTTGATGGGCCATCATTAACGTCAGTAGCGGCGCCACTGCCACTGCCAGTATCATCATGATCTGTACAATATTGATACTTTAGTATATCAATGTCATTTTGAAGATGCTTCGGCAATTTATCCCAAACTAGAGCAATCTCATGTGGAGCACATGCAATCATGACTTCTTTAGGCATGTTTATAAGTTGTTGTCTACTCATCTTCAGCAAGCTACGTAGTCTAGAAAATGCAATTAGTGATTTACCCATTTGTTTTATTTCCTCTCGATCAATTGTTGGCGTCATCGTCTTCATGTTATCGCTTGACATCTTCGTTGTTGTATCACTTAAACTTTGAAAGAAACTTTAAACACAAATGTCCACACCACACTGTATTGAAATCTTGATGACGATCATAGTTATAGGTAATTGTTCTAGCAGGTGTTGGTCCTTTGTACAGATACCGTACCAGTTCTAAAGGAGGGGATAAATCGCCAAAACTGTCATAGTAATTTACTAAACTATCATTCTTCCTGTACGCTACCCAATGCGTACCTGTGCCATGTATACTATCTAGGTTAACTACAGCACCCTCTTTTCGCCATGGTCCATCTCTAGGTAATTTGTCCCGCATAAATACACCTCGAAAATTTGGCAATTGAAGGAATGTGGCAAATCGTCGAATATCTTGATCAGTGAGTGGTTTTCGAGGAAGCGGGACATCTAAAAGTTTTTTGAGTCGAAACCTGAATGCAATGGCGGTTTAAGATATAGTCCTAAGCCTTTGCGATATGGTTTCAAATGTAACCCCTTACCATTTTTAGTCAGTGCAATCGCCTCCATTGTCTTGTTGTGACGATTTGCCTCCGCCAGTTGTTCTCGTCCATTTTTCGCATCATGAACGGCTTTGGCTATGCTAGCAGCTCCGCCGGCTATAGTTCCCAATGCCGAAAGTCCAGCAAATATTGGTATTAGAGGTAGAATGCCACCCACCTTTGGAATTGGTATTACGCGTGGCAGACGAATTTGCTGTTTTCCACCTGTCATTTTTAAAGCATGTCTTGCTACGCGTAGGGCAAATTCAGCTGCCTTTAGAGGATTGTTTTTCAACATTTGCATACGTTTATTCAGCTCCTGACGAACTCGATACACAATTCCTGATCCAAATGTAATTTTTTTCTCTCCTCCTGTTCTTCTTCCTTTAGCAGTAACTTGTTTCCTCTTGACTTTCCTTTTTTGTTTCTTATCGATATTTTGCAACTTCTCTTGAAAGCCCATGCCAAGACGTCGTTTTCCTTTCATGATATTCGTAACCAGCCAAGCAGCCGTTTTTTCACCAGTATTAGCGTCTTTGGACTTAACTCGCTCCCAAGCTCTCTGTTCAAGCTCGTAGTCGGCCTTGTGTCTTGTCGCTAGATCCTTACTTAAATAGGCAATGTCATGGGCACGACATGCGGCATCGAGTTGGTTAATGCCTCGATGTCCTTTTTTAAGACGACTCTCTAATTTAGTGCCTGGCCCACAAAACTGGTAACCTCCAGGCAAATGAAGTTCAAACGGGAGCTTGTCTATCAACGAATTAACAATTCCTCCACCACTACACTTTTTTAATTTGCGAGGTGGAACGCGACAACTGCGACGAGTTCCTGCTTCGACGATCAACATTTAAATAAAACTGTACACAGCCATCAATGTTTATATATCATCTAAACGTCACAGAATGCGCATTGTGAAGCAGAAACAAAAGTTTACTATAGACAACTTAGACCACCATTTTAAAAGTTCTAATGGATTATCGATCAGACATGGTCCGTTTTTACCGTCAACTGTTCGTTGTCTCATAGTAGGACCGTCAAATTGTGGGAAAACAAATTTAATGATTTCGCTGCTCGTTAACCCTGATGGATTACGCTTTGCCAACCTATACCTTTACTCAAAGTCATTATTCCAGCCAAAGTATGAATATCTCCGTGATATATTGAAGCCGATTAAAGGATTAGGATTTTATGGTTATGATAGTAATGTCAGCATAATGGAACCTTCAGAAGCAAAGCCGGACTCTGTGTTCATTTTTGATGATGTGGTGTGTGAAAATCAAGACGTTATTAGATCATACTTTAGCATGGGACGTCATAGCAATGTGGACTGCTTCTATCTCGCTCAGACATACACAAGAGCACCTAAACAACTAATCAGAGACAATTGTAATTTTATTATTGTATTTAAACAGGATGAGACGAATCTTCGCCATATTTTTTCCGACCATGTGGCTCCCGATGTGACGTTTCCACAATTTCAAGAAATGTGTTCCAAATGTTGGGGAAATAAATATGACTTTATGACGATTGACAAAGATAGAGAGGTACACGAAGGACGATATCGAAAAGGTTTCGATGCTCATATATATCCCTAAGTTTTCCTCATTGTAAAGTCAAACGTTTATTAGACATCATCGAGACTGCAACGATAATAATAACAAGCGAAGATGTCGCAAAGTGTTAGTGGTGATGCTGAGAAAAGAAATGCAAATTGTGAGATGGAGTTAAAACGTAAATTGATTAATGCAACTGAAGCGGTTCGAAGAAAATTTGATTTTCTTAGACATAATCAGAGTGAAAGTAAGTTGGCACTTGAAAAGATTTATGAGCCTATAACGAAGCCATTAAAACATTTATCGAATATGACTGAAGAAGCAGTAAAGAAATCAAGCACTCATGTAATGACAGTATCGCCTTCGATAAGGAATAGAAGTAACAGTATTAGTAGTGCAAAGTCTAAAACATCATCATCAAAGACGAGTAAAAGCGACGATGACATACATGGTGACGATGATGTTTATGATGAGGATGATATGATTGATGATAATAAAACACAAAGCATTGTAATGGAAACACCACCGCCGTCATCTCCATCTTCCATAGCGTCATATTCTTCAGTTTTTAGTAAACCTTCTCATCTGTCAACTGCACACGTTGGATATTTAAAAGTAGATAAAGGAAAAGACAAGTACGATACAAAGTATGGAATTCGGATGGATCCTATTGATGACACTACAACTCTAATGGGCAATGCTGAAATACGCTTCTCCGATGATAAAATTGAAATTTGGAGAGGAAACACAGAGCTTGCAACATATAATGGTAGTAGAGAACTCTATGATCTCATTTTTTTAAAAAGACCAACTGTCTTTTTTAGAGGGACCATCAGTGATGCAGATATGCATGCATATGGTGAAATTCTTCATATAACAAATGCACCCTATAAACGTTATGATTCACAAAATGAATTAAGTGGTTCCAATCTTAAAAAGTATGTTGAAATTATAAAACCGTTAATGCAGAGACGTAACCCTGAAGGTGAGAGCGCTCTCTCAAGTAGAATAACTAGGACAAAATCCAAACATAGTGGAAGAGGAGTTGGTTTAGGTTCAAGAAAACTCTTTAGTAATAATCGCTCATTTGAATATGTGTATTGGAATAGACTCAAAGAGCTAGTTGATCGTCTTCGTCTACTATGGGCCTCAAAGATGGCTGGTCACACAGGTCATGAAAATGAAATAAAAGCCATTTTACAAGAAGTGAAAGAGGAAGGCATTATAAACTAAAACAATATCTCTTCAAGTATCAGTTGTATTTTAAAATGGCTAGTGTCAACAACACTATCGACAAATTCGGACGATGTAGAAGGAATGATCCAACGGCTGGAGCCCGTGGACCTGCAGGTGTAGGCTTTAAACTTGACAGTGCGGGAAATTATGATGTGAAAAGTAAGCGTTTAACGAAAGTTGGCGAACCTGTTAATGAAAGCGATGCCGCTACTCAGAGCTATGTGAATAAACGCATTAATGAAGTGGCTAAGTCGATTGAAGCAGTTATTCAGGAGTCCACTACACTACTTGTAGATACACTATATAAACACGTAGCTTATGAAATTAAAGCAGTAAAAAGTTTATTGCCAAGGTATCAAGAGGTAGAAGGCGCAAATCGAGACATATTAACAATTCCTTCTGATTTAATGGGAGAATTTCAAAGGGAACTTGACCATTCCTCATGATTTAATACCATAATTTGAACTTGGACAGTATGTGTTGAACAACATTAATCATGATAATTAGCAATGTTAAACGACAAATTGTTGATGAACTATATAGACCTGCTCAACGTAATTTTCCCAGAAGAAAAACCATAATCAAGGGCTATGGCGATTTGTGGCAGATTGACTTAATCGATATACAGTCTTATGCTAAGGAAAATAGAGCTTTTCGATATATTCTAGTTGTAATAGATTGCTACTCAAAGTATGTGTGGACTCGACCAATTAAGAGCAAAACTGCAGCAGAGATTGCCAATGCCATGCGGGTTATTATTCGAGAGGCTAATTACATTCCCAAAAATATACAAAGCGATCAAGGTGGTGAGTTTTACAACAAACCTTTCAGCGCGTTAATGAAACTTCACAACATAAATCATTACTCAACGTATAGCACAAAGAAGGCGGCTATTGTAGAACGTGTCATTAGAACTCTAAAAAACAAATTGTATAAAGAATTCGCCTTAAGGGCTAGTTACAAATGGCTTAATGTGCTACCAGATGTTGTCAAAAGGTATAACAACACGATGCATAGAACAATAGGAATGAAACCTGTCAACGTTGGACCTCATACAGAAATAGCAGCACTGAAATCAAGCAGTCGCAGAATTGCTCCTTCAAAGTTCAAATTCCGTGTGGATGATGTAGTACGCATTAGTGTTTATAAAGGTGTATTTGAAAAGGGATTCACTGCTAGTTGGAGCGCTGAGCTTTTTAAAGTGGATAAAGTAAATGTAACAAGCCCTCCGACTTATCTTTTAAAGGACATGGAAGGATCTCCAATCAAGGGATGCTTTTATGAAGAAGAATTGCAAAAAACTAGAAATCCAGACATATATCTAGTAGAGAAAGTTCTACGACGTCGTCGTCAACAACAGACAGGTAGCAGTAAGGCATATGTAAAGTGGTTAGGTTTTTCTGATAAACAGAACTCGTGGATAAATGAAGATGATATTGTTTAATACTATACTGTTTTACTTTTACTTGTTCTTGTATGAGAAAATAAATGTTTCATTTTTTTATTATTTTTCTTTTCTAAAAATTTGATTTCCTCACCCATACTTTACCTGATTCTTGAGATAGGGAAAAAATGAAAAAAAATTAATATTACTTTAAAAATATAATGACAAAAATTTAAAGATCATTAATATTTACAATTATATGTATTATAGTCTAATTACAATTTACAACGTATTAAGAAGGAAAGGGGTAAACTAAAAATGAAAGCATTACAATAAACGTAGAATAAATTCTTTTTAGAATGGATTTTTCTTTTTTTTAGTTTACCTCTCTTTACAATTAACATTCAAACTGTATTAATTAGTTATAAAGATACATTTTTTATTCGATAATTGCCCCAAGCCAAAGTGTTAATACCATCTGCTAAAATATATCTCTTATCGTCTTGATATGAGAGTGCTACTTTATTTATTGTTTGAGTGTGAATTACATGTTTAATAGATCGAAATATATTTTGCTTACATAACATAACTTTCTTATTAAATAAACAATTTTTATATGCTTCATGTTTGAGCCTTTTTGTAACACACTTTTTTACACCTTTAGCCTTTTTTATTACAGTATTATATCCTACAAGAAAATCGTATAGTTTTGCTCGAAGCCCTACAAACTCAAGCATTATTTTCCCTGCATTTTCATCTTTAAAAACACCCAATACAGCTTTATTAACCAACGGAATTCCATATGGATTATTCAAATCATAATTAGATGTGTCAAATTTGTCAAGATTATCTTTAATATTAACATAAATATCTTCTGTTTTTATACTGTATATTAGTGAATCGGTGTCACTATATAAAAGTTTAGCATTGTTATTACCATATGTTTTTTTAATGAAATCATAATGAAATGAATACATGACAGTTTTAGAAATATCAAGTACACTAAATCCTATGTAAACGGGTTTATTGAAATTTATTTTTTTTTGTTTAAGTTGAATCGCTATAAAATTTTCATTAATAATAGAAAGACTATGGAAACTCGGTGAAGATATTAAAGTTTCCGCACCTTTAAGTTTCTTGTAGTCTTTCCATCTTGTAATGAGTTTTACATTGACCCGTTTATCTACTGCTTCCATACATTTACCAAAAATTGCATTATTTGCCAATTTATAACAATCTTTTTCAAATTGATTTTTAGCTTCTTGTCTTTTCTTTGTATTTAAATCTATATATTTTTTTAACCAATCAGATTGCCGAAATGAAAGAATTCTATGAATTTTTGTGATCTGAAGACCGTGTTTTAAAGCCTGATAAAGGTTACGGTAATGAATTACATAATTATTCTTATCAAATAAATTTGGTATTAGCTTAAATTGACGACTCCCTTCAACTGGTGGTCTAATATTTTCCGGACAGAATGGAAATTCATCATGTAGGTCATGTAATTCTTGAGGATATACCATATCGACTTCCAATATGTATCCTATCTCACTATTAGGGTTGCTACAACGTACGTTGATGTCAAAGTGTTCTATTTCCTCTGATGTAAGCCATTTGAATTCGGAATGAGGTAGATATTGTGATAAGGCTAAACCATATAAGTTATTCGCGTCTAAGTAGATCAAATATTGAGTGTCTTCATCGGATTTATAAGAAAGATTACTTAGACAATCATCCACGTCCCTTGGTGGCATGTAGCGATTATTGGCTTTGGCATATCGATGCGAGCACTGTACTATACCACCTCTAATCGATGTTCTAATGAAATGCAACATATCCACATCTGTAAGTAGTTCTAATTTGACCTGAAAGAAAAAAATATAATTAGTTCTACTGCTACTTTTCTTGCAATGATGATTAACAAACCTTTGTATATTTCAACATCGCTTCCCATGACAGTCCGGGCAAAGTAAAGAAATGACAAGGATCTAGATCATACAAATCCATACATAACTTTCTAAAAGCTTCAAATATATCTGTTAAAAGAAGAACATCCGTCTTCAGATAGAGATCTGAATATTCTCCTAAATTTCGACAATTGAATGTATTCCATACTCTTTTAGCATGTTCATATTCTGTCTCTTCTATGCTCATCTCAGTTAGATTACTATAGAATTGCTCTCTTGTAGGAAGTTCTCGAGTTGTCTCCAATTTTTCATAGGAGTTCACAAACTCATATGGAAAAATTCCTTTTCTTGTAACTAAATCAAATAATTCATCATTTGGAAATGCTTTACGCGTTTCAATAAACTGATGTATTTCCAAATTTTTTGCTAAACTATCCAAGCTACATGCCATAAATCTGTAGGAATCTAGGAATCGTAAACTTATATACTTCTTTTCATTTCTTCTTTCTTCACTACCTTCATCTAAATCGTCATCATCATCGTTGTCAGCTTCAAAATTCAACGTATTATCGCTCACGTTTATTTTCGCAGAAAGTGAAATATATTTCTCCTTATTTGACGGTATGACATCGAGTGATTTTATTTGTGAAGCTAATTCTTCCATAATCAGATGTAGATCATAATTACTACCATTATGTAGAAACACTGGTATGAAGTTGGGTGTTTGATAATTCAAATTACATTTAATATGTGCTGGACCTCTATATAAACCTAAAAAATATAACAATATGTTATAAGATATAATTATGTATGTTAATCAAAACAAACCTGTAAAATGATCATGATCTCTCGTTTTAACCATGTTTAATTGTTCATTATTATGAATAGTAGTTGATTCATCTATGTCAGTGGAAAATGGTTCTCTGCAAATAAAACATGTTATAGCTGCTTCGTGTTTCGCAAGTTCCTCGAATGTAAGTGGTTTCATTGGAATAACATTGGAAAAATATTTTTTGTAAATGTTCCTTATGTCATTTATCAACCATTTCACATAAATAGATGTACAGTTTTTGCCTCTGTATTCTCTTAAAAATGATAGGGAGTTGTCAAAATGGCATTTAACATAATATGCAAAACTGTATGCTTCATGTATTTGACTATTTATTACATACTTCTTTTCAGGATTTGATTCACAGTTATCTATAGGTTTTAAAATGGCTTCAAAATCGCTGTATACTGTAAAGGGTATTGGAAAAGATTTGTGAAAATGCTTAAATTGTAGATAATTTTCCCCTGGTTTTGGTAAAATAGTACAAATTTTAGCACAATCTCCTCTTTTTAAATGCTCTTCTAGATCATTTTCTCTTCGAAAAGGAACTAAACAACCATCACAAATAGAAACGGCATGACCATGTTTATTTATCTGACTTCCCACTAATCTTGACATGTTTTTTATCCAACAAAAATGTCCATTGCTACCATTTTCTGCTTCTAAGTAAAGTAAATTTATATGGTTTTCCTTACGCATTTTAGTGTGATATAGAGGACCTATAATGTTATATTTTATTTTGCTGCTGCTACAACTAGTAGAATTCTTCTCCAAACCAAAAACGTTAATACTAATATGTTCATTTTGTTTTTCAAATTTATTAATATTCTGTAATTCCATGGGAAACGATAGGTTTTTAAAATTAAGTTCATTAGAATATGACTCATAGTTAGTGACCCTATCTGCATTATTTAATGATGGATGCAGTGCACTTAAACAAGCCCACTTAAAACACATTAAGTCCAAGTTCTTTACATTTACAATTGCATTTTTATGCTGAATGTCAGGTGGTAGAGGTATAAACGATGACGCATGTAATGGATTATACTTCAGCAAATTAACTTCAAGGAAAAGTAATGTTAATAGTGACCATCCAGACCCACTTCCCTATAAAAAAATTATATTATTCAATGTGATACTTTTTAAAAGGAAAAAATTTACTAACCTCAAACTCTTCCGATTTAGTTTTTAGGACATTATAAAAATGGGAATAAATTTCATCCAAACTTGTTGAAGTTGTGACAATTTCATACTTGCTATTGAATGACTTTACTTCATTTTTAATACTTGCTTCTTCGTCTTTTTTTGTGGAAATAACATAACAAGCAAATAGCTCAAAATTAATTTTTAACGGATTCTCTTGTAAACCCATAGCGATTAGTTTTTTTACTCTATCTTTGACGTTGGAGAAGAATAGTGAAACGTCTGTAATTGCACCATCGTCCTGACCATTATATTTGATTCTATAAGTTACAATGTTTCGTTTGAATGCAGAATTTACTAAATAAACTTCAGGTTCAATTTCTATGCATGAATTCTGTTTGTGGGTCAAGCTTCTCTGATGTGAAGAAAATTTTTCTATCGCTATATCAAGTTTGCAATTTTCACAAAATTTTATAGATGCCTCCTGTTTTGGTAGAGTTGTTTCACTTTTTTCATTGATGCTTCCATTATTTATTTGTTCAGAACTTGTTGATTTTTTACATTCTTCTATACCATGCACTCGTTTTAAATGTCTAATTACATTTTTTTTATAGGCAGTTTGCATTAAACATACAGTACATTTATACATTTCTTTTAAGAAGCTAGTCCTATTATGAATTGAAGATATGTGACGTTTTAAACTGTCTGATCGACTGAACGTCTTACAACAAATACTACAATTAAAAGCTTCCATTTCTCCAGTTTCTAAAACACTAGTTACATGGATACAACATGCTAGATTTCATAATATGAGAAGATAATATGCGTGTTGACAATATTAACATTATAAACTATATAGACAGGGCTACTACATAAATAGACGTTATTTTTAAACAATGTTTACATGGGTAATTATAATTTTACTACATTTTGTTACATTTTAAGCCATAAAAGTATGAAATTCATGGAATGTCGCTTATTATAATTATAAATGAAAATATGTTCTTAGAACTATTAACTATGAATAAAAAAAAGATAATTATTTTTGAATAAACATTTTATTTGAATTCATTCTCATCATATTGTCTTGAAAATCCATTATTTTTTTTATATTGGTCATAAACTAAATCGAAAATGCATTTTGGGAACTTATTATAAATATATCTTAAATCTATATTATAACTAACTTCATTCGCCGCTAACTCGACTAATCTAGCAGGTCTCCAACAATGTTTCTTGACGCAGCAAATTCGATCTGGCGTTACTTGACATCTATTCATTATTTTCGTTCTTCATGTATTAACAGAATGTTTTGTAAATAAAATCATAATTTCAGAACAAAAAAAAGAGAAAAAAAAATGAACGACGCTACTGTATACATTTTACGACTGCTTGAAATGTCTAGAATTAACCCTTATAACTGTTAAAGCAGGTAAAAACGTAAAGAAAGAGATTTAGCCAGTGGTCTTACGATTCTCGACGATGCCGGGTGAAGTTAATTTTTATAGTATCGTGCATACGTATCTGTTCCAGTTAAGTTAGTGAAAAAAGGAGAGTGCTTCATTTTATTTATTCACGGACTTTTCTAGAAGTTAGGGTATGAACATAGAATACATATTAATTAGATACTTTAGGTGAATTTAAACATGAACTGAAAGCTATCACTTATTTGAATATATTTTAATATTCATCTCAAAACTTAAACTTGTTTAAATAAACGAATTCTACTGTTGGACTTGTAACTGTTTGTTTTTCAAAGGCTTTGACTTTACCTTTATAAATCAAAGATAATTTTTTCTCATTAGATTTTATTTCTTTAATAGCATCGTCTGTTAAAGTACTTGAAATTCTTTTCATAACAAAACAAATGTACTTCACATTTTCAATTGTGTCCAGTAATGAAATTAGCACTGACCTACCGAATCTAGTCTTTAGAGATTTTAAATCTATAATAGTGTATTTCCCATCAATTCTTTCAAATTTTTCGTCTCGATTAAATTTGAAGACAATTTTGAGTTCATTTGTTTGACTAAATGTTAGCATTGACCTATCAAATCTAGTCTTTAGAGGTTTAGTAACTAAACTAAAAAATTATTTTACATTTATTCTATACATGTAAAACTTAACGTAATATATGATAGATTTACTTATATTAAAGGCTAATAAGTGACCAAAACTAAAAAGAAAATGTAAATAATTACGCGTTTGAATGAAATATCATGTTTAATTCTACTAATGGACTTGTAACGATTTGTTTTTCAATGGCTTTGACTTCGCCTTTATAAATCAAAGACAATTTTTTTCTCATTAGATTTTATTTCTTTAATAGCGTCGTCTGTTAAAGTATTTGAAATTCTTTTCATATCAGTGTGTGTCCAGTAATGAAATTAGGACTAACCTACCGAATCTAGTCTTTAGAGGTTTTAAATCTATAATACTGTATTTCCTATCAATTATTAATTCTTTCAAATTTTTTCGTCTCGATTGAATTTGTAGTTAATGTTGAGTTCATTTGTTTGACTAAATGTTCCATTTTAATATATGTATTAATAAAAATGCAGACGAAAAATCAGAAATAAATTTAAAAAAATGAAATAATTACTTTAAAGCGAAAAAATTACGGTAAGTAAACGAAAGCAATACTCGCATAAATTTCACTGCACACTGAACTAATACTTATAGGTTATTAGTGTATAATACTGTTTACAATTAAATATTGAAAGTAAATGAGTTTGAAATTCTTTTCATAGCAAACAACTGTACTTCACATTTTTTCAATGGTGTCCAATAATGAATGTTTTCTTCTCATTAGATTTTATTTCTTTAATAGCATCGTCTGTTAAGATACTTGAAATTCTTTTCATAGTAAAACAATTGTTTATTCACATTTTCAGTGGCGTCCAATAATGATATTAACACCAACCTATTAAATCTAGTCTTTAGAGGTTTAGTAACTAAACTAAAAATTATTTTACATTTATTCTATCCCATTTCAAACTTAAGCTTATCATAATATATGATAGATTTACTTATATTAAAAGCTAATAAGTGACTAAAACTAAAAAGGAAATGTAAATAATTATGCGTTTGAATAAAATATCATGCCTCATAAACGAATTCTACGATTGGACTTGTAACTGTTTGCTTTTCAAAAGCTTTGACTTCACCTTTATATATCAAAGACAATTTTTTCTCATTAGATTTTATGTCTTTAATAACATCGTCTGTTAAAGTACTTGAAATCCTTTTCGTAGAAAAACAATTGCACTTTACATTTTCAATTGTGTCTAGTAATGAAATTAGCACTGACCTACCGAACCTAGTCTTTAGAGGTTTTAAATCTATAATAGTGTATTTCCTATCAATTATCAATTCTTTCAAATTTTTCGTCTCGATTGAATTTGAAGTTAATGTTGAGTTCATTTACTCGACTAAATGTTCCATTTTAATATCTGTATTAATAAAAATGCAGACGAAAAATCAGAAATAAATTTAAAAAAATGAAATAATCACTTTAAAGCGAAAAAATTACGGTAAGTAAACGAAAGCAATACTCACATAAATTTCACTGAACACTGAACTAATACTTGTAGGTTACTAGTGTATAAAACTGTTTACAATTGAATAATGGAAATAAATTCAACATTTTCAGTTTATATAAGGATGTTCCCCTCCAAATGAAACTACTTTAAACATTTCAGGTGACCGTTCTTATTGTACCATGCATACATTTCCCTATAATATTGAAAAGTATATATATTTAATTTGAGTTATTTATAATACAATTACTTCAGAAACTTTAAAAAGCTTTCAGTGTTTATTACATAATATTTAATTCTGATAAAAATCTCCTCAATGGTTTACATTTACATGAAAAAACTTTAAAAACATTTAGTTGTTAATAGATGAATAAAATTTAAATACAAAAATAATTTTCTTTAAAAGTTATCTGCTGTCATAGTCCTAGACACTAATGGGGTTTAATGTTTTTATTGTATAATGTGCCTTTAATTTATACTTCTCTCGAAATAACTAAAGATGAGGTTATAAATTAAGTGAATGCTATTCCTATCAAATGGATACATCTACTTACAAAGAAGAAACTGTTGTCTGTAGAATAAAATATCCATTACATTTTCATGACATCAGACTAAACACAAAAACTATTTACAATAAATTTTTACTTAAATTAACTCGAACTTCGTTGTATAATAAAATTTTAGAGCTTCAATATAACAAGCTAATGCATTAACTATTTTATTTTCTCATTTTAATTTACATAGATATTATCCCAAATGGTCTAAACGATCAAACTGTAAAACTGTTTCAATTTAAGTTATCACGTTAATAAAATTTTATGACTTCAACTTTTGTTTCCACGTACCTACTCACATCTTACAAGAACGACGAATAATAATAAAGAAAGCCATAACAATCTATTACGCCAAATCTCTGTTAGAAATAATTAATCTGCATCTGCAAATCTGTAATTAATATACATATACGAGGTAAAATACTGTCATCTCATTTGATAATTTGCACAATAAATCATTCACCTGCAATCTATTGCCCGCCACGGGAGCCATGGAGCGTGGAGGCGGTGCCAGTTTCGGCCAAACGTAACTACTGATATTACATGCTATGACGTCATATGGCGTGACGACGTTTGAGATTATATGATGTAATATTTCAATAAATAAACCATGACAGTTATGAGGTGTTTTCAAACCACTGTGAGACCCTAGAAGCAAAAAAAAGAGTACTGATTTAACCCAGACCCATACACCTCAAATAAACGATAATTCTTACTTTAGCAAGCTTTATCTCAAGACTGTGAAAGTTTGTCAATTTGTGCCAATTGAGACATTTGATCAGAGAGATGGGATACACAACATATCAAAATTTCAACCAATTTAACGCAAGTCACTTTTCCATAAGAAAATTGCGTGGTCCTTTAAAAGCGTAAACAGACATACGTACACAATATAGTTAAGTCCGGGCCTGCCTTCTTAGCGTCTTACCTCGCACCCCCCCTCGCAATTTCCTCTTTCCCGCACTTTTTTTTATACTACTTGCTTATCTATCGGAGAGATCAAACATTAATTACTATAATAAATAAATTCGCAAGTTGTTACCACTTAAATTTATTAAATTCTGTTTGTATTTATAAAATTAAAAATGTTTGTTATATTTTTAATTTTTTTTAATGCTAGGCGAAAAACAGTTGTGTGTAACACATGTAGAAAATGCATTAGCAGCCCTTAGCTATCAGGCGGGCTATTAATACTCATTCTCTGCCCTTGTGATACAATATACTATTTTGTCATTGACGTTATGACTTCGTCATCGATACTATGAATCTAAAATACTCCCATTTTTTAAAAATCGATGCATATGTTTCAAGTTTTTTTTTCTGACCTCAAGTGGCTTAACAAATATCTTGATTTAAAATTTTATCAGCATTCTTAAATATTTTTGGCACGAACCATTACAGAAACATATTAAAACTCTCTTCACGTTGAAGGATGATATATTCCTAAATATACAGTTTCCAATATAAACATTTAAACATTGACCTTTGCAACGTTTACACGGAGCTATGGGAACGTCACTTTTGGCACCAATACAAATCGCGTTAACCTAGTGCGGCCAGTTTTTTGAGGCCTAAAATAGACAATTCCGGTTTCAGGTTATTTTTGGTGACGGGCTAGGAAAGCTGACAACTTTTTTGCTAGGACTTGGCAAATTCACCAGACTGTGCAGTCGTGGACTAATTGAAGGTACTAGTTATAATTTAGGGCTAGCAGAGCCCACACAGAGGGAATTTTAAACTTTTCACTTAGTTTAAACATAATTAAAAGCTTTGTTGACAAGTTAATTACCGAAGAAGATACAATTTCATTTGCAAAATTCTGTTTACGATTTGGTGACTGATTTTTAACTCAAATGCATTTTGCCTTAAAGAAACAGCTTTTCCAATTTCCACTTCCTTCCATCTTCAACGTTTTCGGGACCAATGTTGGGCTGTCTTTGGAATTGATTTTCAGCACGATTAAAATAATTCATCGCAGGATATATTCTATCAGGATATCGTTAGGCATAAAGATCGGTAGATTAAAGATTAATATTGATTAGATTAAATTTGAGGCATTTTGATCAAAATCAACAAGAATTTTAAACAATTTTTAAAGACAATAAAAACACCGGCAAAACAATATTTTAATTATAAATTTCTCTTCATTATTTTCGAGAATTTAATGTACCATGAATAAAGAATAAATTAATTTTAACATTTTTCATTATTTATTAAATATTTTTTTAAAAATTCATTACTATTTAAATACGTTTAATAAACAATACAATTTTTAATGTTAAAAGTATTTATTAACATTTCATAATTCATTAAATTATCAAAAATAATGAAGAAGAAAATTCATCATTAAAAGACGTCGTAAATTTAAAAAAAAAAAATGAACCGGATACGATTTGAACCCGAATTTTCCGGGTGACAGGCAAATGATCTAAGTACTAAGCCACTAACCATTTTTGTGTGTTTTTAAAACCACTTTTTCAGCTTCAGGAGACTTGAAAACGTGCAAATTCACCAAAAACTCAAAATAGATCTTTTTACATCACAATACTTTCATATATAGTACGAGGATCGCTATTAGGCGTATAGAGAGATCCGATACACTTATTTTTTTTTATACATTTATTTAACGTCGGCCTATTTCCGCTACTGAGGCCTAACACCGACGCCTGTAGACGAGCTACCCCCAACCAGGAATTTTGCCGAACCTCTTCCCTTAAGAAGAGTAGGGATCTTTTACTTGCCTAACATTTAATAGACAAGGGACCGAAGGCTTTACATCCCCTCCGAAGGATGGTATATCTCCTATACAACCCTCGCCTAAGGTTGTATAGCTTCCGCGCATACACTGATATACAAGCCGCTGGAAGATGTGTGAGGCGAGGACGCGGTTTCCGTTGGAATGGTCACCCAACTACTAACTGCGCCTGTCGTTGCTTTACATCGCATACCGAAGTATGTACATAGTAAAGACGCACCTACGCTCGCCCCCCGATACACGTATGTACATGTGCAATGCGGGTGAGAATATTGTCTAATGTAGTGTGTTTGGGGTTGGGCGATCCAATGCGCTGTACGCTGGCGCTGCTGTGATTGTCTCGTTGTTATGGATTTATTTACTATATTAGAATCCGTTGGGCTTGGGTCACAGGTAACCTTACGAAATTTAAGTATTATTGCACTCAAAATGATATTAACATGTTAAAATGGATATTTATTTAACTGAAGAGAAAGTACAAATAAATAAATAATTTGTACTATGGTGGGCATTCAATGCGTGATAAAATAAATTTATTTTTTGTAGCGTACGAAAAAATTTTGAGAAACATATTTTTCTTTATTTTGGTTATTTGTAGACCATTCAATGTGCTGCTTACGCTATAATGGACTGCTCATACATTAACGAAAACTATTCTTATGTTATAAGAGATAGAAAATCCCAACTATCTCTGTTCAAATGGAAATAGTATGACGTCATAAACTTTGGTCAGTCGTAACCATTTATGCATACTCAACTGATGATTGGCATTCATATTTTAATGAAATTCGGATAAATAATCTGCAGCTTCGGCGGCGCTTTTTTACAGATTTATACATTTGCAAATGAAAAAGAACTGGGATAATAGAGTTTTGACAATCATTTTAATAATAAGCAAATGACATATTTTAAAATATCCCTAAAAGAAACGAAATGTTATGGATCTTGGGATCAATGTTATTGTAACAATGTTATTGTAACCTCAATTTACGGTCTATCACGAATGAAGTCAAGAAGTCGTGATATTTTCAACATGTTGGTGTATTTTCTTCTGTTATCACAGCAGCGCCAGCGTACAGCGCATTGGATCGCCCAACTCCAATCACACTCCATTAGATGACATATTCAGGAGTATTGCATATGCACATAAGTGCATAGGATTTCACTACACGCCTTATAGCGATCCCCGTACTATATATAATCGAAAAATTATATATTATATTTTTGAAAAAATAAATCGAAGTAATGAACCATTTCTTTGAGAATAAGCTACGTATAGGTTTATTCGTCCATTATCACTAACCAGTATCATCTACTATCGTTAATATAACATGTCTTCTCTTTGAAATTCACTTAACTGACCTTTTAATTGTCTGCAACTGTAACCTTAAATTATCTTAAAATAAGAGCGTCGTTTCCGTTCAGATGACTAATAAATACAAAACTCCTTCTTTGCCAATAGTCGGGCAGAAAAGTTTCCATTGGATTGAAAAAAAAAAATAACGAAAGGAAATTAAAAATTTAACGATGTGTAATGTTCTGCGCACGTCACTGGCATTATTCGCAGCCAAGTACCAGGCATCTGCTGGCTTGGTAAATTATCATGTCAATGAATTCATGAGGCCTTCAAGTTTAATTTAATAATTTGGTAAAAATCACGGCTAAATGCGGAACAATTTCCTTATAAAGTGCTGTTCAAAATTTAGAGGCCACTTTTCCTATTAATCCAATCATTTATATACAAAAATTGAACTGTTAACTGAAAATTGTAGTGTTTACGCCCTGCATTAAATAAATAAACAAGGCGGGGCCTTATATATCGATGTTTTCTTGCTTTTCTTAAGAAATCTACTCTTCTTCTTCTTGGCATTTTAACATGACAATTGCACATTTTAAAAAAATACGTTTGGAAAAATGATTTTTTAAAGTTTTGATAGTGCTTTTTTCATTTTATCTATGTGCTAAGCTGGATAACCAAGCACTATGATATCCCGTTGCCTGACATTCGGTAATCGATCGGAAATATTAAAAAAAAAAACAGTGCATAAAACACCGTGAATCGATGGAAAATCGCTATAAATGATAAAAGAGGCAATCTATTGGGAACAAACGTTTTGCGAGGATTCAGAAAAAAAAAATTGTTTGTTATTGTTGAAATAATAATGCCTATGTAACCGTAACACGTGGAATTTCTTATAATAATACCGTATTATAACCGCTTTCTCGATTATTTTAATTACTAGAAAATTTCGCTAGATTGTTTTATTTAATAATTCCTACTATTGATAACATTTTTTTAACTATCTAGTTGTTTTTAGAACCATCATTACAAACAATTGCATTTAGTTTTGTGAAAAAAAATCGGCAGCTACTGGAAGCGGCTGGAACCTCCCCACTCGGTGGATGTTTGAAGCCGAAAACAGCATTAAATTGTGTGACAAAACGGCACTAAACGTAATCCGATCTCATCCAAAACCTTTTCAGATCTTCTGGGGCACTAAAAAAACCCTCAACTTAATGAATTTACAATCATCTATGCGAGTTATTATCTACATTATCGCTCGTTGAATAATATACTATTATTAACAACTTTAACATCACTTGAACGACTAAGAAAGTCTAGTTATCCTAAATACTACGGATTTGTAAAGCAACAAACTGAAAATTGGTAAAGTGATAATCTATAATAAATTCACCAACGAAGGTACAGAAAGCATATAATAATAATAATAATAAAGGCCTTTTATTAACCAAAGTTATGAATTACAAAAAACATAAAAAATAAACAATTAATTTGGGCGAGATTCAGCGGGCAGCCTAACAAGTAGAATACCCCTGTTCTTCCACCTAACCCCAAACAGCCCATAGAAAGCGCAAAAATATTACCACAAAATATAACATTATCCTATAAATGAAATATTACACAGGCATGATATTGATATTGTTACATCTACCTTTAAAGTTTGTGACAATCCACTAAAAGTTACAAATATGCCGAAATCTTATTAATATGACATGACACCAACGTTATCGGATGACAATGACGATCGTCAAAATTTGCTCATTGCAATCCGATCGCTCGCGGCGGGTCTTTGTTAAATGAAACATTAGCATTTCAGTAATTTTACTAGATTTTAGAGGAATATTTGTAGTTTAATTCTTCGATTTGTCTGTATATATATTTAAAAACGGCACTAAACGTAATCCGCTCTACTTCTAGAGCAGTGAAGAAACCCTCACACGTGAATTGACACGTGATGTGACGAGTTTCACGACGTAACGGCTACGCGCATCGATCATGTCATGCGAAATGCGATCTATGCCATATTTGCTTTGTTTTTAATTTTTCTCACGGAAACCAAATCGAAAGGGTGGAAGTGTGATATATTGTTGAAATCAGAATTTTAACTGCTTTTCAATGGTTCCATTGCAAATTGAAAGTAATTATAAAATAAACAACTTGTTGCGTCAAAATGGCACTAAAAGTAATCCGATCTCAACCAAAATCTTTTCAGATCTTCTGGGGCACTAAAGATACGCACACGCAAAGTTTCATTCAAATCCGTTCAGTAGTTTCGGCGCTATTGTGCTAACACACATACACACACACACACAGACATTTTTCAAAAACCAGTTTTTTGGGTTCCTAGGACCTCAAAACGTAAAGATTTGATGGTATCTCAATTTTCGCTTTTGAACCAATTTTAGTAACCTCACAATTTTATTGTGGAGAGGTTAAACAAAAAATTATAAATGACAATGGATTTTGCAATGCAGTAAAATGTCTATCATCTCTTCAAACAACACCGTTGTCGTGATTTTGTTCATTTTTCTACAAATGTTTTTGTAAATAGGTGCTTTAGAAAATATTTTATTGTTTACTGGGTATAAAATAGTTTAATTTTAACTGTACCTATTTTTATAGTTTCGTTAATCATTAATAAAATTTTAATTTTGGAAAAATTGACATGATAAATGTTCCTCTTTTTTATATTACGGTTTGGTATGATAATTGATATATTTTTTATTATTTAAACACGTGCATATTAAATAACTTTCAAAAAAGAACAAAAAGAAAGCTTTATTTTCGTAACAAGATCCCCAAAAATGCGCGTTCATGAAAATTCAATGTTTTTATGACGCATTCAAAAAAAAGATGATGACTTAGTGACCGTTTCTTCGATAGAGTTTTATATAATTTCTAGTCAGAACGTTTTGTTATCGTGAATACACACAGAGCGACATCAAGACGAACAAAATTTTATACTTCCCTTTCCGTTTTAAGAAAATAAAGAAAAATAAAAATGGCTAAATACATCAATATTTTTTTTATGATAATAATAATAACTGTCAAGTGACCACAGATTCCAAGAAGTAAAATGCCGGGACAATCCGAAATAATAAGAATTTTGTTAAAGTACAATGATTTTAAAATATTTTATATTACACGAATGTTCTGTTTAATTAGTGGAATAAAATTAGATTTTCAAAAAAAATTTTACATGTAGCAACGCGACATAAAAAATAAGTTTGTCTTGGTCAACCCAAGAATACCCTGAGTTTTCCATTTCGAGTAGGTGGAGGAACTCTTTTTTTTCGCGAAAAAGTGACAAATTGGTCATTTTTAAGGGTCGTTTTTCAGTTTTAACTTACTTTGGACCCTCTAAAATGCTAGTTAAGCGAGAATGGTGCCCTTTTATTGTCGATGGTCAAGGAACCTTTAGTTCAAATTTCGTGATAATCGGTTCACCTCCTCCCACGATATGTACATAAATATACCGAAAAAACGGCAAAAATTGAATTACGGCTAACTTGGCCAAAATTAAACCGAACTAACCTATATAACCAAGAAATAATCTGCCAAATTTTAGCAAAAAATATCCAACAGTTTGGGCGCCATTCCATTTTTAGTCCAAATTCCACAAAATTTTCAAAACTTTCCCCGATTTGCCCAAATGGTCTAACGAAATCTTTTTTTTACCAAAATGAAGGTATTCTTATGTACTTTCACGTGATGTAGGCAACTAAAAAATATTTTTTTTAATTTAGCCGATTTTTCACCATTTTTGGTATATACAAGCGCGCGGTGATTTCCCATCATTTTCGGTATTATACGTACAAGTATACGTGCATAGGTCAAGTAAGAATAAACCGAGACATAAAAAACGCAACAAAAACTTTACGACCTCATTAAAATACCGGTACTCTTTTTAGTGCTGTTTGCAAATTGACTCGCTTACCTTTATAGGTTTTTAATGTGTATCGGCTTGTTTAATGTCAGGCTTGGCGCCGATATAATTATGTCGTAAAGTTTTTGTTGCGTTTTTTCTGTCTCGGGGATTTATTACTCGAACTATAATAATTATTCATTACGAAAATTTAGATAAAAAAAACTCTCGAAGGTAAGATATAATTTTTTTTCTAAAATTCACTTGATTTTTATTAAACTTTTTACATGTATCGATTATTATTTTATTTTATTCATGTTTTCTTTTTCTAACAGTTGTACTAGATGTGCTACTACAAGAAGTGTCTACTTCCGAATCGGTAAGTGGTGTTTGGAATATTTCTTTACCCCCGTCATCGCTAAAATCGCATACATCTTTTATGAATCATTTGGAACATATTTCAGTGAACAATCTTAAAATAGTGAATAAAATGAGGTATTTCTTCACCCCCGTCATCGCTAAAATCGCATTTATTTATTAGCCGTTACTCGAGTCCGAGTATAAAAATGTTACAGTCGATAAATTGTGTACAATAAAAAACAAGTAAAAGGTGTAGTCTATTGTAATTCCCATTCATCTACGGTGCACACGACTATGGCTATAGAGGCCAATTCGGGAGAGCACATGTCGACCGCAGTCAGGACAAACATAGACCTGGTTAGGTCTTGGATTCGGCCTTCTTGCAGCAACATTTCCTTGATAGCTGGCCACAACCCCTCGCCATTCGGTTCTGTCCGCTGCAAGTTGTTCCCATTGCTCGTCTGCAATACCGCAGGATTTTAGATTTTCATGGAGAGCGTCTTTGAACCTCTTTCATTGACCGCCACGCCTTCTTCTACCGCTTAGCAATTCACCATAAAGTGTATATTTAGGAAGGCGGTTATCATGCATACGATGAACGTGCTCTTGAAATAAGAACCTCAATTGGAAGGCTGTTTGCTCTCCTGAGTACTTCCACGTTTGATATGTGATAGAACCAACGGATTTTCATCATACTTCTGAGGTGTCTTTGCTGAAAACGTTCTAATTCTTTCACATGACGACGGTAAGTGACCCAGGTTTCACATCCATATAGCAGTGTTGGAATGACAACTGCTCTGTAGACAGCCATTTTCGTTGACAAAGCAAGGTCGTGGTTGTCAAATACTCTCTCTCTAAGTCCCCAGAGTGCTCTAGATGCAGCGTTAATTCTATTGCGAATCTCGCTGTCCATGTTTGCTTTGTCATTAACAACGTTGCCTAAGTAATTGAACTGATCCACCACTTCAAGAGGATTTCCGTTAAGTGTAATGTCTATTTGGTTCACTTGATGAGGAGTTGACATAATCTTAGTCTTTCCAATGTTGATTTTAAGGAATCATAGCTCTGGGCATACACATCTAAAAGTTCTTGAAGCTCTTCCGGCGTAGAGGCTAAAAGTACACAGTCATCCGCATACTGGAGATCACAAATGAATCGTGTGCGTGTCTTCGTGAAAGCTCTAAAGCGCCCTATGTTAAAGAGACCGCCATCAAAGCGGTATCTGAGACCTATTCCTCTGACTGTCAGTTTGTTGTCAACAATAATTGTTAGAGTAGTGGTAAACAAATTAAAGAATAGGGGTGCCAGGACACATCCCTGCCTAACTCCAGTGAGGGTTTGGAAAGGTTCGGTTGCCTCATTATTATACATAACCTGGGTGTTGTTGTTTGTATGTAGACTGCGACATACTTCCACAAATTTTCTAGGGATACCTAAGCGGAACATAATTTTCCAGAGCACTTCCCTGTCCACCGAGTCAAACGCCTTGGTTAAATCAATGAAGGCCATGTGAATTTCTCCTTGATGTTCGAGTGCTTTTTCTTGAAGCTGTTTAAGTGTGAAGATTAAATCCGATGTGCCTCGGTTTGGTCTAAAGCCACTCTGTGTTTCAGGAAGTAACTTTTCCATAACAGGTGTTAGCCTATTTGCCATCGCTTTAGTGAGATCGCATACATCTTTTATGAATCATTTGGAACATATTTCAGTGAACAACCTTAAAATAGTGAATAAAATGAGGTGTGCTGTGTACGATTGTGGTGTCGATAATCAGGCAAAATATTTTTCGCCAGATATAAAGTTCTTTAATTTTCCAAAAATATGACAGATTGGAAAAGTTATTAACAAATTGACTGTGCACAAACTATTTACGACCTCGTTAAAATACCGGTACTCTTTTTTAGTGCTGTTCGCAAATTGACTTGCTTACCTTTATAGGTTTTATGTGCGTCGGGTCTCGGGTCGTTATTTGATGTCAGGCTTGGCGCCATGGCCCGCGGCGATATAATTATGTTGTAAAGTTTTTGTTGCGTTTTTTATTTACTGGGATCTATTTACTTCAACTTAGCGCCATGGCCCGCGGCGGTAATAATTATGTCGTAAAGTTTTTGTTTCGTTTTTTTTCGTCGCAGTTTATTCCTACTTGAACTATACAAGAGCCCCTTCTTTTCCTGTGGTAAGAAGTACATGAAACGTATTTTTCTATTGTGTATCAACAATTGAAAAAACAGCCATTTTAGCATGTTCTTTTGCGAGAACTCATAAACGAATTAAAAGAAACCGACTTTGATGAAATAGGTCTCATTTTGTAGATTTCTTCAAGGCGCACAACTTTTAAGAAACACTTTTTTTCTAAAATCAATAGTTTTTTCTAAAACTCGATAAAACCATTTTCACACACCTTAATAATTGGGCCCTATACAGTAATTAAAGGTTGCAAAACATTTTCATACGCGATTAAAACTTTGACAGTAAGTATACATTACTTATAATTTACTGCTATAGCCAAATTGATACAGATTTTCGAGATTCTCGCCAAAATATTTGAACATACAAGAGAAGATAAGATTATTTCACCTTTAAAAATAAATGTTTAGTTTTACCGGCAATATTTAGGTAGCTGTTTATTCACTGCACGTGTTCGCACTTTCTCCGCCTTTTATTTTGTTTTTTGTCCTTGAACATTATCAATTTTTTTGCACCGCGTGTGAACACACATGTCCAAATGACCCAATCACGTTCGTTTGCTCGATTTGTTTACATCCATTCCCTCACAAGTAGTATTATAATTTAATAACATAATAACGACATATCTTTATTCTTTATTCAGAATTAGAACATGATATGCATACCTATGCTACAGGCTTCATTGAAAATATCTAGTGGGATTATTTTGGTAAACGATTTTTCTATTCTTTATCTCCGAAAGCAACGACTTTTAGTAAAATGCATACCAGTGGCCACAAGACCCGGCTCAGATATTTATAGCTTCTGTGTTTATAAACCTAATTTAATATAAAAATTATCGAAAGTCATTTTTTTAATGCAACCTTCTGTATATTATTACTGATTCAGAAAGCTGACACATTTTGTTATTCAGATATGTATACAGGGTGTCTCATCGGGAACTGAATCTATCGATATAGAGAAAAATACGCATCAGAAAATTTTTAAAATTTAGATATTTACTAATGTCGGTGTGGCCAATCCAACTAAAATAATTACGAGCAGCTGCCACTTCCGCTTATACCGGCAGTCGATACCAACTTGCTTATTTCAAACGGAACACCCTATATATTTTAGGGTTTTCGAAAAGAGCATAAAATTCTGAGTCGAAAATATGTAGCATATCCTATACCTAAACCTAGCCGTTTCAGAGATATTTGTCATTTTATAGAAAATTTGACAGGTGCAACGGTTTGCAAGAACCGTTATAACTTTCTTCGTGTAAAAGATCCTCATTTGCTTATTTGCACGTAAAAAGAACACAAGGATAACTACGTTCTACAACTGAAAGAAATTCAATAATATTATACCAAGTGTTCCGTTTTTCGCGTTACATTTTGTCAACTTCAAACCGCGAAAACTTGTTTAGGTCAAATGGAACACCCTGTATTTTTTTACGTCAAGTTGTGTAAAATTGAATTCCCTTTTTTCTGATATTAGCATTGTGGGGGTTAAAGTTACAACTTTTTGAAATATTTGCGATTTTATAAGAAATTCATGAATTGTTGTATTCATTTCATCAAAATAGCCATGATTAGAAACAATCAGTCATTATCTTGTCAAAAAATGCCAGCACAACGAAAACTTTTTAAATTTGTTTATTATTTATGGAGAATGTGATAAAGTAATATTAAGAACTTGCAGCACATTTGCTACTCGATATCCACAAAAACGCAAAATAACACTAACACTGTAACATGCGTATTAATCGAATTGAAGATATGGCATGAACTAAAATAGCAGAGATGAGATCAATTTAAAATATGATTTCATATTAATTTAATAATTGCTCAAAATTCCGCCCTCGAACCTCGACACATTTTTCGCACCTTCGGATTAGTTCCTCATGGTTAGCTCTTCTAAATGAATCCTGTGATATGTTTTGAAATGCATTTCTTACTCTTTGCATACAATCTTCAATGGTTGTTAATGGGCTCTCATAAACTTTATTTTTAATAGTTCCCCAAATGAAATAATCCAGAACTAATTAATCGGGCGAGCGAGGAGGCCATAAGAAAGGTCCATTATTGGCAATTTATTGATCATAAAAAGTTTCTTGTAAATAATTATTAATTAAATATGCGTTATGAGGGGGAGCACCGTCGTGCTGATAAAAGATGTTTCTATGTTCGGCGAGAGGTAAATTTTCTAAATAGTTATTATTCAAATTTTGTAAGATATTCAGATATCTTTTATCTAAAAAAAAAACAACAAAAATTTACCTATACATATTAGCAGGAGAGAAAATTTAATTTACCGTTTAAATTTTCCTGATAAAATTGTAATGCCACCACTCTATCGTTTCTTATGGCACAGTAAACGTTGAACTGCCAACTTTCCTAAAAGTTTCGCTCTCTGAACATATGAGGATTTGAGTCACTCCAATAATGCGAATTGTGTCTATTAAAAAGTCCATTTTTAGTAAATTTTGCTTCATCTGTCCATATAATATTTCCTAAATAAGAATCGTGACCCTCAGTCCTTATTAGAAAAATTCTGTCTTCTTAGGAAATCTGTTTCTTTTAATCCTTGAACCATATGGAATGAAAACTTATGTTTTTATGTGAATTGAATCCTTGCATAGTCCCGATTGCAGAGCAGCTTGTCTTAATGACATCCTTGGAAATGCATGAAAATATCCCAGAATGACTATTTCAATGTTTTCGTCATCAACAATAGGCTTTTTTCGTTGCATTTTTGCCTTGACAGAGCCATAATTTTTAAAATTTTCCAGTATGCGTTTTACAGTGTTTGGTGACGGTTTCCGTTTTTCTGGATATCGAGTAGCAAATGTGCTGTAAGTTCTTGATATTACTTTATCACATTCTCCATAAATAATAAACAAATTTAAAAAGTCTTCGTGGGTGTAATTTAAACGTGCTGGCATTTTTTGACATAAGATAATGACTGATTGCTTCTAATCGTGGCTATTTTGATGAAATGATTACAACAATTCATGGATTTCTAATAAAATCGCAAATATTTCAAAAAGTTGTAACTGTAACCCCCACAATGCTAATATCAGAAAAAAGGGAATTCAATTTTACACAACTTGACGTAAAAAAATACAGGGTGTTCCATTTGACCTAAATAAGTTTTCGCGGTTTGAAGTTGACAAAATGTAACGCGAAAAACGGAACATTTGATATGATATTATGGAATTTATTTCAGTTGTAGAACGTAGTTCTCCTTGTGTTCTTTTTATGTGACAAGAAGCAAATGAGGATCCTTTACACGAAGAAAGTTATAACGGTTCTTGCAAACCGTTGCACCTGTCAAATTTTCTATAAAATGACAAATATCTCTGAAACGGCTAGGTTTAGGTATAGGATATGCTACATACTTTCGACTATGAATTTTATGCTCTTTTCGAAAACCCTAAAATATATAGGGTGTTCCATTTGAAATGAGCAAGTTGGTATCGATTTCCGATATAAGCGGAAGTGCCAGCTGCTTGTAATTATTTCAGTTGGATTGGCCCACCGACATTAGTAATTATCTAAATTTTCTTTTCTCTATATCGATCGATTCAGTGCCCGGTGAGACCCCCTGTAGTGTACCTATAAGTGGAGTGTGTGAGTCGGAAAAAAAGCCGAAAATCGTAAATATTTTGCTATGAAACGAGGGTACCTCCCTCCCCCGTTTTCGAGGATGCTGAACACGACGGTGCTAGTAGAATTTCTCTTTGAAGTTGCTCAACCCTCCAAACGACCAAAAACCACCCTCAAAAGGAGTTATAAACGCTTATCACATCTTTTCCACCGGTAGAAATTTAGCGTACCTACTCAGAATTGGGCGTAGATTCTAAAGATAGATAAATACACAGAGTGTTCCATTTAAAATAACGAAGGTGTTGGCAATTTTACCTACATTTGGCTACGCCGCGCTGTCGATGATATTTTAGGCTGACAGAGCATACTTTGTTATAGTTGAAGTAAATAGTTCCCGGCAAATAAAAAACGCAACGAAAACTTTACGACCTCATTAAAATACCGGTACTCTTTGTATTGCTGTTCGCAAATTGACTCGCTTACCTTTATAGGTTTTTAATTGCGTCGGTTCATTTGATGGCCAGCTTGGCGTCATGGCCCGCGGCGATATAATTATGTCGTAAAATTTTTGTTGCGTTCTTTGAGTGTAGGGATATCCTTACTTGGACTATACCTTGGTACGGTAGTGAGCAAAAAAAATAGGACAAGTCTTATAACGATATTTTGCTAGAAATCTAGTTGTGTACATCTAACTTTAATTTTTGTGACATTGTCAGTTAGTTGTCATAATTTATTGCAAGTGTGCAAAAAACTGATATGCCGCTTATAAGCGATTTAATTAAATCTGGAGTTATTGCTAAAGCAGAAGATGGATGGTCAATGAGACAAATTGCACTGCGTATTGATAAAAATTCGGTGTGTAACATTTTAAGAAAGTGAAAAATTAAGGGTACGATTAGTAGAAATCCTGGATCAGGGCGACGAAGGATATCAACTCAACAACAACATTTGCAATTGGTAAATGCTTTAGTAAAAAATCCATTTTATTCAGTTAGCTGCTGAAGAAACGAATTTTCCTGGATCGAGTAGTACTGGTCGCCGGCGAGTAAGAGAATCGGAGCTACGCGGTCATGCAGCAGCACAGAAATACTTACTTAAAGCTGAATATAAAGAAGCTCGAGTAGGATTTGCGCTTGAATTTTTAGCGCATGATGTAAATTTTTGGAACAATGTAATCTTTACAGACGAAAAAACTTTCCAGTCAACACACAGCGGTCGTATTCGTGTTTACCGCCCTCCGAATACTCGATTCGATGAGAAATATATATCTAACAATGATAAAAGTGGTAGATTTTCCGTCAATATGTGGGCTTGGATATCGGCACGTGGTCCTGGTGTTTTGTGGCATATTGAGGAACGATTTAATAGTGAAACGTATATTAGGATTTTAGACAATATTATGCTCCCTTCTGTGTCAATTATTTCCTAATAATGAGTTAATATTTCAACAAGACAATTGTTTCGTTCATACTGCTCATACAGTAACTAACTGGTTTCAAGATAACAACATCAATGTTCTTAGCTGGCCCAGTCATAGTTCAGATCTTAACCCTGTGGAAGAAGTATGGGAACTACTCGTAAAAAGTATCCAAAAACGAAATGTGAGACCAAGGAATGCCGAAGAATTACTGGAAATAGTAAATAATGCATGGGAAAATATTATTACTAATGATTATTGTATAAGGTTATTTAATTCTATGCCAAACAGACTTATAGAAGTTATAAATAGAAATGGTGCAATAACGAAATATTAATAGTTAGTTTCTTGTTAAGTATGATATCCTGTGTCATTTGGGGTGGTTTTTACTATATCTTTATTGCACCCCACGCTTTTTTACAATAAAATATTTTTTAAACATTATTTTTTACTTTTTAGTTTGGTTTGCTATTAAAGCGTGTTTTTTAGTTTTTTAAACTATAATTTTTTTCGCCAATCTCCTCTTGTTTGCTTTTGTGTTGTAATTTTATTTTTCATTGTTGTTCCCACGAGTAATGGACAAGAAACTGGTTTGATCAGCATTTCCACAATAAATGGATGGAACAGTTTGGACCAATAGTATAGCCTGCACGCTCCCCAAACATAACCCCCCTTGATTTCTTTTTATGGGGATACCTGAAGCAAAAAGTTTTTGCACATGACTTAAAAGATAATTCAAACCTTTTAAAGGAGAAAATATCAGAAGCTATAGCCGACATAAACGAGGATACAATACATTTAGTTTATGAAAAATTTAGAAAAAAATATTTAAAAATGTGTAGCAGTAGGAGGACAACACATGGAACAGTTTTGTTATCATTTTATTCAATAAATTATGCGCTTTCGTTGAATATATAAAATTGTTTTAATCATAATTTTGGCAAAAATATCAACTTTCAGATACGACGTTCAAATATCATATCTGGACTACTATTAACATTAGATAGAAACAACTTTTTTCAGTGAAATTTTTATATTCCTTTCAAAAAACATACTTTACTCTTGGCACAAGTTCACGTTTCCTTATTTGCTAACCACCCTGTATGTTATTTTGAAAGTCTGATTATGGCTAATGACTTTTCACGATAAGCAAAACTTTTTATGAAGAATGGCTTTTCCTCTTAAAATGCGAAATAAGGAAAATTCCAAGTATAGTTAGGTCCATCCAGGGAAACACTGTATATGTTAGTTGCTTCAACATAAATCTTATTTAACATTACTAAATAAGGTCACGGGGAATAAGGAAGAGTTCACGAGTAGGCAATCAACTTACGCTAAATTACTTGCATTATTTTCGTGTTTGTTTATTTTAAACGGCACGTGTTTAAAAACAAGTCAATTGTTCGCAGAAAATTGAAATACTTGTATTATAATTCCGTAGTTATCTCCATAATTTCACAACAAAACGCAATTCCTTGTTTTGTTGACAGAATAATCACAATAAACAATCCAATGTCGCATTTAATGCTAACGTTTGATATTGACTTCAAAGTATTCTTGTCATTTTTATTGTTATAATTTGATAAATACTATATTTCCAGGAATTTTGTTTACAACCTTGAAGTCCATAATTACACTAAAACGTCACGACACACCTCCCGCTTGGACCAATAAAATAGAACGTGCACAATAAATACCATGCCTTAAGTTATTCGAATAACAAGCAAATTAGGCAACTAAATTTCTTTAAAAAAATCATCATTAATAGACTATTAATCAAGGATTCTAGATGTAGGCGATTTTTAAGGGGTCATTTTGGTTACCGGCAGCTCGTAATGCACAAAATGCAGGAAAAACAAAAAATGGCTGCACCGGTAACACACAACATAAAATCGTCAGCTTCTAATCGGCTAGAATGAAGTTTTCGATAACTTTTTTAACATTTCTCTTATATGTTTACAGTGACAGACTGTGTCTAAAAATACTAGTTTCTAGGAAACAAAGAGGGTAAACAATATAATGTATTATTGTATAATATATAAGGGGGGCCCACTAGCCTTTGGGTAAGCTGGCACCTTGCGACCTTGCTGATACATTATGTGATATGTGATAATGAACAGTAAGCAGGGGAGCCCGGTATTCGGATTTTCGACTTATCGCGACATGATGATTTTAATGATTTTTCTATAGTTTACATCTCTCCGAAGAAAAGTTCCATTGCGACTGACGTCTCTGAGGTTGGCTAAAGGGGTAAATTCTTTTATTGAACATGTAAACTCCATTTTACACCCCCAATTCAATAATTCGTAAATTTTTCAACGAAATCGGTTAAATTCATATCATAAGGATTTTTGGGGTCGCTGATTACGAATAGGACGTGAAAATTATAAAATCCAAAATGGCGAACTTTAAAAATTAATTCCTGATTTGCGCCGTTTCTACTATTAATTGCACTAAAAAATATGTAGAGTAAAAAATTATTTTACCCCAGTCATTAGAGTAAAAAAGGTATGAAAAATTGCAAAAGAGAAGGTAAATAAAAAACAAATCCGGTTTTGCACCCTTTATTACTTAGTAATTACCCGGAGGCGGAGGGTAATTACTTAAAGCAACAAGCTTGAGGGTCATTATTAGAGAAAATTATAAGGATTTATCAGTGCACGCGGTAAATTCGGTGAGATAATTTTTTGAAATTCTAATACGTCAAATCGTGATTGTGACATTTTAAATAAATTATAAAACTGTCAATAATTTTTCGTTGCATAGCAACATAAGTGAAGATTATCAGTGTAATCCTTTAATAATTGGCTGAATTTTGACATATGACTAGAAATGGACGGATTTTATTGGATTTCTATTTCGTCAAAAAATTATCAGCTGTAATTTACCAAGGGCGCTGACAATCACGCGATAATTTTCTCTAATAATGAACCGAAAACTTGTTGCTTAGTAATTATCCGACTCCGTAAGGTGGAGGGCAATTACTTAAAGCAACAAGCTTGAGTGTCATTATTAGAGAAAATTATACGGATTTATCAGTGCACGCGGTAAATTCGGTGAGATAATTTTTTGAAATTCTAATAATATGTCAAATCGTGAATGTGGCATTTTAAATAAATTATAAAACTGTCAATAATTTTTCGTTGCATAGCAACATAAGTGATTGTAATCCTTTAATAATTGGATGAATTTTGACATGTGACTAGAAATGGACGGATTTTATTGAATTTCTATTTCGTCAAAAAATTATCAGCTGTAATTTACCAAAAGCGATGATAATCACGCTATAATTTTCTCTGATAATGAACCGAAAGCTTGTTGCTTAGTAATTATTAGATGCCGTAAGGCGGAGAGTAATTACTTAAAGCAACAAGCTTGAGGGTCATTATTAGAGAAAATTATAAGGATTTATCAGTGCACGCGGTAAATTCGGTGAGACAATTTTTTTAAATTCTAATAATATGTCAAATCGTGAATGTGGCATTTTAAATAAATTATAAAACTGTCAATAATTTTTCGTTGCATAGCAACATAAGTGATTGTAATCTTTTAATAATTGGATGAATTTTGACATGTGAGTAGAAATGGACGGATTTTATTGGATTTCTATTTCGTCAAAAAATTATCAGCTGTAATTTACCAAGGGCGCTGATAATCACGCGATAATTTTCTCTAATAATGAACCGAAAGCTTGTTATTTAGTAATTAACCGACGCCGTAAGGCGGAGGTTAATTACTTAAAGCAACAAGCTTGAGGGTCATTATTAGAGAAAATTATACAGATTTATCAGTGCACGCGGTAAATTCGGTGAGATAATTTTTTGAAAATCTAATAATGTCAAATCGTGAATGTGACATTTTAAATGCATTATAAAACTGTCAATAATTTTTCGTCGCATAGCAACATAAGTGATAATCTCCCTAGGATATTATGAGTGTAATCCTTTAATAATTGGATGAATTTTGACATGTGACTAGAAATGGACGGATTTTATTGAATTTCTATTTCGTCAAAAAATTATCAGCTGTAATTTACCAAGGGCGATGATAATCACGCTATAATTTTCTCTGATAATGAACCGAAAGCTTGTTGCTTAGTAATTATTAGATGCCGTAAGGCGGAGAGTAATTACTTAAAGCAACAAGCTTGAGGGTCACTATTGAAAATTATAGGGATTTATCAGTGCATGCGGTAAATTCGGTGAGACAATTTTTTGAAATTCTAATAATATGTCAAATCGTGAATGTGGCATTTTAAATAAATTATAAAACTGTCAATAATTTTTCGTTGCATAGCAACATAAGTGATTGTAATCCTTTAATAATTGGATGAATTTTGACATGTGACTAGAAATGGACGGATTTTATTGGATTTCTATTTCGTCAAAAAATTATCAGCTGTAATTTACCAAGGGCGCTGATAATCACGCGATAATTTTCTCTAATAATGAACCGAAAGCTTGTTACTTAGTAATTACTCGACGCCGTAAGGCGGAGGTTAATTACTTAAAGCAACAAGCTTGAGGGTCATTATTAGAGAAAATTATACGGATTTATCAGTGCAGGCGGTAAATTCGGTGAGATAATTTTTTGAAAATCTAATAATGTCAAATCGTGAATGTGACATTTTAAATGCATTATAAAACTGTCAATAATTTTTCGTCGCATAGCAACATAAGTGATAATCTCCCTAGGATATTATGAGTGTAATCCTTTAATAATTTGGATGAATTTTGACATGTGACTAGAAATTGACGGATTTTATTAGATTTCGATTTCGTCAAAAAATTATCAGTAATACAATACCCTTAAAAAATAGTTTAAATAGTGTTTAAAGGACGAAAAAGCGCATAATTTCGTCTTTAAGAAAATGTTTTTTGGCTACAAAAAGGATGAAAATCATTTTTTAGGTCTATAGAGTATATATGTAATTTCTGTATTGTTGTTGATCATGTCAGGGAATTTTCAACATTTTATTTCATTTGATTTTTTTAAGTTTATTTTTGAATTTTGTACTTATTGTTCGATAAATCGAAAATGGTTACAAATAACTATAGGGAAGTACTTACAAAAAAATGTTCGTTTTTTATTTTTACATCACATTATCGAAAAATATACAGGAGGGTGTTCCATTTGAAAAAAATTAGAAAATTCAATTTAAAGTTCTTAATTTAAAAATAATGTTTGGCCACCCTGTACATTTTTAAGAACTAAAAGTGATTCAAAAACATTAATTACATATAAAAACATAATATTTTTAGTCGCAAACTCCTCTATAAAATCCTTATTTTACGATAAGGAACGTAACCAAACTGCAACCAACAGCTGCTCTCCGGGCTATGTGCCCCGCCGAGCGCTGAATTACAAGTTACAAGCCTGGCACGTTAAGTGTAATAATTGCGTATTACTATCAAAACGCTAATGCTTCGATTGCAACAAACACCAGCCGAAAGACTGATCCTACTTAAAGGAGCTCTCGTGCCAGTCGTCACACACCACTTGCAGACTGCAGTTTCGAGCCGTTGGCTCTCGTCAGTGCAAGGTAGGCATGTCGCTTTAGTCTTTCGGTTGGTGTTTGTTGCAATCGAAGCTAGCTATCGTAGAACGCGAGATATCGATGTCCGACGCACTATTGCCCCACCCTGTATAGTGAATAACCCTGTACAAAGTATTATCTTAAAAAAAAAATCGATGAAAAAGGTTTCAAATTGAAGGGTTGTAGGTCCCTTAGGAAACATTTTTTAATAATATGATTTGTGTTAAATAGACACAAAATCACGTCTAGACTTTGCAATTTCCGTTTGGCAGGAATTTTCTCGACACCCTGTATATAAAAACGTCCGGTTTGGTATACACAAAAATTAATGAGTACAATGAATAAACACACCACACGTACTTCTCGCAGAAAGAGAAACTTCATCGAGTGCATGGCGTGGCGATATGTTGTCTCATCCAATGGCGTGTTCATATCACAAAACACGTTATCTAATCTGCCAATAACAATCGTATAACGACTAGTTAATGTGAAAGGTATAATCGCATGTTTCTTTTTGTTCTTTAAAACATTCGATAATGATTATGACGCATAACACATTACAAGGATGAGGAGACGTGGTGTGATTGTCGCGCGAGAAATTTAAGTCGCTGACCTATATGCAGGGGCGTACTATGAATCAATTACAGGAAGAAAGTGAATGAAAAACGTAAAAAGTTATTGAAAACAAATATATTTTTTTATTATATTGTTAAACAGGTATTTTAGACCATTTATTAATTAACAATATAAACAAATTTTTTTGACAATTTTAAATAGGTATTTCATCGTTTCAATTTTTAGGACACTTAATTGGAAGTTCATTTTAAAAAAACATTGGAAAATAGACCTAATTATTTGTTGGGCGAGATGATTTTATAAATCTAATACAAATAAATATAAAAATGTCTCTCACTAGCTGTTTGCTTTCCATTTGCCGATAGGTGCAGGGGGGCGGGGGAAGTATGGGTGATAGTTGGCGGCGATCGGAGCGTGTTATAGTGCATTTCATGCACAAGCGAAAACATAAAAACAAAAAATTGCTAAATTAAGGAAATAAATACAAAAATTCACTCATCATGGCAAATCATGAAAAAAAAAGATCTAGATATTTAAATCATCAAGGTCAACAAAATCTGAAAAAATTCACACATATTCTAAAATAACACAAATTTACCGATACCGAACTTTTAGTATTCAAATTAGTCATCTTACGAACAAAACGTTTCAAAAGGTCAACCTAAAAAATACCGCCCCCATTTGATAAGCAACAAGATCAAAACTACTTTTCACACCCCCATGCAAACTATTTTATTTCACTTCCACAAATATTTTCTAATCATATCTTACTTTATTCTCAACTTCCAATTCAATTTCCCATTCATATATTAAACCGCACCTAATTCAAGTTCACAACGTATCAACATCATATTCGGACCTCTTTTCAATTTCAACTCTGGCCTTCTTTCGTTCGCCGCTACCTAACGGCAACCGTTCATATTATGTTCAACTCTCCGAGCACAAACCTTCGTGACAACTTTACGGGGTCATTCAAAAATTAATTAATCTTTTTGCATATTTTCATGAAAAACTTCTAAAATAAAGCCGATATTAATTTTGTTCTTATATCTAATATTTCTCCTTTTCAACGCCGACACAGTCATATAATTGTCAAATCAAAATTCCTTATTTTTTTCCGAAATGATGCAATATTGCGCGATCGTAGCCCGCATTGAATGGCGGGGGACGTATCCAGACATATCCAGCTCTCGGCACACCTAAGCCCCGACGAACCATATAAATAGCTGAGAGCAACGAGCTCTGGCTAAGTTCGAAATCGCCAGCAAGTTAAAGTGAAATTAATACGTTAAGTTTTCGCTTTAGTAGTTGATTAAAAGTGATTTTAAATTTAATAAGTTTATATACTAGTGTAATCGGTCCGATTCTATTTAACTCAAGTTGTAGCTTCCCACCGTTTAATCAGCTTTCTACTTCGGTCACTGCCTAATTTTTCTGAGACGAAACTGTCGAGATCCAGCTTCCTTGACCGAAACCAAGTAAAAAGAGTAGTTTTAAGTAAATAAAATCGCCGTCGCGCAAAAACACAAAAGTGAGTGATCCTTTCAGAACATTTTAAAATAAACCCTTTAAATAATTTTAATTTTTCGCAAATTCAAACACGACTGAATTTCTGCTGTCGAATAGTTACCTATCCTAAAAATTTGTTAAATAAAATACTACGTTCGAAACTCTGTTAATTCAGACTTAAATAAATAATTTATTCGATCCGTTTAAATCAAGTGTTATCATTTCGAGAAATATTATATACAGGGTGTAGCCTTCGACCCTGTCAGAAGCAATAAGTACTCATATAGAGCCTAATAAAATAAATTTTAAAACCAAATGCATACAAAGTTCCAAAAATCACGCACAGGGTGTAGCATTTAACCCGAACCACTACTTCAAAAAATCGAACCCCAAGGCTCCTCTCAACAAAATAAAGTGCACGAACCACGAACGCCCTCAAGGGTCTCTGTTAAAGCTCTCCGGCTCAATCAGTTTTTATTTAGCCAACCTCGAGGGTACGTTTGAGTTCAAGCGGCTATGTTTCTTAATAGATTCAATTGAAATTTGACATCGCAGAGGTAAAGGATTTCTTTGCTCTCTATGTGACACATACATGTTTCCATGTTCTGGAAATTCTGAAAAAACGGACTGCGGAGCCGTGTGGTATGAACAATTTTCTTTGTCAAAAACCGAGATATTGCTTAAACATGGCTTTTATGAAGCTAAGATGCTATTGACAGCAATTTTTTATGTCGCTGAAAGGATTAATAATGTGTTTTGCAAAGTCATAAAAAACAAGCTGTTCTTTGGAGAGGGTGTACAGAAGGGTAACATGTGATCTATGTCTAAATAAGATTTTTTTACTCTAAAAATGCTTGTACGGCTTTTAACTAAAACTCAAAACACTTCCGGTTCCGACAAAATAATATCAAATTCTATTAACTAAATTTTATGTGATCACTTATAGTCCAGGTATTAAAGACCATATGGAGTCCTTACCTGGAAAAATTCATGGTAGTTCTAGAAATAGGTTTACTTTACGTATGTATATATAATTACAAATATAGTTTATAGAAGAGGGGGTATTTTTAGACATTGGGGGTAGTTGCGGGAGGGTAGGGTGAAAAATAACACCACCGTCGTGATTCCCGCCCCCAGAATCCCGTGAGTGATTTCGGTGTTGAGAACAGGGTAGTTTAAAACCCCGGGGGTTGCTTAGGTTAACTGTGGTTGAGTAATGGATAGTTTCACTGATATTCTCATGAAAACCTCGACCCGACGAATCCCCGCATGCCTAAGACCGACAGCATGGAAGAGGGGGTGGGTTTTATACGTAGGGGGTAGTTTCGAGAGAGTAGAGTGAAAAAAAAGACCACCATCGTGATTACCGCCCTCGAAAACCTGTGAGAAGTCTGTTTTCCCGTTTTTTGAGGGATTTCGGTGTTGCGAGCAGGGTAGCTTCAACCCCCGGGGGTTGCTTAGGTCAACTGTGGTTTAGTAATGGTTAGTTTCCTGATATTATCATAAAAACTCCCCGATCCAACGAATTCCCGCAAGTCTAGGACCGACAGCATGGAAGAGAGGGTGGTTTTTATACGTTTGGGGTTGTTGCGGGAGGGTAAGGTGAAAAATGGCACCTACATCATGATCCCTGCTCTCAAAAAACCCATAAAAAACTTCGTCGAGTCCATATTTTTGGGGATATTGCTATTACGAGCCGGTCTGGGGTATTCTAATGTAAATTAACTGAATTTATTATTGTTCCCCAAAAAACACCCGATCCGACAAACCCTGGCAAGTCCAAGATCGAGAAGCTGGAAATTGGGGTGGTTTTTCCTTGATAGGGGTAGTACACAAGGATTTTTCTCGCCCTCGAATATGGGGAAGGAAATGTATTGCAAAAGATCCTACAACCTTTTGATGTTTTGTCCTTTTTTATACCTCGCGAGGTACCTCGTTAAACGGACTACATCCTGACTATGTTATAGAGCTTTTATTGCTCTCTCCCATTTTCAAATAGGGTATATATACCCAGTAGTCGTTATTTTAAACTGGAAAAGAATCAGTAGCTTGCAAATTTCGTTCGCAAGATAAAGAATCCGTAGTCAAAACAATACTTGCATACTGGGATTATGGCAAGAGAAATTTAGTAAGGAATGTCGATCAACACCACAGTGTAAACAGGGTTGACAAATGCATTAGGTATACCTAAATCCATCTATCTGATGAACCTAATTACGATATTTATGTATTTAATTGCCAAACTTTTCGTATTTCTTAATTTTAATGATTATTACAACTTTATTAAATGTTACGCAATTGGACATCTAATAAAATTAAACAAACTAATTCGGTTAACACCTAAGAGATAATCGAAAAAAAGTCAACAAAAAATGTAAACAAGGGCTGGTTTTTCCATCTATCGTTTTTAGCCGGTATTAATTGCTTTTATTTAGCAAATAAGTACATTTGGCTGACCATGAAAAGGCTGGGCCTAAATGAATTAAATAAATATGCATGTTTGACTGTTTGACAACGATTCGGTTAATAAACATATGTTTTGAATATAATTAAATTAATCGGAATTGCAAAGCAGGGGCTTCGGTCGATAGTGTTAATCGTCTTTTGAATTTTAAATCTAATGAAACTAAGGTCAATTTATCCTTGGAAAATTATATAAATAATTTCCATACTATTGTTCAGTGGCGTAGCCAGAACTGAATTTTGGGGGAGGCCAAAGCCAAGTGACAAAACTAACTGAAAGATGATTTGAGCTTCTGATGATAGCTTTTAATCACCTAAAGTAAATAAGTATAGTGTTTACTGTTTTGGTTTGGTATACGTGGAAACCAATTCAATGTCAAAATTAAGAATTAGAAATAAAATGAAAACTTTTATTTATTAAGACATAACGTTTCTATAAACGAAATAACAAAATGAAAATTCTACAGCAATAAATAAAAAATAAAATATAAAACTTACAAGTAAAACAAATTTGAGCAGGCTTATTGGATTAATGACAGTGAGAGTAGTGACACATTGCAAATAACTTATGAAGATGAACTAAACATTAATTAAATTCATCTGGGGAGTGAATTAGGGTATCTTGTTATAATTTCATCGATGTCAATATCGATATCTCGGTGAATGTTTAAAAGTGATAAGCTGTTTAGTCGATTTTCGGAGGTAGTCGAACGTAACCACGTTTTCAATTTTCTCAACGTTGAAAAACTTCTTTCAGCTTCTGCAGTTGTAACCGGTAAAACACAAAGAATTTGCAAAAATATTGAAATATTTGGATATAGATCTTTATGACATTTTGACAATGCAGATGCTGCAGTGTTTGTAGCATTGCATATGCTACATTTTTCATAGTAATTAATTTAAAAAGTAAACTGGTGCATAGTGAGTTAGGCCACCCAGTATGTGGATAAATGTATTACTGGTTGCAGTGAAAAATCTCCTGAAAAGGAATTTATTAGACAAATATAAATATTTTTTTTATTCTTTCTTTCCTGCAAAAACATGCTCCACATGCAGTTAAATATATAAGTAAATAATAATGAAAATAATGCGGCACCGTTTCAGACAATTAACACTGCAATTATAACTTGTTCAGGTTGAAAAGCACTTGACACCTCATTTTGAGTTAACACCAAAATATAGTAAACACACGACGTCTTCTCTTCCTGGCTGGTTTAACAGCATGTTTCTTATGGACTTGTTTTATTTATTTCTTCAGAAGCACATAGTAGCACACTCTCTATTTTAAGGTTAAATTTTGGATATTTTAAATTCATCTTCTTCTTCTTATAGTTCGATTTTGCCAAGAGCACAATTCTGTGATTTGAGTTGGTAATTAAGACCTGCGTGTAGGGATCGTTAGTTTTTTTAAATTCGCAAGACCGCGTTAGAGAGCTAAGCTATCTTAGCAGCCTTTTAAGCGTGATCCATTGAAGGAGCCGGTAGTGCTTAGGCTTGGGGCAGTAGCCTAACTAGTAAATTTGGTCAAGCCATAATTTTTATTCACGCCATAAGCTTAGGCTTATACTCGATACTGAGCCCCCACAGGTCACTTGGGGTAAGTCTTGCGAATTCGTTTGAATTTCATTTTGTAAGGTGTATTTTTTTATATCTTAGGGTTGCCAGTATCCCTCATATGAGGCAATTTTCTTTGGTGTGATATCATTATTGGTATATCATCTTTCCGATGTAGCGGCCACACACAGATGGTATTATTTTAAGAAGCAAGAGGTCAATAAGCGAAAGAATCCGAGTCGTCGATTTTTTTTTTTTGGACCACGTAGGCAGTGGAGACAATTTGAGAGTGGAGGCAGCGTGTTGTAGAGGGGTCCCTGCAGTCATACCTGATTCTGGAACAAAGTTACACCAGGGCCTTCTGTTTTGTGGTATTATTTATAACATTTTGTTTGATTTAAATTTCTACTTTTCATATATTTTTTTTACTTGTAAGAAATGGTACCATTTTAATTAAATTTTAACATTTTTCAAAGATTCATACATTTTCACATAAATATTTTTACATAAAATTTTCTTAAATAATACTTGTTAAACCGTCATAATTTAATATATTTTTTTATCAATCATTCAAATTTCAACTTAACTAAATTTTTTTGCTATTGCTAAATAAATTATTCAACTGTCCCATTGTCAAATATTAAAGTCAACTTATTATTAACATGTGTGTTTCCTTTCTTCTACTCATTTAGCTGGATATATATTATTGGTGAGCTTATTACATAACCTAGGTACTCAGTATTGTTTTCCTTAGCTTTCACAATACTCATGGTTCATATAGTAAGTTAAGGTGGCGCCCTGAACATCTATTTTTTTGTTTATATATATATTCACTATTTTATATATTTTTTTTTTTGCAAGTTAACAAACGAGTAAATATCGAACCACGACCTCGCTTTCTGATAACCCAGAGCTGCCGTTCGCATAATTGAAACACTTCCTGGTTTTAAGCCAAGGGGTGTTACATGTTAACAAGTTGCGCATCAGAAATACTTTCATATGTCCATTTTTGCTTCCATGATTAGAAATTCTTTATCTATGTCAGATTCCGTTATTTGGTTAATCATATTCGATAAATCGTCTTGTTCTTTATGCACGCCTATTAGGTCTATTGAAATCAAACCGTAGATGATGATCTTTTAAAAGGCAATAAATAAAAGCAGAGTTGACATAATGTGTTACAATTTTAGCATGTAAGTTAAAGAAGCTAGGTCTAAGACCTAACGCAGGTACTTAAAACTATCTTATAGTATTTAAAACGAGATTTGAAATATTGTTCGGGTTTCTATTTTATATTAAAAACTTAAATATTTATTTATTGCACAATATGCAAAATTTCAATTTACAAGTCAATCGATTTAATGCTCAAGATATTTAAAATAATGTGCGGTTAAATCTTACCCAAACATTTCTGCCCGTTTTTGTTGACGGGGGCCCAAGGCCCCCTCGGTCCCTCCCTGGTTACGCCACTGTTATTGTTCATGGTATCTATTGGCCTACCTGATTCTAATGTGTATGAACAAAATCGACTTTAATGTGTGGTATATTTTTTCTCTCACATATTGGTATAAAAACACAGTAGGTACCTATATTGTTTTATATGGAGTAAAAGAGATATTTTTTGTGACGCAGCAAGAACAGCCGAGATACAAAAAATCACTTTTCCCAGAACATGCTATTTTTTTTCAATTCAATAAATAAATACTGTTTTTCTTCAAACGTCAGAAAATTATGACATTTCTTACTCATTTCATGGCATGAAAGTCTGACATTTTCAGACGGCTGTGCGTTGCCATTAGCAACGGAAGTAAAAGTACTTTTTCTTCCGCTCAAGCGGACTTTTACTTCGTTATTTTTATCTTTATTTCTTTTATAGCTAATCGACGCGACGGTTGAAGCAAAAATAACATGTCTTATTCGGACCAAAAGCCACATTTGTGACTGATCTGTAATTGCCGGACGAACGAAGTGAAACCTATATACAGACTCATCACTTTTACTCGTAATAAAACAATACTTACACTATATTTTCCTTCAATTACCTACCCTTATTATCCCTCGTGACAGTAAAAGACTTTTTAACTGGTATGCGTTCGGTATCCTTTGACGTTTTTTGTGAGCTTTTTTATATCGCTGTATTATCTATGATACCTAATATAAAATACTTCTACTATCGCACAGATGAAATTTCAGAGAAATGGCAGTTTAACTTCACGAAATTTGTCATAAAAGTCTTTGTTTTTTGACATTTGAAGAAAAAACAACTTATCGATGGATTTTCCATTTAATTATTTTTAATGAAAACCTAGATGTAAACACTACACACTGCTGGGTTGTTAGCGAATTTCTCGAAATAAATATTTTCTTCAGTTTTTAATTTGAAATGTCTCCTGATGGTGCTCGCTTGGTTGGCGAAACTTTCGTTCTTACGTATACTGTAGCATTTTTGGCTTTGTAGATTTTTATCAAAAGTGCAAACCCTCTCAAAGATTTTTAATAAAATTCGCAATAACTTAATTTCCTAATGGATTTTATTGCTTTCGAAAAGAATAAGATTCCTCCTCAGCTCCACCTAATAGAAACTTATTGTCCAAATTTCAATAATAGGGCTTTTCCTTATTATTATTATTATTATTTTATAATCGAGTTCCCGGCACTCAAAAAACGCAACAAAAACTTTACGACCTCATTAAAATACTGGTCCTCTCTGTACTTCGCAAATTGCCTCGCTTACCTTTATAGGTTTTAATGTGCATCGGCTTGTTTGATGACAGCATGCCGCTTGACCCAACAGCGACAATAATTATGTCGTAAAGCTTTTGTTTTTTATGCCGGAAACAGGTGAACTCGACTATACAAGAAACGTGACGGATTCTTTGCCTAAACACAATACCTATATGAAAATTTTGTTTCTACAAGCAGTACTTACGGTTTTAGTACTGTTTGGCAAATACAATACATTCCAAGAAAAACATGAGTTTAATAATGTAGCTTTGCAATGTGTTCACTTAAAATTAGAAATTTCTGACAAGAAAGCAGGTGCCAACTAGATTTCAAATATTTTGTTATAAAACCGCACTTCCAAGTAAATTGGCAATGGTCCTCGGAAAAAAAATTAAATTCTTAAAAATGCCTGACTCATAAAGTATTCCTTTTGTTTTGTTGTACCGGTCTAAAAATGTTCGTAAATAATTGCGATTAGGTATAATACAAAGGTTAATAATTTTATGTATCGGGTAAAGTACAAAAGGAAATTAAATAGCATGACATCACCTGATTTATATTAAAACTGTCGGTCAGAAGTGTCAGAACAAAGAACTATCCTAAAAACACCTGCAGAAGAAGTTTGAATTACCCTTGAACAGCAAGTAGTGTCTTTATTGATTAATGATATGTCACAGCTTGTTATTGATTTAATAGTTTTATGATTCACGTAATTAGAAATTTAAAAGAACACTTACCAGAGTTGTACGCATTTGTAACTGTTGGCATCAACTAGAGTACGTTGCCTCCGAGAATTTTCTTTCACAATAAACAACTCAACGTCCCTAATAACGACAATGCACCACAAGACAAACTGGACTAACTGGAGCTGATTTTTATTAAATGACAGTTGTGCCGAGGGGAGTTGTAGTTCGAATGTACCGCAGTGACAGCCACAGTGTTGCCAAACAATAATATCAGAGCATTCTCTAATGCACTACTTATGCAACCTACTATACAGGAAAGTTTCCTTGGCTGCGTCACGGCATAAAGGTGTGCGTGTGCGCCTGTTTACAATTTCTAACCTAAAATTACAAAAAATTATTTAAAAACCCGATGAGGTAAACTGGAAATTGAAAAAGGCATATAAAATGTCCGAGACCTCTGAGGAATCCATTTCATCCAAAATTACAACCTCATTCGATCACGTAAGTTAGTAGAAATGTTTTCAAGTACCATATTTTTATGAATAATTTTTTTAGAACATAATAAAAGAGGTTTTAAAAGCAAGATTTGCAAATCCAAAGAACAGAATAACTGATGAGGCTATTCAACTAGTATCAGAAATAGCGAAAGTTATGGTCATAGAAGCAGCGGCCAGGGCTGCACAGCAAGCCACATTAGAAAATAAGAGAATAATTAACTTAGATCACGTTGAAACTATCTTACCGCAAATGGTAAATTATAAATTTTTATGTAAGCTATTTTTAACAAGAAAATTTCTCCGAAATTAGGGAGCTCGTGATTTTTTTAGATATGATCTGATCACATATAATGATAGAGGTATAGTTTAACTTTATATGAACTAAGAAATTCTCGTGTAGCTGCGCTTTCAAAACAGGATGTCTGGAAATGCTTCCTAGAGAAGCTAATGGTTCAGACCCTGATACCGATGCAAAAATGTCCCACGCTAGCTACTTGCCAATAGGGGGAATAAGTAGGGGTCATAGCTGGGAGCAATCATATTTCTTATTAAATCTAACAAGCTGCTCAAGACTATTGCCTCTTACTTCATAACGGTAAATTTTTAATCACAGTAAATCATGTTTAACCATGTCAACTGCTTTTGACAAATCGTATAAGTTAGCTAAACATGTTTCTCTCTCCTCTAATGCACAGTATAATAATTCACACATATAACTTAGAGCATTTGTTATTGATCTCCCAGGTAAGTAGGCAAATTAGTGTTCTTTAATTACTTGTGTTTAATAAGATAGTCTGTAGACTACATTAAAACGTAGACTCCTAAATCTGCGTTTTAGTGCTGCCTCAAAAATTTTACCAATTATAGGAATAATAGAAATAATTAGTAGTTATATTATGATCGTCTTTTTTGAGTATAGAGAAATCTTAAGGTTGTCAGGAAATATGCCAGAATGGAAACTATGGTTAATTAAATGTGTTGTGGGAACACCTAGATATTCGCTGGCATGTTTAATCACACTACCCTCTAAATTATATATGTCTCTATTTCATATGAAGCGGTTTTGTGCAATTCCGCGCGTGCCTTCATTAATGATGATTTTTTTAACTTCTAGTAACATTTCAATAGCTTTGACTTACGAAGGTTTCAAGTATGATACTTGAAGTGAAGCAAAATTGACGAAATCCAAGTAGTATAATACATTCAAGAGCGGGTAGAATGCACTTATACCAACGCTTGATTTTTTCTAAAACACGTGCGGTTTCTCTGCATTAGTGTACGCTTCAGAGTAATTTGGAGCACGTTGTTGTTTATATGCTGTATATAAACATAAATTGGAGTTGTTTATAAAATAAATTAATTTTGATTGTGGCAACAGTTGTGGTTGCAAAAGAGCTGGTTTATACTGTTCAAATGTTCGTGGATCATGTTTCACTCTAATGTGCTCAAATTTACCCCCTACCGTCATGACAGAAGAAGACAGCGATAATGACGATGAAGATTGTACTTTACGAACAGAAACTTCTGCGCTTAGAACGAAAATACAATAAAATTCCTATTCTAGACGTCGAGATGATTCATTTGATACCCCACATTGCATGTTTTGGACGACCGGAAGTTGTTAGTTGTTATTTATTATGTATCAATAAGGCCGATTATTATTACTATTACATCTTCAATCGCTCTGGAATTATACCATTTTGTTTTTGTGAGGTTAGGATCACCTATGGGAGCCCGAGGGCAAAGACCTACTACATTTGCCAGATCATCATCCGATCTATCGTCAATATCAAAATTTTGTATAAAAAATTTATCTTCAATGTGGCTACGTGCTAGAATTTCTTCCAATTCTCCAACAGAATAAAAAGAACCGGTTTTTGGTGACCCTCTTCTCTTCGTGATTATAATTGTCTTTCTTTATTCTTTAGCTCAGATAATCGAGTACTTACCAAAACAGGTCTATTGAATCATTGATACGTACAATTTATTTTATTACAAAAAAATGATGACATTCAGCATCCTCGAAAACGGACGTTAACATGCATTTTGCCGGTGATAAAGAAAAGATTTTCAGTACTTTTGGGGGTGTTTATTAGCCGGTAGAGGGGTTGAAGGTGGTTGGAAGGAACATTCAGCATCACCATCATGTTCAGCATCCTCGAAAACAGGGGTGTATGCTAAGTTTTACCGTTGGAAAAGATGTGATGTGTTTAACCCCTTTTGTGGGTGGTTTTTGGCCATTTGGGGGGTTGCGCAACTCCAGAGACAATTTTCGTTTTTTTTTTTCTGATTCACGCACACTACACTACTTTATATATATATGTTGTACAACTCATAAGACATTTTCAATTTCCCCATTTGTCTCGCAGAACTTATAGAGCTCAATATATATAAAAAAAAACAATGGAAAACAGGTTTGTAAAAATTTCATTGTTTAAATAAATAATACGCCGACCTCGCTGAAACTGTAAAACTGAACTCAACCTGACCTCCTGAACAAGTTAAAATAAAGAAACAGCCTTGACCAGACATTCACATTTAGCGTTACAATAAACTTTACTATATTGAAAGTCCTTATTTGACTCCACTTCCCTTGTGAAAAAGGAAGTAAATACCTTCTTTACACTGATTTCTCCATTTGTGTTCTACATATTGTCAGTTGTACTGTCCGAGGTATTTTTATAGTCGGGTGGTAAAAGATGTTCACAAACTATCATAAAGTGCAACATGCATGGATTGAACGCCAGATATTATTAAGAATCAGTAGACAATTTTCTGTAAAAATTGGAAATTATTACTTTCACTTGTTTTCTGTCTCCACAATTAAATAATTTCTGTCTAACTCCGTGTTTTTTGTTTCAGATGTTGGACTTCCCGTGAACAAAATCACAATAACTTATTAACAAATTATATTTAATTCCTATACAGACAGTTTATATATATGAATATCATTATATAATTTTGTATAAAATTAATTCTTAAAATAAATCCATATCATTAGAGCAACCGATGTCTAAGAAATCTTCATCATAAGTGTTGGGTTTTTCTCGGCCGTTATCAAGAGAGTCGTTGCCATTAACCACAGGTGAGGGCATGCCGTCCATGCCATCTCCACTATTCTCATGCCCATCTGTCTCAGGGGTGGGTGGGGGGTTGACAAAATCGGTCTCCTCAGTCTCATCTTTGACTTTTCGCGTCGGATTTTGGGACGCAAGTAATTCGGCTCTTGTTAACAGGTCGGGCAGTAGCTTAGCTCTCGACGCAGCTGCAAGCATCGTAAAATTAAAAATTATTTAAAAACAGGGCATATTTATGTCAAAACAAATATATATATTTTTTAATGAATATAAACTATTCAATTTACTACAGTGGTTGGGAAACAAAGGATAAAAATCCTCAGAAAGAAGATTAATGAAAACATAATTCCGGTACATCAATTTGGCTTACAAAAAAAAATTATATTGTTTAAATAATCATAATTAATTTATACGGAAATTTTTTTTAAAATTTTTTTTTAGGATTTAGCATAATAAAAAATATTCGAGTATAAAAATAACATAAGCTACCGGTTACGAATGACGCTATTCGTTAGGGAAATATGAGGAAGCTTATTTTTCTGTCGTCTATCTATCTGTGATATAAAAAAAAATCATGCAACTTCCTCACTATGCATGAGCTACCATGGCTGAGTTGAGTGTAAAAACAAATTTATTATTTATTTTATAGAATATGAACAATATTATTTCATATATAACTATATAAAAGGCGCAACTTTCTTGCAAATTCAAGAAATCTTGATCAAAGGCATGCAATGAGTTAAGAGCCAGCTGATCACATTTGGCAATTTACTTGCATATTTCAACATCTTGCAGATGTCTGCTCGATTTTTCTTGCAACTTTGGTGCAAGTCTGATGGATAATTTAGTGAATAGACGATAAAAGTAGATGGAAGCGTATTCATATGAATATTCTCGACAAGTAAAGTGAGCAGAATAAGTTAGGTTAATGTATTATTATTATTTACTTTGTTAGACACAGTACAATTTATTTATTTATTGAAAATCATGTCAATGCACACAAAAGGCTTACATTCGTCAGCAATATTGCTGACGAATGTTATTAAGCATATGCTTATTATAAAAGGTTAAATACAAAAATACATGTTTTTTTTTATACATTTATTTAACGGCCTATTTCCGCTACTGAGGCCTACCACCGACACCTGTAGACGAGCTACCCCCAAATAGGAATTTCTTCTTAAGAAGAGTAGGGATCTTTCACTTGCCTAACATTTAATAGACAAGGGACCGTCGGCTTTACATCCCCTCCAAAGGATGGTATATCCCCTATACAACCCTCGCCTAAGGTCGTATAGCTTCTGTGCATACACTGATATACAAGCAGCTGCAAGATATGTGAGGTGAGGACGTGGTCACCCATCCAACTACTAACCGCGCCTTACGTTGCTTTTACAACATGTAGTATACAGAATACAGCTTAATACAATGTAAAATATGTTTATATTACTCAAAAAGGAAATTATCCTCAAAAACTTCATTTAATGAATAGAATGCCCTTTCAGTAAGATGGGTTTTTATTTGCTCTTTATATTGATTTGCAGGTACGTATTTGATATGGCTTAGGAGTTTATTGTATAATTTAGGTGCATATAATTTGTAGAGAACTTACTCTTGTTTACATGACGAAATTCTATTTCAATTTTGGAGTTATTTCTTATATCCTAATGGTGAGTGTCATTATGTTGTTTGAAACGATGAGTATTGTCCCTTACCCATCGTAATAATTTCATAACAAACACAGAAGTAAAAGTGAGAATTTTTAAATCGATAAATTTCTGTTTTATATCAATGAACTTGATCCTGTGATAGCTCTAATTGCACGATGTTGGAGTTTGCAAATGAGCTTAGTATGGGCAGAATGTCACCAAGCTAATATTATTGCGTAAGACATATCAGAATGAAACAGACTATAGTAAGTTGTTAATATAATAGAATTATTTACAACTGGGTATAGATTTCTCAAAACATGAATATTTTTAGAAAGTTTTTTTGACAGTTGTTCTATATGAGCTTCCCAAGAGAGTTTGGAGTCTAGGTATACTCGCAAGAAATTTTATTGATGGTGGAATGACCAAGTCACAAGTTTTAGTGTAAATATGCATTTCATTGTTTTACTCTCAATGAGGTGAAGTTGATTTGCTGTAAACCACGAAGAGGCTTCCGATTGTGTTTTATTCATTGAATCTAAAAGCTGTTTTAGGTTATTATGTTCATACGAGGTAGTCGTATCATCTGCATATAAAACCAGCTCACTATTTACAAAGTTGGCAAATCTTGCGCAATATTATTGCAATTGCATAAATTGCCGACTGTAAAACATACTGTTAAGAAACATTTCCTACAAGAAATTGCCACTGCAAAATCTTGCTTGCAAGAAAGTTCAGCGGTTTTATATATATGTGTGGCATCACTGGATGAAGAGCTACCCGAATACTTCATCGTATATAAAAGCTCCCCCTATTTCACAGCAGTCAACAAATTATTGGGTATAAATGTGACACGTTCACACATTCAACTCATTTGGTCGACTATGGCAATTACACAAAATGTCCTAGTCGTGGTTTTCACTACTGGTAGGAGGCAAAAACGGATAAAATTTAATATGTTTCTATGGTAGAACGAGGTGCCGCTTCATTATTAAATAACAGCTAAACCCTCTGACGAGAATGCCACTGATATTTTCCTCTACTTCGCACTCTTCTTGGCTCCACTATAGTAGTTTATTAGTTTAATATAAACCTTGATTTAAAACAATTTAAACCAGCCCAAGAATGTTAATTTATTTTGAATCTAACTTTTATCTTTTATATACATTAATATTACAATGAAAAAACTAACACTTTTTAGGACTGCCATAAATGCCTCGTTACATAAGTTTGACAAAATAAATTACTTACACACTTGAACTATGATCACTTCAATTATGATGATTATACTATTATAGTAGAGTATATAATCTTCAAATAATATTTAAAATGTAACAAACAACTCAAAAGAAAGCAAAACTGGAGGCCTATATTCAGCGAGAGGGATATACTATAAACAATAAATCTAATATTTTTAAGAAGTGGTGTAATCGAGCCGACGGCACACATGAAGGTCAAAGTTTTGAAACTACTCTAAGCTATTAGCATGCGAAAATAGGGATAAAAAAAATTAGTAAATTTCGAATTTTAAATCTCGCTCATCTCTTGACTAAATTTAATAAGTGAGGGCTGAAAATGTTGGGCTTCAAAAGTACTGAAATTTTTATATTTGATCATTTTTACAAAATTAATGGGCATTGAGAAATATGCATTCATTGTTTTTCTTTAGGGCTGAATGTAAGGGTGAACTCCCAAGGGTATTTGCTATAATTTTTTAATTGGTCTTTAGTACCCCAAATACTATGAAAAGCAGAAAAAAAACACCCTCAAAAATCTTTTTTTAAGAAAAATAAAAATGCTTATATTACCGAGGTCAAATGCGCACACCCAGAAAAGCCTATCCGAATAATATTAATGGAAGTAGTGGATAAAGACCTCTAATATGTCACATTCTAAACAATTTAAATAAAATAAGGGGGGCGAGCGTAGGTGCGTCTTTACTATGTACATACTTCGGTATGCGATGTAAAGCAACGACAGGCGCAGTTAGTACTTGGATGGGTGACCATTCCAAGGGAAACCGCGTTCTCGCCTCACACATCTTCCAGCGGCTTGTATATCAGTGTATGCGCGGAAGCTATACAACCTTAGGCGAGGGTTGTATAGGAGATATACCATCCTTCGGAGGGGATGTAAAGCCGTCGGTCCCTTGTCTATTAAATGTTAGGCAAGTAAAAGATCCCTACTCTTCTTAAGGGAAGAGGTTCGGCAAAATTCCTGGTTGGGGGTAGCTCGTCTACAGGCGTCGGTGTTAGGCCTCAGTAGCGGAAATAGGCCGACGTTAAATAAATGTATAAAAAAAATAATAAAAAAATATAAATATAGGCTAAAAGATCTATGTTGGTGGCTATCTGTTGTAAAGAAATAATCAATAAAGGCTTTTTATTATTATTACTGATACTTACCGATATCACATTTTAACTGCATATTCTTTTTCTTTTGCTTAACTTTAGCATTCTTTTTACTCTTTTGTCGCTCTTCGTCGAATATTTTTTCCTTTTGCTCTGGTGTTATGTGATAATCATGCCTAACTAGAAATAAGAAAACTCCCCCTGGTGTTCTCCTTCTTGTTTGGTTCTGCAAGATATACAATTACATTAAAAAATGGTCGTGCTTCGATAAATTGGCCAGTTTAACATTAAGGCTAGAAAAAAAAATCAATAAATCATGCAACTTCCGCATTGCTCTGGGCTCAGCCAGCTGAAGGATCCTAATATCTAAAAATACCAGCAAAAGATATATGTTAAGAATTGCAGTATTTTTTTGGTGTTTCTAATGCATGTATCTTCTGAAAATTATTACAGAATCTCAAAAAATAACAAAATTAACCAGTATAAAAATAATAATAATGCTCTTCGAACTCAGCAGGCTTCATCCAGGCCATTCTGTTAAAATAGTGGTACTGATTATAGGAGCCCTTGGTGGAATAAGACAGACGCTGGTGTCAGAACCAAAGATCATACCGGCATGCCGAGATTCAGCAGAGATCTTAGCCGGCAGAATGCAGAAGGCTGTCATTCTCGGTTCATTGCATCTACTCAGGGCACACGATTTACGGACCCGGTAGTCACTCACCCCACAGGCGTGGGGAGTGGCTACTGGTATTTATTACCAGCTCCCCACTGTGCAGGTCGGAGCCATAGAGTAGGGTGACTGGCTTTTTGTTAAAAAAAAAAATAATAATATATATTTATTCATGTAAGCAACAAAGTTTTTTTTTAAACTTATTTATGTTTATTTCCTGTTTTATTGTAGTGGGTAATTTGTTGTAGACTGTTTGTCATTTTTTGTAAGTACTGAAATTGAATTTATTAATATGAATTTTACTACATCCTCTTGTGTCGTTATCATACACACTACTGTTTTAAGGAAAGTGTGATAAGTTAACTTTAACAAAAAGAGCTGCCTCGTAGATTAACTGGCATGATAGTAGGAGAATTTTGTAATATATAAAAGTTTGTCGACATGATTGCAAGGGATCTAATGAAAACATTAAGCCAATAATTTTTTTTGATGAATAAATATGCGTTGAAATTCACAGCTAGTTCCCCAGTATATTATTAAGTGTTTCATATGCGAAAGCAAAATATATGTTTAACAGATATTCTTTGCCCATAATGCTCCTTAGTTTTCCTATAGCAAAACAGACAAAGTTTAGTTTTTTTTGTAACATGTTCAATATGGTTTGACCAAGTGAGTTGTTCATCTAAATATAGACTCAAAAATTTCACACTTCGGACTTTAACTTCACCACAATATGTGGATTTTCCCCGTCTCTTGTGGAACATTGTATATTTTGTTATTGTAGTATTAATTATGAGCTTGTTATTAAAGCACCAGGTATAGAATTGATGTAGAATGCAGTTTACCCTACTTTGGAGTTCCTCAAGGGATAAAGCAGTAACAGATTGTTGTATTGTCAGCGTATAACACTACAGTTAAGTTTTTTACAATATGTTGTTCAAGATCGTTGATAAACAGTAAGAATAATAATGAAGATAACATGAAAGTTGATAGTCAATTTCTTCAGGAGTAATGTCATAGAAAAACATTGATAAGACAATTTCTGAACCTGTGGAACAGTCTCCAACAAGATTGTTATACACAGTAATTAATGTCAGAAAAATAACCTCTACGCCTGTTAATCCAAGCAATAGAGAGAAAAAAGGGGTCTACTATGCAAAAGGTCATAAGGAGATGAAGTTTGGAGGGATCATAAAATGTACCATCCTGATCATAATCCCGAGTTCGCGCCTTCATCTTGGAAGATGACGCTCAAAACCGTTTTTTGCAAATATCTCCGTTCCTATTGGTCCTAGGAAAAAAGTAAATTAATAAATTGAAGAGCATAAAATTCTACATAAAATATATTCTATGCATTTTTTGCGTCAGATCAACAGTTTGCAAGATACAGCGCGCCAGACGCAGGCAAATGATAGTAACGTAGAGGTGGAGCATTTTTGCGCCTGTCTCCTTAAATGTGGGCTAAGTGATATGTGGCAAAGTATTTTTTTTTATACATTTATTTAACGTCGGCCTATTTCCGCTACTGAGGCCTAACACCGACGCCTATAGACGAGCTACCCCCAACCAGGAATTTTGCCGAACCTCTTCCCTTAAGAAGAGTAGGGATCTTTTACTTGCCTAACATTTAATAGACAAGGGACCGACGGCCTTACATCCTCTCCGAAGGATGGTATATCTCCTATACAACCCTCGCCTAAGGTTGTATAGCTTACGCGCATACACTGATATACAAGCCGCTGGAAGATGTGTGAGGCGAGAACGCGGTTTCCGTTGGAATGGTCACCATCCAAGTACTAACTGCGCCTATTGTTGCTTTACATCGCATACCGAAGCACAAGTATGTACATAGTAAAGATGCACCTACGCTCGCCCCCATGTGCAAAGTAATTTCAACATAAATATCTATTATTATCAAACGCATTGACACAGTTTTCTGAATTATATTTCGTAGGGACACGCCTACTTCCTTAATGGGTACGATATTTATCATTTCATTTTGTAACTCGTTTCCATACTACCCAGAAGGTAGAGCTTAACAGTTAGATAAGATTTTCTAATTAGATTATTTACATGCTCGGAAAATCTTAGATCTACATCCAAATATAATACTAGATTTTTACTACAGGTAGACGATGTCAGAACCATTAATGACGATTTTAAAAATCCTATTTTCTAAAGTAGCCATCCTGTTATATCCAAATACCAACATCTCCATTTTGGCTTCGTTTAAAACTAAATCATGAGCTTTTGAGATTTCTGATAAAAGTTGAAGATCTAAATTAATTTTGCTGACTGCAGAATTCAATTCATTTAAATAAAAAGAAAAATACAATTGCTTGTCATCAGCATAATGATGCATTTTGCAGAATTATAAATTATGATAGAAATCTGCTGTATAAACTGAAAACAAAAGTGGCCCTAATATGCTACTATGAGGAACCCCTCGTTTAATTTTGTCTGAAGAATTGCCATTTAAAACTACACGGTGATATCTATTAGTCAAATGCCTACGAATAAAAGAGGTTGATTCTTCACCGAGGCCAAAATATTTTAGTTTTGTGCACACATGATTTAGGGTGTCGAGTGCCTTGTTAAAATATGGGAGGATCAGGCAAATGTTTTTCTTATTGTCACTAGCTCTAAATATGTCGTCAGTTTCATGTAGAAGTGCAGTTGTGGTATTGTGACCTCCTTATTGGCTTTTAGCAAAAGTTCATAACGCCGCTTGGTAAGATCTTCATACACAGCAACATCAGAGGTTAATTTATTTTTTTTCGCTGCAAATATTTCATTTCTCTTTATATTTGTCTAAAATTAACCAATATCGATCTCGGCTTATCAGGTTGTGACTGACCTGTTGGCAAAGTCGACATTATCTTTAATACAACGTACTTTTAACTTATTGTTGTTGAAATCCACCAATTTATCAACAATTTCTTCTTCAGGGTTCTCTGCAATACCGCAAAATGTTTTTCTTAGCTTGTTGCTCAAGATTTTCAGTCTTTTTTATCTAGAATTGTTATTGATTTATTGTTTACACTAACACCTTTCATGTTATCAAGAGAATTAGTAACTTCAATTAATTTATTATGTAAATTATCCAATTTGTTTTCAAATTTACAGTCTAATTGTTTGACGAAGTTGGCATATACCTTGTTTAATAATTGCTCAATATCCATTACTACTGGTAGATGCGGTATTTCTAGTTTCCTTTTCCGCTTTATCAGTCTTACAGCACAACACAGTGCGGAAGAAAATGACAATTTACCACTCTAGTTAAATAATTTTACTGGAGCCACAGCTAGGCACTCCCTACAAACATGACTCTCTGACTAGTAGTGTAGCCATTGATTGTTCGTTTGACATAATCGTCAGACATAGAGGTTGTTTCATTCAATATACTGATTATTTTGCTATTTTTTATAGATTCTGTGATGATTTTCATTCAAAAGATACATGTGGTACAAAAAGGAAAAACAATTATAGCAGCAAAAGCACGAATAATTCTCACATTTCTCAATTTAACAAGGGCATCTTATTAATGCGTGTGATATAAAGGTTGATATGAGTGTTTTTTGTGTGTGAAGCGGCGGGGGAAGGAGGATATCTGTTACTTTTTATTGTACTATTGGCAAAAGAAGAAAAGATTTTGGCGAAATAACTTACCATTATAAGCATTCCTCCTGCCTCTTCTACTTTCTGTGTTTCTTTAAAAAAGTCTATCGCTTTTTGTTTCCCCATGGTATTTATCACTTTTACTGAAAGAAAAAAAAATTAAAACAGGTTCAGTTAAGTAAATGGTTTTCTTTCTGGTGCCATCACATTACACTATCAAAGAACTTGGCCATTGTGATGAATAAAATAAATAATATACCCTATTTGGTTTTGTGTCCCACTCTCAAATTTGCCTGATATATGTTTCAACCTTATGGCCTATATCACGAAGTCTTAATAACAAACCTAAAAGTAATCGCTTATAGTAGGCATACCAAGTGGTTCATAACTTGTACAAGTCCATACGAGGCTGAAACATGTCAGACAAATCTGGATAAAGACTAGTAAAACAAAAACCTAGTTGTGTGAATATATCTGATTGTCAAAATGACTTAATAGAGACGTCATCCTAGAATAGTATAATATATCTTTGAAAGAATCTAAAAAAGAACGTGATTTTCTTTGATAATATCTAGATTAGGATAAAAAACATAAATTCATTATTGAAAAGAATATTGTTGACAAATAAATCCTAAAAAGTACATTACCTATCTGATGCAACTGTTCTACGTGGCATTTTTGCAAAGACAGTCTTTAACAATACAGATATATATGTAAACTTACGAATCAATTCTTCCTTCTCCTCGCACAGCTTATTAGCCATGTCCTTGGCTATTTCTTCCGCACTGCTATTCAAATCCACACCCAAATCTAAAATAACTCTCTTAGCCCCTTTCAATTTCTCACTACTACTCGATCTCTTTCGCTGCCTAAATTTTGGTTTCTTTCTATCCTCCCTCGTTCTCTTATTACTCTTTTTTTCAAGTTCTTCATAATATTTCCTTCCTAATGAGTAATCATAAGTTTCCACATCGCGAGATCTATCTTTTGTTGTTACATCACAGCTGTTTAACGTAGCGGCTAAAACTTCCTCTTGTACCTTGGTACTCCAAATATCATACTTTTTTTGTCTGGAGTTTTCTTGTTGAGGTTTCGGTTTTAATTTAATTTTGGGTTTTTTGCTCCTACGGGTGTTTGTGTCAGAATCACTGTCAGTGTCACTAGACTGCAATTCCTCATCACTCTCTGACGGTGGATTTACTGGAAACCTGGGTTTGGGTTGAATGGCCGAATAATTCAGGGGTCGTTCTAGCGGCGTATAATTATTGTCGGAGTCGTTAGAGACCTAAAAATGTATTGAATTTGAGGTTAATTTTGCGATTGAACACAATAATGTTGGTTGTTCTTTACCTCGCCTTCCTCTACTTCTATTTCATCACCCTCCATTACGATTTGGATTTTTTAGGGACGATAAAATTCCTGTTTCTTTTTTTTAAATCAACTGTCAGTTCAATGTCAAGAAATCTGCACTAATGCACTGTCAAGTGTCAAACGAAAAAAATTTTTAGCGGGGAAGTTCGTTTTCTTGTTCTGTCGACACTTGTCACTAACAGGTTTCAGAGTTATCACCACCGAATTGTTATTACAGACTAAATAATTCCAGTCTGTGTTTAGATCATCCAAATGTGCCGCTTACGCCATAATGAACTGCTCATTCGTATACCTTTCAATGTGCTGCTAAAAATATGTTATACAGCACACGATATTGGTTGTTCCTTGTTCTCACGGAAATGCATACTGAGTTGCGCCTGAAATTTGGAGGGATATTTGATCGATGATAAAAATAATATCATTATTTTCATAGCACCTTATAACTGGCATACAAATACAGTTATAAAACACACATAAATTATAATAGAGAAGAAAATACACTAACATTGAGGTTACAATAACATTGATGCCAAGAGCCATAACATTTCATTTCTTTTAGGGACATTTTAAAATATGTCATTTGGATCTTTTTGTCAAAACTCTATCCCAATTCTTTTTCATTTTCAATCTATAAATCTGTAAAAAAGTACCGCTGAAGCTGCAGGTTATTTATCCAAATTTCATTAAAATATTAATGTTATTCATCAGCTCAAGAATATGCGTAAATTCAGCAATGTGGTTACAGCTGAAGTTTGTGACGTTATACCACAATAGAGAGTCTATTTTCTAATGTGGTTATACATATACACCAAGGATTGTAAACCCTTGGTTATACACCACGTAGGTTATACGCCAAGGATTGTAAACACTACATCCCTGGTGAACAGAGATAGTTGGTTTGTTGGTTATCGACAAGATTAACGGGGAACAATCCAAGCCAGTTCCTAATATGTCCAATAGATGACGCCATGCGTACTCGGTTTAATGTATTTCTTAACTTGTATCAAATATAACCTTTAAATAGTTTAAATTTCCCGATTTCCGAAAGTTTCCCAATTTCTTATTCGTAGAAATGAGCCAAATTGATAAAAAGGATTACGGTAGTTGGACATTAAATCGTTTAAAATTTTAAAAGCCATAGACTTCATGGAAAAAAGCTGATTTGGTTGAAAGTAGGTATATAATTACATTTATGAACTTGTTGAATTTTTTGTTTATAAATCCTCTTTTATTCTAGATTAATCAATCATGACAATATTTTAGTTAGTACACTTGAAGATGAAGATATATATAGATTACAATTTTAAAACACCAGATTTATTATATAGTTGTCGGAAACGTCATTTTTAGGAAATAAATGTCCTACCGTGTTAGAGCACTTTGGTACACAGTAACAAGTTTTCATTTTACATTATAATGAACTTTGTTTATTCAAAGACATTTTTTCGTATTGACATTAACGGACAAACAACCGAGAACAGCTGGTGCACTCTGGCGGATAAAATGAAAGAGAATATTCCCCATTGTTGACCAAGATCCGTACGGATCTTGATTGTTGACCACTGGAGCACTCTTGTATGTTTATCATAAAAAAATTCCCTATAAAAATACTAAAACTTAAGAAGGAAGCATTGCATCTACTCCTTGCTTTTCAGATAAGGTATTGAAATGATGAGGAACATTGAAAGCATTTTGAATTGAATTTTGCTATATCATATGAAACAATATTTTCGTTTGTTGTTGGTGAAATACTTTACTTTAAATGTTTATTGTAGCTCTTTTGCGACAATAATGCTTTATTGCACACACGGCAAAACGCAGACTTTTCAATTTTCTAAATACACGCACTTATAACTTGAAACAATCAAACAATTAATTTTATGACCGACCCAGATTTGGCCTTGATCCTCTTACCGAAGGTATCGGAACATCTTGTCATGTAGTATGCAACCAATTATACATTTGAATAGAACTTTTTAGAAGTTTTAAAATTTTGTCCTGTCATTGTCTTGAAGTGAGGTTATGCGGTAAATCATTCATTATCTTGTGAAAATATCAAAAACATGTTTTAATTACGCTGTGTCATGTGAAACAATTTAAACAACCATAAAAATGTCAACAACCAAAATTGAATTTGCTGTGCAAATGACATGCGAGTCTTGTGTGGAATCGGTAAAAAAAAGTCTAGAAAATGTTCCTGGTATCAAAAGTGTTGATATAGATTTAAAAACGGAATCTGTGGTAATCGACAGCAATTTGTCGACTTTAGACTTGCAGACAAGATTGGAATCCACTGGGAAAAAAGTTGCTGTTAAAGGGCATGCCGGCAGTAGTGCAGCTGTAGCAATTTTAGAAACTGGCGATAAAAATGTACAAGGTGTCATACGTTTTGTCCAGGTGAAACCTGATGTTTGTATTATTGATGGTACCATTGATGGACTAAAATCTGGGCCGCACCAGATTTCTATACATGAATGTGGAGATCTATCGGAAGGTATACATTTAAATATACAATGATACATTTTTTAAACGCCATTCCAGATAAAATGAATTTTTTTTTTGTATAACTAAACTCAAATAAAAAGCCTCTCTTAATTGAGGAGCCAATTTGCTATATTGGTATATTATCTCAATTGTAGGTTGTAAAAGTGTGGGAAAAGTATACAATCCAAATGGTAATAATGGGCGTATATATGGCAATATAGGCACGGTAATTGCAGGACCAAATGGCAGAGCTACATTCCGTTTAGAAGACCCTGTTATAAAACTTTCTGATGTCATCGGTAGGTCTTTCCTTATCGCTGATGAATCAGAAAATGGTGAAGTTGGAAGAAGATTGTCCTGCGGTATTATTGCTAGATCATCTGGCCTTTTCCAAAACCCAAAAACTATTTGTGCTTGTGATGGAGTAACAATTTGGGATGAAGTATCTAAACCTAAGTCTACATTATAATTTTTATTCCAAAATATACACTTTTTTTCGTGATATTCAGTACCTAGATATAAAAATAAATATAATTTAATAGTAGCTGTGGTTTCTTATTATCTAATTAAGGATACCTACTCCTACTCTTCTTTTACTCAGATAAATCTATATCTCCTGGACTTAAGAGGGTCATTGATGTGACTTAAAAAAACTGTTAAAAACATTTTCAAGAAGTATCATCAGCAAATAAATGATAACGGATATTTTATGGTGATACTATTGTACCTAAATAAATATTCAATGCCAAACCTGTTCATACAAAAATTTTGCTTTGTGAAGACAGGAAAATACAGTTTTTGTGAAGGCCATCTGCTGTGCTGTCTATTGTATAGTAGACCGAAAAATAAAAATTTAACAAAAAAAGGGCACGAGCCCCGTTCAGATAGTTGCGGAATGCGGAGTTCCGCTTACGGATTTTTTTTTTATTCGACATGCGTTCCAGGAGAAGTTAATTTGCTAATTTAACTTCTAGTTAAAAGTGAATGAACTGTCTTACGAACATTTCGCTACACCTGCAAGAAAATTAGACTATTTTAGAACAAATTTTATAAAAATCCGCACAAAAAAATTCACATTCCGCAGCTATTTGAACGGAGCTTATAGCTTACCGACAGCACGCGCCGCGTAGTAAACAAATATGTAAGTAGGGCAAATATATCTTTGAATTTTTATTATACCAAAGATCATTCGTTGTCCCAATCTTATTGAATATAAGTCGGACTAATTATTGAATCATATTGTATTCATGTGAATGTTCACATAATCCATCATATTTATTACCTGTATAAGCTTTCAAGTAAGACAATTCTGTAATTGTTTTCCCCGGTCAGTCCTACATTACTCTCTCTTAACTGGACCTTCCAATTATTGTTTTATGTACCTAGATGCAGAGGTGGACTCAGACCATGGGAAAATGGCAGCGGCTCTGTATTTAACTCATTATTTTCATATTAGGTATAAAAGTAAGCAAATATTTTTCTAGCAAACATTTATTTAGTCTACTTGAAGAAAAATAAACAAAAAAATACCCTACGAAATTTTGTTAATAAATGTTGCCTGCTGTACATTTTAAAATACTTCATTTTTGTGCATAACTAGGCCTACGTATCAAAATTCTAGTTCAACCCTGGATACAACAACGGTCGTCATTCTTTGATTATTTTTTATGTCTGTTAACTATATATGTTTGCGTTAAATTGAAATATTCGCTTATTGGTGGTTGGTTTTCTTTCATTTTTGCAATTCTAGATTTTTCTTTTAATTAATACCCTCCTTGTGCAAAATTTTGTACCTATAACAACTTCAGGGAGGACTGGATACGAAACCTATGCATGCGCACCATTGTTGAGACAATGTTGCCAGATTGTCTTATGGAAACAATTTCCATCTAATCTAGCAATCTAGCAAATTAACCAGAAATAGCCTTTTCATTGTTTAGTATAAGTTTTAAAAACATACGTTTTCAAGAAGACCTGCCAACACTGGGATTAAGTAAGTGCAAATTGCCCTCAAACTTTCTATGACTGAAGAATACTTGCATTGTCTGTATACTTTAGCTATATTAAGTAAATTATGGATTGCTTTTCTCTAATAAAGATGATTTATTATTATTCATCATTCATTTCTGAATGATTGATGGATAAAATGTGATAATTTGAGAACAATAGCAGTAATAAACCATCACTACTTCTACATATTAAGACTTGTGACAAAGGCCAGAAATTAGCATTCTATTAGCTCTTTTTCTAGCTTAAACAAATAAAAGAGCAATTGTTTACCACACAACTGACCCATTAACTATAAGATTTACAGTTATTTTCAAACGAATTTGTATCCGAAATTGTTCATTTCTTCGAACAAGTTAATTAGTTTGAGAGATGTTTATTTGCATTCAAGTCGCAAGAATAACCCTTGAGCAGTCAATGTTTGTATTTAACATTTTTACATAATTATGATAAATTTACACAGACCATATTTGCACCTGCTGAGGTCATCATACTAAGAAATGATTGTTCGACACAAATTATTCCAAATTTTGTATTAAGTCTCAGTGTCCTACCAGCATAACATCCAAGTAACAGGACTAATACAATATATAAAAGTAAAAATGTAACAAAACATTTTTAAAATTAGTTTGTTAATGATCAAGATGCGGCTGATTGTATTTTATTGTTTGGTTTTTCGAAGTGATCTCTTTGTTGGTGCTTTTGACATCGAGGCTCTGCATGACTTTATGACAGAGCCCGAGCTAGCTTACTATTTTCAAACGGCTGATAAGTTTTCAGTGCCGGATTATGAAGTCGTATACTTGCCTGTGATATTGCCAGTGCGAGAAGCAGTCGGTCTATTTGGAGACGAGATTGAAGAAATAGAATATAGTTTCTCTGCTTTTCAGAGGTAAGGTCTTTTAAAATTATATAGTAGTCGATTTTCTTTTAGATCATTTGATCGATAACCTCATGTGCGAATTGCACAATGCTGTAATCTGCGAGGGCATTTATTGCTGTTGGAAGATTGTAAATTCTTTACAGTATGCTTCAAAATCCCAAAAGGTAAAAAATTTTCAAAAAGCAACAGGAATATCTTGAAAAATAATGATGTCGACTTATTATCATCAAAATCGTATTGTATAATAAGCAATTATTGAATTTAATAACAACAGTTGCCAAGGCGATATCTGTATTTAATTTTTATACCTTAAAAAATATTATCTATGGCTGCTTCCAAGTAAAATGTGACAATCCTTGAAATTCGTTTAGTGGAAGGTGCGAGTTACACTTTGCAAAAAAATAAGTGCATATACAGGGTGATTCGCGTAGGCCGTGCCAAAATCGATCATTCCCGTTCTACCTAAAATATTTTCAGTCCTCCAGCTATGCAAGGTGTGCTAAAAGTCGGTACCAACTTTCTTATTGTAAATGGAAACCTAAATTTTTTTTACATGGTTCGATTGGCCAATTTAAAAAAAAAATTGCCGCTGTAGTAGTTTATGAACAAATTTGTATATCACAAACCATTCAAACTTATGAAACCAAATTAATGAAGTGGTTAGCTGGAAGTTCAGGCACCTGATGACTCATCGGTGGTCCCATCTTTTACCATATGGGCGCAGGCGATTTTCAAATGTCGCAATGAAAAATCATCAAAAAGTCGATTTTTCAAATGGCACCTACTGCTTTTTTTCGACATTTGAAAGAAAATTTAATTTTAGGGTGAGTTACTTGAGCATTCCCTACACCTAACTTCACCCCCAATCGAGTTATTCAGTAAAAATCAAGAAATAACTTATCTTGCCGAGATATTACTTGATTTTTCAAGTATGCCATGGAAATAAATGACAATTCTAACAATTTACTTAAAAATATGTATGCATATCGCATATCTTGAGGCATTGGCATTTCTGGTAGTAAGCTTTGGAAAAAAACCAAATGTCAAACGTAGCCACTATTGTGCCATTGTTATATTATTGTTTCAATTAATTCGTTCAATTATTATCCTGGAACATTATCCGAAAGATGTTGTGTTTGATTTGTTTGTAATTTATGGTGAAAATAACAGAATAGTTGACAGAACTTGCCACACGTTCAATTTCAAATATCCACGTCTACCGCAAATGACAAAAGGTAAATTTCTTAAGCTTAAAAATAACTTTTTTGATCATGGGAATGTAGTTAAGCCTCTCGTGAGAACTAAACCTATAACAGGATATTAAAATTAACGCACTGGGATATTTTCAAGCATATCCACGTGGTTCCATCAGAACACCATCTGCTGATTTAAGGATTTCTTATACCTCGTTGCAAAGAATTCTTTGTCGTCATAAGTTAACATCCTTTTATAAGGCTACAAAAACAGGCTCATGTTCGACTTACCGGAAATGTGTTATGGGAAAATTCAGAAAATATAATACATACACGTATTTGATAATATAAGTAAACATCAACGTCAACTTCAGCAAAATTACTATTAAAAAAACTAAAATTCTCTGGAGTGAAATTTATTTTTAAGATATCTCCACAAATAAATATCGATGGGAGTCAGATGAGGTGACTTAGGTGGCCATCTTACTGGACCATTGGTACCAACCCATCGTTTCCGATAAATTTCAATTAGATAATAGCGAGCTTCATCTATTGGGTTCTAGAAATTTCGTTATTTCATAAACAATAATTTTCGCCAAACTTTTTAGATGACGTTTTGTTTCTGTTTTAGACCTGTCGACTTAAAATTGAGAAGAAATCCAGACATTACTACACCCAATTTCAAAACGTATGTTCATGATGAAAATGGGATAAAGGTTTTGTCACATATACCACAAAATTGCCATTACTTACATAAAGACGCAAGAACTGTGGCATCTATTAGCATTTGCTCACCAAAAACTGTGGTAAGTCGATTTATGAACTTCTCAAAAAATTCACAGACAGCGCTTGGTAAAACTGTGAGGAAATTTGTTCGTTATTATTCTGAATAAGCGGCTGTCAAAAATAAGTCCCAAACTTTTCCGAATTGTGTTTTTCAGATCAGTTACTCATTAATCTCATTTATACTCTTCTCAGAGAAAAAAATGTATTAGTCATCGAATACAACTCACACAAAGATTCTTTTAAGTACCATTACTGAAGAAGAAAAGTCCGATAGTATCGGTTATTAATTTAACCTTTAAAAGCTTTTCGTATAACTGATTACAAATTTCTTCAGCAAGGACTAATCTTCCTGGAGAATTCAACTCTAGAAGTTCACCCTTTGACCGACCGGCTTCAGACATTGATGAAGCTTCGAGAGCCTCTCGTTGAAGGCCTGTTTGAGGAAGAAGATATCAAAATACCACACATAGTTAAACGGGCAAACTACATACCAGATTTTTGGCATAATGATGCTTTTCCAATTGCTGGAAATGTGTGGTCTGAAAATGAGGAAATCAATCCAAATTACAACAGAGTTTTTAACATTAACAAAAGAAACTATTACAATTTGGGTTATCCAGAGGCTACTGGTTATAAATCAGCTGGCGGTATGACACTAGAGTTAGCTTTATTTTTTGATCAGGCTGCCTATCAAATTTTTGGACCGCACTTGAACAATGATGACAAGAAGCTGCAAGATATGTTACTCGCCTACATGAATGGGGTAAGTAATTCTACACCATATAATTAAATTAGCTCCAAACATTTTTTTTGTAGAAAATGGTACAAATTAAACAATAAATAGTAGTAGCTCATATTTCTATTGTTAGTGATTTTAATGACTTTTCTCCAATAACCGACTTATTCTGGATAACTATATATTAATTTGGTGGTTGCAACATCTAATTCTGGTTCTCTCATTACTATTAGACCATACATCTCAATTTACTTATCACCATATACCTTTACTAAAGAGCAGTGTACATTATAATTTAGTAGAATAGTTCAAATGTCCAGCAGTTCTCTATTTTAAAGTTGAGTAGTTCAAATAGCTGGTAGGTCTTCATTTTAAAAACAGTTAAGCAGTTTAAGTATCCCATATTATATTCGTTCGAGCTAATCCTGATAACCACTGAACAGATTTTTATTACATAGAGTATATCTCAAGGAAGATTTAGGTGTGTAAAATATTAATTAAGAGAACATGAAAATCTTATGAAAAAAGACAAGTGTCATCTGATATTTATGTGTAACTAGTCGATTTATATCATCCACAAACTGCGATGTATAATATTACGAATACTGTCTTTAGGTACAAGCACTGTATCATCATCCAAGCCTGGGTACAAGTCTTGAATTAGTTCTCGTAAGATTGGACATAATGAAACGTCAGGCCTCTGGTATGCCTCACTACGATGGAGAGCGAGGAAAGTTGCTCGACAGCTTTTGTGCCTACCAAGAACGCTTAAACCCCTCTGGTGATTCCAATCCTGAACATTGGGATATGGCGTTGTATGTTTCTGGGTAAATTTATTATTTACTCCACCTTAATCAACATTTTTATATAATACTCTGTAATATTCAGTTCAAGTATTTTAATTTTCTTTAAAATAGATTTACTTTTCAGGTTAGATTTTTTTGCATATGAAAAAGGACGGAAAAGTGGCGTAACGATGGGTTTAGCGACAGTAGGAGGCGTTTGTTTAGATAAATATGCTTGCGTGATAGCCGAATTTGGAACAACAAACATTTTTGGAAAGCCTTATCCAAGCGCTGGGTTCACTAGTGTTTATATACTGGCACATGAAATGGGACATAAGTAAATATACTTTTACATTAGTATTTGATGAATTAAAGCTCCCTGTAGTACAATAAATCTAGACCAATTTTTCACATCTTTTGGATTTTATTTCTCAAGGGATAATTTTATGATAAATCGATGTGGAAAAATGTCAGGAACAACATATTGAAATGTTTAAGACTTGGGTGTTGTAGCAATTTTGTAAATAAATAAAAACTATCAACAAATTGGCCTTGCTCGACTTTAACGCGGCACGACGGCCATAAAATACTTCTAATAATTAAAAAATATATACCACGTTGTAGAGAAAGAAATTCTCTACAATTTTGATATGGAAATAACCCTCTACGATGCTTAATTTTTTTTTGAATCAATTTTTTAAGACTTTTTTGCCAAGCTCTTTTCGTTTGGTCAGCTGACTGTTGTCACCACGCCCCTTTGCGACATGGCGGAACGGCGCGTGCTGGGCGCGCATCCAGAAGCGTTGAATACGCGGGAACTACAGTCCATGTCGCAAAGGGGCATGGCGACAATTCATCAAGTATTCAAAATTATCAGATCATAAGAAAATCCGTCTACAAATCAATAAATGTCAATTTCATGTAAACAATTAACTATGTTTTTGCTAGGTTAGACACAAAAGTTTTCCTATCCTAGCATATCAGTTAAAGCATTTATATAATGAATTTGTAGTGTTGTTTTATTCATGTAATATAAAGTCGAGGCAAGAATTCAAGCGATGCACGTCACGAGTGATCGCATTAAAGAAATTTTAATACTAACATAATTTTTAATCATTAACTACGTTAAAAAGAGTAATTGTTGACACCCAGTTATTAAGCTTTTTTCAGACATAGGTACAGTTTAATGGGACTTCATGATTCTTAGCAGTATTGTCTTATTTATAGAATCGATCTGTGACGTGCATCGCTTGAATTCTTGCCTCGACCATACCTACAACCCATTAAAACCAATAGTTGTAAGATGTTCTTTCATGAATACAATCATCTATAAAACTAATGTCAATAGTCAAATCCGGCACGAATGACCATTTTATGAATGATAGCATTCGTAAAATAATACGATTTTACCACACTTGTTTCTTAATGGAACCAAGAACACTATTATATGGATAAAACAAGTTGACTCTTCTTATTTGCCCCTCTACCCTCCTTCTCAATGACTTTAACTCTTTTAAATACCTTTATATGAATTTTTTAGTCTTGGTATGCATCACGACAGTAGTGGAAATAATTGTCCCAAAGAGGGTTATGTTATGTCTCCTTCGAGAGGTACAAATGGAGAGACGCAATGGTCAACGTGCAGTGCAGACGTAATGGCCAAATTAAGGTAGGTAATAGTTTATTTGTTCTTTCACGTCATTTAGTATTGATAAACCTAAACGTGACTAAATGTATTTTTGCGAATACAACTGCAGCAATGTTGAACTTACACCAGAGCAATTTTGTTGACATCTTGAGTACACCACTCGTCTTTCCTTATTTTATCTTTCCATTATATGTCGTGTTATGATTATATTACATTTATTTATATTTTAATATCAGTTGGGCAAAATGCTTGCAAGACTCAGCGAAACCACCAAAATCCTTGGATCACAGTCATTTTCTCGACAGCCCAGGCCAGACTTATACTGCCAAAAAACAGTGCGAGATTTTGCTACGAGACAGGGATGCAATGGTGTTACCTCATCAAGAATTGTCTACAATCTGTTATAACTTGCAGTGTAACACACCACATAGAAGTGGGTATTATTTTGCTGGTCCAGCATTAGAGGGAACTCAATGTGGAAGTGGAAAGGTATGTAGTATATGTTTATAGTTGAAAAAACCGTATAGCTATTTAATTTATTTAAGTTATCTTCATTTCCCATCAATGAACAGCGTTATTGTCCGTGTTATTCGATGAGGTTTTTTGCATCTGCACATGACGTAACATTTTTCAAGGGCTTGCCCCTTGGAGGAAAAACCTCCTTTTAGCTCCTTGTAATAAAATGTCACTATTTTAATTTACTTTTACTCTCTGTTCCAAAGGTATAATAAAAAATGTTAAAGTCAAATTTCCTTATTAGTGCAGTCATTGAAGCGAAAAATAGGGTCTTACCTCCGAAATATTTTACTACGAACCGATTTACATGAAATTTTGGAATTAGGCTTATCTTACCCTTAACTTCAAAAGTGATATTGACCCGACCTCCGTTTTTTATTTTTAAGGGGCGAAAACGACCCCTTAATGTAAAAATTGACATTGAGCCATTTTATCGCTAGAAAACGTATTTAATAATAAGGAGTGAAATCGTAAAGTGTTCTCTAACACAATTATCTCATGTTTAACCCATTTTCAACCCCTTAAAAACTTTACAACCTCTGCAAACGACCCCTAAATTGAAAATTACAAAAAATACTTTTATATCTTAAAAAGATTTAAATATAGAGTAAATAATGTTTTACGTTCTCTACCTTATCATATTTTTAACCCCTTTTCAGCCCTTAAAAACAACCCCTCAATTAAAAATTGTATAAAAAAATTTCTTTTGATGAACTCAAAATGATTTAAATGTTGTTCCACGTTCTCGAAAATGAGTATCATATGTTTAGCTTTTCAACCCTTAAAACTACCCCTAAATTAAAACATTGAAAATATATGTTTATACAATTAAAAATAATTTAATTATAGAGTAAGTAATCAGACACTTTTTATTGAATAAAATATAAACTTACAAGTTATCTGGAAATGTACTAGATTAAATTAGTAATTAATTATAAAAAATTCTGCAATTGCATTACAATACATAAAAAAACTATTACACCAATCGTTCATGACTCAATATCGGAGTTGCTGTCGTAATCAAGATCTTCTTCTGGGTCAATTGGAGGGTTATTCTGGCAGTTATCTCCACTGCATGTTCCACAAGTTACATTGCAAAACAGCCCGACTCTTCGGCATCCGCAAGTGGCTCCGCAACCTTTTTTGCAGTTGCAAAAAATCATTTTAAGTAAATCTGGCGGTTCAGGTGGATCTGCAGTTTTTATTGAATTGGATTTTATTGGATATACATATATGAACGTTTGTATGTATTCGTGCGTATGTTTCCGATATATATATGCCATATATGGATATATATAAGATAATAGTTTTGGGTTCATATTATTCTTTACTTTCACTCTGCTCCAAATTTTTGTGCTCCGAAATTTTCATTTTACTAAATAGAAAAATAAACGTTTAGTTTTTGGACCATAACTCCTTCAATTTTAAAGCTATCACAACTTTAAAAAAACCATTTTAAAGGTAATTGAAAGAGCTACAACTTTTTTCATTATGACATGTAGTGTAAAACCCTTCATTTTGAAACGGTGAAGCGTCAAAGGGCTCGAGAGAGACTGTGATTGCACTACTGCGCGCTCTTTAAACAGCCATATCTCCGTCAATTTTGGTCTGACAGAAAAAAAACAAAAAACTTTTTGTCAAAAAAAGACCTACATTTTTTATCATTACAGTTTTTTACGTATCTTTCATTATTTTTGAAATATTATGAAAAAATGGTTTTTTTAAAAATGAAAAAAAAAAATTTGTTTTCTTAAAATCGTGATTTTTTTGAAAAGTATGCATTCCAAAGCAGCCAAACGGCTGGAATCCAATAAACTCTTCATATTAAAGTTAAATCTAGACCGAATACGATTAATTTTAATTTTGGTGGAAATGGCACTTATGAAACACATCGATTTAAAAAAAAAAAATTAGATGTCCCTCTTTTTTTTCATTACAACTCACTCACTTTACGTTCAAAAGACTTTTAACACTACTCATCTTAAAGATTATTTTAAGCACTATAAAAAAGTTTGTCATTGTCATATGGATAAAATGTATCCGTTGTCCGCTAGATGGCATTGAATACATCGATTAAAGTTCAGACAAAAAAATACGTCTTTTATCTTCAATATCTCGCTTAATATTGCACTTAGAACACTCTTTAAAAAACCAATTTGTTCATTTTCTTACTTTCTACAATTTTGTTTATTATAAAATTATCGTTAAAACGCATATTTTTTGAGATATTTGCAAAAAACCGTTGAAAAACGTGGGAAAATTCCGAGTTTTCAATCGCCAATAACTTGAAAAGTATTAAGTTTTTGAAAAAACTTTATAGAACACTTTTTGCTTAGAATTCGGTCTTCTATCGATCCCCGAGGTTATTTTGACCAAAAAAATTTCCACTAACGAGAAGGGGTGGCAACCACCCCCAGGGTAAGAACGGAGGTCGGGTCAATATCACTTTTGAAGTTAAGGGTAAGATAAGCCTAATTCCAAAATTTCATGTAAATCGGTTCGTAGTAAAATATTTCTGAGGTATAAAGCTTCAATGACTGGACTATATAGCATATGTAGTAATATGTTCAAATAAATCATCAAAATTATATGCCGTTTACAATAAAACAAAGTATTTCAATGTCGAATATCACAAACCATGAACCATGCTAACTCAACTTTTGAGGTTATGAGCTTTCACATTCCTTGCTTTGTTTTATCTCCAAGCAATTAAAATCACATACCACACAGATGCACAGATATAGCCAAAAAAGTAATCAGTTATTCCTTTAACGTCACTTAAATTTATTAATACATATTTTTAGTATTGTTATGGTGGTAGTTGTGTGAACAAGCAGCCCCCAAAGCCAGTGAAAGTAATCCCTGGAGGATGGGGGCCATGGAAGCAAGGAATTTGCAATTCTGGTTGTATAAAAAATGCCATGGGTCATGTTATGAAGCGCAGATTTTGCAATAATCCTGCTCCTGTTAATACTGATCAGGGATGTGAGGGATCTAGTGTAGAATTTGGACTCTGTAATGACAATAAAGTAAGTACGAATGAATGCGTCAATCCCAATTATTGGTACAGCAAAGATAACGAATGTTGGCGAGCGGTGGGGACTGTAAGGGAATATAGTCGACCTGTCATAGAATGACACAGACCGCTGGCACTATTTAGAATTTATACTACACCAATTAGGATAGCGATGCATACACTAGTTCTATACTACTCTCTACATACAGCCTCCCTTTGCTCGCCATCACATCACAACATTGGCTTTGATTTATTTAAAAATCAATAGCTCAGCGCCATGTGGGGGTTGAAATGGTAATCTCATTTATTATTATCTTTGTCAAATTATGCAGGTTATTTTAATAACTCTTATCTCTTTCTACAAAAATTCTAGTGAATCTACTAAAAATTTTCTACCTTCATTTGTTTTTATTATTAAAAAAACGCGAAATTCCATCAAATATAACATGTTTTACCTTTACGTAAATATGTTGTCTTGAACTAAAGCTATTTATTTGTCATAGATTTGCAAATCTAAAAAAGAAACAGCAGTTGAGTATGCTTCAAGAAAATGTAAGGAATTTTCGAAATTATTACCTGAACTGGATCCAAAAGGGGCAGGATTACAGGCTCCGCATGAAGACGGTAAAGTAGTTTTTAAAAATAAATATTTGCTTGCGGTGCTTAATTATAATTTTTAACCAATGTGCTGCATAAAATCATCAAATAATTTGTAATGTTAACATTAGACTTGGAATAGACAATCCTTGACGAGCATGCGGTTTCGTTGGTTTATGTTATTAGAATTTAAATATTTAAAAGTACCTCAAGCATTGTAAGATCATCTTTATAAATAGAAGAGTAAGATTACTGGCTAAAATCCGGCTCGAAGGACCATTCTCATGGGTGATTGCATGCCAAAATTAATAATGTGGTCTCCCCAAGTTTACTCCAAATCTTGCTAAACTTTGCACATAGTCTATTCCAGAATATAATGTTAAACACAATTGATCTAATTCTTAATTTGCTATCACTGCCATTTACAGCGCGTATTTGGATGGGATGCGCCATTTTCTGCAGACGAGCTGATTCTGGAAGTTTCTATACCCCTAGGATAGAACTGAACGATTTAGGTGTAACTCCATACTTCCCTGACGGTACCTGGTGTCATAAAGAAAAGAATCTTAACTATTACTGTATTCAACATCACTGTTTGCCAGAGGTAAATATGAATGACTGGATTTGAATTTTAAATTAGCCATATTTAAAGTAGGAATGGAAAGAAAAAAATATATTCAAGCCAATTTAGTCTAATTTCATCTGCTACGTCTGGACTTGTCTGGATTCTTCTCACTATACACCCATAAAATATTTTTGTTAGGGAGTGCTGATATAATTTATTTTTTAGAACTTCAAATTAACTAAATCTGATGAGACAGAAGAGGATATACCGTTTTCACAAAATGCCTATCCTATGCATGATATTCCACAGGAAATAAAGGACTACTTGTCTTTAGGGCCAAATGGCAAACCGGTTAAAACAACTTTCAGTATTGACATTGCTAAACCACCTAGTGAAGAGGACTGGGAGACTAAAGATTATGTCGAGATTCCTGAATTAAAGGATCACTTTAAGGTGTTTAATGATAATGAAAATTTTATTTGAAAAAAATTCAGTTAGATTTAAGTATTTTCTATGTTTTTAATATCAAAAGAAAGGAGAAGTGATGTCGGACAAGAGTGCTTAATTTTATGATCATAATAAAGTGACAAAATGGTTAACATTTTACTATTTTATTCCCTTACTTCCTTCGGTGATATGTTTAATTCATTTGTTACTTACCTTAGGTGGAATGGCTATACTCAATATTTACGTCAGGCTCTTCCAAACAAACGCACTACCACTTAGAATTTAATAGCATCTAAAAAGCATGAATGGTAGAGTTTTAAGTAGGTGACGAAAAGTACTTGCATTATCACAATACCTTATGATGCATTCAAACAATAGTCAAAATCCTCCACCAAGTATCAAGAAGGAGGAAGTTTTCTTTTTTAAATCGTAAGTTTTTAATATAGTTTAAGATAAGTGTAAAGAATTATTATTTTAAAATAATTTTTTTTTCAATTCATTTTCTTTGGCCCTTCTTCTAGGCCAAAAGCTACTGAATTTTTCAATGAGTGCCTTCAATTTTTATGATGCGTAGTCCTGTTTAAGGAGACAACCCTACGCTATGTTGGGCGTTGGCGGTGGGGGCGCTTTCGTGTGTCAAAAAGCTACTTATACAAAACGCCAAAACATTTGAACACTACACTAGAATATACTATCCGAAGCACATTATGTTAACCACATCAACATCATCGGGAGACCAATAAGACTGGTATTTGTCTTATTCACGAAGTCTCAAAAATCAAACAAAAACAAATAAATAGATAAATAAAAAAAAACAGAATTTAAGGGAATTGATATGTTGTATATCATTTAATTAAAGGAATTAACCAACCATGGAAGTAAGTCACATTACAAATTCTTGATTGTACTACCAGTTACCATTGTCAGGCAAGTCACATATAAAATATTAAAAAAAAAAAGATTTACATTTACAGAATAAACTCTATATAAAAGTTAAAGTAACCAGAAATCTAAAATAATTCAACTTATAATTATTATAAAATACATATTAACATGAAATTAAATGCCGTCCTGCAGCTTTAATACCAAAAATTATTTACATTAATTGGGAACCAGGGAAATACAATTTTTCGGTGTTGTAAAGCTTCTTCCCAATAAAAACTGTACAATGTCGGACGACTGAAAAATAAATGTAAACGTGAACATAGAGCCTTAAAGGATTTAATGCATATTCTAATATAAACAACTATTAATACTGTAACGCTGGTATTTAGCACAAAGTGATTTTTATCTTTATAAGACAATGTAGTAACGTAATACCATAAATCCAATAGCGAGTGGAGATATAAAAAAAGCAGGTAGGCTACGATAATAAAAAACTATGTGTTTCATTTGCCCTTGATTTCTTGACGAACTGGTTTACAGAACAAAAATTTACCAAACATTTTTTTTTTTTAATTTTCTGTTTTAAGTGCCTAAGTCCAACCAAATTAACCGAAAGTGCAGGTTTAAATTTATGTAGTATTTGGGTTGTTAGTTAATATTCTTGAGAGAAACTATGGTAAATTGCACCGTTGGTTGTTTGGACAAAACTTAATGCAACAAAAACCAATAGCCCAATAAAATGGACGAAATTTGTCGATTTGGATGAAATAAGTCAGGGGGGGCTGAAATTTTGGGAACAGGCTTATTTTGTGGTACTTTTAAAGATATTACAAGTCCTCACCTGTAGACACCGGCGGAGGGGAGGAGAGGGATGAGAAAATAAGTAAAAAAAAAAACGATTTTTCGGAAAAAAACCCGGAAAGTATCAATTTTACTGTAAAATATGTACACATGAAAATTTTAGGTAATCAAAATCCGCACAATTTCGTTTTTTGGGAGCCAAGATAGGTTTTTTGAAATTTTAACAGTTTTGTGATGCGACGAAAAGGCGCGCGTTTTTATTTAAATTCTCGAAAATGGTCATTCGGATCGCAAAATGTTTCAAATGAAAGTTGTGCAGAATTCGATTACGAACAACTTCCTTTTATTTTTCACTTCCATTCGATCAATATTGGAAGAGATATGAATTTTTAAACATCTATATTGTGCCTTATTAGAACACTTGTTTCATAATAAAATCGATAAAAACTCGAAAACGATAGATCATACGCATATAGTGTGTCTAATGAAAGTTAAAGAGAATCAAACTTTGAATATGTTAGTGTATGTACAAAATCATTTTGATAACGAGTGAATGGAGATAAAAGAGAAAAACATGAAAAATTGTCATTTTCAAGTGCATTTTGATAAATGCCTATTTTTTAATTGGCTTTAGGTAATAATGACACTAAAGGTTTATTGAAGAGAATTAAATTAAGTGACCTTCATACGATGAATGGTTCACGAGTTACAGCTGTTTAAAGGTATGAGCAATAATTTCTTTTTTATTATAAATTAATATTCTCCTGCAAGAATTGTGCATAACAATTTTTTAAAAATTGATTTTGATCTATTTTTATTAGTTTATATACATATGAAAGTAATGCTATTGCATAAGTCATTTGCAAGGCATATTTTCTTAAAAAAAAAAGGCTCTTGGAAACTGCTTTTGTTGAGAAAAATTGAACCTAAATGAAAGCTTTCACAAAATTTCCTACAAAAAACACTTTTTTGTGTATGATTTTCAATAAGTAGCGAGAAGGAACTGACGATTTGAAAATGCAGTTGATTTTTAATTTTTAGCAAACAGGCAATTTTCTTTTGAAGCACAAAAAAGTACATTAATAATATTTTTTCTCTTTTTGAAGTATCAGAAATGCCCAGAGAATAACTTCTAATACTTCAAAAAGTGAAAAGATAAATAAATGTACTTTCATTTGAAACATTTTGCGATCCAAATGACCATTTTCGGGATTTTAGCGAAAAACGTGCGCGTTTCCGTTACGTCGCAAAACTGTCAAAATTTCAAAAAATCTATCTCGGCTCCAATAGGTCGTACGAAGTTAAAAAAAAACGAAATTGTGCAAGTTTTTATTACCTATAGCCCAGTTGCCAGGGGTTTTAAGTCAGAATTAATTGTTACCGCCCTAATTTTTTCATGAAAGGCGCTAGTTTTTGCTAGTAGAAAGTGGCTCAAAAAAATTTACCAAAATTTACCCCCGCGAACCCTTATAAACAACCCCCTGAAACGGAAAAATTCAGTTTTTCGCCAATATCTCGAAAAATAATGATAATTAAAACAAACGGATAGCACCACGCAAAAGAGCGACAAATTTTACACAAAAATAGTATAAAAGTTTTTTTAAATAAATGTTTCCCTTAGCATGAGAAATTATTCACTAGTTCGGCTCAATATTTCAAGTGCGTCGCACAGGGAAGCATTTCTCGACCACCGCTACATAATAAAGACAATTTGTACCCATTAAAAACGAAAAAAAAAAAAAAAGAAAAACAAAGGTAGCATTTTAAAAGAGGAAGAATTGAGCTTTCCAATGGTATGCTTACTTTTAATTTTTATTTCTTGTAAATTGCACGTGAAAGTTAAGCTTTATCATTTTTGCCACCCTATATTAAAACAATAAATATTAAATAAAATATGATGGGAGTACAAATCGAGTACTGTGCACTGTACTTTCCGACTTTTATTGGTCTTGCTCGATTTATAAGATATATTCGCTAAGCTACGTTACGCTGATGAGGAGCAATAACTCCGAAACACGTGTCCGTAGCTGCATTGTTGTTTCTCTTGAGGTATAAGGCAATAACTTGTTTCTTTATTAAATAAAATACTAATTTAAAAAAAAAATCCTTGTAGATATAGCTTGTTTATACCTCAAACTTCAATCTAAGATTAATTTTTATGCTCTAAAGTATCCGGGGTAAAAAAGAAATAAGTTTTAGATCATTGATATTTCTTTCATATTTTAGGGTTAGGAAATTTTCAGAAAACTTGTCTAAAACGGTCAAAAAAGGCTTGTAGGTAAAAAAAGATAGGTCTTTTTTACATACAAATCTTTCAAGTGTAAATTTCCTAACCCTAAAAAATGGAAAATACCAATGATTTAAAAGTTAATTTTTTTTACCTTAGATCTTTTAGAGCATAAAAATTAATGTTATATTCAAGTTTAAGGTATATTTACAAGGATTTTTTTTTTAAATTAGTATTTTATTTAATCTTTATGTTATTTATTTATAGAGTGGAAAAAAATGATAAAGCTTAACTTTCACGTGCAATTTATAAAAAATAAAAATTAAAAGTAAGCATACCATTGGAAAGCTGAATTCTTCCTATTTAAAATGCTATGTTTTTTTTTCTTCGTCTTTAATGGGTACAAATTGTCTTTATTAGCGACGGTCGAGAAATGCTTCATTTCCCTGCGACGAGCTTGAAATATTGAGCCAAACTAGCGAACTGTAATAATTTCTTATGCTAAGGGAAACATTTATTAAAAAAAACTTTTATACTATTTTTATGTAAAATTTCCCGCTCATTCAGGTGTCATCCGTTTTTTTTTTATTATTATTTTCCGAGATATTAGCAAAAAATGAATATTTCCGTTTCAGAGGGTTGTTTATAAGGATTCGCGGGGGTAGATTTTTTGGTAAACTTTTTTGAGCCACTTTCTACTAGCAAAAAACTAGCCTTTCATGAAAAAATTAGCGAGGTAAATTGTTAGGTAATTGTAACTAACTTTTCATCAAAATTAGTCTCTGTCAACTGGGACACTATAATTTTGATGTGTACATATTAACCTCTCCACAATAAAATTGTGAGAGGTTACTAAAATTGGTTCAAAAACAAAAATTGAGATAACATCAAATCTTTACGTTTTGAGGTCCTAGGAACCCAAAAAAGTGGTTTTTGAAAAATGTCTGTGTGTGTGTATGTGTGTTAGCACGATAGCGCCGAAACTACTGAACGGATTTGAATGAAACTTTGCATGTGCGTTTCTTTAGTGCCCCAGAAGAACTGAAAAAGTTTTGGTTGAGATCGGATTACGTTTAGTGCCACTTTGACGCAACAAGTTGTTTATTTTATAATTACTTTCAATTTGCAATAGAACCATTGAAAAGCAGTAAAAATTCTGATTTCAACGATATATCACACTTCCACCATTTCGATTTGGTTTCCGTGAAAAAAATTAAAAATAAAACATTTCGCATGACATGATCAATGCGCATAGCCGTTACGTCGTGAAACTCGTCATATCACTTGTCAATTCATGTGTGAGGGTTTCTTCACTGCTCTAGAAGTAGAGCGGATTACGTTTAGTGCCGTTTTTAAATGTATATACAGACAAATCGAAGAATTAAACTACAAATATTCCTCTAAAATCTAGTAAAATTACTGAAATGCTAATGTTTCATTTAACAAAGACAGTCGCGAGCGATCGGATTGCAATGAGCAAATTTTGACGATTGTCATTGTCATCGTTTGTCATCCGATAACGTTGGTGTCATGTCATGTTAATAATATTTCGGCATATTTGTAACTTTTAGTGGATTGTCACAAACTTTAAAGGTAGATGTAACAATATCAATATCATATATGCTTTCTGTACCTTCGTTGGTGAATTTATTATAGATTATCACTTTACCAATTTTCAGTTTGTTGCTTTACAAATCTGTAGTATTTAGGATAACTAGACTTTCTTAGTTGTTCAAGTGATATTAAAGTTGTTAATATCCTAATAGTGTATTATTCAACGAGCGATAATGTAGGTAATAACTCGCATAGATGATTGTAAATTCATTAAGTTGAGGGTTTTTTTTAGTGCCCCAGAAGATCTGAAAAGGTTTTGGATGAGATTGGATTACGTTTAGCGCCGTTTTGTCACACAATTTAATGCTCTTTTCGGCTTCAAAGATCCACCGAGTGGGGAGGTTCTAGCCGCTTCCAGTAGCTGCCGATTTTTTTACAGTGAAATTGATACTTTCTGAGTTTTTTGCGAACCGTTTTACCTATATTCTCCCATCCGCCGGCGCCTAGCGTGAGAACTTTCGATATATTAAAAAGTACCACAAAATAAGCCTGTTCCCAAAATTTCAGCCCGCCTGAATTATTTCATCCAAATTTTCCCATTTTACTGGGCTTACGATTTAAGTGGACATCATTTTTGTGTGTGCCAAATTGAAAGTCACACCAATCCATATCAAAGGTTTTGTATGTGTAGCATTACAGTACGATACAATGCATTAATTTCCACAGTACAGAACTAGAGTCTCATAAAAAACGTCGACAGGCAAAATCACTAGGAATATAAACAGGTTTATGGTCTTTGGAACAAACCCTCCTTTAGTTTTGTCGATTACTTATAGCAGGATTTATGGCTTTAGAAAAACACAGTTATTTAATTTTACATAAAAAATATTTATAAACTACTAGATATTCACAGTTTATGAAACAAGTTTACGATAAACAAATTCAACTCCTTGTATTTTTTGTTTTTATTAAATTTCGAAAGATACACATTTCTTAAATGGTTACTAAGCTAATTTAATAAAAGCATCCACCTAAATTAAAAAAAATACAAAAAGTTGATGTATAAAAGCTCTTTTTCACCAATCCAAGCCTCTATAGTTATAAATTTATCTTAAATTAATTACAATTTTTAAGAAATAAACCAATATGGATCTTTCGATAAATAAAAATACGTATAGTTTTATATTGTTAAGTAATTAGTCTAGGAAAATGTTTGGAAAAGTGGCGGCTGTCAGATATCGTGATGGTTTCTGCCACATCAAACAACCTCTTTTACCACTTTAGAAAAATAAGTAACTCAGAAAACATACAAATGTATCAAGGAAAATTCCGAACAGTTAACTAGTTTTTTGGTTACTTGAACAGCATCAAATCTCAGGTCTTACGGAATTTAAATACAAATGAAATACTTGCAGAAAACAGTGAAGTACGAAGAACAAAAATTTAAAAAAAGAGGTAAGATAAATTAATTATATAACCAGCAATATGTAATTAATATAGCTGTAAATAGTCTTATCTTTATTTTAATTTACTTATTATCAAAGTGCGGGAGGTAGCGATAAATTCGAGAGACAACTTTTATGTACATCGTAACCAATATGAAAATGATACAATGATAAAATATTCTAATTAGTCAATTGTCAGCAGCTTTTGTGCTGGCTATTTGTTAATTGGTACAGGGGAGGGGGATAGGGATCATAGCTGGGGACGATCATGTTTCTTATTAAATTTGAATTGAAATTTGACATTGGATGTTTAACGGGTTTTCTCGCTGTTCATGTGATACATATTTTCTGACTCCTGAAAGTTCCATCAATACCCTTGACAGCAATTTTGGTGCTCATGATTGGCTCTCAGGTTCAACTTCCGGAAATTTGGAAAAAAAAAACGGGCCCTGGTCCCCTGATGGTACGAGGGAGAAGCTGTTTTGTCAAAAATCGAGATACTGCTTAAAAGTGGCTTTTATGAAGCTAAGATGCTATTGGCAAAAATTTTTTGTCGCCGAAATGTGTTTTGCAAGGTTGTCAAAAGCAAGTTGTTCTTTGCAGAGGGTGTAATATAATAACCAACGGTCTAAATAAGATTTTTTTACTTTAAAAACGTTTGTATGACTCTTAGCCAGAACTTAAAATACTTACGGTTATGAATTTGGTTATTTTAAATTTTTTTTTATTAAAACACGGGGTTAATATACAGGTGAATGCAGTAGTTAATTGGGTAAAATCACATGAAAAATTGCTGTCAAGTTTCAATTTTACCAATTTAAAACGAGCAGTTGATTTGCGGTTACCAAAAGATGAGACGTAGCTTCACAGGATCTGACACAAGTGATGACTCATCTATCGTAACCTGTGGCGTGGCAATGAAGCAGAAATTACAGAATTCTAAGACACACATAATCGATACGACAAGCCAGTATTACAAAGACTTGGATGGTTACACCTATTAAAAAATTTAGTACAAACTTCAAGAAATTTGCGTGAATGAGTTGGATGATTGGTAAATTCTGTAACACATCTGCAGTTACAGTCTCCAAGACCGAAACTAATCATGTTCTTATATGACGAGGACGTTTCTTAGAGCACGTAAATAATTCTTTTAAAACTAAACAACACTATAGAAACATTAATGTAGATTTCAATAGAGATATTTCATCTGCTTATTAATAACCAAAATATCTAAAAGCGAGTAATATCGGACTCAGAGACTGGAAGTAAAATAGTGCAATAGCCATGATCAAAATGTTAATGTTAAAAGCATTGCCTAGTTTGAGCTAATATAATCCTAATTCTATTGGAAAATTGAATAGTCTAAAAATAAAACATCACTTCCGCTAAGAATTTTATTGTAAGGAAATGTTTCAACTGTATAATTAGTCAAATAAGTAACAAACTCTTATGTAAATTGAGAACAGGTATTATTGTACCGGTTCATTATGGAATCGCTCCCGGTTTCCACATTTTATTTATCAGTGGAAGAATTTTGAAACCCGAGTAAATTATTTTTTGCCTAAACACTGTTAACAGTATCTAGTTATGGATCAATGTTTTAGAAATCGTTTATACAGTGCTAAAACATTGAAATGTCGCTTTTCGCCATGTAGGTACCTCATTGGATGTTACGTTTCTTCAACTTGTGAATAGAGAAATTTGAAGATTTGGCACCGAATATATTAACACTTTTGCAAAAATTATCTTAGGTTCTAATTCTCGAGATTGGAAACGGTGCCTTATGAGATAAATGGGCGGGGTTCTCCCAAAATGTGTTAAACAGTATTCCCGAACACAAAGGATCATTCACATTGCATAACAGTAAGTGAATTAACTTGTCCTGCTTTTCTTTAGGGGGAGCAGCGTGATCGTGTGGGAGAATGAGCAACATATCCTTTCTAATGTTTCCTAACCATAGTTGAAGTGGTAGGAAGGGATGTCATTTGTGAGATTATTTCTGACAATTTTCTATGCAATTTTTTCTTCTTTTAAGTGCTTTTAAAATGAATTGGCAATTTTTTAAACAGCCAAGAAATAAAGTCCTCCACGAAAAATGTATTAGGCTTTGGATGCATTATCTTTTGCACAGATTATGTGCCTTCCCCATAGTGCCCTGCCTGTGCTCCCCTTTCAAACCCATAATGGGGCTCCCGGGGCACCATTGCCAACAATGAATAGGAAGGCCTCGATCGGATTGGGTAAGTTTAAGAGGGAAGGGGGTATCTAAAATTCTGCTCCGGGGTCCTTATTTTCGAAATCATCAACATCATTCTCATGCGATAAATGGGTGTGGTTCTCATGAAATGCCTAAACCGTATTCTCGAACGCAAGTGATTATTCACATCGCTGGATAGTAAGAGAACACGTTTCTCCTGCTATTTTTTGAAGGAACAGAGCAATTGCGTAGGAGAATACCATGGAGTTTAGCAAATGTCATTTCTACCGGTTTCTAACCTTAGTTTCATATTTTATTTATATTTAAATGTGTCAAAAAATGCCCCTTTTGATAGAGTTGTCGCCTTTAATTTTCGATTTAGCTGGTGTAATCCACAATGCTCATAAAATGCCATCCTTCCTTTTTCCATCGCGGTACTGAACGAACTTTCAGGTACTGCCGCTTCTATGTACTAATCATTTGAAAATTACATGTTTGAAAAATTCCCAAATGTTATCTGGCAGCATTGCATCATCTCTTCCCTTAACGTGATTCATGTAAACGATCATTTCGGCGATGTGAAAGTTCCCGTTCTCTTGCGCTTGAAAATACGGACCCAGAGCTCCCTGACTCTAGAAGCCCCACTGCCTCTATTGTGTCGTGCCCTTTTAATCTCCCACAGTATAACCACACTTTTATGGAATCATCTTTCCGAAATAAGCTGCTTAATTTTCGTGAGTTCATATCAAACTGTTTATTATCAATATAAAAATCGTCAAATAGTCAGTATCAAAGTGCGCCTTTTCTCATAAACAATGAAAACCGCATTTCAGCAAAGGCTATTACTTTTGTGGTTTATTATCGTTAATTCCGTATCATTTAGAAGTTGAATTCTGGAAGTGCAAGAATAAGTATGCAAAAATAATTTTGTAGTTAACTATCCAAAATATTAATTAATTTAACATTGTTTGCAATCTCTGCGGAATATCTATATTTTTCAGCAAGATGCAAAGTATATTTTACTTTGACTGCTTCAGACACCTTCAATTTCAATTGTAACAGCTGAGATTTTTCATAGAAATTGATTTCGTTAACTCAACTATTTCGCAACTTTTCACCAATGGGATCATATACAAATACGCCATTTCTAGACAATGTCAGGGCATGAGCGCTGCGATGACAGATTCGGGAATTACTGACTCTCAACTAAAGCAGAACCCACTTTTTGTTTCAGTTCTAGTTGCTTTTTCTGTCTTCTTGATTTTTATTTAGAACCTTTGACAGTTGCCGTATTGCTTCTCAAATCGACCCACTGATCTTCATAAAGTAAATATAGAGTTCAGTAGAGCACTTCCTGCTTTGCATCTTATCAGATGATGTTGGCGGTGTATCAAGCTGTGCGTATATGCATCAAAATGGTGGTCTCCTATGTTGCGATCATTTGTCTTCACTTTTTATATACTTTTTTTCATTTGAGTCAGAGAGTCAAAATTTTAGAGCACAGGAAAATAACCAGCGTTATGAATAGTCATTTGGTTCCCGTTTTCTTAAGTTCGAGAATGAGGATCCTGGGAGGAAATTCAGCGCTATACAAAATTGTTTATGTGCAGTCTCAATGTTTGGAATATTAACAGTGAAAGCATTACATTGTCAATTGTTTTTTTGAAGATTGCTTTTATAGTAACGCTAGTAAAGTTTTATTATTGAAAGATATTGTTGATGTATATTTGCTTGTCTTAAGTCGCACCGACACTAATTCCAGAGAGCTTTAACTTGTTCCGTCTTACTATGTAACATTATGTAGTTGCTGGTCCCTCTGCAAAAATGGTTCAGTCATGTGTCCATGGTCAAAATAATTTACTCAAACCTCAAAATTATGCCACTGACAATGGAGATGATAAGCTTTCTTATAATCCAGTCACTATACCCAAAAATCCACTTCAGAATAATTTTTAGAGACCTGTAATTTTTTATATATGTTCCTTCAGCAGTTATAAATAAAACTTTAAAAGTACCTTAAAATTAGAGCTTGCAATCGCATGAAATTTGTCCATAAGGAGTTTCAAAAAATTGGCTTAAAAATGTTTTCTTAGCCGCCTCTCAAGTTACTGAAGTAACCCCCTGGAAGGTCTCAAGGATCTTGTGCTAGGTAAAGAGAGACGAGGCCCTACAGTTTAATGTGGACTTCGAACCACTCTTGGGACAATTTTTTTTTATGAAAAATTGTTTTGCGTTGCAGGTGTCGAACCTATACTCGCTAGGCAACTCAGTTTGCTAGCGAGACGCTTTAACATACTGAGCTACAGCGAATATCTCCGAAAACATTAGAGTTTCCGACAAGCTATCAGGAACCCAAAGGTATAATTTGATATAAATATAGTTTGAATAATAATACCTAGGTATTTAGAACACCAGGAAATGTAGACTTTATTCATGTTTGTGTGTAATACTTAAATGTTTATAGTTATTTAGTAAACAGGAAATTAGTCAGCCATGTAGAAACTTTTCTGTACATTCTTATTATTAAGAGTCTGTTTAGAATCTGTACCACAATGGAATATAAAAAAATACTTTTGAGCATTTCTGATCTCAAAAACAATGTTTTAGTATTCTGTGATCTAAGAGTGCTATTTTAATTGTCATTTTCGAGGACTAAAGTATACAAAGTGGCTTCTGTACCTCGAGGAGTAAAAGAGATCTGTACTTTACTCCTCGAAAATGATTATTACAATAACAATAGCGCACTGTTAGACCATGGAGTGCAAAAAAATAAATAGTTTGTACCAATATACCACAAAGCGAAAGTGCTTTTTAATTTCTCTTGTAATTGATCCTTCACACACTCGGTGATAAGTAATTGTATTTTCTAATAAACCATACAACGTCATAAAGTAATATTTAATAATAATGTCACCAACAGATAGTTACTGAAAATATGTGAATAAAAATAAATATTGTCAGAGAAAATATTTGTTGCAAATTCTGATGAGCATTAAAAAACAGTATTTTTAAATTGAAAGAGGAGAGGCAAAAGTGAAACCACACTAATTCTATTTATTCATGGTTACCTTAAAAAAATAACATGATTATACTATGTATTTTTGATTGTATAGCCAAGTGCTAAATAAACGTATTATCTGTCTATAAAACTAACAAAAATTAATAAAAGCACTTCGTATTAAATAATCAGCAAAGTGTAAAGTCACATGCTAAGTAAACTTGAGTGAGCTATATAGTTCATTTAAAGAGTTGAGATTTATGACGAAATTATTGAATGTTTGCGCCTTGGACTAGACAATGTCCCCCCGTTTTCGAGGATCTGTTTTATTTTCCCCAGTTTTTCGACTAATTGTTGTTCCCTCGAGTAGAAAGAAAGGTCCCTCAAGGGATTTGACCTTGGCCACCCTTACCCCAGGCGTTCAACCCTTCTAGGGGGTGGAAAATTGATATTTGTTTTTGTGAGAAAAAAAATGATATTTTATAGGTGTTTCTTTGAGGAAGGTGGTAGGTGACCAAGGTTATGTAGCCACCCTCGGGGGGTTGTTTCTACCCTTCAAGGGGGTGCAATATGGATTTTATTTTTTTAAAGAAAAAAATTAATATTTTGTAGGAGGCGTTTCTTTGAGGAAAGTGGTAGGTGACCACGGTTGTGTAACCGGCCCGGGGGTTGTTTTCACCCTTCAGAGGGGTGGAAAATCAATTTATAAAAACACCTTAATAAACATAGTTTTCAATTATAGATGGGAAAAATTTTCCACCCCCTTGAAGGGTGAACCCATGGGGGTGGTTACACGATCCTGCTCACCTACCACCTTCCTCAAAGAAACGCCTCCTATAAAATATTAATTTTTTCGGAAGCTTGGGGTGGGGATGGCTGAGGTTAAATCCCTCGAGGGACCTTCTGTTCTACTCGAGAAAACAACAATTTAGTCAAAAAACTGGAGAAAATAAACTCCTTCAATGTATTACCTTTTTTTGTAGAGAATTACACGAGCTTTAATTTCACATAATACAGGGTGTAACGCAAATTAACCGAAAAATTTTAACCATATATGCACCTTTAAATAAGAAGTCGATTTCTTAAAATTTTTTTTAATAAAAGTCCAACACAAAAAAAGATACAAATTGTTAAAATTACAAATTAATGGAAATGTTAAAATAATGTATTATTTCTATAAAAACTGTTGAAAGTTCTGTCCATTGACATTCAAGCACACCTGAACCCGTCTAATCCAATTTTGTCACACTAGCTGAAGTGTTCTCCCTTCCTGCTATTCCCGAAGATGCAGATTATGGACAGTTGTTGTGATACGTTTATATAATACATCGATATTGTGAACTTCGGTATGGTAGACTTCATTTTTTAAATATCCCCACAAAAGGAAGTCAAGAGGATTTAGATCCGGGGACCGGGGAGGCCAAGCTACAGGTCCACCCCGTCCTATCCAATGTATTCTGTTTAATTGGGTCAAGTAACCACGGGACTTCTAAACGATAATTTGGGGATACACCATCATGTAAAAACCACATCCGACTTCGGATGCCAAGGGCACGTCTTCAAGAAGACCAGGAAGATCATTACGGAGAAACTGCAGATATTGCTGACCATCCATCTGATTTGGCAATATCAACGGACCAATTAGGCGTTCATCGATGTTCAAAGTGATTCCGAACTACTAGATGAGGATTCTCAATGGATATTATGTAGATTGGTTATACCAATATGCGTAAAAATAGCATCATCAGTGACCAAGACATCGACAAATTTTAATTAATTTATAACATTAACGATTTGTATCTTTTTCTGTTGGACTTTAATACTTTTTTTTTCAAGAAACCGACTTCTTATTTAAAGGTCCATGTATGGTTAAAATTTTTCGGATAACTTGCGTTACATCCTGTATATCATCTATTTTGTCGAAAACCTAATATTTTCGGATATTCGCATTTTTTCCAACACTTTATGGGTGAATTTTTTGGGATTCCATCAAGCACAAATTCCAACGTATTTTTAAAATTTTATTTATAATCATCATACAACATGTACAAAATTTCAGCTCTCTGGGAATTATTCCAAAATAAAAGGTATAGCGACTGGACTATGGAAAATGAATCCCTATACCTCATTCTGAACTACATCAACAGCATTGACGGTTCCGTATTTCCACTTAGTTGGAACATATTTGACATACTTTTGTCCTAGGATCGATTTGAACAATAATTAATCTCCCCTACAACATAAGTATAAGACCTCTCACTCACTCGGCTTTGATGCCCTGACGATTTACATGATTTCAATAACCGATATCCGGTACATGAAAATATCACAAGTTAACAGCTATTATAAAAAACTTTAACATCGTCGAGATGAATGAATACAATATGGAAAATGGCAGTCCCTTACACGACCGAGACAAAGAAAACAATCGGTCCATTATTGGAATACACTGATTATTATCCTAGACTAATTTAATATCAGAATATTTGAATTGTACTCACCTAAGCTAAGATGAGTTTCTTTCTGTCCCGTATAAAAATGTTATTATAAACAAGTATTTTTTAAGTTTTTTTTTTGAGTATTTTTCAGTAGCCCGACTAGCATAAAACCTAGAATACACTTTTCATGATAATATATCACAGTTCACTAATAACTCTGAAAGAAAATTGTTCAGGCAAATAGGTTCCAGGAAAGTTTAGAAAAGCACATTATTATTCGTAACGATTAGAATGATCTTCTCTTCAGGTGTTCGATGTTATAGCAGGTATCCTCTGGCGCAGGGGATTTATGTACGTGTACGAATCTTCGCCTGTTTTCACGAACAGCTGAAAGAAAGAAAACTTACATGTTAGAAACAGATAAACCCACTGAATACTATATAGTACGTACACAACGTATAGAATAGTTGCCAATAAAATCTCACAAGGACAAGAGATTTTATAAGCAATTATCCGTATTTTATGTGCGCACTGTATAGATCAAACCATAGAGGTATAAAAAAATGTGAAAAACGTAAAAAAATTTCATCCAACCCACAAAACTTGACATACCTCATAGAATTATATTTAAAATACTAGGTAACAATATTATCATAGAGAATGATAAAGATAAAGCTGACAATTTTAACTCATATTTTACAGATATTCTAGAAATAAAATAATGTATTGTTCAATCAGATATGTGGTCTGACTATATACTCCCACTTGTAGAAAAGTACAATGTTGCAGCTTAACTTACTAAACATGAAAAGTTTGAAAAGTATAACCAACAATTTAGACAATAAATGCAACTCTGAAACTAGTAATAGTAAAGTTTTAAAAAATATATTCCAAGTAATAGGTCTTGTTATTGCATATGAGGCTGAGAATTTCAGGTCCATTAACGCATTAGTTTGTTTAGAAAAAGTGATATAATTAGCAGTAAGTGATTATATACAAAACAATAATATAATTATGGAACATCAATCTGATTTTCGACTAAATCACAAGCACAATCACTACAAGCCACACTTTCTAAATGGAAATTTCAAACATATAGCAACAAATATAAAGAGCATAATATTTTTAGTCACAAACTCCTCTATAAAATCCTTATTTTACTATAAGGAACGTAACCAGATTGCAACCAACAGCTACTCTCCGGGCTATGTGCCCGCCGACCGCTGAATTACAAGTTACAAGTCTGGCGCGTTAAGTGTAATAATTGCATATTACCATCAAAACGCTAATGCTTCGATTGCAACAAACACCAGCCGAGCTCTCTTGCCAGTCGTCACACACCACTTACAGACTGCAGTTTCGAGCTGTTGGCTCTCGTCAGTGCAAGGTAGGCATGTGACGACCGGCACGAGGATCCTTTGACTATTTGGTACATCGCCTGCTGACTATTTTACACGCCGGTATTGTAAAAATACCGGGATGTACCAAATAGTCAAAGAATCCTTGTGCCGGTCGTCACATGCCTACTGTTCCGTTCTCGCGGTATTTTAAAAGTGTTTACCCCTTTTGTTCTCAAACCTTATGGGACAATCAACGCGTGACTTAAGTACGCATGCGCGAAAAATAGCTGTGATATAGGCGTAAAACAACTAGTAAAAAAGAATCGAATTAACTTTAGTAGTGAAAACACGCGTCTTGTCGTGTTTGAAGAGAATTGGTTTAGAACTTGTGGTGAAAGACGGGCCTTGCCGCTCTTCCCGTTTTCTAATAGTTTTATGCTGTGTAGTGTTCCTCCCCTTTGGATTCGGATCAACAAACCCAGGTACCTGAAAGAAGTGAATGTGAAGCAACAAGCAACCAGATCTTTGGACGTTTTCTTGAGTGTTCATTGCCACCAAAGGTAACGGCCCCTTACTTGTAATTATTATTTAAAGTTCGTGAACAAAAGGTTTGCCTGGTCCTTCAAATATTTTAGTCTTGATTTCGCGGTTCATAACACCTACCTTGCACTGACTAGAGTCAACAGCTCGAAACTGCAGTCTGCAAGTGGTGTGTGACGACTGGAATGAGGGCTCCTTTAAGTAGGATCAGTCTTTCGGCTGGTGTTTGTTGCAATCGAAGCATTAGCGTGTTGATGATAATATGCAATTATTACACTTAACGCGCCAGACTTGTTATTTGTAATTCAGCGCTCGGCGGGGCACATAACCCGAAGAGTAGCTGTTGGTTGCAGTCTGGTTACGTTCCTTATAGTAAAATAAGGATTTTATAGAGGAGTTTGCGACTAAATATATTATGTTTAATATTCTGCCCTCTAAAAGCACATTTGAACAAATATAAAGAGCCTTTGAAACTATCGATATTACATTATTAAACAAAAACTGGAGCGCTATGAATTTACAGGAAAAGTTCTCGACTGATCCAAAGGTTACCTAAATAACAGATTGCAAGTTACTAAAGTAAATAAAATCAATTATCGAGTAAAAGAGTAGTGACTTCTGGGGTACCGCAAGGTAGTGTTCTGGTCCCCCTTTTATATTGCATGTACTTAAATGATATACATTTTATAGAGGATTGTGAACTTATTAATCTGTTTGCTGATGACACCCTAATAACTGCTAGTGACCACCCCTTGGATGATGCTATAGACAAGATAAACTTAACTTTAGAAAACATATCAAATTTCCTAGACGTCAATAAACTGAAACACAATGTACAGAAAACAATAGCCATGATAATCACTGCACAACATAAAAATAAATGTTAAAATATACAATGAAAAAATAACAATAGTCGAAGAAATTGAATATCTCGGTTTCATTTTAGATAACACATTAACGCTAAAAAGTAACTTTGATTATATTCACAAAAAAAAAATTGCAAAAAGTTGTTTCTCATGTCTAGTCTCCTCTAAACTTACAGTTAGATCCGCTAACCATATATAGAACTATTATTCAGCCCCATTTCGACTACTGTGCCAGTTTGCTTTATCTACTGGATAATAAGAGTATTGCAATGTTTCAAAAGTTACAAAACAGAGAGGAATGAGAATTGTACTTAGATGTAATAAATATACACATTTGTTTAATGCTACATAACTTGGACACATTTAACCACAGCACTTAGGCCCCATTGGGCCCCTTGTACATCCTCCCTGTAGGCAGACCCTCGCCTAGGCCTCCAAACAACCTAATCTTGCGAAAGAGGTGGTGATGTTGCTTAGAGGCATCTCCCTTACATCGACCAACGTTCTCCCAAAATGGATTCTCTGATTGATGAGACAGCAGAACAGTCACAGAGTACATGTTGAACCGTCTCATCTTCTTGTTCACAACCTCTACAGAGAGGTGTTTTGCTTAATCTCATATTATGGAGATGTTTCCTTAACGGACAGTGTCCAGACTGGCCGGGCCTGGTCCAAAGATACTTAGGCCTGCTGCCTTCTTAGCCAGTCTGTCGGCTACTTTGTTGCCACTACACTGGGATAGATGGATAGGTAGCGGTGGACCAGACACATGGCCACTGAGGTTACCAGACTTCGCTCCACGTGATTTTTTTGGAAGTTATATAGAAACTTTAGTTTTATATATGATATCTATAATTATTTAAGAACTTCTATATGACGTTATAATTAATAATATTGTATATTAGGAATTCTATTAATAAAGTATTTATTTATTTATTTTATTTATAAATACGAGCTATAGTATGTGCAATTTACGTCTAACCAAGATGGATGGAGCACCTGTCCCTTTTTAGATAACATGTGGGGGAGTTTTCAGACATTTGTCCAAATAGGTGGATAGGTAGGGGCGGATTAGATGCATGGCCACTGAGATTACCAGACTTCGCTCCATGTGATTTTTTTTGAAGTTACAAAGAAAGTTTAGTTTTTGAAATAGCAGCAAACACATACAAGGAATTGATTCCACATATACCAGATTACATCACCCAATAAGAGCTAAAAACCTGTTTCTCTGTTACACATCATTATTGATTTGTAGTTTAAGTCACGCAGAACTTTGTATAAACCAAAATGGTGACAACTTTCAGCACTTGTTGCAGTTTAAGCAGAACTGTGTTTTTTCTTTTTTAAAGATCTCACAGGGCCGGATTTAGATTTTTTAAAACTTTTGAACTTATTTGAAAAAAATCTTTAGTCACTCTGTTTCCCATCTTTATAAAACAATGTATGCAATCATTTAGAAACTGAAACAATTTATGCCATATATTTTATAAAAAATACCCGCGACCACCTTAAGAAAATTACTTACTTTCGTTTGCCATTCCTGTCCGCTTTCTTTCCTTTCCTTGGCCTCCTCCCTTTGCTTGTGTTCCAGCGTTTGTTTAGCATTAGTCGCCCTGTCGATTTCATTGAACCTCAGACCGGCCGTGACTTCCTTCCATAGCCTGCGAGATTCATTCTCTTCCTGTTGACTAATGGGCTTCACTTGCTTCTTAATTATATTTAAAGTATTAACATCTACATATTCCTCAGTCTCCTAAAAAGAACCACCAACACAGTTTATAGAAACACTACCAATTGTACAATTCTCAGAAACCGTACCTTTTCAGTCCATTTATACTCCATCACCCCGTTCCATTCCCCGGAAACTATTAGGAACGGTTTCCTCTCATCTGGCGCGAAAATCTCAGCTGTAATTTTGTTTTTCTTATTGCCATAAAATGGTTTCGTAATAAATTCTACCGTACAATTATAACCGGTCTTGGGGCACACTATAGTCACTGTCCCGCCCAGCTCTATCCAAGGTACTGTTAGTATGGAACGTCCATATCCGTTGGGAAATGTAAGAAGGTATTCTTCGTCATAGTCCAAAACAGACACGATGCCTTGCCCTATATTGTATACACACACTGATAGGCCGAGGAATTTAGACTTGGTATATACATGCGCATTGAAACTTATCCTCTTGTTATAGTGCTCTGCGTAAAATGCCGAGACTGAAAGATGTTAAAAAAGCAATAAGATGTAAATCTGGCGAGTGTGGGTGGTGGAAATTAACTAAATTGTAAAGATTACAATTATCAGTGAATTTAAACAGAATTTGAGAATTCCAATAGACGTGCAGCTAAGTTAAATACTACGGAGCAATTTCTACAAAAATTTCATTTATATAATGGCGTAACTTTACAATCGGATGGGTTGGTGCCTACTTACTGGGCGGATGATGTGAAACTTGCTCAGCAACGAAAGATAGTTGATTTTTTTTGCACCAAGGCACAGGCCCGTCTTCTACAGGATCATCACCGGGGCTGGACTCGTGATAGGGTACGTCCCAGTGGCACCGAAAAACTTCTCCCAGAACTGGATTGTAGGGTTTTTTAGCGACAGTACTCTTTCTACCAGCATGGTATGAAGATAAGTACCATTTGACTACCTGCACCATTCTATCTCTAGGGTCCTTTATATCTGCTATTCTGAAAAAGAATTGTAACAAAAATTAAGGAAAAATCTGAAATGGCAAGAATAACGTAGTTTAATCACATCATTTTTTTCAACTAATTATCTTTGAATCTCTATGACTAAAGTCCCTGTTACAACTAGGCCACTTTATTCTTTATTACCGTAGTAGCCCTGAATACTTGTCAACTGTGACTTGTTTTGTCATCACTTCATGTCCAAATTGCAACTAAAATTATTCACTGCTACTGAATCGAATATGCTTGTCGGTAGCGTGTGATTTCATGGCCTTGTGATTTAGTCATTCTACTAGTGGCACTGTGTATATTGTGCTGTAAACAATACTGTGCTACCTATCGAACTGAGAAAGACATTTCTAAAAGTTACAGGGAATGGAATCAATCGCTTTTTGGACGTAATTGAATATATGACGATTTGTTGAAAAAAAAAAAAAAAAAAACGACCATTATATCAACGGGACGATAACTAAGTGGGTTAGTGCGTCTAGCTTTCTCTTTGAGAATATCTAGCGATGTGGGTTCGAGCCCCACCTACTGTGAAGTCATTTTCAAATATAAATTATCCCCAAGAGTTGGTTCAGATTCCACTGTAAACTCTCCGTTACTCAGACAAATCTAGATTTCCTAGAGGTGACCTGGAAGGCGGTTAATAAACATTTTAAGATATGCTGGTGATAAAAGTTTTACAAGATTACTTCATAAAGTGATTGATAAATTTTGTCATACACCTATCAATTTTTTCCCAGTTTTGTTTTTTTTCTTTTCCTATTTCTCTTAACTATCTCAAAACATGATACCTAGGACCAGTCAGCAATATTTCTACACTACTAGATACTCTTCGCCACAACTAACTTCAAAATTAGCAGCAATATGTGAGAGGCTCATTAGCAGCAAGCTTCAAGTAGCGCCACTTCTAGTGTGACGGAGGCTTACGCTAAAAAATGTCCAGAGATAAAGAATTCTGTGATGAAGTATTATAATTTACATAATTGTGTTTTTTAAAATTACACTCAATATAGCATTGGACAAACTTATAAAATATATTTGATAAGAATTAAATTTGTGGCATATTCTTTATCAAGGTACCATAGGCAGAGCTGGGCATATTTACGATACATGTATGTGAAATACGTATTTTCGATACAATTTGTATTTTCAAAATACAAAATGCATACTTAAAAGTTAGTCAATAAAATCTGTATGCCTGTAATGATTATCTACTCTCTCTCTCTCTATCCGTTTCATTCCATTCATTCACCAACGAGGTACATACTTAAATAAAATATACTGTAAAGAGTCCTTTGCACATTTAATTAGTAGAACAGGTGCCTACTACAGTTTAACAGCTTTTCTGAAGACAAAGCTGAAGAATGGTATGTTTTGTCAAACAACCCTGAAGGAAATAAAACATTTAATATAACTAGTGTTGGGCAAGTGGAGTTAGAATTTCTTCATTTCCTTCAAGACAAAAGAAACAATTTCATATTCTTTTTCAATATCCATGTTACCATCTAGTGCACCAGTGGAGGGGGCTACTTTCATTCGCTTCATTTATAAATAATCCCAGGAAAAATTCTTTACGCCCTCTTTAAACTATATTTAAAAAATCGACAGCTACTGGAAGCGGCTGGAACCTCCCCACTCGGTGGATCTTTGAAGCCGAAAAGAGCATTAAATTGTGTGACAAAACGGCACTAAACGTAATCCGATTTCATCCAAAACCTTTTCAAATCTTCTGGAGCACTAAAAAAACTCTCAACTTAATGAATTTACAATCATCTATACGAGTTATTACCTACATTATCGCTTGTTGAATAATATACTATTAGGATATTAACAACTTTAACATCACTTGAACGACTAAGAAAGTCTAGTTATCCAGAATACTACAGATTTGTAAAGCAACAAACTGAAAATTGGTAAAGTGATAGTCTATAATAAATTCACCAACGAAGGTACAGAAAGCATGTGATATTGATATTGTTACATCTACCTTTAAAGTTTGTGACAATCCACTAAAAGTTACAAATATGCTGAAATTTTATTAACATAACATGACACCAACGTTATCGGTTGACAAACGATGACAATAACAATCGTCAAAATTTGCTCATTGCAATCCGATCACTCGCGGCTGTCTTTGTTAAATGAAACATTAGCATTTCAGTAATTTTACTAGATTTTAGAGGAATATTTGTAGTTTAATTCTTCGATTTGTCTGTATATATATTTAAAAACGGCACTAAACGTAATCCGCTCTACTTCTAGAGCAGTGAAGAAACCCTTACACGTGGATTGACACGTGATGTGACGAGTTTCACGACATAAAGCCTACGCGCATCGATCATGTCATGCGAAATGCGATCTATGCCATATTTGCTGTTTTTATTTTTTTTCACGGAAACCAAATCGAAAGGGTGGAAGTGAGATATATCGTTGAAATCAGAATTTTAACTGCTTTTCAATGGTTCCATTGCAAATTGAAAGTAATTATAAAATAAACAACTTGTTGCGTCAAAATGGCACTAAACGTAATCCAATCCGATCTCAGCCCAAACCTTTTCAGATCTTCTGGGGCACTAAAGAAACGCACACGCAAAGCTTCATTCAAATCCGTTCAGTAGTTGCGGCGCTATCGTGCTAACACACAGACATTTTTCAAAAACCACTTTTTGGGTTCCTAGGACCTCAAAACGTAAAGATTTGATGTTATTTCAATTTTCGTTTTTGAACCAACTTTAGTAACCTCTCACAATTTTATTGTGGAGAGGTTAAAACTGGTGCTTATGAGAGCGAATAGACATTTTATATATAACAGTACTTAAGAGATAATTCTAAAATTATCACAATCACTTATAATAAATATTTTTTTTCTATCTTACCTATGTATTTGTATTTTGGAAATGTATTTTTCAAATACATTATATATCATGTATTTTGTATTTTTGATACAATGGGATTTTCAAGTATTTTGTAATGAAAATACTCTTTTTCAATATATTTCGTATCGAAAATACTTTTTCCGATGTATTTTGCCCAGCCCTGACCATAGGCACGACCATTTAACACCAATAACTAGCTATCAAGCAAATTAGTACAGTAGATATTATTATGCTTTAAAATTTGCTGCATCCTATAATTTAGCAGCAAAACCAAGTAATTTTGTCGAAAATGATCTGATCATCATACTTACGTTACAAACATATCCGGATGGGCAAAATAATCTGCATACATTTCTAACAGAGATCTCCTCTCTAAAATAAAAGTAGGTAGTACAACTTTGGTAAGGTCCATACCAATTTTAACTTGGGATAAAAGATGCCTAATAACTGATCCATGGCTGTCTAGTTCAATATCATTATTATCGTCATTATCTTCGTACAAGGCTAGAAAAAAAATGGCAACTTGTAGTACACAAATTCTACTGCTAACAAAAATTCTAGCAATAACAGAGTAGGTGTGAACATTGATTACTTATATTTTTATCTGTCATTTAGTTGTTCTTTTTAGGGTTATTGGAGAAATGGACTTCCTTTTTATTCTTTTCCAGTTTTATATAAAAAAAAAATGGACATGAATTTTGAATGGTATTGCCACCCCTTAAATGTAATTATAATAATAAACTGATTTTGATACAACAAATAAAGAAAATTAAAAACTTTGTGACATTCTTTTACATGGAAACCAAACTTTGGTTGCTGATCTTATGGAACCTCCATCAAGGTAAACTATTGCCCTTAATCAACGAATAGAACAGAACTACATTTATATTATACATGTATATGAGTTTACCATGATGAAAAGAGAGTGCCATAGCTGCAAATGAAAAAGCAAAGGCCTAGGACAGACTTCATTTTCTGTTGAATGCAGCTGTATTTAAATATAGCCTGATACCGATGGCACCATAAATAGGCAGTAAAAAAATAGAGAAAATGCCTCTAATATCTGACAGCTTTATTAATCGTATTGACTATTAATATGCTTGTGGGTTTGATAGTGTTTAAGTTTCGTTAGTATTGGGTTTCGTGTGGGACACAGTCAAATATCTTAAGCAAATCACAATCACAGTAATATGAATATGGAATGCGATATTTGTTTAGACATTTCTCTAATCTATTTTTGATAAATATTTTCCATTAATCGGCAAACTAAGCAATTATAGAAATATGTTTATCAGAGTAATCTATCTCACTTTTAACAAATTGCAACCAATTTTGTTAAATTAAAAACTAAGTTTTTAATTTAATAAAACTGGTTCCAATTTGTTTTTGGCTAAAGTAGAAATTTACCATGAGAATTAATGTCAAAAGAACAATATAATAACTATATAGAGACACCATAACAATGCTAATTAGGACTAAGTATGAAAAATGATTACTATAAAGAACAGATAAGATCCTCTGGGAATAATTATAAGAAAATTTAGGACTGTATCAATGAAATTGCAAATAATAACAAAAATGCACTGATTGTATACCTACAGGATGCACAAATAAAAACTTTTAGGCACAATATTTCGGGAAATAATATTGATATTTGAGCTCTTCAATGGCCAATGATTAGATTGTGTAAATGGCACTTTGCTGCTAAGAAATTTTTTGATGACAGGCAGTTTGAAATGGGGGTATTTAAAAAAAGCTTTAATTTTCAATCAAACTTCGTTATATAAAATATTTTCGAAAATCCAATCTCTTTGGTTGAATATTTTATATTAATGCGGTCAAAATAGGATTTGAGAGGGATTTATTTCCATCAGCAATTTTATTGTTGGATTTTATTGGGGAGGTGCTCAGGAGTACCCAAAAATTTTTTGTAATTCAAAGATCCTGTGCTCCACTTGTTATTAACAATTTAATTTTTTTAACCCTGTTTTTCAACCTAAAAATGTGAATAACTCGAGATATACATCCAATCGGGACAAAAAAATCTTTGTAACAAAATTTTCTACAAATCTACATTTAGTGTAGGTCTTAGGAGAGCAACCATAACCTACAAAAGTGAAAAAACTGGCCGAAAATCATTTTTCTTTCATTTTGCTGCCCAGAGCCGCTGGGTGAACCGATCAGCTTCAAACTTTCAGAAAATCTGCCTTTTGCTCTAACAAAAACACTCTGAAAGTTTGGTGCAAAATTATTAAACCCAGTGTGCGCAATTGAATTTGTTATTTAAAAGAGACTGTCTACAGCTCCGGGTAAATTCGTATGTTTAATTTTTAGTAATTATATTGTCCTTTGTAATATGTTTTTACCAAAGGATTCAGGACTTTTCTCCCCATTTTCTTTAAGCCGAACCGGAGCCACCCCGCCCGGCCATGCAACCCGCCATCGCGAACAGCGCGGTGGTTGCACGGTCGGTCGGTAGTCTCCGGGGAGGCAATATCATGTATTAATTTTAATAAAGTCTTTTTGCTTGCTTGCATACGTGAGATCGAGGGTTCGAATCAGCTTCTTGCAGTTTTCTTTTTTACTACATTTTAATAACTAAAATATGTAATAGGAATATTTCTTTAGGTTAGTTCGTTAGGTTAAATATGTTTATATTATTTGATGTAGTAAATAATAAAAATTAATCTTAGGGATTTACCCGGGGCTGTAGACACTGCCTATTTAAAGTTTGAATTGGCCGCCATTTTATGCCATAAGTCCAAAACAAACGGATCTTCTTTTTCAAAAGTTAGGTCTCGACGCCAGCTTTTTGATGCCGTAAATTTTTTTTCAAAACCATTTGGCCATTTTTTTGCATTTGTTTAAACCCAATAAACAAAAACCGAAATTTAAACTGCATCACTTTGAAACATATTCATTTCATACAACATATTCAAACAAAATTTTCTTTTCATAAAAACAAATTTGCATGCATTAAAATTTAAAAAATTGAATATCTTGAGTCTAGTTTGACCAAAATATTTCTTTTTTATTAAAATAAAGGTTTTAACATTTACCTTCTGATCTGATAAAAAAATTGAAAAGATTTTTGAAAATAGCCGAAAAAATTAATTTTTTGTTAATTGGGTTTTAACAAATGCAAAAAATGGCCAAAATATGTTTACTTACGGCATCAAAAAGCTGACGTCGAGACCTAACTTTTGAAAAAAAAGATCCGTTTTGGACTTAATGGCATAAAATGGCAGCCAATTCAAATTTTAAAGAACAAATTTAATTGCTCATACTGGGTTTAATATTTTTGTTAGAGCAAATGGCAGATTTTCTGAAAGTTTGAAGCTGATCGGTTCACCCAGCGGCTCTAGGCAGCAAAATGAAATAAAACACGATTTTTGGCAAGTTTTTCACTTTTGTAAGTTATGGTTGAGCTCTTAAGACCTACACTAAACGTAGATTTGTAGAAAATTTAATTACAAAGATTTTTTTGTTGATCGGATGTATTATTATTAGCCGTTACTCGAGTCCGAGTATAAAAATGTTATAGTCGATAAATTGTGTACAATAAAAAACAAGTAAAAGGTGTAGTCTATTGTAATTCCCATTCATCTACGGTGCACACGACTATGGCTATAGAGGCCAATTCGGGAGAGCACATGTCGACCGCAGTCAGGACAAACATAGACCTGGTTAGGTCTTGGATTCGGCCTTCTTGCAGCAACATTTCCTTGATAGCTGGCCACAACCCCTCGCCATTCGGTTCTGTCCGCTGCAAGTTGTTCCCATTGCTCGTCTGCAATACCGCAGGATTTTAGATTTTCATGGAGAGCATCTTTGAACCGCTTTCGTTGACCGCCACGCCTTCTTCTACCGCTTAGCAATTCACCATAAAGTGTACATTTAGGAAGGCGGTTATCATGCATACGATGAACGTGACCTGCCCATCTTAGGCGTGCTCTTGAAATAAGCACCTCAATTGGAAGGCTGTTTGCTCTCCTGAGTACTTCCACGTTTGATATGTGATGGAACCAACGGATTTTCATCATACTTCTGAGGTGTCTTTGCTGAAAACGTTCTAATTCTTTCACATGACGACGGTAAGTGACCCAGCTTTCACATCCATATAGCAGTGTTGGAATGACAACTGCTCTGTAGACAGCCATTTTCGTTGACAAAGCAAGGTCGTGGTTGTCAAATACTCTCTCTCTAAGTCCCCAGAGTGCTCTAGATGCAGCGTTAATTCTATTGCGAATCTCGCTGTCCATGTTTGCTTTGTCATTAACAACGTTGCCTAAGTAATTGAACTGATCCACCACTTCAAGAGAATTTCCGTTAAGTGTAATGTCTATTTGGTTCACTTGATGAGGAGTTGACATAATCTTAGTCTTCCCAATGTTGATTTTAAGTCCCAAGGAATCATAGCTCTGGGCATACACATCTAAAAGTTCTTGAAGCTCTTCCGGCGTAGAGGCTAAAAGTGCACAGTCATCCGCATACTGGAGATCACAAATGAATCGTGTGCGTGTCTTCGTAAAAGCTCTAAAGCGCCCTATGTTAAAGAGACCGCCATCAAAACGGTATCTGAGACCTATTCCTCTGACTGTCAGTTTGTTGTCAACAATAATTGTTAGAGCAGTGGTAAACAAATTAAAGAGTAGGGGTGCCAGGACACATCCCTGCCTAACTCCAGTGAGGGTTTGGAAAGGTTCGGTTGCCTCATTATTATACATAACCTGTGCGTTGTTGTTTGTATGTAGACTGCGACTGCGATCGGATGTATATATCTCGAGCTATTCACATTTTTAGATTGAAAAACGTGGTTAAAAAAAATTGGGAGCACAGGATCTTTGAATTACAAACATTTTTTGGGTACTCCTGAGCACTACCCCAACAAAATCCAACCATAAAAATGCTGATGGAAAAAGTTCCTTTATATTGATTTTTTGTGCTATTCTGACTGCTATATAGCAAAATCTACCTACATAATACATATCTCGACATATATTTTGTTTTTTTATTGCATCCCCCACCTCACTTACTGAATATCACAAATAAATGTATTATTATTATTAAAAATTCTTATTTTGTTTACAGTAGATCATCTATTTAATCGTTACTCACCATCATAGTCTAAATCTTCGGGGTTGGTGGATCTCGACCGAATGCTCTCCTGCCTGAGGGACGGTTGTCTGGCACTATTTGCTATAATTGGTGGTGGTTTGGATACAACAGGAACCTGCGTTTGGGCATCATTTTCAAACGACCTTAGGCTACTGCAAGCAAGGAAACAAATGAGGCAAAGAACAAAAGATCGTGTTAGTATATTAAGAAATTGGGGACAGAATTTATACATTTTCCATTATATGAGATCTCTTAAAAGGCAATCAAACCCAATTAATGTTTTCGGGAAATCTAATTTTTGCTGTTATTTTGATTGGAATCATAAGAAGTACGTTTTCATCAATTTTCATCAAAATATCCCTATTCGTTGCAAAGTTACTGAGAACAAATGAAAAATCTGTCATAAGCGCAGGTCGAATTTTTTTTTTTTGTCAGGTTAGGAATTAAGAAGGTAATAGTATTAGGCACCCCGAAAATCGATAGTGAGTTTGCTTACGAGTAACAATTTCCTTCTGTCGAAGTTTATCAAGTAGAAGTCGAAATATTCGCGAGAAAAATATTGCGCGGAAGATGGATTCTTCCGCAAACTCAGCAATGGACTTCCCTTGTTTCCTATTGGTTTGAAAACAAAAAAAGTAGCTGTATGGAGAGATTTGTCTATTTGATGAAATTAGGTCATAATTTTCATCTTAACTCCTACGACATTAAAAGAAAATAGCTTAAGTCTCAGCCGAAAAATATAACATAAATGTATTTATGTCGTTTACAATAAGTACATTGTTGTTTATGATTTACTTATGACAAATTTCTCTTGGAAACGAGAATAAGAAATAAATGGTTGGTAAATCTGAGAATTGGCAATCTCTTAATAGTCTGAATCATCATGAAGTGATGAATTTTCTGGAGTTCCTGTAATGTTAGTAAGTTTTTTTTTACTTAAATCCAGGTAGGTAATAAATTCTACTACTATTAGTGTCGATAATTGCCTATTAAAAAGTCATGTTGATCATTAAGCATATTTACATTCCAATGGTAACGAGCTGTTATTACCTTGTTAATGGATTATAGATTTGACTATTATGTACAAAGTTCAAGCTTTTTCCAACTGATTTATTGCAAACAATTACGCGTAGGATTGGTCAGTAAATGAAAAAATACACCTATTATAAAAATGAAATGGAATTCCAATAATATCCTAGACTGGGCTGAGAGCAAGACTCTCTACCACTGGCAGGAACTACCAGGATTAGCTCATTCGAAGGAGTTCATTACAAATCCTTCGAAATCAAGAGCTAAAAAACTGCTAGAGTTGAATAGGTTACACCTAAGCACTCTAATCGGCCTATATACTGGGCACTGCAGATTAAATAATCACTTACACAGACTTGGACTGGTGGAAAACACCGAATGCCGTCTGTGTCTAGAGGAAGATGAAACGGCAAGGCATGTCCTGTGCACTTGTCCTGCTGCAGAAAGAACCCGGTTCTCATTATTTGGCAAAGGTCAGCTTTTGCCTGAGGACTTGGACAATCTCTCACCCAACAAAGTTATCAGCTTTATTAAAAGGCTGAACCTATTGGGTGAAATATAAATTAGGAGTGAGCTACAATAGACCTGATTGGTCGCGGTGGAGGGTCTGGTATAGACCCACTCACATTTCAACCTAACCTAACCTAACCAATAATATTTGAATTAGTGAAAACTATTTACGTATATAAAAGTTCTAGTTTGACATACTGACGGAACTATATAATAGACCCCCCGTATATGAGAAAGTAAAAACGATATCGATTTTTTATTCCTTCATAATTTTGGAGTATAACGCGATAGCGGTACGAGATCGCGTCGCGATATGTTCTATACACTGGTATACGTATTACCCTGCATGAGAAAATGATCAACATTCGAATGCTAACTAGCAGATGGTATATTTTAGTAGACATGTGATTCAAAATTTGGCGTCGGTTAGTATATACAGGGCGTCCCGTAAATAATGGATAATCCTGAAAATGGTAATAGGCTAGACCAAAACTTATCAGAATATCACAACTTGACCTTATTGACATCCCTACGGTTTTCGAAATATGGACACTTTTTGAAATTTTCACAATTTCTGCTCTAGGATAGTATTTTGCATGCCACTGCCACAAAGTATGAATTTCTTCATTCTGTTTTTTGGTGAGTATTCCAGAACAGTTGTGCTATCAAACATGTATAAGAGTTTTTGGGTAACGCCGACAGCATTCTCAAAAAAAAAAAAAAATGTTTTTCTTAAATTTCGGTTCCACCAAGATTCTGTCTGCTGATTTTGACCTTTGATGGTGTAAAGAAAAGTTCCAAGCGATACTTGCCACATATCCTAAAAACTTGCCCACTTATTATTAAATTTTAAAATGGTATAAAACTTCTGATTTGACATGTTAGAAAAAAAGATAAGAGCTGTTTGAATGGTGGATGAGCTAAATCTATCAGTTGAAATTTTTAACCAGTAAGCCTCTTTTTTAATAGTATTGCTTGGTCAAAGCATTCGTCGATATTCTCGTATGTGACACATGTCATTTTGTACGTTTGGCGTTAGTAGCTACCTGTCATTCTTCTGAATATATTTAAATTCTTTGAGATCTGGCTGTAACGTTTACATAAACTTTGTGCTCTGGACTTGGACTCTATTTGTTACCGATTAAGACTTTGTTTTTTGTCGATAATAACGGCTTGGCATTTCTTTGGACATATTGGAAGATGGACAGGTCGCTTAGCTCCAATTCTGTGGCCACCCAGATCACCAGGCCTGAATCCTTTAGATTTTTTTTACTGGGGATGCATAAAGGAAAAGGTGTACTTCCGAGCTGTTCAATACCTAAATGAACTGTACGTGCGCATCGGAGTAGTTGTAGAAATCTGACGCATGAAAAGCGCGCTTCACGTAAAAATGCCGTTGGAAGAGAATTTATATATAAATTCACATTTTCGCTCTACGGAGCATTTTTTATGCCAAAATCTGGGAAACTCATCAAGGAGTGTAATTTTAGAAAGTATACTAAATGTCGCTGCATGGGGACGTAATGTCGCCCCGACCACAAAATTTAGAAGGTATAACGAAAACCAACCGGCAGTCGATTTTGACGGGAAAATGATGGGTTTTAGACGTATTTGCCCTAAAGCGGTTCCTCAGTGATTCGGTGTCAGAAAAGTATAGTTAGCATGTACTCAGAACGTGCGTGGGACCGCCTTGCCTGAACGTATGAATTTATAATTGCCAGAATATAATTCAAAGTCGTTGCGATTAAATCATTTTTAAGCTCCGAGGAGCGAACTAAAGTAATATTGAACTGATAATACGTAAATAGACAGGCAAGCAAAAGCCCACCAAAATTATAAACATTGAACGTTTCTTGAATCTTATTGTGTAATCGTCAGTTCTAAACCGCACATTGGATGGTAGTTGGGTACATTATGAGTCGTTTCGTTCCTCACTCTGTGTTGTGCACGGGCCAGACTATAGTTTGTCAACACATTTTTTTGAACGTTTTTGTAAAACATAATTTTTTAAAAGATTTAATATACATTTTTGAACTTTATATTGTCTTTTTCTTGTGTTTTCAAAATTCCTTTTCAGGGTAAATTTTAAGAAAGTGTTAGTATTTACTGTGTTAGATTTATAGTGTTACGACGTCCAATTGGTACCATCAGTGAAGCAGTTAAGCAACAACGAAGAGTAAATATAGATTTTGTATTATTCTCTGTCCGAAACGGTCGTTTTGAACCCTTCTTTGTGAACGTTTAATATCCATTTTGGAAAGTATAATAAAAGTCCTTCAGACGTGTAAAGATGGATCGTTCACATAGCCTCTGAAGAAATCGGCCGATCCGGACACGCAGTTTAAAACGTTCCTTTACTAAAAGGTGCAGAGCCTGCATCCGGTTATACCGGAAATGGCAACCAACTTCGGAATTTTTGAATGGAATACCCTGTACATTTTGGCATTTTTAGATTCTACGCAATTTTCCTAGAAATATTATGCAACATAACGAACGACTATGGCAATAGATATTTAGTTAAGAAAGCGTCACTTAGGGCCGACCAAACAATGGAATGAGTATGCTTGCGAGAGAAATGTGACGAAAATATCAAGGATCATTAGCATTTATAAAATTCGCACCACATCGTTTATATTCTGAACTAAGGACACGTGAGATCGACATATGTTAACAATATGCGGCAGTCACGTGGCACACAATTCATTTTTTAGAATGAAATATCCACCTTTTTTAATTTGTCAAAAGTGTATTCGCTCTGATTGTAAACACATGCCCTTACACGTGTTTACAACTGAATCTGACAGCACACGTTTTTTAAGCTTAGTCGACAAAAATTTGAAAGGAAGAACGTCATTGAGCTTTCTGTTAAAATTGGGTTAGATATTGTAATATATTCATTGTAACGTAGCACATTCTGTAACTGTATACAGTATGACCCACTTGTTTTAGCGTCACTCTGTAAAATCTTTATTTAGTGTGCGATTTTCACCGTTTTTTTTAAATTTTGCTAACCGCATTTTTGGAGCAAAAAGCGCCAGGTTCCTACAAAATCCTACTACGTCAGTTTTTCGGAGTAAAATTTTAATAAGTCATATTAGAAAAATCTATGCACGTCACTGGATTCGCACCCTCTCAAAACGGGCCTGTACTACATCATGTTGAACATTTTTAAGTCTCAAAGCATAGCTAGTTAAAAATTTAAAAAACGGCGTCCACGTGAGTGGACTCCAAGCCGATATTTCATGTCTTTTGTGGTATAAGCGTTTGGAGTTTCCCTTAAAACGGTTCCTATTAATCACAGTAGTTCTCTAAGACCAGATCGATTTCGTGAAATATCAAAAAGTACCCATTTTCGTACAGACGGCGTAACTGCTTTCATCTTTCGAATTTGCAGGAGTAATTTCCAATGTGCTTAAAACGGCATCCTTTCTCTTTCCATTACGGTATAGCACGGTCTTTAAGCTACGGCCATTTTTATAAAATAAACGTTTGAAAATTGCATGTTTGAAATTTACCAAAATCTATATTGTGCATTGCTGCCACAAACAGGTGCTGCGGTCGGCGAAAGGATGTAATATGATAGTTGCAGTTTAATAAGCAACAGTGCCAGCACGATCTGGCTTGGATTGTATTCACTTGGGGACATAGTATGTATACAAGTCAAAAATTCTTGAAATTGCATCAGAAAAGTGCATTATATTTTCTGAAGCTCCACTCGCTTTTTGGAAAGTCTTTGTAGACATTATTAAAAATGCACAATATACATCATTTTGATACATTTATTCTAAATGTTAAATTATCCATGAGAAGAAAATTGAAACAAAAGTGACAAGTTAAGGTGTAGGAAAGTTATTACAGTGTCTAATGCTAATAGTCATGGAAAGCATAACTGTAAGAGAGAAAATAGAAATTGTACAACAGTTTTATTACAGTTATTTTAGTTTTTATTTTCAAAGGTAAACATTATATATTTTTTATATTATACTTAAATAACTACCGGTTGTTATGAAAAATATCGGCAGCTACTGGAAGCGGCTGGAACCTCCCCACTCGGTGGATCTTTGAAGCCGAAAAGAGCATTAAATTGTGTGACAAAACGGCACTAAACGTAATCCGATCTCATCCAAAACCTTTTCAGATCTTCTGGGGCACTAAAAAAACCCTCAACTTAATGAATTTGCAATCATCTATGCGAGTTATTACCTACATTATCGCTTGTTGAATAATATACTATTAGGATATTAACAACTTTAACACCACTTGAACGACTAAGAAAGTCTAGTTATCCAAAATACTACAGATTTGTAAAGCAACAAACTGAAAATTGGTAAAGTGATAATCTATAATAAATTCACCAACGAAGGTACAAAAAGCATATGATATTGATATTGTTACATCTACCTTTAAAGTTTGTGACAATCCACTAAAAGTTACAAATATGCAGAAATCTTATTAACATAACATGGCACCAACGTTATCGGATGACAAACGATGACAATGACAATCGTCAAAATTTGCTCATTGCAATCCGATCGCTCGCGGCTGTCTTTGTTAAATGAAACATTAGCATTTCAGTAATTTTACTAGATTTTAGAGGAATATTTGTAGTTTAATTCTTCGATTTGTCTGTATATATATTTAAAAGCGGCACTAAACGTAATCCGCTCTACTTCTAGAGCAGTGAAGAAACCCTCACACGTGAATTGACACGTGATGTGATGAGTTTCACGATGTAGCGGCTACGCGCATCGATCATGTCATGCGAAATGCGATCTATGCCATATTTGCTTTGTTTTTAATTTTTTTCACGGAAACCAAATCGAAAGGATGGAAGTGTGATATATCGTTGAAATCAGAATTTTAACTGCTTTTCAATGGTTCCATTGCAAATTGAAAGTAATTATAAAATAAACAACTTGTTGCGTCAAAATGGCACTAAACGTAATCCGATCTCAACCAAAACCTTTTCAGATCTTCTGGGACACTAAAGAAACGCACACGCAAAGTTTCATTCAAATCCGTTCAGTAGTTTCGGCGCTATCGTGCTAACACACAAACACAGACATTTTTCAAAAACCACTTTTTGGATTCCTAGGACCTCAAAACGTAAAGATTTGATGTTATCTCAATTTTCGTTTTTGAACCAATTTTAGTAACCTCTCACAATTTTATTGTGGAGAGGGTAAAATATAACAAGTCTTTTTCTTAGAATTAGATTTTCTATTGATTCCAAACGTTATTTATTTCTTTAGTGCATCACCCCTAAAAAGGGTGGAATTCGCCCCCTAGAAGTAAGCGAAATCTCAAATAGGTCAATGAAGTTTCTAAATCCCATTTACTACTAACTTATGAAAACAAACCTCGGAATAAACACGAAATTCGTTCAGCTTCGAAGCATCGCATATTTTGAACCCTGAGATAATGCCTTCGAAATACAGGAAAGATGTCAGAATATTATTTAAAATTATAACAATAATCAGCTAATATCAAACTAATTTTAAAATTGTTTTCAAATAAATAAAAAACGTTTAAAATATTTTCGTTCAACTTCGCTGTAACTACAAATTAATCAGTAATTTTTAGTTGAATCAAATTATGTAGAAAATGTTTCCGCCGTTGAACAAAATAACCCCCGAGGGAATTGATATATCATATTCTTTCCTGGAGTGACATGTTTATCATCATGCAAAGTGAAGTGAATGGCTTCGCCTGGGAAAAATAGAATAATAATGGCCAGAGAAGAAGATTTTTTATATCTATAACATACAGACTTTTCCACTGAGTTATATTATTGAGCATAAAGATACGTTATGCTGTATGGATGGTTATATTCGTCATATAGGCCAGTCATTACGGACTTCGATAATGGAAAATTCGACAATAATTGCAAAAGTTTTTAAATTTTGAGACAACACTGGAGAAGGTAAAAAAAAAATAACAAATCCAGTTTTGCACCCTTTTCCGTCCTGTATCCCTGTATCTTTTTGAAGACGTCTCGGATCAGAATAGTTTTTTATTTTTCGTTATCTACGTATAGAGGAACATAAGTTTTCATTATTTTTGGTCCTAAAACATTCATGGTCGGATCACACAAACATTTTGGAGAAAAATCGCGTTTTTGGGGCACTTTGAAGCTCTTCCTGGGGCCCAGACATTACTCCAGTCAATGAATACAATTGATCTTGCAAAAGGTCGAGAAGTTTTGAAACTTGGCACATACCTAAATTTTGAGGTTCTTAATGACCACCTGATTTTACGAACACGGCGTCGCGTCGCTCGCGACGCCATCTTTGAAAAATGGCGCATGAAATTAGAAAATTAGCCTTATCTCCTTTACCGTACGTTTTATTTGAAAAATACTTCTATTCAAAATTATTCCTTATAAAATTATCTAAAATTTAGCTCTTTACTATTTTTTTGTACGATCAATATTTACAGAGATATAGCTTCTCAGATTCGGGAAAAAAATAAAATTTTGTGTTAACGAACAACAATAGCAAGAATACCTTCATTGCGAACTGGCACCATTTCCTTTTGCAAACAAACCCTGTCTTTATGTATTCATTGACTGGATTACATATCGAGCCGGGATAGTTTTTGTTTTTCGTATTGGTAAACCATATTTGGGCTATCCATTTCTCACAAAACTGTCTCCAACAATCCCGAAAAAAATATGTCCATTTTATACCCCGAAGATAAGGTGATGAATTTTGAAAAAGTTGGGAGGCAGTTCTTTAATGTGTATTGAAAAATATATCTAAAACATATGTGTAAACAAAATCTATCTGCTGGTCTATAATATTCAATTGCCCCAGTCGCACATAAATCAGTTTATTTCTGTCATTAAGTAGTTCAATGATCCGAGGAAAGTAACACCCTACAAACAAAATAATTACGAATTACACGATTGTTTTGTTTACTGAACCATGCGTGGAAGTGCTCCCTATAACATGCGTATTTCGGCACAGGAAGTTTATGATGATCAATCGTTTAAAGTCGATTAAAGATGGCACTACGTAAATGGAATGGAAACGGTCTTTAATTTGAGACCCTTTTCAAAATGAATTGATATTTTGAAACTCTTACATCTGTTAAATTATTTTTATTTAGAAACATTAACACACTTAATCGGCAAATTTATACGTACGTAAGCTAGTCGGTTCGAGCAAAAAAATATTAATATAAAGAAAAATTCTCGCCAATGTACGAAATTTATATTAGTAATATATTATAGTAGTTTTGCTTTTAACAAAATTTTGTTATGAATTCAGTGAGGCAAATTCAAAGCAGGGAAACCATTAAATACAGAAAATATACTACTATTAGGCCAGGAAAATGGCGACCATGTTGGGGTTACGATCTGTGACTTACAGAAAGGTTTCGACTGTGTCTCACATTCTGTCCTATTGGAGAAACTTAACGTCTTAAATTTCCATCATGTAAGTTGCAATACGATCAAATCATATCTATCAAATAGACAATAATTTATTCAAGTTAAAAATAATACTTCGTATCTAAGTGAAATTAAATCTAGAGTGCCACAAGGCTTGATGTTGGGCCCAGTTTTGTTCCTGATCTATGTTAACGATCTTAGTATGGTGGTACATAGCGCCGAACTCGTACTATTCGTAGATGATACCACACTTATTAACACAGATAAAAATATGAAGGTAATTGAACAGTCCGTGAACGATTTGTATGACCAAGCCCCATATTGGTTCATAATAACACACAGGCTATTATTTAATTGCAAATAATACAAAATGTCAAGCAAAAATAATGTTAAACATAATATTTTTAGTCGCAAACTCCTCTACAAATCCTTATTTTACTATAAGGAAAGTAACCAGACTGCAACCAAAGTTACAAATCTGGCGCGTTGCAATCGAAACATTAACGTTTTGATGGTAATATGCAATTATTACACTTAACGCGCCAGATTTGTAACTTTGGTTGCAGTCTGGTTACTTTCCTTATAGTAAAAATAAGGATTTATAGAGGAGTTTGCGACTAAAAATATTATGTTTAATATTCCGCCCTCTAAAAGCACATTTGAACTATGCTAAGCCAAGTCAGGCTATTTATTTTTCGATTGCAACAGACACTGGACCGCTAGATGACGCCTGCTGGCTGTTTTACATGTCGCTATTGTGAAAATACCGGAATGTACTATAGTCAAAGGATTCTCATGTCGGTCGTCGCATACCTACCTTGCACTGACGAGAGCCAACAGCTCGAAACTGCAGTCTGCAAGTGGTGTGTGACGACTGGCAAGGGAGCTCCTTTAAGTAGGATCAGTCTTTCGGCTGGTGTTTGTTGCAATCGAAGCATTAGCGTTTTTATAGTAATATGCAATTATTACACTTAACGTACCAGATTTGTAACTTTGGTTGCAGTCTGGTTACTTTCCTTATAGTAAAATAAGGATTTATAGAGGAGTTTGCGACTAAAAATATTATGTTTAATATTCCGCCCTCTAAAAGCACATTTGAACAACAACAATGTTGTCATAGTATCAGTCACCGCCTGCATACTGTGCAGTAATTAAATACTGACAAGGTATGTTTTAGATTCAGAATTTTATGCTCTTTTCGAAAACCCTAAAATATATAGGGTGTTCCGTTTAAAATAAGCAAGTTGGTATCGACTTCCGATATAATAGGAAGTGCCAGATGCTTGTAATTATTTTAGTTGGATTGGCGACACTGCCATTAGTAACTCTTTAAATTTTCAAAATTTTCTGGTGCGTATTTTTCCCTATATCGATTGATGCAGTTCCTGGTGAGACAACCCGTTTATATACGACCCTACGACTTTTATAATAATAAAAATAAAGGGGGGGTGTCAAAATATAGTGAATAACCCCTGTATAGTTCTAGTTAGACAATGGTTAGAACATCACTTCCCGACCGTTGGATTGGCCGCTATGGACAAACAGCATGGCCAGCCCGGTCGCCAGATCTAACCCCGTTAGATTACTTCCTATGGGGATATTTAAAACAGAAAGTATACTTAACAATTTCGAAGACAACGCAGATTTATTAATATCAAAAATTGAGGAAGCTGTTGCAACCATATTTGAAGATGTGATCTTGTTTGTGTCTACATGTGGAATTTTGTAATTAAACTCTGTATTTAAGCTTTTCTTCACAATTGAAAAACTTTGTTAAATAAAATTTCCATTAAAAATGTAAAAAAAGGTACTTTGCTTAAAGTCGATTTCATATTTTCTAATTTTTAGAATGCCCTGTATAGTTCATCTTAATTTTGACAACTGTTTATGGCTTCCAAGACAAGCAAAATATTTATAAAAATGCCTTTTCTCGGCAAATCAAAAATTAACAAGAGTGCGATACTACACCCGGGAACTCATGTACTGTATAAATAAACAAAAAATTTCCATAAATATACAGGGTGTTTCATGAGGAACTGTACATACTTCCAAGGGCGGTAGAGGACCACTTGGGTATTCAGGAGCGGCCATTGAAATTTTCCTGTTTTCTGAGATACAGAGTGATAAACTGATTTTGGTCTAAATTTATTTTGGCCAGAACGTCCTTACTATTGATCGGATTTTGTTTAAATTATAAACACTTTACACACTTATCACAGTTGAGCTACAAAAAGATACTATAAACTACAAACTATAACTACAGAAGGCTGCAAAAACAGTAGACAAACAAACAATGTAAATGTGAAGTATAAAAACAGATACCTAATAAGTTTTAAATATAAACAAAAACAATTTGTCATAAAAGTTTAAACATCAAATTCAGAAAAATCCAACTATTCTGAAATGGAATGAAAAACATTATTTAATAACAAACTTTTTACGGCTGTTTTAAATAAATAAACATTTGTATTTCTTTAATAAAATTGGGTAGTTTATTAAACAACTTAATAGACATGATGGTGGGTCCTTTGGCAACCATCGCTAAATAAGCGAGCGGGAAGCACCCCTAAAATGAGCCTATAATGATCATGGCAGTCCTAATAGCTGAATCTAGTTTTTCAGCGACTTCGAAAACTGGTTTCAGCTATTAGAACTGCGTGGTCAGTTATTCCTACTTTTAAGCGACTTTCTGGGGGTGCCCCGCTCGCCTAAATAACTGTAAGTATACCTAACTCTTTAAAGACTTGTCTACAAGAATATTGGGGCGATTTGAAAGTTATTGTTCGTATGATCTTCTTTTGTATGACTAAAATGTCTTTTACTCTCGAGGAGTTTCCCCAGCAAATAATTCCATAGTTTAAACACGCATATACATAGGCAAAATAATACAGTTTTAGCAGTTCAACACTAACTTTTTATCTCAGCTGCCATAAAACAAACCAGTGCGTGGAAAGTTTTTTTGTTATCCCGCCTATATGATATTTCCAAGATAATAAAGCATCAACCTGCAATCCAAGAAATTTGGTAATTTCACTCTGTTCAACAGGTTTGTTATCAATTTTTACAAGGAGACTTTTGTTTAACTCACGAGTAGCGAAAACTATGAATTCTGTTTTTAAGTTGTTTAAAACCAAACCATTGTCCACGCAATATTTCTGCCTGGAGATAACAGTATCATTTGTATTTTTACTAATTTCGCTAAAATCATCACCAGTGACAGCAGCAGCAGTATCACATTGGCAAATAATGAGACGTAACAATTTGTTAATGGCTCAGCAATATCATTGATGAAAACAATAAAAAGTAACGGCCCTAGGATACTTCCTTGAGGCACGCAGGTAGTAGTAGAAGCGAGTTCATTTGATCTATATGTTGAACCGTTATGTGATAACCTAACCTCTTGTGTCCTATGAGTTGCAAGGAAACTGTTGACGTTATTCTATATATTTGCATTACGAGTCCTATTGAAAACAAAGAATGATTTGATTTGATAGATTGCTATTATATATTTTTTTTGATGCCAGGGCCGGACTTTTTTAATTTGTTTTTCCGATTCCTGTAAAAAAGATCACCGTGTATATATTCTCTTTAACATTCAGCTGCCAAATATAAAAGCCCATAAATCACAAAACAAAATAATGTATAGTCCAAGTAAGGACTTCCCGAGACAAAAAAAAACGAAACAAAAACTTTACGACATCATTATTATCGCCGCGGGCCACCGGGGACATGCCTAACATCAAACGATCAAACGACTCGCCGCACATTAAAAACGAGCGAGATGCTTTACGGTCGAGGTAATACAAAGAGTAATGGTATTTTAATGAGGTCGTAAAGTTTTTGTTTCGTTTTTTCTGTCTCAGTTTATTCCTACTTGAACTATAATTAGGTTTTTTTGTTGCACCTTTACTGATTTTTTACAAGCGATTGAATTTGGCAAAATTGGGGAATTTGAAGAAAAACAGCTTCATTTGCTTACATTAATTGTCCAAATAAATAAAAATGGTCAAATAAATATTTATAAAACTATATTTAAAAATATTACAAATACTTAGCTTCTATCCATTCTTGTTGGTGTTTACTTGAATTCCCAATAGATTTTGTAATTTGCGCAGAATTGTTTCTAATTTGGTCACTACAACGGATAATTCGCTGAAGTAACTGTTCTCTACTATTTATTGGGACACTGTAGACTTCAGAATCCCCATAGAAAATAATCGACGGAGTTGAAATCCGGTGATCTAGCCGGCCATAAATGAGGTCGCCCACGTCAAATCCATCTGTTTGTATACTCATTATCCAAATGCCTTCTAACCTCAATACCAAAATGAGGAGAAGCAAATTATGTCGAAATACTAAATAATACTGTAAAATACCCTTTGTCCCTTATTTTTTTTGTATACTTCTCATTTTGAACTTTTTTAAAGCTGGCATATATAACGCGATGTTTGTTTATATACTTGCATATATTTCTACAATGTGCAGTTGTTTTTGTGAACGCTTTAACTGTCATGAAATCTTTCACAAAAAGGTTTAAACTGTGAGCAGCACATACTACGCATGATATGTGAGGATACTTTTTTTCTATTATTTCCCATGCAGCCTTTATATAATGTGGTCCGGTAGTGTGGTTCCCGCATCCCCGCCCTGGGTACGGATCGGATGCGAATGACATCATTTATTTTATCGGTTCTAGGAACCATACGTCGTAAACGTTACTCATTGAATCATTTTCATTTCCTAAAAATGTACAGGGTGACCAAAAATTATTCTTTAATTAAGAACGTTTTAAATTGAATTTTCTCAATTTTTTCAAATGAAACACCCTGTATATTTTTCGGCGATGTGATGTAGAAAGGAAAAACGAACATTTTTGTAAGTCTAAGACTAATTGCAACCAATTTCGTTTTATTGAGCAATAATTACAAAATTCAGAAATAAATTTAAAAAAAGGGGTTCTTTAAATAACTAAATTATAATAAATATTCCACATGTTGCCCATTTTGATTGACACACATCTCTATGAGGTTTTGAACTGAGGTTCCCACTGTTACTAAAACTGCCGGTGTGATAGATGTAAAAGCAGTTATTATTCTTTCCTTCATATTTTGTACTGTTGTTGGTGTGTCTATAAACAATTTCCTTCACGTAGTCCCATAAAAACAAATCCATCTTTGTAAGATCTGGGGATGTAGCAGACCATTTAGTGGGTCCATTCCTTCCAATCCATTGATTAGGGTAGGTATTATTTAAGTGGTTTCTAACTGCATTTAAATAATGTGGTGAAGCACCATCTTGCTGAAACCACATCCTATTTCCAATTCTTTCAGGGAGATTTACCAATAATTGTGGCAAATAGTTTTCCAAAAAATGAAGATAAATAGCTCCAGTCAATGTACCATCAAAGAAATGTGGCTCTATTACATGTTCTCCAATAATTCTTCCCCAAACGTTTATAGACCATCTGTGTTGGTTATCAACTTGCATAAAAAAGTGACGATTTTCCGAAGCATAATAATGGAAATTGTGCCTATTAACAAATCCATTTTTATGAAAAGTTGCCTCATCACTGAATAAACCAGTATTGAAAAAGTTGACATCATGTTGCATTTCACCTCTGGCCCAATTACAAAATTGTAGGCGCTTTTGAAAATCATCATCAGATAATTCCTGGTGCATTTGAATATGATATGCATGCAACTTATTTCTTTTTAAGATTCGACCCACAGGCCGTCTACCTATTCCTACTAATGAGCTCACTTCTCTTTGATTAACATGGGGATTCTCAACCGTTGCCAGCACCACAGAAAACTCATTTTCTTCGTTCACAACACGTTTTATTCTTTCACTTTTTTTATATTCGACATTTTCAGTTTCCAGAAATCTATCGAGTAGGTTTTGGAAGCTGCTAACATCAGGAACCGTTCTTTCAGGATAACGTTGGTGCTAAATTCTATTGGCAAGTAAACAATTTTTGTCTGACTCGCCCAAAACAAAAGTCATGTCTACAAGTTCCGCTTTATTAAAATTCATATTATAAAATTCCAAATACTTTAAATTCAATACAAATTGTAACGACCGATAAGTGTGATAAATGCTTCTTTGTACACGACAATTTATACAAAACTGAGGTTTTATTGCTTGTCGAATAACGAAAACAGCAAAAAAATGTACAAAAAACATTACAGTAAATGACCGGTTAAATACTATTCACTCATTTCAATGGATTGGAAGAAATGGTCCCACTAAATGGCGTCATTTCAAAATTGCATAAAGACGTGTGTAAATCAAAATGGGCAACACGACGAACACCTATTATAAATTGTTCTAATCGTATTATTTGAGGGAACCTCTTTTTTAAAGTTTATTCTTGAATTTGACACTTATTTATTTATAAAACGAAAATGGTTGCAATTAGCCATAGGGAATTACTTATCAAAATGTCCGTTTTTCATTTCTACATCACATCGTCGAAAAATATACAGGGTGTTTTTTTTTTAACATTTATTTAACGTCGGCCTATTTCCGCTACTGAGGCCTAACACCGACGCCTGTAGACGAGCTACCCCCAACCAGGAATTTTGCCGAACCTCTTCCCTTAAGAAGAGTAGGGATCTTTTACTTGCCTAACATTTAATAGACAAGGGACCGACGGCTTTACATCCCCTCCGAAGGATGGTATATCTCCTATACAACCGTCGCCTAAGGTTGTATAGCTTCCGCGCATACACTGATATACAAGCCGCTGGAAGATGTGTGAGGCGAGGACGTGGTATACAGGGTGTTCAATTTGAAAAAATTGAGAAAATTCAATTTAAAATTTCTTGATTAAAAAATAATTATTGGCCACCCTGTACATTTTTAGGAAATGAAAATGATTGAAAAATATTAATTAGACTGGTATTCACATAAGTTTTTCTTAAAACCCATAATTGTGACTGTGGCGATTTTCTTTAATATCCATCTGCAGATTGCAGATAGACTTTTTTATCTAGTTTACTTTGTAATTTTTAAAAAAAATTCTAGCTATTGTAGAACTCGAGATATCGAGGTCTGACGCACTATCGCCCCACCCTGTATAATACCAATATATCAATTGTGATAAGTGACTCAAATTTAAACAAAATCCGATCAATAGTAAGAACATTCTGGTCAATATAAATTTAGATCAAAATCAGTTTATCACCCTGCATTGCATGTGTTACTTCCAATGAAATGTATAATCTTGAATTAAACACTGACCACTCTGTATTTGATACAAATTGTCCATCATTATTGAAAAAAATTGAAATGGAAAAACGCAAGATAAAAACATGTAATATATAGCAATCACTTAAAAATAGTCCTAATGTAAATTATAATTTTCGTGTTCTTCATCAAAATATTCAATGTATAAGGAACAAAATAGATCAGTTAGAATTATTTTTAGGTACTGAGAGAATAGATATAGCATGTTTCACAGAGACGTGGTTAAAAATTAACGAATCAGCAAATATCAAAATAAATGGCTATAGGTTATGTACGGTCTTCAATAGATCTGAATTTAAAAATGGCGGTGTAGTAATTTTTTGTAAGGACAGTATAGTAGATCATGCTAAAGAATTGAAAGTACTACAAAAGTATTGTAAAGAAAAAATTATTGAAGTGTGTGGCATTGAATTAACTTATGCAAAGTATAGTATTAAAATTATCGCTGTATATAGGTCACCTACAGCTGATTTGAATTTATATTTTGATGAGCTAGATAATATTTTAAATTGTATATGTTCCAATCCTAATTGTCATATAATATTGTGTGGTGGCATGAATATAGATCACTTAGTTACGTGTAATATATCAAAGAACCTCTCAGATGTTTTAAATTCCTTTAAGTTACATAATAACATTAAGGAAGCAACAAGGATAACAACTATTTCAGCTACATCCATTGACTACATGTGTACTAGCTTTAATTTCTTTGAAAAAACATGTCATGTAATGAATAATGTATTGTCAGATCACACAGCACAGTTATTGTCATTTAGGATTGAAAAGGACAGACATCTTGAAAATAAGTTCCATACCACAAGACTTTTTAGTCACAATAATTTTGAAACATTTGTTTCTTATATAAGTAACGAATCCTGGCAAGACGTATTCAGTTGTACCGATGTCAATAAGGCATTTGAGTTATTTGTAAATATTCTTAAGCACTACATTGATATAGCTTTTCCTATGAAAAGAATTAACATCAACAATTCAGTTAAGAAACCTTGGGTAACTAAAGGAATACGGATTTCATCGGAAAAGCTAAAAGACCTTTATAATAATATGAAGTTAACAGGTAACCAAAATGATAAAGTTATTTACAATCGTTACAAGCATATTTATAGGAAAGTAATAAAAGTAGCAAAAAACTTATATAACGAACAAATATATTTTAAAACTGATAACAAATCAAAGGCTGTTTGGAATATAATCAATAACACAATAAAAAACAAAAATGACACCAGGATCGAGATTAAGGAAATTCAATCAGACAATGGACTAATACATTAATAAGCTTAATAAGCTTTTGAGCTCATATCTGTTTGAACGTCAACAACTTGTTGAAATTCAAAGGGTTAAATCAGAGACACTTGAAATTTCATGTGGAGTACCGCAAGGGTCAGTTTTGGGACCCTTGTTGTTTCTTTTATTTGTTAATGACTTACCTAATGTAGATGAACTCAATAGCTTGGTGATGTTTGCTGACGATAATAGTTACCTATGTTGTGAAAATACAATTGAAGAAGTAATAAATAAAGCCCGAGTTATGCTTACTAAATTTGTTACTTGGTTTAATTCTAATCTACTATTCTTAAATAAAAATAAAACAGTATTTATTAATTTCACTCCCAGATCGAAAATAATAAATAAAAGTTATTCAATTCAAAATGATGGCAAAAGTATCGAGCAAGTAACAGATACAAAATTTTTGGGATTATTTGTTGATAATGACCTTAGTTGGGAAGCACATATTGACAACTTGTGTGCTAAATTATCCTCCGTATGTTTTGCGCTATACAGATTAAGTCAAGTTAGTACAATGAATGTGATGCTATCGTATTATTATGCAGGGATGTACTCGAGAATAAAATATTGTATTTTATTTTGGGGATGCTCGCATCATACACTTCGAATTTTTCGCTTACAGAAAAAGGCAGTCAGAACCATTGCTGGTGTATCCAAATACGCGACATGTAGAAATATATTTAAAGAACTACATCTGTTAACTGTACCATGTATATGCATATTGGAGGTCTTATTATTTGTCAAGCAAAATATGAACAGGTTTGTTACTAATAATAATTACCATGATTATAATACTAGGGAAGGATCAAATTTATGTCTACCAAATCACAATTTATCAATTTACGAAAATAATCCAACTTACATAGGTATTAAATTATTTAATAAATTGCCGAACAACATTAAGATACACAATAATATTAGAAAATTTAAAGATACTGTTAAACATTTCCTTATTGATAACTGCTTTTATAGTGTTGATGAATATTTAGAAACAAGATGAAACATCTAGCCGCATTGTTTCGCAGGAAAACATGTACATTAAGCACTGTGTGTTAGGTTTCGTGTACTTTGTATATATATGTGTACATATATTTAGTATTTTTAAATGTCCTCGTTATTTACTATATGTATAATATTTCCTAAACGACTTTTTTTATTTGTAATTGAATTGACGTGTCCTATGCCAATTGTAATGGTCTACTGGATTTAATAAATTCTATTCTATTCTATTTTATTCTATCTCAGAGATGAAAATTTCAATGTCCTTTCCTGAATACCCAAGTGGTCCTCTACCGTCCCTGAAAGTATGTACACTTCCTCATGAAACACCCTGTATAGATTATCATTTTGTTTATCTTCATATCAAAAAACTTTTTTTAATTTACACAAGCAACCTAGTGAGAACGGATATGCTATATTTCGGCGACGTCTGGGTTCTCAGATTTAAATCTAACTTTTAAGGCGCAATTTTAAAGTCACTCTCGTTTTGCTGATTATAACCATGTGTCATTTTGCGATAAGTAGACCCTGATTAGATCAAATGCCTGGTTAACCTTGCCAAAGTCGTCGCAAAACTCGACCCAGACCCTCCAACTCTAGGCTCATTAAAAAAATAAAACAAGCCCTAACGCACACCCTCTTCCCAACATTACCTGCGGCGTCTGAAATTCAGTCTGTTGGTGAACAGTCGCATCATCTTGTCAACAAAGCGTAAAAATCACAAACACAGAACGAAAAACAACACTCGACAACACACAAGATTTCAATCACAGATGCTGGCCGTCAACGGACATTTTTGTACACAACAATCCACGCTTCTATTATTGCACGTATTTTAAAAAATGCACGTTCCGCGAATATCCGTCGTAGGCAATATTGTACAATTTGGTGTTAGGGTTTTCTGGATTTCTGGAATTATTGAGTTTAGCTAAGGCATTTGGGGTTATGGACGCCGCCGACGTTAGCGGCGCCGCGGTGAAAGGGAGTGTGCGTCGGATATGAGCAGGGGGGCCATGAAACGTTTTGGCAGGGGTTGGAAGTCGCAGCGCCAGAGGTCAAGTCCAATTTATTTTCACATGGTTCAGAGGCGATGGAATATAATAATTATATCGCTGTTTCCGCAAGAGTTGCCGCATGCAGGCGGAAACATAACGTACGAAAGTAAGTTAATTTTATTTTAAATTTATATTTTTGATGTAGTGAGAACAAGAACTAATACAAAGAAAATATATACCTAATTTATTTAAAACATGGTCTCATTAAAATACAGTAAAAGTGGAATGTTTTTCAGTCATCACGATATTTTAACCTCTCCACAATAAAATTGTGAGAGGTTACTAAAATTGGTTCAAAAACGAAAATTGAGATAACACCAAATCTTGACGTTTTGAGGTCCTAGGAACACAAAAAAGTGGTTTTTGAAAAATGTCTGTGTGTGTGTATGTGTGTTAGCACGATAGCGCCGAAACTACTGAACGGATTTGAATGAAACTTTGCGTGTGCGTTTCTTTAGTGCCCCAGAAGATCTGAAAAGGTTTTGGTTGATATCGGATTACGTTTAGTGCAATTTTGACGCAACAAGTTGTTTATTTTATAATTACTTTCAATTTGCAATGGAACCATTGAAAAGTAGTTAAAATTCTGATTTCATCGATATATCACACTTCCACCTTTTCGATTTGGTTTCCGTGAAAAAAATTAAAAACAAAGCAAATATGGCATAGATCGCATTTCGCAAGACATGATCGATGCGCGTTACGTCGTGATACTCGTCACATCGCGTGTCAATTCACGTGTGAGGGTTTCTTCACTGTTATAGAGGTAGAGTGGATTACGTTTAGTGCCGTTTTTAAATATATATACAGAAAAATCGAAGAATTAAACTACAAATATTCCTCTAAAATCTAGTAAAATTACTGAAATGCTAATGTTTCATTTAACAAAGACAGCCGCGAGCGATCGAATTGTAATGAGCAAATTTTGAGGATTGTCATTGTCATCGTTTGTCATTCGATAACGTTGGTGTCATGTCATGTTAATAAGATTTCCGCATATTTGTAACTTTTAGTGGATTGTCACAAACTTTAAAGGTAGATTTAACAATATCAATATCATATGCTTTCTGTACCTTCGTTGGTGGATTTATTATAGATTATCACTTTACCAATTTTCAGTTTGTTGCTTTACAAATCTGTAGTATTTAGGATAACTAGACATTCTTAGTCGTTCAAGTGATGTTAAAGTTATTAATATCTTAATAGTATATTATTCAATGAGCGATAATATAGGTAATAACTCGCATAGATGATTGTAAATTCATTAAATTGAGGTTTTTTTTTAGTGCCCAGAAGATCTGAAAAGGTTTTGGATGAGATCGGATTACGTTTAGTGCCGTTTTGTCACACAATTTAATGCTCTTTTCGGCTTTAAAGATCCACCGAGTGGGGAGGTTCCAGCCGCTTCCAGTAGCTGCCGATCTTTAACTAACAAAACAGCTTTTATCGATTCGACGTGGATGTACGCATGTAACTTTGTTGCACTTGGCTTACCATTCTTCCACTCTACAACTTAGGAAATGAGAAAAAATCAAAATCAGTTGAGTAGTCGAAGTTATGGTAAAAAAAACTTTGTAAGTGATGAAACATAATATTTTTTTTTAGTCGCAAACTCCTCTATAAAATCCTTATTTTACTATAAGGAACGTAACCAGATTGCAGTCAACAGCTACTCTCCGGGCTATGTGCCCCGCCGGGAGCTGAATTACAAGTTACAAGTCTGGTGCGTTAAGTGTAATAATTGCATATTATCATCAAAACGCTAATGCTTCGATTGCAACAAACACCAGCCGAAAGACTGATCCTACTTAAAGGAGCTCTCTTGCCAGCCGTCACACACACCACTTGCAGATTGCAGTTTCGAGCTGTTGGCTCTCGTCAGTGCAAGGTAGGCATGTAACGACCGGCACGAGGATCCTCTGACTATTTGGTACATCCCGGTATTTTTACAATAGCGACATGTAAAATAGTCAGCAGGCGCCATCTAGCGGTCCAGTGTCTGTTGCAATCGAAAAATAAATAGCCCGACTGGGCTTAGCATAGTTCAAATGTGCTTTTAGAGGGCGGAATATTAAAACATAATATTTTTAGTCGCAAACTCCTCTATAAAATCCTTATTTTACTATAAGGAACGTAACCAGACTGCAACCAACAGCTACTCTCCGGGCTATGTGCCCCGCCGAGCGCTGAATTACAAGTTACAAGTCTGGCGCGTTAAGTGTAATAATTGCATATTACCATCAAAACGCTAGCGATTTTTCGATTGCAACAGACACTGGACCGCTAGATGGCGCCTGCTGACTATTTTACATGTCGCTATTGTAAAAATACCGGGATGTACCAAATAGTCAAAGGATCCTCGTGCCGGTCGTCACATGCCTACCTTGCACTGACGAGAGCCAACAGCTCGAAACTGCAGTCTGCAAGTGGTGTGTGACGGCTCCTTTAAGTAGGATCAGTCTTTCGGCTGGTGTTTGTTGCAATTGAAGCATTAGCGTTTTGATGGTAATATGCAATTATTACACTTAACGCGTTAGACTTGTAACTTGTAATTCAGCGCCCGGCGGGGCACATAGCCCGGAGAGTAGCTGTTGGTTGCAGTCTGGTTACGTTCCTTATAGTAAAATAAGGATTTTATAGAGGAGTTTGCGACTAAAAATATTATGTTTTAATATTCCGCCCTCTAAAAGCACATTTGAACTTTGTAAGTGATGTTCACAACTATAATACTAGAACACATAATAGTATATATGTATGTACAGTAAAAAAAAAACACAATTCACTATTTCATAAAGGTCTGATATTATACAATGATTTGCCTACACATATTAAATTGATTGATAATATTAAACAATTCAGAAAATCCGCATGTGAATATGTAAAGTCAAATTTTAGTTAATAACCTGAATAGCTGTATCCTACACAAGTTATTAGTTAAGAGTACATGTATATATGTGTATATATTTAGTTATAATTATTATGTGAATTTAGATATAATGACACATGTTATTTTTGTATTTACTCGAGCAGGAAGTTGCTAATAAAGGATCATTATTCGAAATAGTGGTGAATGCGCTGGTGTGAGCCGCCAAAAACTTCTACGTTTACGACTTGTACTTATAATCCGGGTCAGATAGCAAAAGTAGAATGAATTTTTTCGAAAAATTCCTCAGTCCATTTTGTGAACGTGATAATTAGGAGAAAAATAGTGGGAATTTGATGTATTTGTTTTGGAAAGAGGGCATGAAAGTGCCGAAAATAGGTTTTTCACATTTTCGTTGCGAATGAAAAAAATAATTTTTTATACAAAAAATACTACGAAATAGCTCGCAAAAAGACGAAAAAAATGAGTTTTTGACCATTAAAATCGGTCAATAACTTCTTGCACAAAAAATTAAAACCCGCTAAATATGTCCATTTTTTGCCATTTAATTACATGGATTGTAATTATCGTAGGACGTTGTTTCGTTGTTTAAATTGTAGCTCTTGTTGGTACCTACCTAATCTAAAAATTTCATGCAAAAATATTAATAACTGTTAGCGGAAATAGCGAAAATGTAAAAAAGGTCTTTCCGAAAGACGGCGTGGAAATGGCCAAAAATGGTCATAGGACGATTTTTCAATAAGGTATTTGTTCCTGATGACATTCTTTACAACCCTATTACCTTTAAATTTTCGTAAGGTTTCGTTTAATACCTTGAAAACGCATTTGAAAATCGAGCTATTTCTGAATTTTGTATGTTCAGGCGCTCGAGCGGAGGGGAAGTGACGAGTGGTGGGGGAAGTATCTCCCGCAGCTGGACTTGGAGCGCCGCTAAATGATCGCGCTTCTCCCCACCACTCGTCACTTCCCCTCCGGTTAGCCCAAAATTCAGAAATAGCCCGATTTTCAAATGCGTTTTTAAGGTACTAAACGGAACTTTACGAAAATTTAAAGATAACAGAGTTGTAGAAAATTTCATCAGGATCCCTCGCGAATCAATGGTCTGATGTCGATGAGGTTGAGAACAAAATTTGCTTATTTTGGTGAGCTCTTCATTTTTGGTCTGAAGAATTTTTTCGTCAGATCAAAAACCGCCGAGTTATCTTCGAAATACCATTTTCCCATATATTTAACATGTCATTTCTTCACCCCCCCCCCCCCCCCTCATTGACTTTCTCAGCAAAAATGTGTCGGAATGTTGGGGGGATCCAATTTTAGTAATTGGCAAAAGAAAAAAATCACAATCGGACGTTTCTTTATTCGAGTCTGGTTTCCTTTCAGATCTAACCCACCATTGGTCGTAGACTTTTTTTTTAATTCGTGAAAAAATGTCAGCTATCTGATGCCTTTGTCAGCATTTCGATACCATGCATCGCCGAAGAGATATTATATTTGTTTATAACGAAAAAATTAATGCTAATTTTGATAATAGGTGGTGTGAGGTGTATATATATATATGTGTCTGTATGTATGTGTGTGTAATGGTGTACACATGTGTGTATATATTTGTATATGACCTATTATCTTCTGAGAACGGCTTACCGCCATCATCATCTCATAGTCTAATATTGTAAAACCTAATTGTTAATTTGTATGTATTGTTCTACTTTATATTTAATTTTTATTTTTTAGTTTTACTATAATGTAATTTAACAAACGCATTGTAATACTGGCTTAAGGACCTCGGTCGATGGCCTTTTGATTATAGATGTATTTATACTTGTATTTATATACTTATATAATCAATAAAATCTATCTATCTATCTAATAGGCCAGTTGCCAGGGAGTTCAGAACGAGTAAATACCGTTTTAAATCGGACAAAAGATTTTATCGCTAAAACCAGTTCATTATAGGCCTCTTTTAGAAATACTAATTTTTCTCCCTCGCCCGCCTCCCGCAACACCCCCAACTTTGGGACAATATCGCTCAGAAATCATTTTTTGTAAATATCTCGGTTGTGAATGCTCCTGCGAGGAAAAGATGGTTATCGAAGATAAATATAGGTAAATTCTCTATCGAAACGATTCAGACACAGTTTTACGTAGTAGCAAGGGAAGTCAAGCATCGTATCGCATCCGCGCTGTATATCGACACTTTCAAAATTGATAATAAATGTATTTACTTAAAAGTAGGAGAGCTGGTAGAGCCACCTTGAATAACGTGTGAGGTACAAGGCTAAAATTTTGTGTATACTAGATTTAATACTAGTAAAGTCAGAAAATCATACTCTGGTAGAATTGGCGCGGTTGCAATAGTACTAAATAATAATAATAATAGTACCCCTAAATTTTTTAAAGTGCAAAATAATTATAAAAATTACTATACTCGTACAAGTATGGCATTCAAATATATTGAAGTACCCCGTATATAGCCCATATACAAATTTAATTTTGAACACAGTAAAGTTACCAGAAATGCATTCTAAATTTACAGCTTTTTAAAGCAACATAAATGCTACACTTTTACGAAAGAATTTACTTAAAAATCGGGTCTAGTAATAGATTTTGTTTACAATATGAGCAATAAGTTTCAAGTACTTCAGTCGCATCAAATAGGGTGAGAAACTAACGAAGCTAGTATTGGAATTTGTAATGTAAACATTCCCAATCGTGTGACCACAAGTCCGAAGCTTTCCGTAGAAACTCTGACGTCATTTACAATATAACTTGATGTATTTGATTCGTATTCGTTTTCATAATTTTTTCTTCTTCAGAGAGTGAAGAAATGATCGATGAAGACCATTTAATAAATTCAGAAGATGAGATTCACAACGGGTGCCAGAACGCTCCCAAAAGAGGAAATGGACTCTCTCGAATGGAAACATATCCTGACCTTCATTGGAAGATCAGGAAGGTTTGAAGAGGGAGTAGGAGGCCGAGTAGAAGTGAATGGTTGAGGGGACGTCAGGGGTAGGTAAAAAGGGCCCATTTGTGGCCTACTTGCCAGGCACTAGGCCTCCCCCAACAATTACTACTACTACTCGATATACATGCAATTATATAGTAACCTTCACCTTGAAACTTTAAGATCAAACCGATAAAAACTGTTACTTTGACACATAACAACTGTGTACTAACTGCGATTCTCTTTTTTTTTTATAATTTCCAATTAACCAAGCAGTGTTGTACTTTTTTTTTCTTTTTCTTTTTTTTTTCGGCGGGGGTCCTACGGCTCCTGCCGCATCCCGCATCTCAGTTTCCATAATAGTTTGTTCTGTGTATCTTCTTCTGTCAAGTTCCTTTCTGCCATACTCCTCTTAATACTTTCCCACCATCTGGCTCGGGGTCTTCCTTTTTTCCTTCTTCTATTGGGTATGCAATTGAACACTCTCTTGGGGATTCTCTCATTCCCCATTCTCCTCATATGTCCGTACCAGCCAAGTTGTCTTTGTTCAATTACTTGGGTTATTTTTCCTTTTTTGTTCGTTCTCGCTCTTATTTCCTCATTGCTAATGTGTTCTAGTCGGGATATCCTGTATGCTCGTCTGAGAAAGTCCATTTCAGTGGCTTCGATCCTTTTCCGGTTTCTCTCCGTGAGTGTCCAACATTCTGACTCATAGATTGTGATTGGCTCTACTATCGATTTGTAGATATTGATTTTAGTTCTTAATCCGATTTTAGTGGACCAGAGAAGGGGGTTTAGTTTGCGAATGGCTGTTCTCCCTGAATTCACACGATGTGCTACGTCTTCGTCGCACGTGCCACCTTCACTGAGAATACTTCCCAAATACTTGTACGTATCGCTATTTTCAACGGTAATATTATCTGATACTTGGAGATCAGATGATTGGACTCCTGTAGCATTCGGTTTTTTTTTTCTATTTATGTTTAATCCCCGCTTATTGAATTCCTCTACTAATTTCCTGGTCATGTAAGAAATGTCTTCCACGTCGTTAGCAATTACTACTTGATCGTTCGCAAATAAGAGAGTGTATAAGCATTCATCATCTATTTGAATCCCCATTCCCCTGCATTTGTTCTTCCAATTTTCTAGTGCGGTTTGTATATAGACTTTGAATAGGGTGGGCGACAAACAGCACCCCTGTTTAAGTCCTTTGTCAATTCTAACCTCCTGAGAAATTTCTTTTCAGACCTTTACCCTTGCTCTGACGTTTTTGTAAATATTTATACACTCCTCTAATGTATATAGTGTTCATTTCACTATTAGTTAGTGTTTCAAATAGTTGGGTTAGTGGGATATTGTCATATGTCTTTCGGATCGTTTCTCCATTAACTGTCGTATAGAAAATATGTTGTCGATACACGATCTTCCCGCTCGGAACCCGTTCTGCTCTTCACTGTCCTGTATTACAGTAAACAAAAATTTGTGTCTGGTATTTTCAATATGCCTAAGACACTTGCGTAGGATGCAAGATCTGTGAATTTTTTGTCTGAGTTTTTCTTGTAGAACTCGCTTGGCACGTCCGTCAAGTACAAATTCGACATAAAAATTCTCACTTTTACTCCATATAAAATAATAAATTTTCAAAATTGGATTAAATAGATATGAGCTGCAATGATTGTGTAAACTCGTCAACTCGAAATACAACATAGCTACTGACAGAATAACTCCCGTAAATCGTTTAAATTTTGACCGATGGCGAATAGGGACTCCCCAATATCCACCGCTAACGATAACATTTACGAATCACACAAGGGCATTTTTACAAGGGAACAATAGAAAATTGACCTTTTATTTTATACCGTAATATTCCCATAAGAATTTAAATAGCACACTGGCTGTTTATTTACATTAAGACGTCGGCGTCATGTTTATTGACTTCATCGCCCCTTCACTCATTACTCCGTAGTAACATACTATAATTTTAGCTCCAGGCGAAGAGATAAATACGGCTCCAATATATTTCTTATTTTTATTGAGATTGAAACACCCAGTATATAGGGCATTTACAAATTTAAATTTTTCCTATTTATGTTTCCAAATTCAAGTAATTATTGCAGTTTAATTCATGTTATTTCATCTTGTCATTTATTTAGTCATTAAATATTAAACACAGTACAGAAATGCAATTTTAAAATTATATTCTTTTAAAGCAAAGTTAAATGCTACAATTTTGAGACAGAATTTACATAAAATCTAATCGAGTCGCAGGGTTTGTGTATCGTATATTCAGATAAACGTCAAGTACTTCGTGTATTCCCATAGTATGGAATCGCCTCCACGTTTCTAGCTTAACCATAGAAAAATATAGAAAGTCACTCTAAACAGGGCTACGTCGTGTCGAATATTATAATAGCGTTAAAATAAACATATTCTCACAAGAAACAAGCGGAGATACATAATCCGGGTAGAAGGGTGACATCAGGAACCATATAAAAGAAGATCAGACTGTTCAGAAAAAAAGATGCATTTGGAATTCCACCTAAGGTACTTTGCAGACTTCGGTCAGCTGTACTTAGAAAATAAAATTAAGCCACGCTTAATGTACTTTGCAGACTTCGGTCAGCTGTACTTAGGAAATAAAATTAAACCACGCTCAAGGTACTTTACAGACTTCGGTCAGCTGTACTTAGGAAATAAAATTAAACCACGCTCAAGATACTTTGCAGACTTCGGTCAGCTGTACTTGGGAAATAAAGTTCTAATACACCATTGCATCGCAGTACTTCGTGTTCGTTGTACTTACATCAAAGACAATCACTGCTTACGTACGCTTTAAGAAGTGTCGTTTTAACATCTCTACGATGCCCTACGAGGACGTTAAACATGTAGAACCTGGGGGAGAGCATTCACGGGCGATATAACGCTATACAGGGCGCACAGAAATTCAGCCGGCATAAATTTCTAAAGGTGATTACTTTCTTATTTCGAGACTCTACTTTATTATTTACAATTGAATTCATATTCTGGTTACGGGGTGTTTAAAAAGGTTTAAATGACGAATTTGTGGTACTAAAAGAATATTAGATTTTTTAAATGAAATATTAGCTTTGATTTTTAACTATCATAATATTATATTACCAATTATTCAGTTATGACTTTATTCACGATTTTAATTCATAAAATTTCATTTTCTGAATATTTTACTAGGGAGGTTTGCGCTTGCAAAATAACAAGTTTATATTCAAGAACTATATATTTGCTGCGTTTATGCAATGACAAGAAACTTTAACTTCCATTATTTTTCATTTGATGTACTTATTAAGGCTACTGTGTGCCTAATTTTGGACATGTCAAATGTCATAGTAATGTTTATCTTTCAAATGATTATCTGAGATTTCTCACCAACGATCTATTTGGTTTTCTATGATTGTTCAATAACGATCCATCTACATAATTACCTTGAGCTCACAAACTGTACAAGCCATCGGTCAGTACTGGGTTAATTAGCCCGTAAACTTGTTCGTATTAAGAAGGGTTTACTTTTCGTCGAGTACTGAACAGAGACGTCTCGTCTGTTTGATTTACATCTACCCATCTTGTTTTACGTTGTTGGACAGTCATACAAAATTTGGTAGACTGCTTATTTTAAATAATATAATCAAAAGGATTTTTCCTCAACGTTTTATGATCTTTTACATGAGTATTTAATGCTCATTCCTCAACTTAATTTTGATAATGTATAAACATGGCAAGATTAATATGATTATCTGAACGATTGTTCCTACTCTAATCTCAATCAATAAACAATGTATAATTAAAGGATATTTCCTCAACACTCTATGATATTAGTATTTAGAGCTCATTCTTCAACTTAATTTTGATAATGTACAAACATGGCATGATTCTTGCCCTTTGTTTTGCATTCGATTTATTATTTGGCTATTGCTAACAACGTTAATTATAAATTATTATTATATAGCGATTGCTAACAACTTTCTTCAATTATAAACCATTATTACCTAGCGATTGCTAACAGCTTTATTATAGATTATCATTATCAGGCCATTGCCACAACCCTAATTACTGTTAAAATAAAACAGCATACTTTTGTATAAGTAACTTCTTGTTATTGCATCAAAACACTCAGCATATCTATAGTATGGTCATTACTATAGCAGCGCAAATTTTCCTATTATAATATTTAGACAATTGTCTCAAATATTTGGATTACTTTTGATTTCATGTTCAACTATTGTTGTATCAATTTATATAAAATAAAATGTTTTTTTTTACTATTTTTTTTCATCAATTATTGTCTTATTCTTTCACCTTTACCTTTTCATCATATAAGTACTAAACTAAATAAATGTTTTAATTTAAAAAGCAAAATAGAAAACAAACTTTAACTATAAATGTACAGTGCAATGTTGAGTAATAAGATACTACATAAATAACATATATAATTAACTAGGTCTCTCAATTAATAGACAGTGTGTTCAAGTTACCAGGTATTTGAATTAACAGAGTGATTAATTTTCTAAGTTATATAGTATCAGACAGAAACAAGTAATATTAAACTTTATATAAAAGAACCTGGGTAATCAAAAAAGGTTATTACTACACACACACACAACGAAATTTGGCTACACTAACAAAACTAGACGATCATGCAAATGGCCAAATTTATTTGTTTATCCTTCAGATAAATAATTAAGTACTTTCCTTAGTAATTAATTGGTGTAGGATTAAACAGTCTCAGTACCAACCCACATATTGCCTATCCTACTTTATTTAAATTTAAAATTAACTACGACTGTATATGTTATGTTATATTTTATACATATAGCTTTGTCAATAAGAGTATTTCATTCTTACACAAGAAAGCGTATCTTGATTAATGATTGAATGTATCATAAAATATGTAATTACATTTTCTATGGAATAAGAAATGTGAAATTGAACGAAAAAAAAAGGATCTTAAATCGCAAAAACGGTTAGTGAGATAGGTGTGTGATTTTAAGAAATATGGCTCTGGTAAATATTAATTTAAATATAACATCAAAAGCAAAAACACTTTGACGTATTTATAATGTATGAGATTTGTAATTTATAATATACAAAACTTCATTCATTAAGATATATAAAAGCAACAAAATATTTACTTACGTAGGAGTGGGTACCTGGCTCCCAGGAGTGAACGGGGAATCGTTGGCATCGAAGAAGTCATCCTCGCCTTCCGAACTTGAGTAGGACATATCGGGGACGGCCAGGGATGTCGCCGGACCTAGAAGATAATTAAAAAAATGTTTACTTAAGACAAAAGTATTAAAAGTTATTAAAGAGTAGATTATACAGATATAAAATATTTCTACGTCATCTTGAAGAGGACCAAGTTGAAAAACATATTGATAGATTCAGAGGCACTAAGATATTTAAAACAAATAACATGTTATTTATTCTAAATATTTCTATCTCTCGATCGAGTTTCTGGTAAGTTTTTTGTGCTTCAGAAAAATTGTTGTCAAAGCCTTTCAGAAACGCGTTAAAAGTATCATGGAGACTGTTAATCAATCAAGATATGTTTTCACAAGGAACTGTAATTTTAGCATTATTAATAGATGTGTGAAAATGTTACTTTTTGACCACATATGTAAAGCAATATTAATATCTCACGAACGGGATGAACATTGTATATTTCGTTTATAATAAGAAGGGAGTCAAATAATATTTTAGATGCAACTTTTAAATGACATGTTCAGATGAAAGAAAATCGATATAAAGATAAATGCTAGGTAATTTATTATCAATGTGGAAGTTTTGATCGAGTAATTCCTAAATATTCGTCTCCCGATGATGTTGACATGGTTAGCGAAACGCGCGTCTCGTAGTGTATTCTAGTGTAGTGTCCAAATGTTTTGGCATTTTGTAAAAATGATTTTTAGACACCAAAGATATTAATTTGTAAAGAATAGACCTCAAATGAAAAAGTCTCCACCCCCAGGACCAGCTCTTGGTCCATATAGTATTGAGTCGAATTTTTAGCTTTATAATTTGTTATTAGTGGAGTAAAAATAGTCCAAAATAAGGCGATAGAGAAAATTTTACATGGAGCATCGCGACATAGAAAAATAAGTTTGTTTTGATGACACTAACAATACCCTGAGTTTTCCACTTCGAGTAGGTGGGGAACCCTTTTTTTTTCGCGAAAAAGGGGTAAGTAAATTTGTTATTTTTAAGGGTGGTTTTTCAGTTTCAATTTATTTTGAACCCTTTAAAATGCTAGTTAAGAAACGAGAATGGTGCCCTTTTATTTTCGATGGTCAAGGAACCTTCAGTTCAAATTTCGTGAAAATCGGTTCATCGCCTCCCGCGATATGTATATAAATATACTAAAAAAACGTCAAAAATTGAATTACGGCTAACTTGGCCAAAATTAAACCGAATTTGATGAAATCCGAAGTTTTCCGTAGAAACTGTGACGTCATTTTTACTATAAAAAGAAGACGGCGCTGTAAAACAGGGAATTGGAAGATGGACAACAACTGAGGCAGAACCTTTTAAGCTACGTCGCGATCTTTTTCGCCGAGCTTAATAAATTATTTTGTGATTATTTTTCACTAAATCGGCCGTCTAAACTACTAGCTAAACGATATTACGAACTACATCTTATTTTAACGAATTCTTCTTAGCCACCGACTTTTCGGAGTAAGCATCGAAAAAAATTCTTGATGAAGGGCAATTGCCACATCCTTGACGAGGACGTTAGCTATGCAGAACCTGGGAGAGGGCATTCACTGACGATATAACGCTATACATAAATTTCTATCACGTTGTTATTTCGACTCTATTTTATTATTCTGGTCGATAGCCGAGTGGGTTAAGGCGCGAAGTGGCAATCGCGATTAATCACACGGACATCGCACCACCAGGTTCGAATCCTGGCTCCGGAACTGGCACTGTCGGAGGAAATGGTTGTATGTCCGCGTTTTTTCAATGTGTAACCCCCTTCCGCACAAGCCCTGGTTTCTGGAATTGGGGGTTGTCTAATTTCTGTGGTGTTTATTTATTTATTTGCAATTGCATTCATATTCTGGTTTCGTCGGGGTGTAGTAGGGAAAATTGACGCATTTGTGGTACCAAAAGCACATTAGATTTTTTATGAAATGTTAGCTTTGATTTTTTTACAAGAAAATATGATAAGGTTTTATTACAATTTACTCAATCACTATTTCATTTAATTAAATTTCACTTTCTGAATATTTTACTAGGGCGATTTACGTTTACAAAATAACAAGTTTATATTCAAGAACTATGTATTTAGACACATACCCTACAAGTTTACAAATACTTTTCTTAGGCGCTTCACGCTGATATAAAAGCTGTTATAATAGTCTTTGTTGACTTCAATCAATTTGTTTTTATTTTACTACTAAATTATCAGCGATGTATAATTTTCAACTGTACGAGAATGGAATTGTTTGTGAATTATGGTTTACACAATATAACAATAAAATAGATGTATTACGGACTATCGGAGTTCGACCTAAATTTAAAATTAACAGTCAGCTGTTTTTGAGGACACTTGCCTACGCAAATCTGTAAAGTCTTCGATCTTTTCAGTTGGGCCCGGCGACGGATGGACTTGTGCCATCCTACGTCTAACCGAGCACAGCCGTAAAACTCGGCCACCCCATGTTAACATCTGTTCGGTGTTAAACACTTGCTACTGCTGTTTAGTTTATCATTCAATTGACACAAAATTAAATTTCCAGCGTTGTTTACATTGTTTTTTCTAACACTATTTGAGCCAGTTGGTTAGGTGCACTCGGTAATTACCATACTGTATCCTACTATCTCTCTGGTCAGTGGGAGAGAGCACAACTACTACAAAACTGGAAATTTCCACATCCATTGATTATTTGCAAAAGGGATTTGTTCCCTCGATATTTCGAGGTCTACGATAGCTATAAATTTTTAAAAAAATTGCAAATAAACTAGATAAAAAAGTCTATAACTAAAAATTATTTTCAAACATACAGGGCGAGCCAAGACGAAGTTACAGGACCAAGTGCTTTATTTTTAAATGGAATGCTATGTATATCAGTACATTTTTTGAAGCCTCTCTCTAGGCTTCATTAATTCCTATATTAGCATTGAATATCTCCGAACCGCTTGGATGTAATGAATTTTTTTGTTGAAATAATACAATCTGCAGATAGATATTAAAAAAAATAACGTCACAATTATGGGTTTTAAGAAAATCTTATGTGAATACCAGTTACGAGACATCTAATTAATCTTTTTGAATCATTTTCATTTCCTAAAAATGTACAAGGGTGGCCAAACATTATTTTTCAATTAAGAACATTTTAAATTGAATTTTCTAGAAATGAAAAACGAATATTTTCTGTAAGTACTTCTAGAGCTAATTGCAACCAATTTCGTTTTATTGAGCAATAATTACAAAATTCAAGAATAAATTTAAAAAAAGAGGTTTCTTCAAATAACTCGGTAGAAAAAATTATAATAAATGTTGCCCATTTTGATTGACACACATCTCTATGCGCGTTTGAAATGAGGTTCTCACTGTTCCTAAAACTGCCGGTGTGATAGATGTAAAGGCAGTTATTATTCTTTCCTTCATATTTTGTACTGTTGTTGGTGTGTCTCTATAAACAATTTCCTTCACGTATCCCCGTAAAAAAAAATCCATTTTTGTAAGATCTGGGAATGTAGCAGGCTAGTGGGTCCATTTCTTCCAATCCATTGATTAGGGTAGGTATTATTTAAGTGGTGTCTAACTGCATTTAAATAATGTGGTGGAGCACCATTTTGCTGAAACCACATCCTATTTCGAATTTTTTCAGGGAGATTTACCAATAATTGTGACAGATAGTTTAAAAAAAAATGAAGATAAATAGCTCCAGTCAATGTTCCATCAAAGAAATGTGGCCCTATATCCAATAATTCCTCCCCAAACGTTTATAGACCATCTGTGTTGGTTATCAATTTGCACAAAAAAGTGAGGATTTTCCGAAGCATAATAATGGAAATTGTGCCTATTAACAAGTCCATTTTCATGAAAAGTTGTCTCATCACTGAATAAAACAATATTGAAGAAATTGACATCATGTTGCATTTCACCTCTGGCCCAATTACAAAATTGTAGGCGCTTTTGAAAATCGTCTTCAGATTGTTCCTGGTGCATTTGAATATGATATGTATGCAACTTATTTGTTTTTATGATTCCACCCATAGACCGTCTACTTATTCCTACTAATGAGTTCACTTCTTTTTGACTAACATGCGGATACTCAACCGTTGCCAGCACCACAGAAAACTCATTTTCTTCATTCACAATACGTTTTATTCTTTCACTATTTTTATATACGACATTTCCAATTTCCAGAAATCTATAGAGAAGGTTTTGGAAGCTGCTAACAGGAATCCTTCTTTCAGGATAACGTTGGTGATAAATTTTATTGGCAAGTAATCAATTTCTGTCTGACTCGCCCAAAACAAAAGTCATGTCTACAAGTTCCGCTTTATTAAAATTCATATTGTAAAATTCCAAATATTTTAAATTCAATACAAATTGTAACGACCGATAAGTGTGATAAATGCTCCTTTGTACACGACAATTTATACCAAACTGAGGTTTTGCTGCTTGTCGAATAAAGAAAACAGCAAAAAAACGTACAAAAAAAATTACAGTAAATGACCGGTTAAATATTATTTACTCATTTCAATGGATTGGAAGAAATGGTCCCACTAAATGGCCTCATTTCAAAATTGCATAAAGACGTGTGTCGATCAAAATGGGCAGCACGTCGAACACCTATTATACATTTTTATAATGAATTATTTGAGGGAACCTCTTTTTTTAAGTTTATTCTCGAATTTGACACTTATTTATTTATAAAACGAAAATGGTTGCAATGAACCATAGGGAAGTACTTACAAAAAATATTCGTTTTTTATTTCTACATCACATCATTGAAAAATATAGAGGGAGTTCCATTTAAAAAAAATTGAGAAAATTCAATTTAAAAGGTTCTTAATTGAAAAAAAATTTTTGGCCACCCTGAACGTTTTTGGGAAATGAAAATGATTCAAAAACATTAATTAGATGTCTCGTAACTGATATTCACATCTATATATGTATATCTTAACTTAGTTTCATTCATAAAATCTATTTTCCAAACAATTCCATATATGGTAGCAATTTAGATTGTCATTATAATTGCGTACACTAACTTGTTGAAAGTGTGGAGATATTAAAATCAATATAAAAAATATTTTCCACTCGTTTTCTTCCAATTAGTACAAAAAACTGTTTTAAACGATTACACAGAACATGTAACTCGACCGAACGTGTTAATCCGTATGTTCCAGTGTATTTTTTGGTTAATTTATTCGATATAAAAGTGGCATATTGAACATATTGGTTAAAGCTACTAAAAGCAGAATGATTTTTTTATGAGACTTAGATTATTGTACGATCTAGTTTAGGCTTTGTTAATATAATAAAATCTAGAATATTATTCATTCAATTAAGTTCACTTTTTAATGAAATGTCCGCGATATAAATTGCTTGTATAGCGTTTAAAATGAAACGCTGAAGTAGCAAGTAAGCATTGTTTATAACGTAGTTTTAATTTTTAATGAATGAATAATATACCACACACATACTGTTATCAATGCATTTTATACCTACCAATAAAAATAACAACAAACGGGAAGTAAGACGGTCGAAAAGGCAGTAAATATCTCAAAAGAATAATCCACTTTTACAACGAAACTATCTTATCAACCCGCGCCCATTTTTCTAATCTATTCAAAACCACATTCTGTATAAGGTACCTAACCAACTACTACATACTTACATAGCTTATCGGAGATTAACTTAAAACGTATGCAGCAGTCGTTAATTTCAATTTAGATTATATTATAACACATACAAAGGCAACGTTTTGCTCGTTAAGTAAAAAGAAAACACGTAAGACGAGAAAGACTTAATTGACACGACGCAAAATTAAAAACATAAAATTAAATGGGTAAGCAGATCAGGAAGCGTATGGAAATGTAGGCGTAGTACATGGTCGTTAGTCATTTATAAAGAAATCGCCACACAATTTTTCGCTGGGTTTGGCCGATTCAGCTGCGATAAATGTAACGAGATTATACGCTTCCTCTCCTAATTTAATCTAAAACGAATTCAAAGAATTAGAAAATAAATTTTAGATGAAGTCACTGAGGATATCGCTGGCATCTCTACTGAGAAAAGTAGATATAGTAAAAAATAAAAGAGTTAGTATAGTGATTAGTGGGATCCAATAACTACAAAAACAGAAATATTTGTCACATTCCGAAAATAAAACGATTGTTTTAACCAATGAATCATAAACATTTACATGAATGAATGAATGCACTATTGATATACCGGGTTACACAGGAGACATACAAAACTGTGTAACTTTGCTATTTGGGAAGTTGAAATTTTTAATTTTGGGACAATTGTGCATTACATAATTGTCCTTGTTTTGAGCTAATCAAATATTTTCTTCAAGTTCCGGTTTAAGCTGAAACACCCAGTATATAGGGCATTTATAAATTTCACTCTTCGCTGGGCTTTTGGAAATTACTTTGAAATACATTTTAAATCCATAGCTGAATTTAACTATTCGCTGGCGTCATTGAAGATAGAATCTACGCAAATCCGCCGCTGAATTTCACTATTTGTTGGAGAATTTGTAGTATTTTGAGCTACGTTGCAGAACTTTACTCACTGAATTATTTTTGTGGTCATTTTGTCAAGTAATTAGACACAAAATGCACTCTACGTCTACACCAACTTATCTGCCTGTTTAACAAGCAATTGCACAACGCCAACATAATTTGATAAGTATTTTTAATTGATTGGTTCTCAGCTTATTATTAAATCTGCATTCTGGTTATGGGATGGTTAAAAAGGGTTTAAATTGGCGCATTTGTGGTACTAAAAGAATATTAGTTTTGTATTAACTTTGATTTTAACAAGAATACAGGCTAAAGTTTACTTAGTTATGAATTCATTCACGAGTTTAATTAAAAAGGTTCACATTCTCAATATTTTTTTAGGGAAATTTGCGTTTGCAAAATAACAAATTTATATTCAAGAACTATATATTTAGAGCTATGCAATAACAAAGCACTTTATCACAGACTAGTCAAACTTCATGTCTATCATTATTTTGCAGTTTTTATAAAACAAATAGTTGACTTTCGTTACCACCACATCTCATGTAAGGTTTTTCAAGAATGCTTTATATTTAAAGTACACTAGGAATATTTTCCTACTGCAACCACAAGATTGTCTGATTGTTGAACATTTACCTACGATAAAATATTATAGTTACATGAACTCGGCGTATTATACGTTAACAAAGGTTTGAAACGTTCACAACGGCCAATTGGCTGGTTCGGTTCTCAGTTGGGTTCAGTTACAACGAGGGATGTCAATATTTTAGGCAGTTGTCTGGTCACTTGTTCAACTGAAGGGTGATGCAACATTACTTTCTTCGTATGGTTGACAATCATAGGCAATCTTCTGTTTGCTTTTCTATTTAATTATTATAGGGAGATTTCCCCAGCATTCTAAAAGATTTTATGTGAGTGTAAATTCTCACCTCAGCAAGATTAATATGATTATCTGAACGATAGTTCCTACTCTAATCTCAATCAATAAACGATGTATAATTAAAGGATATTTCCTCAACACTCTATGAGACTTTACATGAGTATTAACGCTCATTTTTCAACTTAATTTTGATAATGTACAAACATGGCATGAATCTTGTCCTTTGTTTTGCATTCGATTCATTATTTTGCTATTTCTAACAACTTTCTTTAATTATAAACCATTATTACCTAGCAATTGCTAACAGCTCTAATTACAAATTATCATTACTAGGCCATTGCCACAACCCTAACTACTATTAAAATAACACAGCATACTTTTGTATAAGTAACTTCTTGTTATTGCATCAAAACACTTAGCATATCTATAGTATGGTCATTACTATAGCGACGCAAGTTTTCCTATGATAATATTTAGACAATTATCTTAAATATTTGGATTATTTTTGAACACTACTTCCACATCCAGATTTTGTATCCAAATCTTATACACACTAAATCTCAATGTAATATTTTATTCCCTTTAATAATAGTGTCCTTGGGCAGAGGTTTTTACTAAAAATTCACCTCCCCCCTGCCACCCCCGTAGTGGCACTCCTGAGCGTTCCCCGCCGGCTTCGAGGACAGATCTGGACTCGGCGCCCTCGAAACCCCCGAATGACGATTTCCGAGCGATTTTTCTGGTTTTTTATAAATCATAATTTTGTAAATAATTATGCAATATTAAATGCACTTTTTGCACCCCATATGCAATTTTCTAAAAATGGCGCGTGCACTATATGTAGACTTATTTCCTGATATTAACACGATGCCGAAAACCGCATCTCGATTCGAGCTGTTGGCAAAATCCTGGAATGTTTTTCTTATTTCCCTGGTCTATTAGCCATCTTCTTTAGATTTACAGAGAGCCTTTGACACAGTATCTCATATTAGCTATGAAGCAAACTAGACAAAACAGGTATCAGAGGGAAAGTATATGATTTACTTAAAGACCATCTAGCCAACAGATCACAGCAAGTCAAAATAGATAACTCTCACAGCGCAACAAAAATAATGACAACGGAGGTTCCCCAAGGAACTACCTTAGGTCCTAGCTTATTCCTTATATGTATAAATGTTCTTTTACAGAAAAATTATGCAGACGACACTAATTTGTGCGGAGAAAACTTAGGACAAAACAAAAAGCCACTGCGGCAATTAGAAAAGTAAAAACCTGGCTAAACACCAATCTTTTAAGCTAAACCCTCCAGATATGCATCTTATAGAGAAAAATTCCGCTATATAAATTCATTATTGGTCAATTTTCTCGTTGAAATAACCGGTTTTGAGATATTCGCTTTGAAACTTCGTAAAAGATCGATTTTTACCTGTGCGCTCCAAACTACCACTCAGTTTGACATTGTTACTGCGAAATAGGTGGGGATAAGCTATGGGGTCAATAGGACATTTTTTATGCAGAATTTAACGACAAATGTTTTATTTCCTGTACGTTTTGCTCCTCCAATGAACGGTTTACAAGATAAAATTGAAAAACCAGCGATAAGTCCCCGTTAGGGGTGGTTTTTTGCAAAAAAAACGGACTCTCCGTTCCTGAATGGGGTGGGAACCTTTCGGATATCTATTTCTAACCCTATCGAGAGTACACATCTCAAACATTATTTCTTTATAAATTATTTTTTGTAAAATGTCTAATTTGCGCGGACTATTTAGGTAATAAATAAAACTGCATTCTTATCTTACACTATCTCAAATTGTTTATATACACTTTATACCAATCTTATTACATAGAGACTCATATCACAAATTAGACAGATATTATACCCCCACTTTAGCGATTTTATGATTGTTATATTAAAGATACAACATTAATAGACAGAGAAACGAGAACATAAATACTGCTAGATACAATATAAGGTTTTCTCACGTGTCACTTTGATTGCACCTAGGCTAAGATATATTGCCTTATTTTTGTAAAATTTGTTGCAGTAATAAAGAAATAAATAAAATAAAATAAATATATAATTTTTCTCGTTCAGGAATTCCTTTTCCCTGTATTAGCTGATTTAACAGCAAAATTATACACCAGCACTTCTTTGGGAATGTAACCCAGATCCCTTTTCATAAATCGTTTATCGCTCGGGCTTCCGTTTCCCTATTCGTGGGTAGAACTAATAAAATAATTATTAGAAGATATATGACATGTTCAGCGTTCATCAATGTATCCCAAACTACCAACTGGATTTAATTTTAATCGTCTGAACTGCCCGCAATACGCGGACGCAATGTCAATGCGGTATATGGTTTATAAATCAAGCCTCTTTATACGTTGCATTGCCGCATAGTGTAAGACCCCGGGTAAAAGTTGCTTTTGGGGGATAAATTAAACATCAAGCACTTTGCAATTTCCGACTGAATCTGTAAACCTATATCTGTTTCTCGAGCTGAGGCCGAATGAGGGAAATTTCATACGCTAAAAATAATTTATTTGTATCGAGGGCTTGACGAATGTTGTATACTTTAACTTATGTTATCTATTAGAAATTTCATTCATTGAACATTACTAGTTCCACCATGTTATTCCTTAAGGGCCATACAATGAAAAAGGTACTTAGGTTTGTTAACTTGTGTTGTTTTCTAGAAGCCTTGAGTCGATAAAGAGAATTTCATTTAATATACGGTGAGAGACCACGAATGGGAAATATTTGATTGCTTGATAATCCTCAAAAAATAATACACGTAAGGGTTTGGTAAATCACCCTTCTCCAAAGATAAAACAGAAAAATAAAGTGTGACCAACTTGATAATAAAATCCTCAGGTATATAATGACAACTGTAACTTCGATACCATGAACATTTAATATGTATATTTTAAAGACATGTTAATACATTTCTTTACAGACATTTACCTAGTGCTTGGTACCCGGCGAAATCTCTGTGATTTCTCCCCCAGCATCAATGATTGAGTTCTCGTGATTTTCTATCACACCACCGGTAAAATGTCAATCGATAACAGCCAAAAGCAATATCGTGGGGGGTTGAAATATATAACTTGTCGATTTCCAGTAAGATATTGGAGTGTATGATGTAACCATCGGCTGTTGTAGTATATTCCATAAAAAAGAGACAGAAAAATTTGCAAAAGTCTCAAAATTTGTCAAAAAATCAACTCTTTCGCCTCACCTAGTCAAACTATAATAAAAAAGTCCTTAAGACGCTTAATTTCATGAAAAGCTACAATCCTTTACGAAAAAATCTGAAAAAATTCATAATACACCGATAATTCACAATTAATCCGAATTCAGCAACAACACCATTCAAACATTCATTTTAGCCGAATTACAGCTCAAAAATTACAAACTACGGCCCTAAAAAATACAGCCCCCTTCACTATCCCGATTGGCATCATAACCACTTTCCACACCCCCAGCCACAATGTTATGTTTCACTTCTACAAATTTGTATTAATCATTTTTCTCTCAATTTCAACTTCTCATTCAAGTTCCATTCATACATCAAAATAAACTTCGTTCACTTTCCCGATGTGCCAGCTGAGCATTCATCAAAACTTCTTCCCATTTCGCATGTTCCGATCGACATCAAAACTTATTTCCATTCCGTATGTTTCACTTGCTGGCTCATTAATATCAAAACTACTTTCCATACCCGCATTCAAAATATTTCATTTCAATTACACAAATTTTTTATAAATTATTCTTCCTTTCAATTCCACCGTTCATTCATTTTCGCGTCCTCCACAATCAATCTCCATTCAAATTGTCCAAATAGAGTACCGGTACTACCGTCCCCCTTTGCTATCAGAGCTTACTTCCAAAACATAAGCTATGTATCAAATTAAATCGAATATACGTCATCATCCGCTACGCAGAACCTATCGGCACAATTTCATATCATATTCAACTCTTAGTGCAGAACCTTCGGGACGACTTTACGGAGTCGTTTCAAATTTAATAAATACTTTCAACTAATTTTCGTTATTAACATTCGAAATAAAATCGATTCGAACTCCATTCACATATCAAAAATTTTCCCATTTTAATGCCGATACGGTCATATAATTTTCATATCCGAATTTCTCATTTTTATATTTTCTGGTGCAATATTGCGCAATCGAGCCCGCACGGAATGGGCGGGGACACTTCCAGACCTTTTCACGCCGAGTCCCTAGCGAACCATATAAAAAGCCGAACACGATGAGAACAAATATATCACTAACCCATAATCAACATAAAACATTACCAACACAACCACAAAACAAAAGAACAGATACCAAATCCAATAACCAACGACACCGACAGCAAAGCCATTCAATCGACACTATAACTTAGGGTCAAGCATCGGTATTCGATGGAAAGCCCCATAGTGCATTCCGTGAGTCGGATAGAACCTCGAAAAATGTGAATATTTTTTAATCTGAGACTATGTCTCCCCCCGTTTTCGAGGATGCTGAACACGATGGCGGTGGTAAAATTGCTCTCCGAGGTCACCCAACCCCCCAAACCAAGCACTGACCATACACTTTACAGACTCGAGCTAAGTCCAGTTCCATACGTGCGCCGAGAACGTGCCCCGCACGTTCGCTGCGCCGCACGTGTCTCTATAACCGTGCGACTACAGCTGTTTCCTTGTCCGCAACCAAGTAAAAAAGAGTTTCAATCAAACTGCCATCGCGCATCAAACCAAAAATCTTAATATTCCCAATTGAAGTCTAGTTCGATACGTGCGCCGCGAACGAGCTATAACTATTTCCTTGGCCATAACCAAGTAAAAGAGTTTTCAAATTAATTATGATCTGTCCATGCGCATCAAACAAAAAGTGTTTTTTTTCAGATTTTATAAAACAATCGTGTCAATACATTTTTAAAAGCTTTTATTAAACTTGCAATGTTTGTCAGTTGGTTTAGGTCAAATTTTGCAATCAAAATTTCGATTAGTTCTAATTAAACCAGAGCGTTGAAATTTTGCACATGTGTATAAGTTCGGTGACAATACACTTTAACATTTTCAGATAAGAAAAAAACAAGATGGCGGACGAGTTTATCGTTTATGATCCGATTCGACTCAAAATCGATATCTGGGGGTTTTCGAGATCGCCAGTTATGAATTGTTGGTCAAAATTGGTGGACGACTTTTGTCATTTATGGTCCAAATCGATCAGAATCGATATCTGGGGGTTTTCGGGTCCGCCGATTACGAATTTCTAGTCAAAAATTTAGTTCAAGATGACGACTTTAAGATGGCGGACGACTTTATCGTTTATGATCCGGTTCGACTCAAAATTGATATCTGGGGGTTTTCGGGTTCGTCGATTACGAATTTCTGGTCAAAAATGTAGTTCAAGATGGCGGACGACTTTATCGTTTATGATCCGTTCCAAAATCGATATCTGGGGATTACGGCATATCACAAGACTAAAAAGTAAAAAATAAAATTATATAAAAAATATAAACTAAACTTTGAAGTAAATCAAACCCATCATTTTATTACATTATATAATTTTTTTATTGATATAAAAGCTTGTCGCTTGTCTCCTTTACACAGGAAAATCTCGAGACAAGCTTTTATATCATAAAAAATATATCATAAAAAATTATATAATGTAACAAAATGATGGGTTTGATTTACTTCAAAGTTTATTTTCTACTTTTTAGAGCATTTTTTAAATTAAAGCTTTTTTAAAAACATTTTTTTTATATTGAAACCTTAATATTTTTAACAACGAAATCTCAGTGTTAGAGAAGTATTTTAAACTTGTGTGAATTAAACATTTGAGTTAAACAGTTTTCAAATTTTATTGAGTTAAATTCTTCTTGTTCGCTATAAACCAAGTGTTTTACTTCAAGAAAGCACATACAGGGTGAAGTTTTGGACACTGCCATAGACAATAAAATTTAATTAAAGTGAATAAACTATTTCAAGTGAAGCAACCTAGTCCAGGGCTTATACAGGGTGTAGCACTTGACCCTATTCGACGCTCCCAAGGTCCCTATCAAGCTCTAAGGCTCAAAGCACTGCCGAAACATTTTTATTTTACCAAACGAGGGAGCGTTTCCGTGTTCACGAACTGCTTGGCCTCAGCCTGGCCAAGTAATGACCCCGAGTCTAACAAGGTGTGTTCTCATACAAAAATGGCAGAGAAAAATGTAATTCCCACCACGCATTAAGTGAAATTGACAGCAAGCCGCTTAATGTCAGGTACGCATAATGTTTCTTGATTTTTGGTATATTTACTAATTTTTCCATTACTTAATGTCCGTGTATTTTTGCTACTAAGATAATTTTGTAATAAAAAGCTTTGAATATCATTATTCAAATCCCGGGAATAAGGATATTTTAAATAATACAATTATTTGCAAAATACGCGACCTAGGTAGGGGTTGCTTCAGTAGTAACTAAACATAAATTGGTTGAAAAAAGGTAGGTCAATGTTATAAAAGTTAATTTTTGACAGATGATTGGAAAAAGAAAATTGGTTGTCTTTTACAATATAAGAATTTTTAATGATTTTTTAAGATAATATTATACTAAAAACTGCCGTTAAAATAACTTCACATTAAATTTGTTATAAGGTAGAGGTTGAAGCATTGATGGTAAATTAAAAATCTAAAAAAACATACGTTTGCGATGGCGAGAACATGAAACTTTCTGTGAACAATGTAAAGTGATTTTAGAGTGACAACAGTACAAAAGGACTCACCGATCGTCCTGCTGAGCCTTCGGGCATTTTCCATGCATTCTGATCCCAATTCGATGCCCTGTTGGACGACTGCCTCCCCGGACACCGACACGATCTCTGGAACGTTCATTGGATTTTTTAAATAAGGAAAAAACATCAATCCTGGCGGCATATAAACAGCATTGGGGATTTTCGCAAATATATCGACTAAAACGAAAGTAAAAAAGGAGGGAATGAAATAAAAAAGGGGTAATATTTTAACGTGGCAATCATGTATTAGAAAGAAAAACTGAAAATGAATAGTTTTGTTTTTATATAGTTTATTGACCGGCACAATGGCTCAGTGATCTAGAGCGTGTTGTGCGACAAGCATGTGTGGTCAACTTTCTAGTGTACACTGAGTTCGATCCCCAGTTCCAATACTGGCAACGTCAGTGAGTTATGGATGTATGTTTTCGTTTTCCATATGCGCACCCCCTTCCGGACTTTAAATTTGGAGATTCGCTATTATAGTGGGGCGTTTATGTTTATATCTTAATTAATCGAATCGAATGTGGACTGTATATATCGAAAAGGGCGATATAGGCAGCAGATGTCCTCCGTTAATTTTTTCTCCAGCTGCCGCACTTCTTTTACAATTAAAAAATACGTACTTTAAACGTCAAAAAGCATTTTTTTTTATTGCAACTTTTTGTGCGCAATCAATTTTCTATGATTTACTCCTTAAAGATAAAAAAAATTGAAAACATAAAACTTCAATAACTTTCGGTCAAAGGGTATATTTGAGGTTGAAAATGCAATAAACATCATTTGTCAACTAATCATTTAAGAATAAAAAAGTTCCACAGACAAATATTTGAAACAACGAATCAAACAGCAAACAATTCCGCTGGAAAACCAATTAATTAATCTATTTGACCTTCACTTAATGAAAATTCATGTTATAATTATTGAACACAGAAACAAATTTGTATATTTGATTTTCACAAAATATGTTTACACAATTGTTTGGCCACACAGTGACTTCATCAGACGAGATTAATTATTTAATATCAAACAAGGGTAGTGTTTGGAGTTAAACATTAACAAAATTAAAGCAAACACAAATTTAGTAACCGTAAGGATGTAAAATACCGGGTGTTAGAGAAGTATGGGAACGGTGGAAAACCTTGAACAGTTTGCATCAAATCGAAAAATAAAAAAATACGTGTCAAAAATTTTTCAAAAAACTATCTACTGATACCAAAAATGACCTCTCCACCCGGGTGGGCGAGGGCAACTTTAAAATTTTAAATGGAAACCTCAATTTTTTTATTGCGGAATCGGATTCTACGGCAAAAAATACGTAAATTTTATTCCGGACATTTTTTTCGATTCTTGCATGGTATCGCTGTAATCGCAAAAAATGAAAAGAAAACATTACTGTTTCATGAGTAGCGTCTTGTGCCCATAAAAAAATGTCCAATTCAAAAACTGAAAAACACCTATTTGTTATTTTTACGAAATCTATCCAATGACATTGGATTCGACTCTCCCACCCCTAACTCAGTGGGTGGGGCCGGGGCAACTTTGAAATTTGTAATGAAAATCCCTATTTTTTTATAGCGGATTCGGATTCTACGACCAAAAATACGTGAATTTTATATCTGGCATTTTCTTCGATTCTCGCAAGGTGTCGCTGCAATCGCACAAAATTGAAATAAACCTTAAGCGTCCATAAGTTTGTAAATATTTACAAACTCTAGCTACTCGTGTTGACAAAAAAACATTCAGTTTAAAAAACAATATCTGTGATATCTTGGTTTTATGAATGTTTTTTTTAAAGTGTTCTTAATAACAGTATTTGTTTTGTGAAATTTGTACGAGAACGTTCAGTTCCTTCCAACTTTTGTAGAGGCAGAAAGCATTGAAATGTACGATATAAAATTCTGCTTGGCCTCGGCCGTAAACTTCAAATTCGGCCGAGAAAGACCAACTTTACGGTCTTGATACACAAATAACTATTATGGGAGTATGAACTATATTTAATGTAACAAAAAAAACACATTATTACAAATGATTTTATTCGAACATGATCTGTCTGTATTTTAACTGTTTAACTCGGGTTTAATTAATGCCGTGTATATATTTTTAGTACCCAGTTAGTTCTTCTGGTAATATAAATAAGCCAGAAGGGTTGTGCTATGAGGAGCACATTTTTGCAAAGAATATATTAATTACTAAGTCCTTGCAAACAATAGTGCCATGAAGCCTTGTATAATATAACTACTGCCTTTCATATTTCAGGTTAGTCTTTCTCTCAGCATTTTATTATTCCTTAATGTTATTAAAGGTTCACGTGGGAGTTCCAATTTGTTTTGGATTTTTGTACAAGACTTCAGCTACATCAATTGCCGATTTTAATTAACTTACTTCACATTGTACGGCTTTTCCATAAAAAATAAATGACGCCCAACTATATTCAATTCTGTCATTATGAGTGAAGCAAGGCAAGGAAATATTATAAAAGTAAATGCTGCCTCATAAATAACATTTTATGTGGCGCAACTTAATGGAGAAATGGGAATTTTATATCCTAGATGTTGATAAATGTCCTCTTATATTTATAAGTATCTGAGAGAACAGAAGCTCTGTATTTGATGTAAAGTGTCGGTGTTCTTTTCAGCTAGCAATGTTGTACGACGTTTGCTAGATGGTTTGCAATACGCTGACCTAAGTTAAAAATATAGTCAGTCTAGAGCACAGGGATTCTTTAACATAAAAACGTTTATATCACTTCCATTTACTAGTAGCACACGCAATAGGAAAAATTTATAAGGTACTTTCAGTGAACTTAAAAAATTTAAATACGAGGACAGGGTCTAGGGCAAAACTAAAACATCGAGACTTCAAAAAAACCATTCGTGTTTAGGTGTAATAAAATCAAATGATTTTCAAAAGATTTCTAACTATATACTCGATATCCCTCCTCCCCCTTTCGAAATTTCCGAAAGTTGGACATGAGCAACAAAAAGGGCACTGTCGGAATTGTCAGGACATCTGAAAACATGCATCACATGAACTGCAAAAAAGTCCTTTAAACATCCGATGTCAACTTAAAATTCGAATTTAATAAGAAACATGATCGCTCCGATCGCCCCACCTATAACTTCTACTCCCCCTCACCCCCTGCAAATAAACAGAAAAAGCTAGTGAGAGCTTTTGAAGCGGCATTGTCAAAGAACCCACCAAATCATATCTAAACTCATCACACTTGAAATCAGCAAAAAAAAACCACTGAAGAAATTTTACGTAGCTGTCATGAAATCCGACACGTACCTGAGTTGTGTAGCACTGCATCTTAGGCATAATACTGAATATGAAGACGAATGAAAAGTCACGTATTAAAGATTCTGAGGAGAGATTTGGCACGAGCGACAGAATTTTCGAAGGTAAATTTTCACTTTCTGCAGTCAATTTTGGCGGTAAATTTATACGTCTTCCGTCCTGCCCTTAGACGGTTCCTCAGTGATTCGGTGGTACAAAAGTATCCTTACCATGTACATTGTGCATGGGGCCGCCTTGCCTGAACATAAGAATATAAAATAATTTTTAATATTCTGAAGTGTTGCTATTCAAGCATTATCAAGCTCTAGTGTAAGCGCCCGAAATTATCTGTAATATTTCTAAATACGCCTAAAAACAGGCAAGGTAACAGGTGCTATATAATCAGATTTACGAGTACTTCGCATCAAACAGACTAATTCCTGACTCTCAATGCGGTACCTCAACTGCTATAGCAAATGTTACAGATGATATCATATATGCCTATGATAATAAATTAGTTAGTGTGCTTTTGCTTCTAGATTTCTCCAAAGCTCTTGACACAATTAACCATCAACTTATATGTGCGAAACTTAAATATTTTGGTTTTAATAACGAATCTGTGTCTTTAATTAATTCTTATTTATCAGGTAGATCTCAAAGAATTTCATTTAACGAATCACTCTCTTCAAGCTTAGATATATTATCAGGAGTGTCTCAGGGATCAGTTTTGGGTCCTCTTTTATTTATTATTTATACATCTGATATCTTAATTTCTGTTAAACATTGCAAAATACAAGCTTACGCTGATGACACTCAAATGTATATTCATTTTAATCACACAAATCACCCTGAGGCATTTGAAAATATTAATAGTGACTTAGCTTTTAATTAATTTAATCAAGTGTCAAAGGAACATAACCTTAAACTTAATTCTAGTAAATCTTTCATTATGTTATTTGGAAATAAAAATAATATTAACAATTTAAAACACAACTTAAATATTAATATTGAGGGTGTATCTTTGCCTTTAGTTAATTCGATTTCCAACTTAGGTATCATTTTAGACATTAATTTACGCTTTGATGGACATATAAAAAAGTTAATGCAAAAGTCGTATTCGTCTTTAAAACTTATTTATGCCAATCGTCATATAATAAGTTTTAATGTAAAAATACTGTTATGTGAGACATTGGTTTTGACTCACTTTATTTATGCTGACTTTATATACGGACCTTGCCTAACTATATTAGATCAAAATCGGGTGCAAAAAGTTCAGAACTCTTGCTGTAGACTAATTTTTGGACTACGAAGATCTGATTCGGTGTCTGAAAAAATTAATAATCTTAAATGGTTAAGAATGTCAAACAGAGTACTACATCACCTTGGTACGTTCATACAGAATTTGCTGAATACCCCCCACTCCTCCTCTGCCCTTAAAAATAAATTTATAGCTAGATCAGCTGTTCACTCCAGGGATATTCGATATAAATTAAAATTAACTATGCCTCATCATCACACGGCCATGTATAAGCGAGGATTTTTATTTAATTTTATAAAGCTCTACAACTCATTACCTGAAAACTTAAAAAACACGGAACCAAGAAAATTCAAATTCAAATTTAAAAGTTATTTACTGAGTAAGCAGCTGCAAACATAATGTTAAGTACTTTGCTATTTAGCCTATATATGTGTACCAAACAGGGAATTTTATTAACTGTTTTTTTTCTTTGTGGAGTGGTTTTCGGGTTCTCTTCCGCGTCGACTGTCTCGGGTGCATGGTGTTTTGATCGCCTTGTCGTGGTCTTCTTCAGAGGCGAAATAAAGCCTCTGAAGAGGGCCATGACTGGTGGTCGGAGCTTCGTCTATTCGGGGTAGTCGGCGGGGGAGGGGGCCTGAGAACTACCTCGCAAATTATCAGCTCCTGAATGCTTTATAACTTAAATATTTCAATAAATTATTTGAATGTTTTTTTTTTATATTATTGCCATGCACTTTATTCAATACTTTCACGTTATGTTTAAAGGTTTAATTTTGTGGTTAAGTATGAGTAGCTTTAAGCTAGACTTCGCCACAAATGGGCTTAATTGTTATTTTTTGTGAAAATTATTGTATTTAAATTTTTTATACAATAAAGCCGAAAAATTATTCTTATTATTATTATTATTATTAAAAGCCCACATAGTCGTAAATATTGGATTATTGCACTGAATGTTTTTTTTATCTATCGTTTTGCTAAAAATTTCAATCTTGGATGGTAGTTGGAAACTGCATTGTCCGAGTCGACCTAATCCTCACCATGTGTGGTATGGACCGACAGTCTTGTTGAACTTATACACTTGTTAACCTTACATCTATAGTTATATATTTGGAATTTGCAGCTGTACAAAATTATCTGAAAAGAGCCAATGTATACCTGTACCCAAATATCCTCTCTGATCATTGTGTTTTGCTGAGTCAAATTAATCAAATTTCCCTTTCAACTTAATTAAGAAAGTGTTATTTATAATGAGTGTTAACTTGAAGACAGTGTAACGACGTCCAATCAATACCATTTAGTGTCAGCAGTACTAAAGAGTGAGTACAGATTTTGTATTTTACGTCTGACAGTCGCATCGAATTAGTATCCATTTTAGCAACAGTAGCAAAACGTCCCTCAGACGCACATAGCATGGATCGTTCACAGTATCACGGCCTAGAAGTACATTTTAAACCTTTACTTAAGCTAAGGATATACAAACAGTGTTCGATCTAGCGACACTGCCCTAGATGTTGTATAGACGGCGACATTCGATCTAGACACTTAAATGTTTGTGTGTATTCTTACCATTAGATGTTTTCAATTGTCTATGTGGTGATCAAAACCACCACATTTAAAATATCTATAGACACTTACATATTCAAAAACTTTGCACTTGGACCAGTCAATTCTGATCCGTAATCGTCATATTTTTTTAAACTTTTTACAACTATCATGATGATACAACGGCAAATTACTTGAAGATTGGTTTAAAAATTAGTCAACTAGCAGGATGGTTAATGAAAACTGATACATTTCTATAATTCTTTACACTAAATGGACGGTAATATTTTTTTTAATATAATTTTCAATATTGCTGAAAACAGACAATTCTTCCTAACATTTTTTAATATGTTTATATCCCAAATGATAATCAAATCTTGTTATCGCTTCATTAATACTATTATATTTTAATTTAACCATAAACAAATAAACTTCTTAAACTATACTTAAAACAAATAATTTATTAACGATATTCTACAATAAATTAATTTATTTAACCTTATATTGTCCACTGTAAAATTCATTATTATCCATAAATGTAATCACCGATTGTTGTAAAACATGATGTTCACTATAAACTACGTAAATGTACGTCATAAACTTGTACAAAAGCGTGCGTATGTATGATTATCGTCTATTTTTACCGTGAGTGCAGGCAGACTCGAGGACATACAACATTAATCTGATACTATCTCTATTTGGTAAATGCGAAGAGTAATAAAAGTCCATTACAGATGCAAATCCTATAAAAATATTTCCCTGTATTTTATAGCGGTAATCTGTACTTTAGGGATATTTAAATGGAAACATCCGTACTATGACAGTTCTTGAGTAAAATTCCATCTGCTTGGGTCATAAAAATTTAATTCCTAGCAAATTGTTCTCGTCTTTACCGCTGCGAACAATTGTATCTTCTATTTTTCATTTATATGTGTAACTAATCGTCATAATTTGGCCAAATATTATAGTTGCTGTGAGTCTCTGATATCTCGAAAGACTGGAAAGATATCGAATGCTATACTGGAACATTCTAGAATAATCGACACATTCGACACGGGTATATATAGAGTGGATCCAAGCGCACTGAGGAGACTTATGTATGAGAGGAACAAGTGATAAGATAAGATGGAGAACAGCAACTAGTTGTGAATTATAGTACTGAGACTATAGTAGAATAAACTTGTAATTAGTGTGTACTAATGTGGAATTATAAGGACTAGTTATTGTAATTAAGTGATTGATAAAGTAGTGGTTTATGGAAGTTCGTGTTGCAATTAATTGAACCTACGCACACCTATTGTGACATTTCGCGAAAATTTCCAGAATATTCTATTTGGAAACTAGTGCAGTTAGCTAAGTACTACCAACTGGGAAGTAGTATAGACATTAAATAAGACGTATTTTTGGCATATTGAGAAAATTTCTAGAACATTCTATTCTGGAACTTGTGGAAATATTTGACGTATACCTGATATGGACTTAGTGCTGTTTGTTATTTTTTTAATGGACACATGAAGTGTGGCTGCCAAAAAACAAACACAGGACTTCCTTGCAGAACCAAGAAAAATGATGTTAGACCAGGAAAAGAAACACCAAGATGAAAACAAGAACGAGAAAAGAAACGTCAAGAAGAAAAAGATGAACTGAGGAAAATGGTGTTAAATGAGGAAAAGAGACGGCAAGAAGGAAAGGCAGAACAGGAAAGAAAACGTCAGGAAGAAAAAGATGATCTGAGGAAAATTATGTTAGAACAGGAAAAGAGACGTCAAGAAGAAAAGGCAGAAGAGGAAAGAAAACGTCAGGAAGAAAATTAAGAACAAGAAAGACGTGAAGAAGAAAATGAAAGAAAACGTCAAAAGGAAAAACAGGAAGAATTGAGAAAAATTATGGAGGTGCAACAAGACGCTATCCTGTCGGCCACTGATGAAATCAAAAATGAAATTAAAGAGGATACAGGCAATGTAAAAGCTGAAGTCAGTGAAGTCAAAAAAAAGTTGATGATATTGAAGAGAAAGTTACTGGCGTTGAAGAGAAAGTTACGGGCGTCGAAAGGAAAGTATGTTTGGCCGAAGAAGAAGTAGTGCGACTGAAACGACAGTTGAGGGAAAGAGGAGGCCAGTTAGTAATGTCAACAGGTCCTCGATTGCAACCTCCCTCCTTTGATGGAAAAACTCCTTGGTCAACGTATAAGAAACAGTTTGAGGCAGCTGCATGCGCAAACAACTGGAGTGATGAAGACAAGGCTATGGCATTAGATCTAACATTGAGAGGGCAAGCTTTAGAATTGTTGCAGACGATCCCAGTGGCGCAGCAAAAGGATTTTAAAGTTTTAGAAGCTGCATTTGACTTAAGATTATGAGAACTTGAGGTTCCGGCTTACCCGAATGCAGCAAGACAGTTCCAGGAGCAATTGGCAGTTGACGCGTTTACTGATGGCGTAAAAGACGAGGAGATCAGGCGGGTCTTTAGACTATCTCAGCAAAGACTAGTAGCGAAGCATTGATCCATGCACTTGAGGTAGAGGCCGCCTATTGGATTCCTCAGGGAATAGAGTACGAGCTGTCTCTGTGGAAGAAGCCCAATCAGAAGAAAGAGATTCAGACACTAACTCAAGAATTTATATAAGATGTTTACTCAATTAATGACCAAGACAAGTTTCCCAGGAAAACAGAAGGAAAGAGAAAATCAGCTCCAAAAGAACTAAAGTGATGGCTATGCTAAAAGTACATACAGAAAATGGTCGCACAAGTACTGAACGAATTGAATTAACGACCAGAACCAAAACAGGGACTGCAACAGTCGAAACAGGAGCCTAATCAGCAACGAAGCAGTGAAAGGCTTACAAAAGGAATCCGCTGTTATAATTGTGACAAATTGGGGCATATCAAGAGATACTCTTACCTCTTGTACCTCTAAGGAAGTGAATGCCGAGGATGTAAAGAAACAGCAGGATATAGCAGAAGTGAAGGCGGTTAAGATTGAGGTTCCGAAGGACTGGACAAAGGAAGTTGTAAGGAAGATACAACTGAATGACGGCGAGATTGGACCATAACTGAAGGCAAAATAAAAAGGAATCCGCCCGGAATATGTTTCTAGGAAAAGTGTTGTACTGAAAGCTTTATGGGCGTAATGGGATTCCTTAGACCTGAAGATGGACTATTGTGGAGAGCATGGGAGAGCCCGGATGGGAAGGAAGTTACCATGCGTTTGGTGATATCCAAGTGCCGGGTACCAAAAATACTTCTGGAAGTGGACGAGGGAATATCTGAAGAGGATTTTGGCAAACATAAGACCTTGGTTAGAGTACGGGAACGACTCTACTGGATAAATAGTCGCCAGGATGGTTTTCCAACTAAACAGTACTGACCATAATTATAGTCAATACTGTTTAGTTGTTCATTGCTTGTCCTAAATTGTGTCGTATTTATCATTACTTAAGTTTATGTTTAATTACTACCTTTTAAGTTTTACAAGGAAAACCATAATTAAATAGTCCTGAGAAGCGTGTGTCCCTATTTTCTTTTCCTTTTTTGTGATCTTCAAATATTCTTCTTTTCTCTGTCGTAGGTTAGTTTGTAATGAATAATTTCCAGCGGAATAAGTGTTTTTGCAGTTTAATTTTATTTGAAGTAGCAGTTGGCTGTATGGCTAATGTCCGAATCTCATAAAAAAAAATAAAATTGAAACTTACGAATGACCCGTTATTATTTATATTAATTACAATTGCGGCCTATCACAACTCACTCCTCACCGCAAATTTACAAAGAATTATCTATCAAATTATCTCAATAATTACATACTTATTTCGATGCCTGAGCGTGCCGATAATTAATTACTTAACGTACATGCAGTCAACCGTAACATGATAAATACTTTTAGTCATAGATAATGCTCTTCATATACATAAAAACACGATAGCAGATAAAATACGCGAGATTGCTTTAATTTTACCGAAACCATCATCCCCGAATACTACTTTGTTCGACTATCAGTCGAGTCGTTTTACGTTAAAAAACATCGACAAAGAATTTTTTTAGCCATAACGATTTATTGAGAAAAATAATAAATAAGGCCCCCACTGCATCTAATACACTCTGTAGAATGAGTTGAATATTTCTATCCCATTGTTCCAATTGTCCTTTCGACCAGACCTTAACCTATAAATGCAAATGGAGTAGTATACTATTGATAATAAATCTCTTTCAAACTAAACTAAATATACGATTTTTATGATTTATAGTATTCATTATGTAAAGGCACTTATGAATTCGGCATTTGCTGCTATCAATAACAAACAACAAGGTTGACCAAACAATTCGTACGGGTACGCACAAAAAAATGTACTCATATTTTTTGAAATAATGTTTTTCGTAAAATAAAAAGGGCTATAATTGACTTCAATAAAACATGGGTGAACAGAAATAGTTTTTACGATGGCCCTGAAAAGCCACAAATTAAAAAAAAAAAAACGAAAGCTAGAAGTTCACATACAATAAACTTGAACCAAAACAAGTGCAAGTAGAGTAAGAGTGCTTTTTGTTTTCCGTTACATCCAAAAAATAATTATTTTGTATTAATATCGAATATGAATGTTTATTTTGATACTTTGGGGATGCTTCAACACAGGGTGATCCACGTAGGCTGATCGTTAGAAGTTTTTCAACTTGCAGTTGATTACTAATGACAATAAAGAACTTATAAATATTAATAAAGATAAAGCCGACATGTTTAGCAATTATTTCACAAATATAGGTGTCAATATGGCGAGCAAAATAACTAAAATAAACTTATCAGACAACTTCTTTATAAATGATAAAGTTAACTCGAATATATTCCTGAAGCCGATAACAATAAGTGAAGTAACTGTTCTTATATCAAATTTAAAAAATAACTGTTCACCTGGTCCAGATAAATTAACTGCTAAAACAATAAAAAACATTCATGAATATATTATCTCTCCAGTAACTTATATTATTAATATATGCTTCCAATGTGGAAAAATCCCGCAGCAGTGGAAGGATCAACTGTCACCCCCATTTTTAAATCCGATGATCCCACTAAATTAAACAATTACAGACCTATATCTGTAATTAATATTTTGCCAAGATCTTTGAGAACGCCTTGAAAACAAGACTAATTGAATTCTTTCATGTTCACAATGTCATCACTAACAGACAGTATGGATTTGTACGAAACTCGAACTCCGAAAATGCCGTTGTCGACTTTTTAGAGAAGGCAGTCGGGGCTTTGAACGAATCATCGGCGTGTATTGCAGTTTTTTTAGATCTGGCTAAAGCCTTCGACACCGTGTGTCACGAAGTATTACTCAATAAACCAAACAACTTTGGCGTCCGAGGTCTGGCGCTCGAACTTATGTCTGATTACCTAACAAACAGAACCCAAAGAGTAAAAATTGGTAATGAGGTAAGCTCCGACTCGGTCGTAAAAATAGGAGTACCACAAGGAACAGTATTAGGTCCAATATTAAACTCATCTTAAAATAGAGGGTTACTGCACTCGTCCCTTAAAAATATCCCAGACACTATATTTGATATCCTCTACGTTAATATGTATTGAAATAGGGACATATACTTCATATAGGATGATCATCAGAAGTGTAGAAACTGTCATATATTATATACATGTTTTATAATGATTTTAGAGCAAAATTAGTTATTCTTCAAATTTCGTACAGTGCCACGGTCTCTACAGCTCAATTATCTGTCAAGTAATAAACACGTACGAAATAAAAATACCATTGGAGCTTTATTACTAGCAAACCTAAATCTGCAAGAATGTTATCAGCCATAGTGGAGAGCACATTTCAACCAATTTCCATAAACAAAGCTACAAAGCAATTAATTCAGACAATGATACGAACAAGCTGTAGATTTGTTACATGCTTAATGCATATGCGACCCGCATCACACATTTGTGTTTCGCGGGTCACATATCGCCAACATTCGCGAGCCGAGTTTTGGCTATCTCCGCTAAAGGCGGTCGCGTGCTTCCAGCTGGTGGAAACGGACTGGAGTAAAAGGTAGAAGGTGAGAAGGGTTAGCTTCGTGTACGCTGCCGATAATTCCTAAAAGCTTGTTTATTTGAGCCATCTTAATGGATTTTGGATTATCGGCAACGGTAAAATTTCCTTCGTTTTAAGTTGTTGCTGTTCATCAGAATATTTCGTTGCTACGGAGGGACTTTTAATCCGCATCTGTGCGGGATTTATGTGTGCACACGTGAGTAACCTTATTATCACCATCTTTTTGACCTTACCTACATATTTCAAAAACTTATAGGCGGGTTGGCCACTTTCCTTTGGGAGTATCTTTGCTAGAGAGGCGGACTTGACCCTGTCAATTAAGCTGCAGCATCGTACAAGAATTTTGGTGGATTGTATCCCTCAACAAGTCAGAGATAAATTATTTCTTTTGTGGACTATATCTGTTTTCAATCGCTCTCATTAGGCACGTTTTACGTGCATTTCCGACATACAAATTAAATGGGTATATCTTAGGGTCCACGAACTGGGTTAGAACGTTCCACGGACACGGTTAGAAACGTTCCATGGACTAGATTAGAACATTCCATGGTCTAGGTTAGAAAGTTCCACGGACTAGGCTGAAACGTTCCTCGGTTTAGGGAGGCTATAAGCCCACCACCATCGTCTGGCCATCGAAGTCACCACCGTAGGGCTGCAGCCTCATCACTAGTTGACGTCTAGGTATCGTACCAATTTTTTTTGATAAGTGTTACTGTATCCTCTACCAAGAAACCACCTTCAGTGGTTCTGGGTAATGATATTTGTTTTCTTTTAACTTACACTTGTATATATAAACAAAGATTTTATTCACTTATATTGATTTAGCAAGTTCTCTAATGTAACCTATCGCGGCCAAATTTATTTTAGTCAATCATCACGCTTGTGAGTCAAGTGTAGCTACACGAGGGGTATTTACTTTAATTTTATGTTGTAACATATCTATCAGAATATAGCTACATAACAACACATCGCCGAGCTCATATTAGAGAACCATAAGCTGTAAATACTTTAATATACCTAGTACATTTCATGTTGAAAAATGTATTATTATTTCATCAGCGACCATTAGGAAAGGAACCCCCAGTGATTTTCTGTTAAATAAGTAAACTAATCACTGCTAATAGTTTATGTAAGAGGTAGCAGTGGCTTCTAATAGTTTATGTTAAACTTGGGCTTAACACTCTGAGATTTCTGAGCTAGTAAAATTTTATCGTGGGCACGTACGTCACTTATCCGGGCTAGGTAGCATCTGCGATCTGCTACTTCACAGCAGCCCAAGTGTTTTTGTATTATCTTGCAACCTCTATCGTCTCACAGTCAAGGGGGAAAAACCAGGTAGAAGATTATAAACTTAATTTGAATTATACTAAATGATCCGATAGAAATATTGTGCGTAAATATTTAAAATTGTAAAGTTTATTACAGATAATCAAAACTTAAAACATATCATCGAAATGTAAAAAATGTGGCGAAAACCTTATAATGAAATGCGATTTTCTTGCGATTAATATATAACCTATACAATATGGTAGATCTTTCAAAGCAGAAAGCATAGCGCGTAAAATAAAAAATATAATCCAATGCCATTTTGCCCTTCGCTGGAGTCCCTAGGGGTCCAACCTATGACCAATTTTGTTTCTGATTATTAATTAATGACACATTAACAGACCTGTAATGTAAGGCACTATTATTTGCGAAAATACAGGATTGCGGACTGCCAAAAACAGCCATGTGTAAATGAATGAAGCATATATGAAATTGAAGTGAAACAAATAAAATAAGTTTTGAGAAAACGTACTGTACGAACTTTAACCACAGAAAAATATATTATAACTACATATGTTAATCAAAATCAAATTTACGGACGAAATAAATTAACTCGGTTTTACGCGAGACAGTGAAAATGAATGATCACGAAACAAAATTAATCTATTATAAAATAGGCAGTATTGGCATAAACTTATTCAATTTTAATTTGCCATTACAATGTAAATCTATAAATTATTCTGTTAATTATGTGCGTGACACTATAAGTTCATTATCCATTTATTGTATACCTCGTATATATTTCCATACATGTAAACATGTTTTTGAAATAAAGTGTACTAGTCTAAATACAAGACAACGCACATATTATATAACGGGTAAGGCAGAATGAAATATTTTAAAGTGAGCTGTTTTATTAATGGTTACTTTTTTAATCAAAAATTAAACACAAGTATGGAAATAACATAAACAGAATCTTAAAGCTGTGTATTTGACATACACAGCAAATAAGAGTTCTTCTAAAAAAGCTTTGAAAACGGAAAGAGAATACTTTCCGAAGCGTCAGCAAAATACATTATTTCTGTGTTTATTCCGATTTATATTATTTGTAAAACCTCTGACTATTCCTTTGACGTACACGTCACGAGCGCAGAGGGTTTTTTCCAATAATTCTATTATTTTGTAGATTCGGTGATTTGTTTTTGAAGAGGTTAATAATACATGTGGAAATAGGAAAGAATATTCGTAGAATGCCACAAATAACTTTCTCAGACAATATTTAAACACAAGGTACTTAAGCAAACGAGGAAATTTTATATTTTAAATTACATCACTCAAATGACCTCCTCCTCGCCCAGTACGACAGTTTTTCATCACCCGTTCCAACATTTCAGTTGGGAATGCGTTCATCTCTAGCCGAATAGTATATTTTAGTTTATTTCACAAGCTAAACTGACAAACACCTTGACAACTATCTTAAATTTCCATTTATCGCGAAAACATCTCATTGTATTATGACATGAATTAACTTTGAAAATCGGGGCGAGCGTGGGTGCGTCTTTATTATGTACATACTTCGATATGCGATGTAAAGCAACGTCAGGCGCAGTTAGTAGTTGGATGGGTGACCGTTCCAACTGTTATAGTACATTCCCTATACTATAAGAAAATGAGTCACAAAAAATGCTATCACTTTCGATCTTATCAACCACCTCGAACTGTCAAAACACAAAAAAAGTAACCATCATTTTTGTTTCACCAAAAAACTACATTTCCACAGAGAAAATCCGAAAAAATTAATAGGCAACCGATAATTCACAAATAATCAAATTCTACCTGAAAAATCATCAAAAAGTTCTAAACAGTAATTTTACAGCCCCAACATCAAAATTTAACCACCGTAAAAATACCAACCCCGTATAACATGAGATCACCTTCAATAAACTCTCCAAACCGCAGGTCAGAATATTTTTAGTTCCCCTCCAGAAAACTTTACTTTCCGATTGCCCCTCGTATATAACGTCCGTCACTCCATTTTTATAAGTATTACTTTTCGACGCCCCTGTATGCGACATTCGTCGCCTTTCCCCATTCTTCAACCACGTCTCTTTCCCACACTTTCTCATCGCTCCCTGTATACAGCCTTTGCAACCTTTTCGATTTAAGTAACTTCTCATCGTCCCCTGTATACAGCAGTCGCACGCATTCACAAACCCTAGTTAATCTTTACCATCTTCAACTTTTTCATCGCCCCTGTATACGGCAATCATGGTCAATCCCCGTTATTCTCACTTTCTATTCACCCCCGTATACAGTACCCGCTTTCTTTCAAACATCTGATCCGATCCAGATCCTCTTACTTTCTCATCGCCCCCCGTATACAACATCTGTAACTTCTTAAAACATTATTTCGGTTCGCTTCGTCCCGCCTGCCTACACGGGTATCCAAATTGTATCCACTTTAATAGTACGTGCGTGGATTTAACGCTACGCTACGGGGTCGTACGATATGTTCTCCCATTTTTCCGTCAGAAGATCTTCAATAACTTTTTTCTCAAAATCGATTCGACCATAAACCATACACCAAAAAATTCGTCTTTTTATGCCCTACACAGTTATACAGGTTTCATCCCGAAATTTCCACTTTTTTACATTATTTCGCAACATTGCACAACATTCCACAATGATGACTCAGCCTCGCCCGCACGGAGCGATTTCGTGCCTTTCCAGCTCTTTTAAAACGGGATGCGAGACTCACGGGGCGCGCCAAACGCAACCAAACTGAAACATATAAAAGCCCCCTCGTACACAGCGACGGCAAGAGTGCTACGCCAGAAGTAATAGTGTCTAAAAGTCTCGCGAGTGAAATAGTGACTTCCCATTTCGCGGATAGCTTTCTATTTCCCCGGCTTCATTCCAAACTCCGTGCTTCATCTTCCTCGGCGACACCAAGAGAAAAACCGTATTCCTTTAAACTTTAATTTGCCTTAGCGCATAAATTCATGTCGCACCTAGTGCCCCTTCATTTCTATACTCCTAATTTTCAAATCTATTCTGCCCTCGCGCATCGCACCTAGTGCCCAACTTTTCAATAAATAATAAAAGTGATTTTTAGTTAAAATAACGAAACCCCGATACGATTCTACGGCCAGAATTGTCAGTGTCGAAGAGTTACTGAATTTTGGGAACTGTAACAAAATAGAAATAAAGTTATAAAAATTAAACCGACGCCGATCTTTCATTTGTTTAAATGAAAACAGTCAATCTCGTTAAAAACAAGTGCTTTTCTTCCAGTCACCACATACAGGGTGACTCAGAAGTATTATAAAAAATTTACAAAAATTTAAGAAAGTGAATTCTAACTTTTTAGTGGAACTTTAACGTTTCCAAAGCACAATTTGCTTAATACACAGGGTGTGAAGTCCCCTCAGACAATTTTAAAATACAGTGAACAAACGGTACCTTTGAATTTAGAGTCAGTGTGTGCTTTTAGCCCTGTCCAACACCTTCGAGGGCAACAATACTTTTTATTTTCCAAAAAAGTGAGGCGAGTTGGTGTTCATGGCGCCCAACGTGGGGCATCAAATTTAAACCAGAGGCAAGTTGGTGTTCACAACGAAGACCGCGTCCTCGCCTCACACATCCTCCAGCGGCTTGTATATCAGAGTATGCACGGAAGCTATACAACCTTAGGTGAGGGTTGTATAGGGGATATACCATCCTTCGGAGGGGATGTAAAGCCATCGATCCCTTATCTATTAAATGTTAGGCAAGTAAAAGATCGCAAAAAAGAGGTTCGGCAAAATTCCTGGTGGGGGGTAGCTCGTCTACAGGCGTGGGTGTTAGGCCTCAGACGTTAAATAAATGTATTAAAAAAAACTTTGAAAATCGCCCCCTGCAATCTCCTCAAATTTTGAGAATTTAAGTATCATACAGCAGCTACACAGCTGTTTCCAACGTCGTTTGCCTCCAGAGCGACGGAACCTTGTACAACTTGAAGTATAGGCTGCCATGAAGTACGTATTTTCTTTTTTCGAAGAAAATGAGCACGGATGCCAATTTTCGTTCAAGGCTCAACTTATCGCTAAATTTGGTGATGGCATTATTATTTCACAAACCACCAACAAACCTGTTGTCGTTTCTTTCCGTAGCTGAGGAGAAAACATTCGACTGATGTATTTTACGGGAAAAAATAAGAAGAGCAGGAAGAACGAAAGACAGCAGCTGGCATAATTTTGGAAGACATCAGGTTTATGACACACACAAAAGTATCCTCCTTCTGACGATTTTTCCGTGATGTAGACTGATTGATGTTAGTACTTTTTGTGAAAGACAGAATATCTTTGGCGCACTGCATAATTTCAGCCGCTAGGCCCAGATCTTTCCTTTCTCCCGTAGAAATTGGTGTCTCAACGTTCATCTATAAAAACTTCGGATCGCGGCGATTAATCGATTCTCTGGCATCTCTCAGCTTTTGTGCTTCTTACGCCGAAGTGAATACTTTTGAACTGTCTTCTATAATGCGCGACCCCTTGGAAGAAAGCAGAAATTCTTTCTCCCAATTCGTGTATGATAATATTAATTTTAATACGCAAACACTTGATGGCTTTTAGACATTCCATGCTATTATGAGTGGCATCCAGTGCATCACCCCTAAAACCGCGATTTATCCTGACCAGCGCATTGCCAGATTGACTAAAAAACCCGCTGCCGCTGAAGTCGGAAAGCTTGGTGCAGTTCTCTTGAGATCGTCCGAGAAAAGACAAGAATCAGGTTTATCAAGTGTGAAAATTGTGAATGTTGAAAAAATTAAAAGCGTATCAAAACAAGCTTTACGGTTAAGTTATGATTTAATGTAGTTACTTGAAAGATGGTTGTAGGAGTGGCTTCATGGAAGAAATGACGAATCATCTCCCTCGCAAACATTGCTGATAATTTGTAAATAGTTTTTCATTTCTTTTTTTAAATTAAATACACAATGCAAACAACAAATGCATGTCTGTTCCCCTTTTTATTCATTTTCAGTTAGATTTGGGCAAAAACTAGGCTAAGAACTATTAAATCATGCTGCAACCGACTTGTAACATTATTGCATGTATGTATTTTATTTGTTTTCCACCACAAATTTCAAAATTTAAATTTTTAGCTTATAGTCCAAGATTCCAGAACCTCCAGACCTACGTCATTTTAGCAAAGCTAAGATCACCGCAATAAATGTGTAATATGTAGGTAAAAACATATTGCGTACTTGCTAGTTTGAAATGGGGCCCTTTGACAGATAATAGGTACTGAAAGTAAATACAAAATCTCACTTTTACGTTCATATACCAAAAACTATGTAATTTCATTAACAGCCGACAGTGGTGTAGTGGTTGATTTACCCGATTCTCACGCGTGAGATTGAGGGTTCGAACCAAGTCTTTGCATATTTTTTCTGAATTTTGTACAAGATGTATTTCGGCTCGATTAGCAACTAAAATACATAATACGAACATTTCTTTATAGAGTAAGATCCCGGAGCCCCCAGTGCTATGTCATTTCAGCAAAGCTAAGATTTTCACACTAAATGTCTAATATGTAGGTAAAAACGCATACGTACTTGCTTTTACGTTAAAGTAGCATAGCTGGTTTTTATATGTTTTACACAATATTATTGAGAACCAACCAGATGCTTTCCGTGGGCCCTAACTTCCGCCAGACGCTGTAAAGCTGGAAAAAAAATTGGGGTACCTACCAAAATCCTCAAAATTTGAGGGGGTTGCGGGGGGAATTTTTGGTGGGAAGTTAAAAATTCGGATTCGGCACTCCAAAAAACGCAAGGTAAGCCTATTTCCAGAATTACCATGAATTTTTCCTAGTAAGGCCCTATATGGGCTCTAATGCCTGGATTAGAATCTCGTTGAAGTTTTAGTATGATTATTATTTGACCAATTGACAAAAATTTCCTTAAGCCCAACCTCCAATAATGGGCGACTTTCAAGAAAATCAAATTCGAGTCGGTCCTAATAGGAGAGAAACATACGTAGGTTCATAGTACGAAGTGAACTAAACTTTTTGTATTTGTATTTTGATAATGATATGTACATCATAAGCATATCTAGGACTTAAAATAAAAACAACTGACACAACGAGAAATTTTGATTTAACACAAAATATGAGATAAATGGAAAAATGCCTCGGGTAGGATTATGTTGTGGTCTATTAAATAATGTTTTCCAAAAGCGACGTACTTGGATATTTTATTTTGAAGATATGTTTACAATGGATTCATAAATATTGAAATTGTTTTGTATTTGACGTTAACTTGAAGTTCATTTATTTTCCCCCGTCATATTAGGTGCGTAAACACGAGTTCATTGTTCCTACTCTGTTAGGTTAACGCTAGATTTTAATAGTGTAACTAAAATGTAAACAAAATAAAACCGACTTACCTTGTGAGGACACATTGTTGGAGGGTCCCGGCCTTTGATGGTAAATACCATTAACTGGGTGCGCCGTATTCTAAAATCAAATAATAATTGTAATTATAATTAGAAAAGGTAAGAATTATTGTAATAAAGCAATAAGGGACAAGGTTAAAGTTAAATGAAAAAAAATTAATGTACATGATAATATTCTTACACATGTCTGTAGTCTATACAGTGAAAAATATATTGAGTGGGAATCAGATAAAAGTATGTTTAAAATTTTTTTCCAAAAGACTGAACACTAATTTGCTGTAGGTTTCGCTAACCAGGTTGGCATTATGTTGAAATGATAAGAAATCAAAGTTTATAGGAATACTCAAATTGTGAAACTCTTTCATTTTCTCAATTCAAACTCGAACTCCAAATACTAACTTCGCTAAGTTAACTTTGTGAAACGACAGATTTTTGGATAGTTGGTATAGGTTACTGAATTTTTGACTAAGTTTAACATATATTTCAATGAATATTTTGGAGAGTTAATTGGATTATCGATTATATTTTTTTCATATTTTTTTATGTAGAACCACCCTTAGAAATTAATGACAGTATACCTGAAACAACCTGTACATCAAATTTAAATAGCAAGTTATCGTCCCAGAGAAATTGGATAAGACTTTATACTCTTTTAAATAATAGACACGTGCGTAACAGGGTAATGTTAATTTTATTGTAGACGATTTGAACGTCGTGTAAATACAGCACCAATCTATTTGTATATTCCTTTTTAGTCATTTTGATACAGTTTGGACTTTGAATGTTTACAAGTAATTTAATATAGGATTTTGGTTACGATACTACCCTGACGATTCCATATATTCCTAATTATATCTGACAAAGTTCCTATTCTATTGGTACATTCGAGATTTGGAAGTTTTATGAAAATTTATATAAAACATTGGACTGACATGAAGTCTAGAGCTGCCTGTATTCCTTTTTGAGTAAATGTGTATGTTGTACTTATTATTTTGTTTGAAACAGTTTTTCTTACCGTATAATTGTTTTAAATTAGTAATTTGTTTTTCCCAGCATAGAACACTCTAGACAATTTATTGCATAGTGTACATTAATATTCTATTTGTGTATATATTATCTGTAATAAATTGTATTTTTAGTACTGCTTTCTGTTATTGTTTCTGACTCACTAAAAGTATTAATAAGATCTGGGATCTCACATATCTTGTGTACTTTAGATCGTAATAAAATATCAGATACATTGTTAGTTTTATTTTAGTTTAACGATTCCCTGATGATGCAATGTAGCTGGAAAAACGTGCGTCGATTTTTTTTACAGATTTTGTGTATATGTGACTTATTAAATGCTTTTCAATGAATTGAAGTATTAATCGAACTGGTAACTGCGATTCAGCTAAAAGAGCCAATCAGTGCATGTAATTACCAGTCAATGGATACTCCTGAAGTTGAAACGATATTGCTGGCGACTGACGCAAGAAAAAATTTTTAGGTGACGAAAAATTTGAATCACCCTGTAGATTATAATTTTCCGATATTATGTTGAAAACGCTTTGTACTTTTTTGCCAAGCAATGACTATATAATTTGTGGAATGCCCGGGTAGTAACCTGTCTAGTGTGAATTATTACTATACATAAAAAATTAAATGAGTTCCGGTTTTATGTTCATTTAATGGGCTGTAATACGGCAGTAAATTAATGTAAAACATCGTATATTTAGAGAATTTTTTGCATTATGTGCAAAGCTGTTTTACTAGCAAAAAGTACTGAATATTTCGTTCGTCGGGGCTAGGTGTGCCGAGGTCTGGATACGTCCCCCGCCATACCGTGCGGGCAACGATTGCGCAATATTTCACAATATTGCATCATCCAATGAAAAAAGTGAGAAATTATGATATGAAAATTATATGACTGTATCGGCGTTGAAATGGGCGGATTCTTTGATATATGAATGAAGTTCGGATCGGCTTTAGTTTGGGAGTTATTAATGAAAATAAGTTGAAGAAATTAAGTAAACTTGGAATGACCCCGTAAAGTCATCCCGAAGGTCTCTGCATAGAGAGTTGAATATAATATGAAATTGTGCCGTTGGTCAGCGGTGAACGAAAGGTAGTGAGTTTTGATAACAGAAGGGGGTGTGAATATGATGCTAATCCATTGAGAACTTGAATGAGGCGTGATTTAATATACAGGGTGTTGCATCATGAGAGGGACATAGCTTAATAGGAGGTAGAGAACATCAGTGGTAACCGGAACCTCCCATAGAAATGTCTCATTGGGCCTTCATTACGAAGTTACAGGGTGTTAAATAATTTTTTTGTCATAACTTTGACAGGGAATGAAATAACGGATTCATATTTGGTACGGCTAATGTACTAACGAGCCCCAAGAGGTACATGTATAAAAAAAAATATATCCAGGTCCGGACTCACTATAATTTATGTTTCTTCTTTGCATCAATAAAACATCACCCTGTATATATTTTTTTGAAATTTCGATACGATATTCGAAAAGAGCAAGAAAAAACAAACAAAATGGCCTATTTCATTTTTTTGTTACACCTTCGTGGTTATTTAAATACGTTGTTAAATGTGCAAGAAAATGGATTACAGAACCCTATTAAATGAGAGGCACGTGAAATAAATAGTTTTATAACTAAAATTTGCAAAAATTCTATTGAGCCTAGGTGGTCTGGGTGAATCCTAATTCCGGCACGTTTTAAAGGTCCATTTTGGTAAAAAACTGTGGTCCTAATAAGTAATCGGGTATGAAATAACAAAATTTTTAATCAATCACAGTAGGCTTGTTCAAAGAATAAAAGTGACAGATAATTTAAACCATTTAGGCCTAAGCAACCAGTTACTTTGATCAAGAAAATCATCAACATTTTATACTTAATAAAAATTGGAAAAGAGAACAAACTAAAATCTAAATAAATGAAATATTTTCCATTCAATTAACAATAAATAACAAAACAATAACTAAATGTGTTTAAAAATAAAACGTAATTGACACTAAAGTAAATTTTCAAAATGTCCTCCCCCACATTCTGTGCATTTTCTTGCGCGTTTAGAAAGGTCACCAATTGCTCGACGTATCATTTCTGGATTATTCCGTATTTCGTCGCAGGTTGTAACGATGCGCTGGATTAAATGTTGTCTACTTTCAATTTCAATGCTATAAACCTCGTTTTTTAAGTGGCCCCATAAAAAGTAATCACAAGGGTTACAATCAGGAGATGTTGGTGGCCATTCATGTGGACCCCCGCGTCCAATCCATCTATTAGGATACACATTGTTTAAGTGTTCTCTTACTTGAAGGTTAAAATGTGGTGGGGCCCCATCATGCTGAAACAACATGCCTCTTATACCGATATTTTCTAACATATTCGGTAAAATGTTTTGAAGAAAATCAAAGTAAATTTCACCATTCAATCTTTCTTCAAAAAAATGTGGCCCTATCAAATGTCTATTCACAAGTCCGACCCAAACATTTACAGAAAACTTGTGTTGCGAACGGCGTTGGCGTACTGCATGTGGGTTTTCCTGTGCCCATTTATGATTATTTCGTGAATTGTTTACTCCATCCCTTGTAAATTGTGCCTCATCCGTAAATAAGGTTCTGTAAATGACTGGGCGATGGTTAGACAACCAATGACAAAATGCCAGGCGGGGGATATCGTCGCCTTGTTGAAGACGCTGTACCTGCTGGATATGATATGGATGGTAACGTTCTCTTTTTAGGGTTCTCCATACTCGCCAATGAGGAATACCAGTTGCCAAACTGATTCGTCTAGTGCTCATATTTGGGTTTTCTTGAACTACGTTTATAATATTGTTTTGTTCCTGCACACCTTGTTGTAAAACACGCTCCACAACTGCAGAAGTAGGAAACTTTCCGTGTTGTCTTGCATACTGGAACACCGTACTAAAGGTTTTATGATTAGGGCATCGACGACCAGGAAAACGCAGCCGATATTCTCTTTCCGCCGACCTACCATTTCCATTACAGAAACCATAGATGAATATTATGTCAGCATATTCCACGTTTGTAAATTTTACTGGCATAGTTAAAATATTTTCACAAGTTTTCACTAACTAAATGCGGATTATTGACACATTAAATTACTAACAAACAATTATTCAACTGTTTAGGAGATTTCTTTTTATTATCTGTCACTTTGAACAAGCCTACTGTGATTGATTAAAAATTTTGTTATTTCATACCCGATTACTTATTAGGACCACAGTTTTTTACCAAAATGGACCTTTAAAACGTGCCGGAATTAGGATTCACCCAGACCACCTAGGCTCAATAGAATTTTTGCAAATTTTAGTTATAAAACTATTTATTTCACGTGCCTCTCAGTTAATAGGGTTCTGTAATCCATTTTCTTGCACATTTAACAACGTATTTAAATAACCACGAAGGTGTAACAAAAAAATGAAATAGGCCATTTTGTTTGTTTTTTCTTGCTCTTTTCGAATATCGTATCGAAATTTCAAAAAAATATATACAGGGTGATGTTTTATTGATGCAAAAAGAAACATAAATTATAGTGAGTCCGGACCTGGATATATTTTTTTTTATACATGTACCTCTTGGGGCTCGTTAGTACATTAGCCGTACCAAATATGAATCCGTTATTTCATTCCCTGTCAAAGTTATGACAAAAAACAGGTTTGGCCAAAAATTATTTAATACCCTGTAACTTCGTAATGAAGGCCCAATCAGACATTTCTATGGGAGGTTCCGGTTACCACTGATGTTCTCTACCTCCTATTAAGCTATGTCCCTCTCATGATGCAACACCCTGTATGAATGAAAAATTGAATTGGAAGTTGAGATAAAGTAAAAATAATGTTATATTTGTGGAAGCGAAATAAAATAATTTGAATGGGGGCGTGGAAAGTAGCTTTGATATTGTCGGTGGCCGTATGGGGGCGGTATTTGTTAGGTCGCTCTATTGTATATAACGATTGGCTCGTAAAATGACTAATTGGAATGTTAAAGGTTTGCTATCGGTGAATTTGTGTGAATGAATTATCGAAGATTAGTGAATTTTTCAGATTTTGTTGATTTTAAATGTAGTTTTTTGACAACTAGATGACTTTTCTCCATGGTTTGGTATGGTGAATTTATTATTTTAATTATTTTGATAATTTAGCAATTTTTTGTTATTATTTTTTCGCGTATACATGAAATGTACTATAACACTTGAAATAGTCACTTATCTAAGTACTAACCGCGCCTAACGTTGCTTTACATCGCAATCGAAACATGTATATAGTAAAGCCTATGCTCGCCCCTCCATAAGTTTTTATTAAATAAAATAAAAATAAGTTTTTTATTTCATTATTACTAAATTCCTGCTATGGTTGCACCGGAAAAAATGCAAGGAATATATTTTTATTCAATACTGTTTAATAAAATACAGTGGCGGGCGCTTTAAAATTGTAATATTTTCTGAGAACGAGGGATCTCTACGACGCTCATGGTCAGGGGTAACAGACTTAACCGACATAATAAAAAACTGTTGTACACAATGGTGGTCAGGCCGTCCATCACGTACATGGCGCCGGTGTGACGTTACCGATTTTCCGGCAAACCCTGTAGCCAAACTTCACCAACTATAACCTCAACTTACCCTATCCACCTTTACTAATATTTCATACCTTTCATATCTTTAAATCTTTCCTGTCCCCCTCTTCCTTTATGTTTGTAATCTTTTGTCGCGTTTATTTTTTCTTGCTTTCTTTTTGTACATTTTTGTCTCTAAATTCATTTCTCATCGCACATTTTTACAAAATCAAAACCTTGTGAAATCAAAATTTTTAAAATCAAAGTTTAGGCCCGCCTTTGCGCAGCCCGGAATTTAAACACCTCGCGGAAGGCTCCTCGTTTGGATTGAGGTGCCTGCGTCAGCTACGAAATTTTTTTAAAAAGTGATAAGTGAACAAGTTTTCTAAAAAAATGTGTAGTTTTAAGTGTTGTTAAATCTTTTATGTTAGATGTAAGTAGATTGTAGATTGTAGATAAGTAATTTTAATACCTTTTTAATCTGTTTGTCTCAGAAGGAGTCTAGGTTTAAATTTTTAATTGTTTTTTAACCGAACCAGACCCGTTCCGCCCGACCCTGCAATCCGCCATCGTGTAGCGCGGTGGTTGCACGGTCGGTCCCGGGATGGGTTCTGGGGAGGTACGTATTATATTATAATGTTAATAAAGTTTTGTTGAGTTGAGTTGAGGGATCTCTACGATGCATTTTAAGGACGCTCTATAACACTCGCGAACAACCACCTAAAAAAAATTGATTCTTATGTAAATCGATCTGGCGGATCCGATTTTGGAGTTCGCCAGACAATCCGGAATTGCGAAACTGGTCAAATCGGCAATTTTCGAAATATCTCTAATTTTATGGACATTTTTTAATTTTCACTTATTACCCTATATCTCCCTTAGTTTAAGTCCGATTAAATCGACATTTTTAGAAGAGCCAATTTAGACCTTCCTTATCATGACTGACATGACAGAAATGCCAACAAATTTACGTGTCACCAGTAATATATTTTTTTTAAAGTTGATGACATAAAATTTGTTAAAAATGCAGCAGCAAATACTCGATTGAGAAAACTATTTTGTTTTTAAAGATAGATGTGTATAGTAACGAACAAAGTTGTACCCAAAGAACCAAGGAAACTTTTTTATTTTGGTGATTTTTTTGATAACTGGCTTGGTTTTTAACATAACGATGCCGCAATATAGAAAAAAATTATGCCGGCCGCGGACGGTCATGTACTGCACAAGCGGTAACGCCATGCGTAGCTTGAGAGCGCCAGGATTTGTATTGTACTAATAATAACCTATTTAATAATAGTGAGTTTATTTTGAAGTAAATTTTAATTTTGAAAAAGGAGAAAAATATAAAATATAAAGTATTAAATTTTGATAAAGGCAATTTAGATATATTTGTACAAATAACTTGTACTTGCAGTTGGCTGTAATTTCTAAGAAGCTTGGCTTTGCTTCATTTAGTGTCATCCTTGGTATAGTCTAAGGCAACGCTTCCCGGCAAATAAAAAATGCAACAGAAACTTTACGACCTCATTAAAATACCATCACTCTTTGTGCCGTCTCGACCGCAAATTGGCTCACTTACCTTTATAGGCTTTTACTGTGCGTCGGGTTGTTTGATGACAGGCATGCCGCATGGCCCGCGGCGATAATAATTATGTAAAGTTTTTGTTGCGTTTTTTGAGTGTAGGGAATAAATAAACTGAACTATACAAGAATATTGTTTTCGATGTACTAACTAAAATCTGTAGGTTTTGGAACTTGAGGTTGAATTTTACTAGCGCTTTTATAGATCGCGCATTGCGAAAACGCCCTTTTTACATACAATGGAAATGCATTTTCTATTGGAGGCTAATCTCTAAAATGAAATACCATCGATTATAGTTAATAATACACTTCAGTGATCAAGGTTTCAAATTTAATATATTTAGGTACTTTTAAAAAATAGAATAAGAAAGACAACCATACAAATTAATGTTACCCACCTAATGTCAGTTTTACAATTTGGAAATATATGCGCTCGCAATTCATCCATACTTCCCATAAAATTTGGCCGGCCGTACAAATTTTTAAAAAATGCTCTACAACTTGTTCATAGAATTTCCGATATTTGGTACCCATTAATACTTAAAGATCCAAAGTGAATCAGGTCTAAACATGCTTAATTAGAAATTGCAATTTTTAGAGCTTTTCCTTTGCCCTTTCGGAATGGGAAACTCACCGAATCGCATCCACTTAGCAATGCTAATAAAATACCAGCTAAGTTTCTTCTGATAGGTATTGGCTAATGATTGAATTATGATGTGATATGGTACAAACTTCTTATTATTTTGCATCCATATTTCTGTCAGTATAATAAGAGGAGTAGTACATTGATAATAAAATCGAGGCAAGAATTCAAGCGATGCACGTCACGAGTGATCTTATTAAAGAAATGTTAATACTGACATAATTTTTAATCATTAATTACGTTAAAAAGAGTAATTCTTGACACCCGGTTATTAAGCTTTTTTCAGAAATAGGTACAGTTTAATGGGGCTTCATGATTCTTAGCAATATTGTCTTATTAACAGAATCGATCTGTGACGTGCATCGCTTGAATTCTTGCCTCGACTATACAAAAGTGTCTGTATCTGTAGCATAGATTACAAATCGTTTATACCTGTTTTTTTTTTTTTTATACATTTATTTAACGTCGGCCTATTTCCGCTACTGAGGCCTAACACCGACGCCTGTAGACGAGCTACCCCCAACCAGGAATTTTGCCGAACCTCTTCCCTTAAGAAGAGTAGGGATCTTTTACTTGCCTAACATTTAATAGACAAGGGACGGACGGCTTTACATCCCCTCCGAAGGATGGTATATCTCCTATACAACCCTCGCCTAAGGTTGTATAGCTTCCGCGCATACACTGATATACAAGCCGCTGGAAGATGTGTGAGGCGAGAACGCGGTTTCCTTTGGAATGGTCACCATCCAAGTACTAACTGCGCCTGTCGTTGCTTTACATCGCATACCGAAGGATGTACATAGTAAAGACGCACCTACGCTCGCCCCTTACCTGTTTTTAAAATGATCAATAATAGAAAACATTCTAGTATCAACTTCCTCATATTCTGTAAATTCTAATTCCGTGGCCACATAAGTATCAAATTTGGAGCATATAATTGTTTTGCAATTTTCTTCTGCTATGCCAGCTAATAATATATTTAGACCTTCTACAAGCCAACCCAATCTTATATATTGCGACGCGACGTGGCGGTCAAAGTGTTATATTGCAGCACCGTTTTCTTGAAAACCAAGTAAGTTATCAAAAAAATCACCAAAATAAAAAAGTTTCTTTGGTTCTTTGACTACAACTTTGCCGCTTACTATACACATCTATCTTTAAAAACAAAAAAGTTTTCTCGATCGAGTATTTGTTGCTGCATTTTTAACAAATTTCGTGTCATCAACTTCTTAAAGAAATATTAATGGTGACATGTAAATTTTTTGCATTTCTGTCATATCAGTCATGACAACAAAGGTCTAGATTGGCTCTTCTAAAAATTTCAATTTAATCGGACTAAGGGAGATATAGGGTGTTAAGTAAAAATTAAAAATATTCCACAAAATTTGAGATTTCCAAAATCGAATCCGCATGGTCGATTTACATAAGAATGAATTTTTTGTAGGTGGTTCTTCGCGAGGGTGTATCTTAGACATTGCTCGTTCTCAGACTAATGTAATTTCTGGTTTAACCGGAAGTTGCAAAAAAAGTTTTATTGCCACGTTATTCACATTACCTTTCTATGAAGAAACTTTCAAACGAGCCTCAAATTTAATGTAAGAATCTTACGGCGATTTCAGTTTTTTCAAAAATTAAATGTTTTAAACTCAAATTTCCCTAAAACGGTTGGGTTTTCGTTTTTTTTTCTATACAACAAAATCTAATATAAATTAAATTCTCATATACATAGATAACACTTCTAAGTTCCTCTCATCAGAAAAATTCTTTGTAGCGCAACGTTACCTACCGCTTAACATATTAAAAAAACTATTTGTATTCAAAACTAAAGCCATTTAAATGTCCTAGCAATGGGCTTTTACAGAACTCGAATATCTCTAGTAGTTTCAGAAATATATCACCTGGGAGCAATTATTGGCATACCCTGTATATGCCTTTTTTGAAAATACAATCCACGGAATCTATAAAATTAAAAAACCACCATTTTACACATTTACATTGTTTTGTGAAACCGTGAAAGGTAGAAAGTAAGTGATCACAAATCTTACCTTTGCTATTTGCAGAAGAACTATAGAATGCTTTATATTATCCAGCATAACCTGAAACAAAACATACTAATAATACATGACCTTAATCAAGAACCATCTAAACGAAAGGTGTTACAACAAAGCAAAGGGCCGTAATTGAATGAGGAGGTAAAGTGAGATGTAGAGGCATATTATCTGAAATGATCTGAAGGATATCTACAGGTATGGCTATGCAGGATAAGATCAATACTAAACGTGTGCTTTTGCCTCATTAAAAATTTCCGATGCGATTCCTCCGAAAACGTAAATCTTTGAAGAGCAAATGGACGAGCACGTATTTGGAACAGAGAGGGAATAAGATTACGTAAGTAAATCAATTCTCGTTTTCTGGTTTTAAAATCTCAAAAGGGACAGTTAAAAGCCGGATGATGTGTGCGATCGATATAAAGCTAGAAACTATTTAAAATTGAAATAAACCACTCTTAAAGTCTGTAAAATATTAAAAACACTGACGACTCCTACAAATTTGGATAGATTTTAATGTACTTTTACATTTATAATAATAATAATTGTTTATTTGTCCAACAGTACATAACCAATTACAGACCAGAGTAATAAAGTAGTTAAAGAAACCTCACGAGTCTTCTTCTAAGACATTAACAAGACTTTTTACTACCGAGATTGGTCTGTGACTTATCTGTGAAAACTTTTATAATCGGCAGGTAATTTAAAAATTGTAAAAATTAAGTTAATGAAATTTTAAAATGCAACAATCACTAATTTTAGTCTGTGTTGTAGACATTCCAGAAGAACCTGATGTTGTGCACAGCTTAATTTGAAAAAGGCAATACCAAAATACATGCTCTGGATATTTTCCGAGTAGAAACGATGTATATCTGTACCATTTCTTAACCATTGTTAAAAAAAATATTGAGAGCATCTATTCCGGTTTGTAATATTTTTCCCATCGTATCTATATTTCGTATATACAGGGTGGAGCAATAGTGCGTCGGCCCTCGATATACCGAGTTCTACAATAGCTAGAAAATTTTTAAAAAATTGCAAGTAAACTAGATAAAAAAGTCTATAACTGGAAATTATTTTCGAACATACAGAGCGAGCCTAGACAAAATTACAGGACCAAGTGCCTTTTTTTAATGGAAAGCTATGTACATCAGTACAATTTTTGAAACCTCTTTCTAGGCTCTATTCATTGCTATATTAGCATTGAATATCTACCAACCACTTGGATGTAACGAATTTTTTTGTTGAAATAATGAAATCTGCAGATGGATATTAAAAAAATCACCACAGTCACAATTATGAGTTTTAAGAAACACTTATGTGAATACAAGTTACGAGACATCTAATTAATGTTTTTGAATCATTTTCATTTCCTAAAAATGTACAGGGTGGCCAAAAATTATTATTTAAATTGAATTTCCTCAATTTTTTCAAATGGACCACCCTGTATATTCTTCGACGATGTGATGTAGAAATGAAAAACGAAAATTTTTTTGTAAGTACTTCCCTATGGCTAATTGCAACCATTTTCGTTTTATAAATAAATAAGTGTTAAATACAAGAATAAATTTAAAAAAAGAGGTTCCCTCAAGTAATTAATTTAAAAATTTATAATAGGTGTTCGACGTGTTGCCCATTTTGATTGACACACGTCTTTATGCAATTTTGAAATGAGGCCATTTAGTGGGACCATTTCTTCCTATCCATTGAAATGAGTAAATAGTATTTAACCGGTCCTTTACTGTAATGTTTTTTGTACATTTTTTTGCTGTTTTCGATATTCGACAAGCAATAAAACCTCAGTTTGGTACTTATAAATTATGGAATTTTACAATATGAATTTTAATAAAGCGGAACTTGTAGACATGACTTTTGTTTTGGGCGAGTCAGACAGAAACTGTTTACTTGCCAATAGAATTTATCACATCGCCGAAAAATATACAGGGTGTTCCATTTCAAAAAATTGAGAAAATTCAATTTAAAATGTTCTTAATTGAAAAATAATGTTTGGCCACCCTTGTACATTTTTAGGAAATGAAAATGGTTCAAAAACATTAATTAGATGTCTCGTAACTGGTTTTTCTTAAACCCATAATTGTGACTGGTGATTTTTTTAATATAATAATAATAATAATAATAGCGTCTTTATTTTCCACTTAAAAAGATTTACTTACAATTTCCTCTTATATACACATTTGAATGGAATAATAGGCGAAGTTCAGCAATGGATTTACAATATTGACAATTAAAACAAAAGGATATTCTTAAAGACTAGCTGCTCTTCCACTTAACCTAATCCACGCACTACATTCAGTGAGAATACGCAGAAAATAATTGTACTTAATTGTAAATGTAAACAATAAGAAAAATTTTTTTTACTATGGTTAATAACAAAAAGAAAACATTAACTTTATTAAACTAAAATTTTAAATTAAACTAGGGGGCTACTAGTATTAATTATGCCGATTATAAATTAATATTTTTAAATTTTTTTTGAAACAATTTAATTTCATTTCTTTCAAGTTTACAGGTAGAGGGTTATAAACTTTGCAGATCTGATACCTAAAACAACGCTTAAATTGTTCTGTTCGGTGAATAGGTGGAGTTAAAAGACCTTTGAAACGTAAATTGAGGTTATGTACATCGGTCCTAAATTTTATTTTATTGTATAAATATTCGGGAGATTTTTTAGCTAATATTTTATGATATAAACATGCCGAATGAAACAATCTGCGACTCTCCATATTCAACCAACCCGCGTCCTTTAGCTTATATGATATTCTCTCACGTCTGCGAATACCGTAAATTAGCCTAAGGCATGAATTCTGAATTTTTTGAATCTTATTCTTGTATAGAGTAGTTAAATTGGGGCCATATCAACAGTCGGCAAAATCTAATAAAGACAACACCAGGCTTTCACATAATATCACTTTGACTTTTTGAGGTAAATAATGCCTATTTCCATAAATTAATTTAATAGAATTATATGCTTTTTGTGCAAGTTTATTTATGTGTTTTTCAAACCGAAGCTCACTGTCAATAATAACACCCAGGTTTTTTGAATGTTCAACTAATTCAAGGTTTTCTTGATCTACACTTATATGAATGTGATTTTTAATAATTTGACGAGAGTTTTTTGGACCAAAAAGTAGAGCGTTCGACTTGCTGGCATTAATGATAAGGCAGTGTTCTTTTGTTACTTTTAAAAAAGATTTTAAATCCTCATTGATGTGTAAACATGCACCATCAACCTCAGAAGCATTAAATGAGTAATAAAGCTGTGTATCGTCAGCATATAAATGAATTTGGCAGTGTTTTAAACATGAAATAAACTGACTGGTATACAGTGTGAAAAGTAGTGGCCCCAGAATAGAACCTTGAGGTACACCTGATCTTAATAATAAGTCTTCTGAGGAATCGTGCTCAATACAGACTTTTTGTTGCCTATTTTTTAAATAGTTTTTAAATAAATTAACTGCTTCCTTCGTAAGACCTATATGTAACAAAATTGATAAGAGTATTTCATGATTAAGCGTATCAAACGTCCAACTAAAATCTAATAAGATTAAAATTGTACATAAACCCTCATCTGATGCTCCTATTATGTCATCAACCACTTGCAAAAGTGCCGTAGTACAACTGTGTCCAGCTCTAAAACCCGATTGTGTTTTAGGTAGTATTTTCTTATCCGATACATATTGCCTAAGTTGACTTTCCATGATTTTTTCCAGTATTTTAGAAAATGTAGGCAAAACACTGATAGCACGTAAGTCTTTAAAATGTTCAGGGTTACTCTTCTTCGGTGACACAGTGATCACGGCACTTTTCCATATGGATGGGAAAACATTTCCTTGTAAACAACAATTTATTATATGCGTCAGATAAGGAATAATATGGGGACAACATAACTTAATCATTTTTATATTTACCTTATCACACCCCGTAGCATTCGTGTGTATTTGTAGAATTGTTTTTAAAACTGTCGTTTCATCAACAAGTGCAAAATTAAAAATTGAATCAAATAATAAATTATTTTTATAATGGTTAAGAATGTCATCAGAGGCATCTGCAAACGGTACAGAATTTACAAAAAAATTATTTATATCATTTACGTTTTTTAAATTTTCAGGAATGTTTTTATTTTTGTTTTGAAAAATTGAGTTATTTTTAAGAATCTTCCAACATTCATGAGCACTAGAGTTATTTAACTGATGAGTTAAAAATGCCTTTTTTTCTCTTTTAACAGCCTGGGATGTAAAGTTACGCATCTGTTTGTAATATATAAAATCGTTGTGATTGTTTGATTTTTTAAATTTGGTAAGTGCCCTATCTCTAATTTTTATCATGGTCTTTATTACGTCAGTTAGCCAGGGTGCAGGAGGTTTAGTAAATCTTTTTGTTACATAAGGTGCATGAAGATCAAATAAGCTAATTAAGTTGTTAACGAGAAATGATACCTTATCATCAATATTATTAAGATCAAAAATATTATAAAATGGTATAGCATATAAATCCTGCTCAAAAGAAGTGTAATTAAAATTTTTGTATTCTCGATATGTTACCATTCTGGATTCACTATTGCTGCCACACGCCCTTATTACACAATATACCAGTTGATAATCTGAGAGGTCATAGTCAACAACACCTTTATCTAAAACGGATTCCTCATTTAAGACCATTATAAGATCTATTAATGTAGAAGTGACATTGGTGATCCTGGTGGGAGAGTCAATAATTTGTGTTAAACCGAACTGATCTAAAATAGTGAAAAGATTTTGCACATTAAAATTATTAAAATTGTATACATTTAGATTCAAATCTCCGGAACATACAATATTTTCAACGCCAGGCAATATTAAGCTTAATGTATCCTCAAACTCCGAGAGAAAGAACGCCGCATCTTGAGACGGTGGTCTATATACAACGCATATACATACACCACCACCCCTAGATTCTCGATCTCTTCTATAGAGTTTATAACCATTAATGCCGATCACATCATCTGGTATATTTTTATGGAGCCAAGTTTCAGTTATGCAAAAAACATCAAAAGAATTAACCAAAACAACATGTCGTATATCCTGTATCGATGGAAGTATGGATCTAATATTTATATTACCAATTTTAATTGACCTCAAAGACATTAATTATCAAAAATAAAAATAAAAACTTGAAAGAAATAATGACATCTTACAGTTTAATGAAATAGTAAATGATTTTACTTTTTTTTTATTCTTCTAAATTATACGATGTTATGTATTTAAAAAAGTATTTCAAAATTATAATTTTAATAGATAAAACAATTTATAAGCCGAGTATCAAAATGAAATATCCATCTGCAGATTGCATTATTTCAAAAAAAAAAAAAAAATTCATTACATCCAAGTGGTTGGGAGATATTCAATGCTAATATAGGAATGAATAGAGCCCAGAAGAGGCTTTAAAAAATGTACTGATATACATAGCATGTAAAATTTAAAAAAAAAGGCATTTGCTCCTGTAATTTCGTCTTGGCTCGCCCTGTATCCTCGATAATAATTTCCAGTTATAGACTTTTTTATCTAGTTTACTAGCAATTTTTTAAAAAATTTCTAGCTATCGTAGAACTGGAGACATCGAGGTCCGATGCACTATTGGTATACCCGGTATACTTAATTAATCCAATCTGTTTGGCTATATCGACGTAAGTTTTAAAAAATATGATCGGCTTAATGTTTATATATGTTTTTCTTTGTGTATACTAAAGTTAACAAAAATATGGTCAATAATACTCACTGTCTTTTCTGTAATAGTAGATCTGTCTATTCGTGCATCGTTAAAGTCTTCTTGTGGTAACAAACTTAAATAGTTATGAAGTTTATGGGATATTAGAAAATATTCACTAAAACGATCATCAACAATTTCTTTAAGTATTCCGAAATTTTCTTATATGAACCAACATTTTCTTATGCGAAGTATTACTGAATAGAAGGACGGTTTTTGCAAAAGATCTACTGTATCTGTATAACCCATATGATATGAAATTTTTTCAAGGTTTTGCATTTTTTCACTCTAAGTACAGTACTAAGCAAAACATTTCAAAATATCCTAACCTAATCAACATTATTCCATTTCACTTCAAATTATAAGGCCGACATTCCCAATTATAACATAATATTTTGCTCATGATTTCTGATCTATTTACTATAAAAATTAAGATTTAGAACATATATTTTATCAGAATGTGTCCGAGGAAAGTGAAACAAACTGTATATATTTCCTATTTCGCCCGACTCAACACAACAAGATCGATTCATAATTTATTTTAGATGCCAAGTAAAATCTATATCCTGCAATCAATTATATATGAAGTCCTTGAAATTCGCTACCATTTCAATACTTTAAAATTGGAAAAATATAATGATAAGTAGGTTCTTTACAAAATCGATTATGGTAGGCGCTCATTGGAGTTGAGTGATTTCTTCGCGGTTGTGTTTGAATCTAATAGGACATTAGCTGTCTTATTACACTCTTCGCAGAAAAGTATATTATATGTATTTCATTAGTAAGCAGTCTAGAAGCTCCGAGAATTTATAATTGTAATGAATTTTTTTTCTACACAATTGACTGGCATAAGTTATACGTTTCAAAAATAGTACAATTTCTAATTATTTACGGTAAAGTGTCAAAAATAGTGTTTTCTCGCATATTCTTTTGAGGCATTTAAAATGCTACTGTCCTATCTTACGTAGTTTGATAAGCCACGTCTGAGGGCGTTAAAAATGCGAAAGAAAAATAGCAAAAATTTCGACTTTTGCCATTGATCACTTCTTCACTGTAGCTATCTGTGCCCCCATCATATCGTTGATAAGCAAATGGGTGTTTGTAAACTTTAAAACTGAAACAGACATTCGAGGCAAGCCTTTTGTAATTTATCCTTTAAATTTATACCGAAATGTGTGGAAAATGTTATATTTGTTTCTGTATCTCTCAAAAGAAAAAGGGAAAAAAACACTAGTCTCGACACTAGCACGCGGATCGTCCGAAACTGGACAAGTTTGAGGATCTGCAACCAACGCCAATAGATACCGCCACATCAAATTTTGCAAGAAATAAAGCTTAACATATTAATATTTCTGCATACCTCAAAAGAAAATGACAGAAAATCTCTTGCGTGTTTTGATAAAAATAACGCTACAAGAAATAACTTTATACTTACATTTGCATGATCCAAAATAAGCTGACATTTAGCCTTCTCATCGGGATCGGCCATTATTATAATTCTTTCTTCTAATTTCTGGAACAACATAAAAATATAATTAAGTTTCATAGTAAGATCTGAGACAAATATTATAAAATGATAATTTATTTTGTTTGAATGTCAATTTACTTTCTTATCTAAAATAATTTCACGTGAACTAAACAGTGTATATTTTTATACAACCATAATTCAAAATTGTAAAAAAATAAATTTGTACTTTTTAAGCTTGTCAGTAGTCAATTTAGTTGTATGAAATTTCTCTATAAAGTTAAGAAGATATTCTTCAAGGATAAAAAAAACATCGTAAAAAGGAATATATCTTTTCATCCCAGAAAATTAAACGATATAGGTAGAAAGTAATGATACGCCTTTGCAATATGTTATACATTATACAGCTTCCTATAAGTGGTCATAAAGTAGACAAAGGTCAAACAGAAAGATATATCTCTCGCCATAAAGAATTTCTAGTCTAAAACAATTTTGTATATATATTTTCTTTGTTGTAGTTCGATAAATAAATATATGTTTCCCTACAAAACATACTTTTATGAATTATATTATCTAACATTTTTCCTATTTATCATACAGTGTGACACAATTAAGATGAAGATACCCTTGTACTTAATTTATTTTTAGAAGTAGTGATTTAAATTTTGGTACCTACTTCAGAAGCTGCATTTTTTAGAGTACTCAAACGAGCTCCCGAATCTGCTTTCGCTAATTTCTTGTTTATGTAAATTAGGGTGCGAAAACAGGTGCAGTTGCAAGGGTTTGTTGCTCCACAATGTCTTACGTATTGCCACGGACAAACATGCATGAATGTCGAATCTATGGAAGACGACGAAGATTAATTAACGTTGATATTCTTCTGATAATTAATTAGTGGATTAGGTGTACTACAGGAGACACCACGTAAAACAACCTGCCGAATACTTTACCTTTGGGGTGGCGTGGAAACAAATACAATATACAATATTCTCGCTTCTTTAAAAGTCGCGTTATTTTATCGGGGTTAGACGGTGGAAGCAATACAGGTTTATTAACTGTATATTGACCCCCCCCCCCCCTTTATTTGTTATTATTGAAAATTTTTAAAAAATTCGTATACAAGTTGTAGTATTGAAACGTGATAAAAAAACAGTATCATGTATAGGTCACGTGATACAAAATAAATATGTTTTTTTTTTCATGGAACACCCTATATATTATCGCATTTTCGAGAAGCACTTTTTCTCTTGATTTCAAATATATAATATTGTATAGGTCTATCTTAAATATTTCTTGACATATTTGACATTCAAAATGCAAATGAGCTGGTTTATTGCAAGAAGAGTGAGCCATGTGTGTCAAAACACAAGTGAAACAAAAAATAACAATGTAGGACACGAAATAAATTATTTTGTTGTTTATTCAGTTTTGACATTTATGCCCAACGACATCCTGATAGACAATGTCCAGCGAAAAGTTATTTTAAACGTGTTGAAAACCAATTTTGAAGAGAGCTCAACAATGATCCCGAAGAAAACTTCATTATTGACGAAGGAACGGGAATTAATGTTTTGGCTCGAATAGAAGTTGATAAGAGTGTTTCTTTAAGACAAGTTGGGTTTGAATTGGACATCAATTACCAAACAGATTACTACTATAAATCTTTTAAATACCAATTGCACCAGCATTTGTACGAAAGTGGAATATTGCAATTGGATTTTGTATAATAACCTGCAGCCAAACAATGATTTTTTGGGGCTGATTTTATTTTCGGACGAGTCTAGGTTTACAAATTTGGGATTATTTAACCGACAAAATGCAAAATATTGGTCACAAGAAAATCAAGATTTATTACGGGAGGATAACTTTCAAATGCGGTTCGGTTTCAATGTTTGGCTTGGAATAATCGGTAGTAGAATCATTGGTCCAATAATATTTGAAGCACCTCTGACTGGTGCCAGATACTTGAGATTCCTGGAAAATGAGATTGAGGACATTTTAGATGAGTTACCTTTAGATTTAAGACAGGGAATGTATCTCCAACAAGATGGCGCTCATCCCCATAATTCAAGGATAGTAATTGATTACCTTCAACGGAGATTCGAAGAAAACGTAATTTCAACGAATGGTCCTGTGAGGTGGCCTCCAAGATCACCTGATTTAACGCCCCTTGATTTATTTGTTTGGGGTCATTTAAAAAACATGGTTGTATGACATAAACATTGGAACCCCGCAGGGGAGCGTACTGAGTCCATTAATTTTTTTTATTATTTGTGAACTATCTCCCTAATTATATAACTGGTGGTAAAGTTTTCATGTATACAGATGATACTACGATTGTAGTATCTGATGCAGATCCTTTAAGTCTTAAAAATAAAGTTAACGAACTTTTGAAACAATTTAGCGACTGGTGCCATAAAATCCGTCTAATAATTAATTACTCAAAAACAGTTTGCATTGAATTTAAAAACAGGTACAGAATGATAGATAACGATTTCACATTTGCATTTAATAACCATGATATCAAAACAGAAAACTCAGCTTCTTTTCTGGGAATAACTCTAGATAGCCATTTAGATTGGAGTCACCATATTGAAATTCTATCTGCAAAATTGAACAAAAGTTTTTATGTAATAAGTTCTCTCAAAAATTCTTTAAACAACCAAGCCCTTTTAAACGTATACTATGCTTTCATCTATTCCCCTATTGAATACAACATTATAGTCTGGGGACAAGCTAGTGACATTTGCAGAATATTTATACTTCAGAAAAGAATACTCAGGCTTCTGTTTACACTTGGCTATAACGAATCATGCCGCGAAATCTTTAAAAAGTTTAAAATTCTTACTGTGACGTCTATATATCTGATGAAACTGTTGACATATATCCATGTAAATAAAAATAAATTTATACTTAACGGAGATTATCATAATTATGATACAAGAGGAAGAAAATTAATTTCCTTAAGTAAACATAAACACGAATTTTATAAAAAGTCGCCTATTAACTCGGGTTGTCGCATTTATAACCTTCTACCAAAAGAAATAAAAGACCGCGTATCTTTGGTCAGTTTTAAAAACAATCTAGAAATTTTTTTTAATAAAAAACTCATTTTATTCAGCAAGTGAGTTTGTACTTTTTTACAAGCCAAATGACTTACTACATTAATATTGTATGTTATACTTTTTAACTATATATCTTCGGATATACTATGCTTTTAATGTCACTATTCATTATTTATTGTAAATTTTGTTATACCCTGTATATGTCTGTATTTACTCTTTTTTACATATATATGTATATAATATATTACTTCTGTAAGCCATTAACATGGCAGTATTTTGACATGTCTTATCTATAATTTATTATAGCTGAAAAAATCAATAAAGATATTATTATTATTATTATTATTAATTTTATTTGTATTTATCGCACATTTTAATACGACATATGAATAAATTTCTTATTAATAGTACTAATAAATGGTACCACGGTACCGATATGGTTCCATTTGAAAAAATTGAGTTTTGCCCCAAAAACAATTTTGGTGAATTTTATTTGCTCATAAATCACGTAATTTAGTGTTTTTTAACGGGTTTCGATTTTTGTAGCATTACACGGGTCATTTGGAATAAATTGGATCCGTCATGGCATACTTAAATGGAAAACAAAAAATTATATTATAAAAAAAAATTGATGTTTGAAATGTCACTTATTTGGCATCGTTGGATTCAGAAAATTACGCAGAATTCAAAAATACAATAATGTACAGGATTGTTCCATTTAAAAATCGAAAGTGAAACCGGAAGTGAAAAAAAATCAATTGTATGTCAAAACGTGCCGCTTATCATATATGTAGTATATCCTAAATTTCAATCATCTTCAAAACTAAAGGAGAAAGAAAAGGGGGTATACCATGATCCTGTTACACCCGGTATAATGAATAACCCTGTACATTTATTATAATTTTAAGTGAAATTTAGCAGCTACTGATTTAGCGTTAAGCATTGAACTTTGAAGTAGATTACAATTTATTGTGTTAACTGGAACCAACCCTTGAGCAAGCACTTTATTTCCCGCAGTACTATTAAATTTAGGAAAAAAAGTGTACAGACGTTTTTCATAGAAGATCTTAAAATGAACAATTTTGCAAACAAGTATTTTTATCAAAAAGCACACCGTTCGCGAAATAATCTAGAAAACCTTGGAAACAATGTCCTAGGGGATGAAGCAGTTTAGGGATGGGAACTTTTCGGTTTATAATACTTATGCTATTCTCATCATTTCTACCAATTTTTGAAGCTTTATGAATTTTGTCCGATATATTACAATTTTTTATCTATCTATTTATTAATCACCACTTTATCGGAAGGATGTTCTCAATTACAGAATTGTATACACAATACACATATACATATATGACATGGCCATCTGTCGCAGCTGAAACTCGAACTCAGGAGTGTCCCATGGACTAGACGTGTTGTCTCTCACACAACCTCGTGCAGTCCACTGCTACCAACTCGGTAACATATGAAAAACGCCACTAAACATCCATACCCTAGCCAGGATTCGAACCCGAGACTTGATTGCAAGCCTAACACAAAAGCATTGAGCCACTATTATATCACTGAATTATAGTCCAAGTAAGGACTTCCCGAGACAAAAAAAAACTAAGCAAAAACTTTACGGCATAATTATTATCGCCGCGGGCCATGGCGCCAAGCCTGACATGAAACATTCCCGACGCACATTAAAAACCTATAAAGGTAAGCGAGTCAATTTGCGAACAGCACAAAAAAGAGTACCGGTATTTTAATGAGGTCGTAAAGTTTTTGCTTAGTTTTTTATGTCTCAGTTTATTCTTACTTGAACATTACCTGTTTTTTCACACACATCGTACACGTGTATCTATTAATATTTCAGCCAACTCTTTGCGAAAGCTTATGTAGAAAAATATATTAGGGCACACGCAGATGGTCTGGATTAAAGCTAATCCCAAGGATGTGCTCTGAAAATCGGCGTGTAAATACCCAACCCACGTGTTATCCGGACGTCAACATTTAATTCTCCTTTGATGACATAATGTAATTATTTTTTTTAACTTCCTTATCATCCTGCTGTGCTTATAAATAGACGTGTTATGTAAGAGAGAATTACATGGCTGAATCCTTAGAAATAAAAATTAGCGTTGCATCCTCGGTTATTATTAGTTGGAAACTTGGCACGATCTTTTATGGACAGAACTTTACGTCACTAGGAGTAAATAGGGGCGGAACAAAACAAAAAAATCAATAAAATACATTCCTGGAAAAGCACTAAACCAGTGTATATGGCAGCGTGCAGTCATTACAGGGATTATTACTCCAGAGTAAAAAATTATTACTTAGCAATTCTACTAAACCCATGACTTATTTTTCAATACAAATGTATGGAAATCATTTATTACAATAGTTGGGGTAGCTTATCGAAAATAGCCCCCTTGTGATACAGAAAACCTTATTCATTAAAATGTTAACGTTTCGGTAAAATCTAATTACCATCCTGAGGCCAATGAATATTTAGTTTTTCGCGTAAAAACTTGAAACCGCTAAAACTTGATCATATATTTAGATATAATGATGTTCAAAAAACAGGTACGATGGGGCAAAAAGTGATTAGACAAATAAACGAAACGAAAGTTATACGGTAACACGATTTCAGGTTCAGTAAACAACATAACAATAGATGAGCAGTTATATAATAGGTAAGATTTCAGGCAGGTCAAATATTCTTCGGCTACAATATTTACTAAATTTATAGCCGAATTAAGATTGTATTGAAAAACGTAAACCGTGTTATGGCTTCTTGTCTTGTCGATAACAACGTCGGTTTATATCAATCAAAATGGAGGATAGTGATGTTGAACTTTTAAATGGTGATAGGAAAAGTAGTGAAAAGAACTGTGAAGTTGAAGAATTAAAATTCAAATGTTGTGGAAAGAAGTGTGCAGTGATGGTGTGTGTCAAAAATCAATAAATTAGATGACACCAAAGTTATTTGTTGTGAATTAAACCCAATAGAACAAAAAATCATCGATATAAATTACAAAAAGCTTGAACTGGAACTACAACTCGTGAAAAAACTGATGGTGAAATGGAAGACAAAAACATTATTTTAAAAGAAAATAACAGATTACTGCTAGAAAAGATCACCACCTTAACTATCAATAAGCCCAATGTCCAACAGATGGCGACAAACATGAAGGAAGCAGTTAGTTCTGAAAGAAAACAACAGATTGCAGCTTCAGAGAGTGTAAATATTCAAAACAAAGAAGATTGTAAACAAGTTAAGAAAATCATGCCTAAAGCAGAACAAAAAAGCGAAACTGGACAAACAGAAGTAATAAATGGAAATGGTCATGATGAAGTTGGTTTCAGGTTCCAAAAAAGGCAAAATCGAAACAATTACAGAAATCAAATAAACCACAGTGATGAAAGACGAGAGAAGGAGCAAAAAAGAAAACAGCTTGGACAAGCTACTCTTGAACAAAATCAAGTTTTTCGCGGTATTCAATGTAGTTATATAGAGTAATACCTAAAATAGGAAAGAGCGACATAACAGAATACATAAAGAAAAAACTAGGAAATGAAGATATAATGGGAAGAGAATTGAAAAACGGAAATCATCCAAGGCAATGTTTTATGGTGGCAACAAAATTTGAATTCAAAGATAGACTATATGATCTGGCTTTTTGGCCGAAAGGGGTTGGATTTAGAAGATTTGATTTCAAAAAGCAATGGGAATATAAAGACCAGCAAAACGAAATAAACAGAAACTCTTTTTAGCTTAAGCAAAAATAAAATAAAAACACAAAAAGTGCAAATACAAATAATAAATCTTTTAGACTCTTTTACCAAAATTACAAAGTATCACAAATAAAATAGATGAGCTAGCTGTATATTTGGACAACAAAAGTTTCAACATTGATATAGTTGCTCTCGCAGAAACATGGATTAAGAATAATGAAGAACATTTATTCAAGCTTAAGAACTATAAAATGGCCTCATGTTTTACAAGGTCAAATTCCATACATAGGGGCAGCAGTATATTTGTCCACAATAGTTTACAGTTCAAAGAACTGGAAGCTCTGAAACAAAAAAGTATAGAATCAGCAATAGAATGTAGTGCTTTGGAAATTTTAAATCCTTAAATTATTTTAAAGCATTTATCGTCCTCCAGTCCCTTCCAACATGGAAGAATTTATGAATACACTTGAAAATATATTACTTTACGTAACAGCGAACTATTATAATTATGTCATAGCTCTCTGTGGAGATTTTAACTCCACACTTGAAAAGAAGGTCAAATTATTTATTGCTTTAATGGCATCTTTCAACTTATCACCCACTACAGATAAACCAACAAGAATATCTGGAAAAACAATTGATAACATTCTTGTTAATATTATAGAATATGAAATTATTATTGACGAAAATGGATTTAGGGATCATTTTGGAATATAAATTAATTTGCCGCTAAACTATATCCAAAAAAATAAGAAAAAGAAATTAATGAGAAGACATATTACTGATAATGAAAAGACCTCATTCAAAGAGCAAATCAGAGCTGTTGATTGGCAGCAAATAATGATCGAAGAAGATCCAAATATTGGCACAGAAATGTTTCTAAATATGGTAAAACACACTCTGGAAGATATATATCCTAAAAAAATGCAAAACTGCCATATTGAAGAAAGTAGAACCTGGATAAACGAGGAAATAAGAACAAGGAGCAAAATAAAAAGACAACTTTATGATGGAATGCGAAAAGGTAATACAACAAGGGAAGTTTACAGACAATATTGCAACAATTTTAAGAAAGTCATAAATGAAACAAAGAAAACTACCTGCCTATTCTTCCATCACTCATAAAATCTGAGTCAAGAATCGATTTCCTCAGGTTCAGATACCCCAAAATAAAAAAAAATCAATAAAATAGCTCCAGTAAATGCTGAGATAATCAAATGCAAAGAATTATAAGTTATAACTATCGCGTATAACTATCTCCCACCTCCCCTCGGCCCCCACCACACGACCGCTCTCGCGCGCTCGGCCGTTTTCGCTCATGTTCGCAATAGTGTTTCACCAACTTAATCGCACTTTATCGAAAGATCATAATAGACGTTTTATTGCTGTCCACGTCTAGTTTCCAAATCCGTTTTTAAATTTGAATCGGATGACCTCAAACGCATTCAGCTCTCTGCGAAAATATTGCAAAAAAAAATTCAAATGCGAATTTTGCTAAAACTATTAATCCGACCGAATCCAGGTCTTGCACACATAAAGTACATGTGAATAGCTACCATTGTGCCAAGTTTCAGCTCTTAATGTTAAAAAATTGGGAGTTATGAATTGTTTGCGAAAAAGCAAAATTTTCCGGTTTTCCCCGATTCTAATTATCCGATCGGGTCGTTTGACCCGTCATTCTCTTCGTAATTCATTCATCCTTTTACACCATTAAGATTACTTCAATAGTTTCCATTTTACAATAAAAAAATTAAAAATATAGCGATTTTTTGTTGACAATTATTTATAAAAAATTAACAAATATCGTTTTCGAGTAGGAAACATAGTGGGAATAAACTACGGATTGTCCTGCACTGATGGCACAGGTGGTTTCCAGATAGGTTTTATGTCAAAAAATCAATCATTTGAAGCTTTATTGCTTGGCCTAATATGCTAAACAACTCAAAGAATATAATATATGATTTGCAGGAAACAACTACTCAGCGGGCAAGTACCCCGACCTGCATTGAATTACACCTTACAAATCATGAGAGATTTCAAGATTTGTAAGGTGTAATTCAATGCAGGTCGGGGTACTTGGCCGCTGAGTAGTTGTTTCCTGCAAATCATATATTATAACAGTAGGTTAAGTCCACCTAGGACTGAAAGGTCGCCCGCTCTCAGGTACTTGCAGAATCGCAAGTCGCTATACGCCCATGGAGACATCTATGGTTATAGCAGCAATTGACCATATGAGAGGATTCACTTACCTCTCACCACAACTCAAAGAATGTTTCCTATTGAGCAACAGTTGTATTTTGTTGAACTGGATCGCTTTGGGCAACGGCCTATATTGAGAAATAAATGAATTCCATTAAATGTCAAAATGGCATGTAATATCAGCGAACTAAAGCTTTTTATTAAACGATATTCTTTGTGCTATAATTAACATAAATTACCTACACGAAATATGCTACAATATTTTCAATATTAATGTGATTTCATAGTCAGTCAGCATGATTGATATCAACTTATACGAATGTTTTTTATTATTACATACGCTGGATATTTCCAAAACCGTAAAAAATGCTGTAGGTACTCACCTTGGTTTGGTCTATCATGAGCTGTAGATATGCATCTGCCTCTGACACTTTATTATCAAAATCCTTTATGGTGGGGGATGGATGGTGCGAGTCCCACCTCATCTGAAAGGCAAAATCATAAATCAGCTTTTGCATATCGTAAATTATCGCGAGTTGCATCCCAAATACTATGAATTTATCAGATAAAGTAGAGCATTATGCTTAGTAACTGATTTCATCTAAATTATTGGGTTTTTACTAAAAACCGCCTTGTACAATGGAACTGTTCAAATTCCTTCTGATCTGAAAATTAACCGTTAGTTTTTCACAACTGGTGATTTTACCTTCGGACGTTTTTGTGAGAGCATTCGGGTCGTTTTGCACACTTATTATTATGGGGACACAATAAATAATTGAATTATACTAAACATTTTGAAATGTCCGTTCTCTTGTGCGTATACAATATCACTTCAATTTTTCTTATCTTTTCTGCCAGTACAAACTTCAACCTTAAACTATAAATTTGGAACTGACAGACATTTAAGGTTAGGTTTTGTCGCTAATATATACTGCGTTCGGAAATGTTCCATGGTTCGAGCAATTTCTTTCTTAGTTTCCTTTTAGATAGATAGATTCATTGATCATAGTTACAAGTCTGGTGGATACATAATACAACATAATTATATAAATAAGATATTTAAAAAAAGCACAGCAATTTAAAACTATTAATATGTACATTCTAGTGGAATAGAGATAGAGCTAAAAATTGAAATAAAGAAACTGTCTAGAGAGGGGGATTTCTGCTAGAATCTGAAATACATACATAAAAAACTATAACAGTCAGTATTCTCCTTTAAACAGTTGAAACTGCAAAACATCGTTCTATATCCAATTTTCAAACATTATATGTAAATATTTTATTAGTATAAGTTCATTATTAGTAACGTTCTCACAAAGTAATTCAATACTAGTATAGATAAATTCACAAATTATTCATATTCCTTTTTATTATTTTTGTAACCTAATATGTCTGCCGTTTTAAAGCACGTACAGTCTTGGATTACTCTGTGAAATGCAGAATATAGCAATCTGATGCTAATTCAGCATTGATTATAAACATTATAGATACATGCAAAAGGCCTATAGCCCAGTTGCCAGCGGTTTTAAGTCGGAATTAAAAAATTTAAATTAAAAAAAAAAAGGAAAACCGGACAAAATGGATTTCTAACTTAAATAAAAACACCTCTAACTCCGATTTATGGAAACAGGCCAAAATAATTCAAAGAATCCCGATCCAAAGTAAAAGGTGTTATAACTATGATTGGTTAGATGACTTTCTCCCCACCTTCAATTAATTATCCTCCCGATAAGTTCGAGCCACCCCCAGATAGACAATTTTCTCTCACTCCCATTCTCCATGCGTGAATTCGACTGGGCAATTAAGATGTTTAATAACACTTCTCTTGGTTTTGATGAAATCAAATACCCTATGATTAGTAACCTACCACAAAACGCTAAAGAATTTTTGCTAGAAATTTTTCATGATGTCTGGGTAAAAGACGAATCCATTGATTCCTGGAAAAAAATTGTTGTCGTCCCTATACTTAAACCTAATAAGAACCTTAATATAGCGGACTCGTATAGACCTATTTTTCTTCTGTCATGCATATTTAAAACATTTGAACGTATGATAAAAAGCAGGCTAGAGTGATGGCTTACATGTAAGTATCCACTCCCAAACAAACAGTCTGGATTTAGAAGTAAGTTTGGAACATTGGATGCGGTAGGTAATGTAGTTTCTGAAATATATGACTGTTTCACCAATAATAATTACAACACAGCAATCTTTTTAGACGTTAAAGGTGCGTACGAGTCAGTAAATCTTCATATACTAAGGGACAATCTAAGCAAATTCAACATACCTCTTCATATAGGTACAAGTATAACAAACTTATTTAATAATAGAGCAATATACGTACGCCAGATTAATAATGAAAAATTAGTGCCCCGTTTCACATCATCCGGTATCTCTCAAGGCTCTGTCCTGAGCCCTATTTTGTTCAATGTATATACTGCCGACTTCCACTCCCTCAACCATAAATTAAGTATCACTCAATACGCAGATGACTTTGTTCTATCATACGAACATAAAAAAATTGACATTTGCAAGAGCAATAGAGAATTCATCAAATGTTATTCTTGGCTTTTAAACAAGGGTTTTGAAATCTCAGAAGGTAAATCAGTTGTAACAATCTTTACTAGGCACAACATTGAAAGTGTTTCCAACATAAAATTGGTCAAATTCAATTTTCCAATAAAAAATGAAGTAAAATACTTCAGTGTTATTTTGGACAGAGAACTAACCTGGAAACCTTTTATAGATAACATCGCATCTAAATATGACAAAGGACTGAATTTCCTTAAAACCGTTACCAAAACGTGGTGGGGTTCTGATCGAAACACCTCTCTATTATTTTATAAATCATATATTAGATCAATTATAGATTATGGCTCAATCTTCTATGGAGCCGCCTCAAACACGAACCTTAAACGAATCGATATAATACAAAACAAAGCCCTCCGCATTTCTTTAGGAGCTCTGTCATCTACTACAATTGAACCACTGCACATAGAATCATTAGAACCACCTCTGCAACTAAGAAGGGAGTATCTCGCGATGAAATTCATCCTAAAGTCAAAAACCAAAAACTAGTGAATAAAATTTACAAAACAAGTATCTCAGATTTGACAGAAAAATATTGGCAGAAAAAAATCCCCGCCTTTGTGTGCCGGGTACGGAGATAATTATAGCCTTTTCAAATTAATGGAATCTGTATACCCTCCTACACCTGAATATGAGTTTTTTGACCTTGACATTTATTTTCCAACTACCGTTCCCACCTATAGTGAAAATCAATTGGAAAGCCATAAAGTTTTTCTACAAAACCTAAATCAATGGTCACATTACACAAAAGTATATACAGATGCATCCAAATCTGCCCAAGGAACAGGATGTGCATTCATAATACCCCAATACAATATCTCCGCCAAATTTTAATTAAGCCAAGAAATGTTCATCTTTTCAGCAGAAGCAACTGCCATTGAGCATTGAGTCACTCACTCAAATATTAATAATAACTATATTATAATCTAGGATTCCTTGTCCGTTTTTAACAGCTCTTAATCATAGTTATCCGCCGAATATTCCATCAAATCCGTTTATTACTATATTTAAAAAATCATTCGACAATTATACGCAAATGGGAGTCGCATAGCTTTTATGTGGGCCAAAGCGCATATTGGTATTCATTTTAACGAAGAAGTCGACTCCATCGCTAAACAAAGCATTTCATCCGGTTTAGAATCTCCAAGACAATTAAGTTACGATGCTGCTGTGAACTCCTGTAAACGTTTAATAAAAAGAAAGTGGTCAAACATGTGGCAAGAATTTGTTTTTACCAACCCCACAAGGTACACTAAAATTAATCCTGAAATACCATCCAAATTCTGGCATGACAATTTTAACATACCTGGAAAGTATATACCTAACAATAGGGTTTTCCCAGAAAAAAAAATTATTGCTGAAATACTTAACTCACGTAAAAAAATGATTTATGGCATATTTATTATCTTATTAATTTTACTAATAGTAACAAAAAAAAACTTGAAGTTTGAAAAATATTGGGTTCATTTTAAACAGTCATAAATTGGCGCGTTGTGACGTCAACACCCTGAAATCCAATCACAGAGGTTGTCTCTGTTCAAGATTGTTTATTAATCTTGGTCTCCATTAACATAACATAACCTCTATTTATTGACTCAGCACTTTTCTACTTTAGGTAAATTATCAGCGGCACCTTTAACATATCCTTCTTCCACTTGATTCCATTTTGATTGTAGAATTAATAAAACATAAATCAGAAACTGATAAAATGATATTTTCACTCCAAACAATACAAACATAAAAATATAAATTTAACGTTTTAGGTTAGTCATCTGATGTGTAATGTCGGTGAAGGTTAAACCTAAGCTACAGTGCAAAATATTAACGTCCGACGCTTTCACGAATAACTTGTGCGGCATTTATCTGGATTCTGATTGGCCAATATTTACACGTCCCCTACTTTAGACCTATCACAGTACAAGCATAACAAATTGAAATTCTGAGAAGTTTTAGAGAAAAGCTTTCTTTAACACACAGTTAGAATCTATTACAAATTAATTATATCCATAATCTCATTGGTTTTCCGGGTAGATACGTAATTCTGGCGCGAAAAATGCCCGTTTTAAAAAGCAGTGAAATTATCAGCAAGTTGTTTTAACGATATTTTCTTAGAAATAATTCTTATTAGAAAAGTAAATTGTTGTAAATTAATAAAATGTTTTATTATATCATTTTCACGACACAAACTGTTAAAATAAAATTAGTGGGAAAACCCTATTATCAACAGAATAAAATTTGGACATGGTTGTTACTCTTCACATCTCTTCAGAATAGGAATTTCCCCTACAAATTTGTGCGATATATGTAACATTGAGGGTGATATTCTTTAACTGTAACAAACACACAGACGCAAGTAATGAATTGTGTAAACAACTGATAAATTTAAAGATAGAAACCCCTTTCAACATACTATATTTAATATATCTTAATAATAACGACATTCTAGGCTGTCTTGATATCTTTTTTATATAAAAGTGGCATAAAAATTTAGGTTAGAGTTGGCATTCCTGTGTTTAAACCTTTTGTGTATAATCCGAGGCCTTTACCTGTGCTCTGAAAAATCAAAATGCCTTGACGGGCCCCTAGGCGAGAAGCATGTGCCCTTGGCTAATTCCCATTGTGTTCTTCTAAAAACTTTCTCTTGTTAGAATTAGATTTAGCTTTTTAAAATAATAGGACAGTGTATCTGGCTGTATGGACTATGTACAAATGCCATTAAAAAAAAAAGTCAGAATTAATTGTTACCTCGCTAATTTTTTCATGAAAGGCTAGTTTTTTGCTAGTAGAAAGTGGCTTAAAAAGTTTACCAAAATCTACCCCCGCGAACCCTCATAAACAACCCTCTGAAACGAAAAAAAAATCAGTTTTTTGCTAATATCTCGAATAATAATAATAACAATAATAAAAAAGCGGATAGCACCAAGTGAAAGAGCGGGAAATTTTACATAAAAATAGTATAAAAGTTTTTTTAAATAAATGTTTCCTTTAGCATGGGAAATTATTACAGTTCGTTCAATATTCCTTGTCGAGTCCGCATTTCCTATTTTTTGGGATATTGCTATTACGGTCAGGGGTAGGTTTAACCCCCGGGGGTAGCTCCGGGGTACTTTAATGTAAATGAAATGAATTTATTATCCGACGATCCCTCGCAAGCCCGAGATCGAGAAACTGGAAATTGGGGTGGTTTTTCCTTGATAGGGGTCGTACGACGCAAGGATTTCAGAACTCGAAACCATCACCATCGTTTTTTTCACCCCCGAAAACAGAGGGGTAAGTGTATTGCAAAAGATCCTACAAAACATAAAGACGGTTACAATTTTTTTGTTTGGTTGCTATGTACATTTTTATTATAATTTTGTTGATTTGTAAAGTTTGTTTCGACTTTTGTTCGGGAATTATAAAATGATCGAAAACGAGGATATTTCATCCGAGATTAGAATGTTAGCTGAACAGCGATTAATCCTTGAGAAATCTAAACAAGCTTACCTATTACAAGGAATACGAAAAATTATTAAAATTGTTTGTTACCTAAGAAACTTTAAAGCTCTAGTGCTTTAAAAGCCCGACTTTGTACGCTTTCTTGTTTCAAAAACATAGATTATAATTCAGGTATAATAAAATAGTATATTATAATACAAGTGTATAAGGAAGTCTTTAAAGCACGCACGGGTTTAGGTCACGACGACCGTAGCGAGATCCCTGGGCTTATGAAAATCCTCACTGGATGAGAGAATTACATACGCAAAATTCTAAAAAGGTGGGGATAATTGGAAACCATGTCATTGGTCCCTTTTTCGTTGATGGCAATTTGAATGGAGATAATTAATGTCGTGCCAACTTCATGTTCATGCAAACCCACAAGTTCCGGCGAATGTAATATTGTTCCAGCAGGATGGAGCACCACCACATTACCGAATTAATGTCCGCCAATACCTAATAGACACCCTGTTACTACTTAAAATACAGATCTTTCAGCAACAATTTTGATAAACATGCTAATTACATTTTTATCATTTTGGAATAATTTGAACTGACCAAATAATATGTTAATTTCGCAGTGAATATTCTAGTTTGAGTTTTTTCTAGAAGGAATAATTTGTCACTTACCCTACTGCCATGCCTAATTATAGTCTCTTCCAGAGCTTGCACCCATTTCTGCCTCTCTTCGGCGTCTCTCGCTTGGAAGTGAAACGTTTTGTGATCTACAGTGACGGTGAAGGTGCTGTCGTCCTCATCGTCTATACCAATCACGGCCCCTTTCAATCGTACGCAGCCCCGCCGAACGCCGCGCATCATTTTTTCTTTAGACTGAAAAAAATAATAATAATACTAATTATGAACGTCCACAACATTCATATAGTTCAGAGGGGAAACATTATTGCAAAACTCGCTTAATTAAAAATATATACAATATTTTCATCGAGTTTTCTTCCTCAAGCGGTTAAAAATCAAGCTGAAGAAATGAGTACCGCGTGATTCATTAATAAACTTAGTGAGATAGCTTAGACCCATATTTTAACATTACTGTTACCTGGAGGATAAAAGCCCCAAAGCCCCAAATTTGGTATCAAGGTACTTTAGGGTATACTAATAAATGGAACCCAAAGAATTGTTACATGCCTAACGCATATGCGACCCGCAACACACCTTTTGTGTTTTGCGGGCTACATATTGTCAACAGCCGCTAGTGGGTGGTCGCGCGCCTTCCAGCTGCGAAGAACTGTCACGTGACTTCCGTCTGCTGTGAACCTAAACCCTGTGTGTGTACGCTGCCGATAATTCCAAAAAGCTTGTTATTTGAGCCATCTATGGATTTCGGGTTATCGGCAACGGTAAAATTTAAAGTTGTTGCCTCGGTTGTTGCTGTTCATCAGAATATTTCGTTGCTACGGAGGGAGTTTAATCCGCATCTGCGGGATTTATGTGTGCATATGTGAGTAACCTTACTTTATCATCGCCATCTTTTTTCGACTTTACCCAAGTATTTCAAATATTTATACGCTGGTTGACCACTTTCCCTTGGGAGTATCTTCGCTGTCAATTGAGCTGCACGGTTGTACAGGAATTTTGGTGGATTGTATTCTTCAAACAACAAAGAGGTAAATTATTTCGTTTGTGGATTATATCTGATTTAAATTGCTCTCACTAGGCACGTTTTACGTGCATTTCCGAATTACAAACTAAATGGGTTTATCTTAGGGTCCACGGACTGAGTTTGAAAGTTACACGATTTAGGGAGGCTATAAAACATACCACCATCGTCTATCCCCGAAGATACCACCGTAGGGCTGCAGACTCATTATTAGTTGACGTCTGGGTATCGTACCAAGTTTTTGGTAAGTGTTATTGTGTCCTTTACCAAGGTCAGTCACACCCCTCTCTCCTATTATGAAAGGGAACAAAAAAATTAAAATGTGATTTGTGTATATACAAAAACGAAACGTCAAAAAAATTTTTTAGCGTTAGCTACCGCTTCTACCACCACCCCCACCGTATTATTCTAATTTTTTTTTTATGTCACCGGAACTAATATCGTAACATTTGTACGGAAAAAAACGGTGATCAGACGAAAAATCTTTTGTATTCTACGTTTTGCCGGAGATGCCAGTTGGATAGTATATTTAATCAATTTACACCACCGCGCTCCCTACGTGCGGATATTTGCAAAAGTAACGGCGGAATACTGTATTGTCATTCGATTTTACTAACTGTGCAAAATTTCATCAATTAATTGTGTCAGGAAGTGTGTTAAATAAAGGATGCAAGATTTGGACAAACATTGTGAAAACTGAAAAATACTACATTGTGAGTTACAGAAAGTAAGTAAAAAAGAGCGCAAGCATGTATTGATATTGGCGAATTACACAATATCAACTTTGTGTCTGCTCGTTTTCAAGTTTAAGTATTTATAATTTTGTACAGATTTGGCAGCACTGTAAACTCGGCTATAATGAGAGTGAATAATTTACGTTGTGCGCTTCGAAATTGGGTTGGATAAAGGCGAATCCAGAAATTATTTTGTTTCTTTGAATTATTCTCCCTCTTTGTTAATCTTCACGTTCTATGGGGAGTGACAGAAAAAAATATAAGCATGTATTTCGAAAACATCCTGTAGAAAACCAGGAAATCTGCAGTCATACATTTGCTGTTTATACGAGTCAGAATCTAGTGGTAGATATTTCGAATAAGATCTCCCTTCAACATTTCAAGAAAACTTCAAGATTTTATTTAATTATACAAAATGTTTAACGGACGGACGTGTGTATAATACATACCAGTATAAATAAAACATTAGAGGTTAATACAATGGAATATAAAATGACACAAATTTACTTACGCGTGGTATATGTAAATATCAAAGTAGGTATTAGAACATAATATGTATATTTGAGTCGAATTAAGATTTTAATGCGAAACGTCTAGTTAGGGCAATCATATTACTTTAACGTATTTAGGAGGTCAAGTAGTGTTGACATTCCAGTTTTGCAGTTTCAGCAAGGTCGGAGTATTGTTTATTTAAACAAATGAATTTTTAGAGCGTGTTTCCTATCGATTTTTTAAAAATTCCTGATTAAAGCACTCGTTTAATTTCACTACCATGTCTCTGGCTACTGCACTCGGTCTTTTATCCATCGCACGCTACTGGTATCGATTCCTGAGGTGCATCTTGTTTGATATCACTAGTATCACTTGTGAGGTAAAAAATATCTTAAAGCATAATATAAACTTATCGAGTTACTAACGTTATTTGTATTAAATATTATTACAATAAAATCATTTTGATTATATTGAATTATATCACTAAAAATGTTTTTAGTTAGGTTCAACGTTAGATTTCACACAACCATACTTAGTTTTATTAAGAGTGGAACTTATAATAGAGGAGCAGTTTTTCGCGTATTCATCCCATCCCCTAAAATTACATTTCCTTCTGGATTCTAGATTTTTAACGTCATACCTTGTAAGGAGATCACATCCTCTCGCAGGATACAATACAAGCCGTCCTTTTGATATACTAACAATTTTAAGAATTTTCTCTGTATATTTTCAAGAGAGGACATATGACAAATGTAATATGGACAGCAAATAAGAGATCCATATTCAAGTTTCGAACGAATGTATGAAAAATACATATACATATGGCACATACAAATACATATGGCAAATACAAATACATATGGCTTGAATATTATTGAAATTTCTACAGTTTCTGACAATGAATCCTAACATTTGAATAGCTTTAACTGCTATGTTGTCGATATGCTCTGAAAAGTTCAACTTTGCGCTAAATGTAATTCCAAGATGTTTGACTAATTCAGAGCGTGCCCGTGCTTCCATCGATCTTGTAAGCGAATGCCAAATTAGATTGTTTTCTTGTAAAAGTTAAAACCTTACATTTAGAAATATTAAGACTAAGCTTATTGGAAACACTTCAATTATGGACTTGCTGCAAATTACTGTGCAGTTTCACACAGTTCTCTAAAGTGTTGATGCTCATAAAAATTTTAAGTCGTCCGCGAAAATGAGTTTTTCACAATCAATCATGTAAGTAATGTCATTGATAAATATCGTGAACAGGAGGGGCCCAAGGTTAGAGCCTTGAGGCACTCCTGAGGTTGCCTTAATGATTGTGGAATTAACCGTTATAGGATACAAATTGCCTTCTATTAGCGAGGTACGACCGAAAAAAGTGTATTAAAGATGTAGATAAACCGAACTGATCTGGTTTAACTATGATTATGTGATGGTCTATGCGATCAAAAGCCTTCGAGAAGTCTGTATAAATCACATCCAGGATCGCGGAAAACCTAATGTTTATAACGTATTACTTTGGCGTGGTGGGAGCAAGGCTAGCGCGCGGAGGCACCCGCGCGCTTCGTTATAACATCATAACTCTTGTTTAAATTGGAATATTTGAATTAAACAAAGTGCCTATCGAAAAATTATAGTTTTTCACATGCGACTATTATGAAATTTGTTTAAGATTTCATTTTGTGTATATGGCACATGAGATGAAATTACAAAAGACTGTTTTTTTAAACAATAAGCAATTAAAGAAACAATTAATTTTATAATGAACTTTCCCGTATAAATTCATTTTCTAGACCCTTTAGTTGATTGCTAGGAAGAATATAAAAAATTACAAAAATTTAGTTTTTAAGATTCCACATTTTTAAAATCCACTTTATTTGAAAAATTGTAATAACTAAAAAAAATTCACTTTTGGTGCAAAAAACGATCATTTTTTGCAAATTACCCTTATGCAATAATGCAAAAACATTGTTCTGTACTCAGGACAATCGAGGGTGGGGAATATTAGTGCAGACTTTTTGCTATCAATGAAGGAAGAACCAGAGTTTAACCAACAAGTAGGAAACAATTCTTCTCTATGCATCGCAGTTAAGTTGTAACAATTGTAATAAAAAATTCCAGCATATGATAATATATTAGCTTACGTTGATGCATGAATTATAAACGAATTAATAAACAAACCTTTTGACCCTAAATGAGACGTTTACAATTTACATATTATATATTTATATATTTGATGAAAAGTCATCGCTGAAATCAGTTTTGTTGGGGACTGGGTAGGGTTAGACAAATTACAGATAATAATAGTGATAAAGGCTAAAACATGGCTCAAGTGGTGAAGTATTACGAGGATTTCATGACAACGTATTCTGGTATGTTAACTAAAGGACACGGTGTAGTTTGTGAACTTATTTTTGTGAAATTAAAAATTTCTACGCAAGTGATACAGAATGGAAAATACAAAACAGGTGTACAAGTACTCGAGGCTTACTCGGTGTCAAATCAACACATTTTTAATAAGAATTTTATCTGACCATCTCAGATTTTGATCAGCAAAGAGGTATCTATTGGAATGGGTAAACATAAAAATCAATTTTAGTGAAATAATGTCGAAGAGATCTGTATTGTTCTCAACCTAATTCGTAACTATTTTAAATTCTCTTCTTTTATGGGGTTTTCTACTATTATCATACAAATTATCAGAATCAGTATATTGGAAAAATAATCTCTACATCTGTGACGTTTATGTCAAAGGAGCAGTCAAAGGCAGTAATGTCTTCTTCGCTTTCTTCTTCTTCTTGCTGGATATCTGTAAATTGTTCTAAGGAAGATGTATCAGTTGTCTCCTCATCGATATCATAAAAATCCTCATCTGTTGTATTTGATTAAACATTGGAGCAAGACTGGCCTTGACAATTGGTACATGGTGGTGAACAAAATAATCCGACTTCTTTACAGCCACAGTGTGCACTACAACCCTTTTTGCAATTGCAAAAAAGTTGTTAAGAAGTTTTTCTGGAGCAGGTGACAGTAATGTTTGAATTGGCTCCAAAGCATTATCTATTAATTTCCAGCCCCAGTCTTCTGGGTCCAGTTGATTGCCTAGCCACACTTAAACTTGCTAGTACACTCGATATAAGTGGCGATAAGCAGAAGCAGATGTTGGAGGAAGACAAGATAGTTCTACTCTTTTATTGTTCCGTGTATTTTTTACAAAATTTAAATATCTAAACTTGTCTATACAATCAATTTTTTTGGAGCTCCATATATAGTAAGAAGAAAGCGAATCCCGTTTGTGTTGATGACTTGTGGAGAAGAGTCAATCTTTTTAAATACCTTTGCACAATCAATTAAATCACGTTTTTCAAACATTTTAAATACTGTTGCTTTACCCCTTCTGAAAATTGCTGATGTAGTATCGCAGCTAGTTATTGCGTGTAAAAATAAGATATGATTTTGACATTTTGGATAAGCAGATAAACTTTTCGATGGATATATCTTTGTTTGTTGTTGAGCCTTCCCAGGTTTCAAAAAGTAAATAATCATATCAATTGAAGTTCGTGCAGTCAGCAGAATTAACAAATCAACATCTTCACCAACAATGACAGTTGCATTTGTTGTATTGAATTGTTCTATTGCTATTTCAATGATGAGAACATCAGCGTCATTGTCAGCTTGTTTCACTAAAATGTTTGCAGTTGTAAATTTTTCACATAACATTATAACGAAGCGAGACTTGTTGTGAGTATTTGGAAGAAATTGTTGTTGGTTTGTTGGAACTATCATAAATCGATTAAAAACGACATCTGAAGGTGACGATGTTTTTGTAGTTCGACGACGTTGTTCTGTAGCTTTAATGTTTTTCTTATAATCAGTATAACCATCAAATACTATAGTCACTCTATGACCAAAATATCTATGCACATACTGAACGCATTTATCAAAAATAACGTTGAACAATTCTTCTCGATCCCACACAACGCGGTGTAATAAATATCCTCCATAGATGATGTAATTTATTACGATACTTCAACTTAAATCGTATCTTAATTGTTCTATTACATAAAGCTGTATTTTCGCAAATATTTTTTAATTATTTCATGAAAACTGACAATCATCACTATTCTCAATGTATGTAAATATTTTTTCCATCGCAAAATTCGTAGATTCTCTCCAGAACGACCGATTTTGTACCCAGTGGTGGGTCTCAAGAAGAAATATTAGCAATAAGCATGTGTATTCACTGCAAAAGAACGTTCAACACTAAAAGTATTTCATTTACATCCTTCAAAAAAGGCAGGTATACGACCGTTGCCACTCGAACAATAGAGTAGCAGACAGAAGTTGCTCAAGCATATACGGGCAAATGAAATTGGGACTGAGTTTCTTTTAAGTGTATATTCTCAGAATCGGATAATGTATGTATAAGTTACACAAACAAATATTTTTACCTTTATTGAACGTCTGATGATGTGTATAGGCGGCGTAGGCGTGCATATTAGTATTTTCGATGTTTCAAATGGTGATCTCTCAGGAATGGTGATTCGTAGGAAAAAAAAAACCGATATTTTTTACCTTTGATCTTAAATAATTTTTTTAGCAGACGTAGGATCGGTGGGGATTTTTGATATTTTATTTGTGACAGTGTACCTAAGACCTGTACCAATATTCAGCTCTATGCGAATTATTGTACACTTACCACAATTTTTTTGTCTACTTGAACCGGATTATACATGGTGTCTCACCGAGAAATGAATCGATCGATATAGAGAAAAGTACGCATCAGAAAATTTTGAAAATTTAGATAATTACTAATGTCGGTGTGGCCAATCCAACTAAAATAATTACAAGCAGCTGGCACTTCCGCTTATACCGGAAGTCGATACCAACTTGCTTATTTCAAATGGAACACCCTATATATTTTAGGGTTTTCGAAAAGAGCATAAAATTCTGAGCCGCAAATATGTAGCATATCCTATACCTAAACCTAGCCGTTTCAGAGATATTTGACATTTTATAGAAAATTTGACAGGTGCAACGGTTTGCAAGAACCGTTATAACTTTCTTCGTGTAAAAGATCTTCATTTGCTTCTTGTCACGTAAAAAGAACACATGGAGAACTACATTCTACAACTGAAATAAATTCAATAATATCATACCAAGTGTTCCGTTTTTCGCGTTACATTTTGTCAAATTCAAACCGCGATAACTTGTTTAGGTCAAATGGAACACCCCGTATTTTTTTATGTCAAGTTGTGTAAAATTGAATTCCCTTTTTTCTGATGTTAGCATTGTGGGGGTTAAAGTTACAACTTTTTGAAATATTTTCGATTTTATTAGAAATTCATGAATTGTTGTAATCATTTCATCAAAATAGCCATGATTAGAAACAATCAGTCATTATCTTATGTCAAAAAATGCCAGCACGTTTAAATTATTCCAACGAAAACTTTTTAAATTTGTTTATTATTTATGGAGAATGTGATAAAGTAATATCAAGAACTTGCAGCACATTTGCTACTCGATATCCACAAAAACGCAAAATAACACTAACACTGTAACATGCGTATTAATCGAATTGAAGATATGGCATGAACTAAAATAGCAGAGATAAGATCAATTTAACATATGATTTGATTTTAATAATTGCTCAAAATTCCGCCCTCGAACCTCGACACATTTTTCGCACCTTCGGATTAGTTCCTCATGGGTAGCTCTTCTAATTGAATCCTGTGATATGTTTTGAAATGCATTTCTTACTCTTTGCATACAAACTTCAATAGTTGTTAATGGGCTCTCATAAACTTTATTTTTAATAGTTCCCCAAATGAAATAATCCAGAACTGATAAATGGGGCGAGCGAGGAGGCCATAAGAAAGGTCCATTATTGGCAATCCATTGATCATAAAAAGTTTCTTGTAAATAATCATTAATTAAATTGCGTTATGTGGGGGAGCACCGTCGTGCTGATGAAAAATGTTTCTATGTTCGGCGAGAGGTAAATTTTCTAAATAGTTATTATTCAAATTTTGTAAGATATTCAGATCTTTCACCTAAAAAAAAAAAAAAACAAAAATTTACCTATACATATTAGCAGAACAGAAAATTTAATTTACCTGATAAAATTGTAATGCCACCGCTCTATCGATTCTTATGGCACAGTAAACATTGAACTGCCAACTTTCCTGAAAGTTTCGCTCTCTGAACATATGAGGATTTGAGTCACTCCAATAATGCGAATTGTGTCTATTAAAAAGTCCATTTTTAGTAAATTTTGTTTCATTTATCCATATAATATTTCCCAAATAAGAATCGTGACCCTCAGACCTTATTAGAATAAACAATTCTGTCTTCTTAGGAAACCTGTTTCTTTTAATCCTTGAACCATATGGAATGAAAACGGGCGAAACTTATGTTTTAATAAGATTCTGTGAATTTAATCCTTGCGATTCGAGAGCAGCTTGTCTTAATGACATCCTTGGAAATGCATGAAAATATCCCAGAATGACTATTTCAATGTTTTCGTCATCAACAATAGGCTTTCTTCTTTGCATTTTTGCCTTGCCATAATTTTTAAAATTTTCCAGTACGCGTTTTACAGTGTTTGGTGACGGTTTTCGTTTTTCTGGATATCGAGTAGCAAATGTGCTGCAAGTTCTTGGTATTACTTTATCACATTCTCCATAAATAATAAACAAATTTAAAAAGTGGGTGTAATTTAAACGTGCTGGCATTTTTTGACATAAGATAATGACTGATTGTTTCTAAAGTTGTATGCTAATATCAGAAAAAATGGAATTCAATTTTACACAACTTGACGTAAAGAAATACAGGGTGTTCCATTTGGCCTAAACAAGTTTTCGCGGTTTGAAGTTTACAAAATGTAACGCGAAAAACGGAACCCTTGGAATGATATTATTGAATTTATTTCAGTTGTAGAACGTAGTTCTCCATGTGTTGTTTTATGTGACAAGAAGCAAATGAGGATCTTTTACACGAAGAAAGTTATAACGGTTCTTGCAAACCGTTGCACCTGTCAAATTTTCTATAAAATGTCAAATATCTCTGAAACGGCTAGGTTTAGGTATAGGATATTTTCGACTCAGAATTTTATGCTCTTTTCGAAAACCCTAAAATATATAGGATGTTCCACTTGAAATAAGCAAGTTGGTATCGACTTCCGGTATAAGCGGAAGTGCCAGCTGCTTGTAATTATTTTAGTTGAATTGGCCACACCGACATTAGTAATTATCTAAATTTTCAAAATTTTCTGATGCGTACTTTTCTCTATATCGATCGATTTAGTTCCCGGTGAGACACCCTGTATAGATACCAAATGACCTAAATGATGGGGTTCGTATGACATTGATAATTTTGTATTTTAGGCTGGTTCTGTTGTCCGCATATTATTTATTTTTGGCGTATTTTTGCAAAAATCGATATATCCAAATTCATTTAGAGTGGCTAGTTTTCCTTGAAATTACTATACTGGCAACAAACACAACTTTTTACCTTTTGTACTACTCATAAAGGCTTAATATTAACATTACATTTTCTATATATTTAAAATAATTACAGTTATTATCTCAGCTTTTTTATGAATCTAGTGCGCGTTTTAGTGGCATATTAAAACGGCAACACATAAGGTATTTTCACATTCATTAAAAGTGTATAATATAAGTAATTGTGTCGGTACAGCTAACCGATAATAATAAATGAACTTGTATGGAAAAAATATTTGTCTACTATTACAATACATTGCGTGAAAAATCCGGTAAGTGACTTTAGGAAAATAGTTTCATGTCATACAGTGATTCTACTAAACGAGATACGTGATTCGACAAAGGTCTTATACCGGGTGTAACAGGATCATGGCATACCTCCCCTCCCTTTTCTCCTTTAGTTTTGAAGATAATTGATTGAAATTTAGGATATACTACATACATAATAAGCGGCAGTTTTTGAAACCAATTGATTTTTTTTCACTTCCGGTTTCGCCGGAAAATTACGTAATTTATAAGCAAATAAAACTCACCAAAATTGTTTTTGGGGCAAAACTCAATTTTTTCAGATGGAACAATATCGGTATCGTGGTACCATTTAATAGTACTATTAATAAGGAATTTATTCATATGTCGTATTAAAATGTGCGATAAATACAAATAAACAAAATTACAGCTAAAAGAAAACAAGAAACTACAATTTTGTTCTAATTAAATGTTAAGAAGTAACTAAGGTAGCTTTGAAAACAATGAAATATTTAGCTCGTCAAACATTTGTTGGTTTAACGGTGTTTTTATTGTGTCTTTAAAAATTGTTTAAAATTCTTTTTAATTGTGTTCAAAATGCCGCAAATTTATACAAGAGATGAAAAAGTGGACATGTTAATTATTTATGGGGAATGTAAAAAATGCAGTTGCGGCTACCCAACGATATCCTGATAGATAATGTATAGCGAAAAATTATTTTAAAAGTGTTGAAAACCAATTCCGAAGAGAGCCAACAATGATCCCGAAGAAAACTTTTTTTATTGACGAAGGAACGAAAATTAATGTTTTGGCTCGAATAGAAGTTGATAAGAGTGTTTCTTTAAGGCAAGTTGGGTTTGAATTGGACATCAGTCACCAAACAGTAAGCCGAATTTTGCACAAATACCACTATAAATATTTTAAATACCAAAGCATTTGTACGAAAGTGATTACGAACGTACGATGGAATGTTGCAATTGCATTTTGTATAATAACGTGCAACCAAACAATGATTTTTTGGGACTGATTTTATTTTCAGACGAGGGACTATTTAACCGACAAAATACAAAATATTGGACACAAGAAAATCAAAATTTATTACGGGAGGGTAACTTTCAAGTGCGGTTCTGTTTCAATGTTTGGCTTGGAATAATCGGTAGTAGAATCATTGGACCAATAATATTTGAAGGATCTCTGACTGGTGCCAGATACTTGAGATTCCTGGAAAATGAGATTGAGGACATTTTAGACGAGTTACCTTTAGATTTAGGACAGGGAATGTATTTCCAACAAGATGGCACTTCTCCCCATAATTCAAGGATGGTAATTGATTACCTTCAACGGAGAAAAGGGAGAAAAGGGGTATACCATGATCCCGTTACACCCGGTATAACACTGTACCACGAACACCATAACGCTCTAAAACATAGAACAGTTTTTCATGATTAACAGTATCAAATGCTTTGGCAATATACAGGAAAACTGCAATGCACTTTTCATTTGCATCTAAACCTTCTCTAATAAATCGAAAATGGTTACAAATAGCCATAGACATGTGCATACAAAATATTAGTTTTTCATTCCTACATCGTATAGTTGAAAAATGTACAGGATACTCCATTCGACAAAATTAAGAAAATTAAATTCGAAATATTTTAAATTGAAAATCATTTTTGGCCACCCTGTATATGTTGAGGAAATGAAAATGATTAAAAAACTCCACACAGATGTCTCTTAACTGGCATTTACATAATTGTTATTAAAACCCATAATGGTGACTGTAGTAATTTTTTCAAAATGATTTCAACAAAAAAAAATCGCTACATTCGAATGGTTGGTAGGAAGTCAATAATATAGGAGTGGAAGGAATCTAGAAAGAGGAATCTAGAAGTGTACTGATATTTATAGCATTTATAGACTTTTTTATGGTTTCCCTGTATTTTTTAAATTTCTGGTTACCGTAGAACTCAAGCTATCGAAGTCGGATGCACTATTGCCCCACCCTGCATAAGTATAGAATAAAAAAAATAAAACTAATTCCATGATAAAAACATAAATTATTGTAAATATTGTTTGAAAGTTATTTGTGGCATTTTACGAATATTCTTTCATTTTATTTGGGTTTTCTACCACATGTATTGTCCCATTCAAAAACAAACCACCGAATCTACTAATAATAATTTTTCCAATAATTCTATTATTTTGTAGATTAGGTGATTTGTTTTGAAGAGGATAAGAATACATGTGGTAGAAAACCCAAATAAAAGAAAATAATATAGATTATTGTTTTGTTGATCTTGGTATTTACCAAAAAACTTTTCTTAATTTTCATGAACAGACAAATGAGAGCGGATATGTTTGTTAGATTCTGAGGACGTCTGGACTCTTAACCCTTTAGATTGTAATATTGTCAATCGCATTTTCTAAGACACATTTTTTTTTAGATACCCGTGTCTCGACATGGAAACTAGTGGAGACCCCAGTCCCCACATTATGTATAACGGCCATATACTTAGCTCTGGTAATGTTGTTTCTACCCGCATACATGAAGAATAGGAAACCATACAAGCTGAAAAAAGTAATAAGAGTCTACAATATACTTCAAATCGCAGCCTGCATTACTATAATTTATACGGTAAGCGAAACACTAGAAATATTATAAAGTGTGTTTAAAATGAACAGTCCTATTTTCATGTAGCAAAAGGGCAATTCACATACAAAACTAACGAACACAATAAATAAACGTTAAATGAAATATGTATTTCAACGATATAAAAAATCTCGCACATAAAGGTAGTCGACCGCTCGTGATTATTATACCGCTGGCGTTAAGTGGTAGCAGTACACAGGACCGGACTTAAAATATATTTTCAGTTTCAGACAATGAATTAAGGGATTTGAATACTTACCAAATAACAAAGTTATTTAAATATATCACACATATACATGACTTACTATTATATTAAAATTACAAAGTGGCGTTCACTTTACATTTATTAAGGTTTCAAAGTTTTTCGTGTATGCACCTAGTATTCCTATGTACCTGTATCTCGTTCAGGCGGCATGCGATTATAACTGCCAGAGTTCTCTGTGGAAAAGCTATATTTTGCCGGGGGTGGTCTACACGGAAAAATATCGAGTTGCCGCACCGAAATGACATGGTCTACACACACAGTGTTAAGCGGTCTTTCACGGATTAATTAAAAACCGCTTCATCATCCTTCATTTTCATTTTATCACGACGTTCTTTTTATTTTCCTACGCCACTGACGCCACGATGCGTCCTTGTCTGTCACAAGGAATTGCATGCGCTCATTCCTTCTTACTCGCTCTCGATAGCAAGCGCGAGAATGGAATAATAAATCGGCTTATCCCAACTCCCAGTGGCAGCAGCTTTTACTTTGCCAAAATTATTTCATCGTGTAGGGAAAAATTCGAGCTTCGTTTTGGCAAAAAATATTTGAAAAAACATAGCGTAGATTGTTAATAAAAATTTCACAATTTTAAGCAGTCTGCCAAAGGGTTACAGCAGGCTGAGGGTTGGCAACACTTGTTTTTATAGTAGCACAGATGTTTATCTTCGAAACGTGCGGCGCTTGAATTAATGAAAAACAAATAGAGGTAATTTCCAAAATAAAATTAATTACCAAGTAATTTGTTAACCTTATCTGCAGCAGGATTTCGATAGGCAACCTGGCCGCTATGCATTAACCAATACATGATCATTCTTTTTTTCCGCATTTTGATGAAAAAACAGATGAGGGAAATTTCTTGCAGTGGAATCTCGTACAGTTGATTTAAAAAAAAACTGGTACAACTCTTGTAATCGAAAATCTTAATAGTTTAGTTGTGTGCATATGTCTGTAAATAGGGCTGGCCAGGCATGTCAAGAGGGGGGTGGAGAAGAGATGACTTACCCCGGACCTGGGTTTTTTGGAGGAGACCGGTTTTCTTAGTGTTTTTAAACTTATTAAACCTTTCTTTTTAATTTTAATCAAATGGAATTTTAAAAAACAATTAGAAAATAACTTTTTCAAAACATTTTCAAGCCTGCCATATTATTGTTTAAAAAAATAATATTTGTTACGGATAATTCTACAAATGGTTGTAATTAAAATACTAACTGAATAATGATAATTCTATTTTTAAAATAAGAACACAAAAATACCACTTAAGATTAAAAAAAAAAGTAAACAATGCAAACTGAACATAAAAATACAATAAAAAAATAAAATGAATGAACTTCAACTACGTAATACAGAATTAACTAATATTCTGTCATTGCTCCATTAGCGTCTAAAACTGCCGGAAGTCTTGCAGGCATGGACAAAATCAGATTTCTTGCAAGGTCAACTTCTTGCGACAAGTTCTTCCAAGCGTCTTCAATTATCCCTTCCAATTTTTAGGCATTATTTAATTTTCTTATATGTTTCACTATTAGTCCCCAAGCGTTATCAATTGGATTTAAATCCGGACGTTTAGATGGCCACGGTATCAACTCTATGTTTTTATTAAGAAACCATTGCCTGACACGATGGGCCGTATGTATGGATCATTGTCTTGTTGGAAATACCTCTATTACTGACGACAACATAATATTGTCCAATATTTCAATATATTAAATGGAATTCAGATGACCACCACTGTTTCAACACACACCTAACAAACCATTTAGGCTCATTCAAGCCCAGACATTGACTGAAAACCTTCCTGATATTTGTGGATCGAGAGTATATTTTTCGTCGTATCTAGTGGAAGGAGGCCTATATATGCGAACATGTCCATCGTTACAGGATTTAAAAACCTTTTAGTCAGAAAAGACAACTTGTCCCCAGAAGTTTTCATGATTGATTATATAGTTCAGTGCAAAAATAATCCTACCCTGTTTCTTTTCTTCTGAAAGTTTGTATTTTTTAGCCGCTGAACAAGTCTTCAATTCGCTTCCAAGTTTTATTCTTCTGCAAGCAGTAGGTACCGAAGCAGGGAAATTTGTCTCTGAAATTGCACTTACTGCAGTCTGAAAAGGGTTTTCTCTTAGGTAATTTATAAGATTTTCATCTTCTTGATTATTGCTCTTTCTGGGCCTACCGGAACCAACTTTGCGGGATACCGTTTGGTTAGTTTCCCATTGTTTTTTAACACTCATTATCGTGGTATTACTCACATTGCATTCAGCAGCAAGTCTTCTTCAATTTTAGAAACAATTTGAAGTTTTTGAATATCTGTTAGATGTCGAACCATTTTTAATAATGACGCCACTGATTAACGTCAAAGTGACATTTGTAAGAGTATTAATATCAATCAAAAAAAAGTGTACCAGTTTTTTTTAAATCAACTGTACTATCACTAGTGCATAGAAAACTTATTTTATTTATTTTCTAGATGGCTACTGCTGGATGGTTAACAGGAGAATACAGCTTTGGTTGTCAACCCGTTGATTATTCTGACAATCCCAATGCAGTCAGATTGCTCACGGGATTCTACTGGTTTTACCTCTTGAAAATGGTCGAGCTAATCGAAACCGTATTCTTCATATTGAGGAAAAAGTTCAATCAAGTGTCCGCCCTACACCTATACCACCACTCCTCTACGTTCATACTGTCATTCATAGGTTGCAAGTTTGTAGGAGGTAAGGACTGATGAATGACTGTTTTCTTTATATCAAAACATGTATGTAGAACATAAAGGTTTTAAATCCAGTACTTACTGTGCAACAAGTGGTGTAACTCAGGGATCCAATTTGGGTCCTCTTATGTGTTTTAATGTTTATCAATGACATTGAGAAATCTCTAAATTCCTATATTTTTCTCTATGCAGACGATTTAAAAATTGCAAGAATAATAAACAATGAGCAAGATTGCCATACTTTACAGAATGATGTTGATTCCTTATGTGCATGGTGTTTAGATAATAAATTAAATTTAAATATTAAGAAATGTGAGGCAATGACGTTCTCGAGGAAAATAAATGTGATTGGGCATGATTTCAAAATAGGTGACGTTCGTTTGGAACGATGCATTAAGAAAAAAGACTTAGGTATTATTTTAGATCCTGCTTTATAATTTATTCCTCATTACGAGTATATTAATAGTCAATGTTTAAGAATGCTAGGATTTATAATTCGAAATACACAACAATTTACAAGTGTTGAATGCCTAAAAATATTATATTTTGCATATGTTAGAAGTCGTTTGGAGTACTGCAGTGTCGCTTGGTGCCTGTACTATAATGTTAATATTAAGATGCTTGAGCGTATACAACGCAAATTCTAGTTCAAATGTGCTTTTAGAGGGCGGAATATTAAAACATAATATTTTTAGTCGCAAACTCCTCTATAAAATCCTTATTTTACTATAAGGTTAAGGTATAATATTTCGATTGCAACAAACACCAGCCGAAAGACTGATCCTACTTAAAGGAGCTCTCGTGTCTTTCGGCTGGTGTTTGTTGCAATCGAAGCATTAGCGTTTTGATGGTAATATGCAATTATTACACTTAACCCGCCAGGCTTGTAACTTGTAATTCAGCGCTCGGCGGAGCACATGGCCCGGAGAGTAGCTGTTGGTTACAGCCTGGTTACGTTCCTTATATTAAAATAAGGATTTTATAGAGGGGTTTGCGACTAAAAATATTATGTTTTAAGGTAAATTCTGTAAATATCTGTATTTCATAAGGCATAAGAGGTACCCCGAGCAGAATTACAGTTATAGTGACCTGCTAAAAGAGTTTGATATTGGGCCGTTATTCGTACGGCGTAGAGTAGTGAATATCACATATTTGTATAAAATTATTCATGGTCATGTTGATAATCCTCAACTCTTAGAGCAGGTGCAATGGAATACACCCAGATTTTGAGCTAGGCAGTCGTCAATATTTAAATACGATAAACCCCACACCATTCAGCGCATGAATTAATCCTTACTTACTATGTCTAGACAATACAGTGAATTGCAACACTTTGTTGACATATTTTGTGATAATTTTGCTAGTTTTTCTCGTTCGCTTAAAGATGCTATCTTAACTAACTATATATTTTAGTGTGTATATGTGCCTTTTTTTGTACATATGTGTATATTTATTTAACTTTTCACAATGTTTGTTCGAATTTTGTTTTTCTCCCTTTTTATGTAATTCTGTATTTTACTTCATACTTTACTATGTATTAGTGTATGTCATGATCAGCTTTGCCGCAGCATAAATAAATAAATAAATTCGCACTGTCTAAAAATTATATTATTTACTGTTCACAGGCCACCAAGTTTGTAAAACTTACCTTAATCGCTATAGCATCCATTTGATGTATCAATTTTTAAATTTATTTATTAAATGACTTATATATACGTAAACTGTTTACTGGCGGTAGAGTTGGACAATCAAACAGTCTGTAATCACCTCATAGATATATCAATCGTGAATCTAATCTCAACAAGGTATTAGATTGTTTACATTGTGCGAATTATTAGCTTTCTAATAGAAAAATACGCAATTAAAGTCCTATCTCACAACAGGGGACTTGCGTAAAAATTTAAATAGGGAAATAATACTAAATAACAACAAAGAAAATAAAGAAATCTATCGACTAATATTCATTCCTTGTATATTGTCCAAATTAATACAAATATTAACTTTCGCCAGCCATAAATTTTTTAAACAAATATAAAGTTTTTACAAAAAATCGACATGGCTTTCAGTGCAAAAAAATCTGTTGAGTCAGTCGCTTGCCAACTTATGCAATTTGTATGTGAAGAAGTTGACAAGAGAAAACATGTTTTTGGCCTATTCCTTTAATCTAAGCAAGCTTTCGATACACTAAACGTTGAATTCATCATGTAAGCTGCAGAATTCGGGTATAAGGGTGTCTGCTCTGGATCTGATAAAATCTTTTCTAACTGACCGGAAAATATGTGTTAAAGTATCTGACTCAATATTGAGTGATTACAACATAAATATTGGTGTTCCACAAGGATCGGTGCTTGGGCCACTAATATTCCTAATATTCGTCAACGACCTTCCATCTGTTATCAAAGATGCCTTAACCTATTGTGGTCTCAGCCCCAAATCCTGAGGAACTTAGCACCAAAATCTCAATCATTCTGACAATATTAAGGAATGGTGTGCCAAAAATACTCTCATCCTCAACATTGACAAAACAGAATGCCAATATTTTTCTAAATGGAGGTCACCCCTGACGATCTGGATACTGTCCTTCCTACAGGACAATTTTCACCATTTACAACATTCTTAGGAACTGTAATAGACGAGAATCTATGTTGGGAATAACATATTGATTATTTACGTAACAAGGTTAATTCGGTATACTTTGTCATAAGCCAAGTAAAAAATTTACTCAACAAAAAATGCCTGGTGAATGTATACTACTCGTTAGCTTACTCTCATCTATCTACAATATTACAGTTTGGGGAAGTGCGACAAATGTTCATCGATTATTCATACTGCAAAAAAGACTCATCAGATTAATTTTTTAACCTAGGCCATAGAGAAACTTGTAAGGATTGCTTTAGGAAAAACAGAATTCTGAAAATATTAGACGATCCGCATCTTTATCATAGTTTTCCATATTTTCATCCATACAAAGTAAAATTAGTACATAAATTACATGAGGATGAACCCGACCATCATCGTCTAGAGTTTTGTGAAGTACATTTTGTTGTGACTGTTCACCAATTTCTTAATGATACAATCTCTGGTCGTTGGCTAGGTAGAAAAGGTCTGATGGTGAAATGGTCACCTCGGTCACCAGATCTGACTCCTTTACGCCTTTTTTGTGGGGCACATTGAATATGAAAAACAACTCAGTCGGTAGATGATTTATGACAAAGAATTTTTCAGTAATGTCAATATACAGTGTGACCCATTTCAAATGGAAACCTCTCTGTAAAAAATGTATTTATAATCCTATGTTAACGATTTTTTTTTAAATGATAAACCATCGAAAACCCCACTCTATGACAAAAATTTAGAGATAAATTTCAATTTTCAAAGCCTTCAATGATTTATTTTTAATGTCGAAAATGAACTACACCACTGGATTCAGTAACCTCTCAAATGGGTAAATCCCAAGTTTCATGAAAAAATATTGAAAAATGACAGAGCTATGACAAAATTAATGTAGGCAGTTGTGCGACCCATTTTGAATGGAAACACCCCTGTAAGAAATGTGTCTATTATCTGATTTTGACGGGACTTTTTTTAAAAGATACACCATCAAAAACTCCACTTTATGACAAAAATTTAGAGATAAATTTCTATTTTCAAGGCTTTCTATGATTTATTTTCAATGTCGAAAATGGACAAATTTGATTGGCGATTTTTTTTATTGAAATTTTAATTACACCACTGGATTCAGTAGCATCTCAAATGGGTAAATCCCAAGTTCCATGAAAAAATATTGAAAAATGACAGATTTGTGACAAAATCAATGTAGGCTCATAGTAACTTTTACTTAATTTTTTCTAAAAATCGAAGTAGCCCATGAAAAATAAACAAAAGAAAGATAAATTAAGAAGAGTTTTAATAAATATTACATTTTTATTGAGTAATGGCAGATAATAATAGGGTGCCATGGAAAACAAATTTTATAGTCAAACGTCAAATCTTTAAAATTCGCATATTCTCATATTCATTGTTATTGAATTATAAAATTAATCGATAGTTATTATCAAGTATTAGTTTATTAGTTTGCAGTTAATTATGGATAATCTAAATGTACAGGAAAAAATTGAACTTGTGCGCCTTAGAGATAATGACATAACTTTGAAAGAGGTATGCGAGATATTCAACAACAGGCAATAGGCCCAACATTACTAAAAGTACTGTTTATAAAATAAACAAAATTTTTAATGAGTGTGGCGCTGTGACATAGCGTATTATAAGAACAGATAATATACAAAGAAGAACCAGGTACGAGCAGACAGTTTTAAATTATTTTCACAACAATCCAAACGCCAGTGTAAGAGTAGCTAGCTTAGATTTGAATTTACCTAGAGAAAATATTCGCCGATGCCTTAAGAAAAATTTGGTAAAACCATTCAAACCCAAATTTTTACACATGTTGGAACCTGGTGATGATAACAGACGGATGGAGTTTTCCTTGTGGGCTCAAGGAGAGTATCTTAATAACAGAAATTTTAATAAAAATATTTTATTCAGCGATGAAGCAACTTTTACAACAAACGGGGTAGTATCGTCACAAAATTCTAGGTTTTGGGCTATATGGCATTAATTGTAAAAGACAATATTCCCAAAAAGTTAATGTTTGGTGTGGGTTGCTCAATGAAACAATCATTGGCCCTTTCTTTTTTGAAAGTAATATGAATAGCATGCAGTTTTTACAGTTCCTAAGAAATGAATTTTGGAATATTCTACATGAACTTCCAATACAAGAAAGAGTAAACCTACATTTTACAGATGGAAGCCCTGTCCACAATGCCAGAGTGGTTACCAGATGGCTGAATGCTAACTTTCTTAATTGATGGATAGGTCGTGGTAGCCCGTTAATTGAATGGCCACCCCGATCCCCGGACTTAACACCGATGGACTTCTTTTTATGGGGTTTAATAAAATCTAAAGTTTATAGGTCACGCCCGAGTAATAGAGAAGATTTGTGTGCAAGAATAAGACAAGCTTGTGCAGAAGTTACCCGGCAACAATTACAGAATGTCATAAAAAATATTAAAAAACTATTCGACAAGTGCATCGAAATTAACGGCGGCCTTGTAGAGGCTACAAAAATTTAAGAAGTTTTAGTGTAATGTACAACGTGTTATTTTTTTTATTTAATAGGTATCTAATCATTATTACTTTTAATTGTTCATACTTATGTTTTTAAGTCCAATATGATTAAGTTTGTTTAAATGATAATATTTATTAAAACTATTCACTTAATTTATCTTTCTTTTGTTTTTTTTCATGGGCTACTTCGTATCTTCGTATCAAGTAAAAGTTACTATGAGCCTACATTAATTTGTCATAAATCTGCCATTTTTCAATATTTTTTCATGAAACTTGGGATTTACCCATTTGCGAGGTTACTGAATCTAGTGGTGTAGTTAAAATTTCAATAAAGAAATCGCTAATCAAATTTATCCATTTTCGACATTGAAAATTGAAATTTATCTCTAAATCTTCGTCATAAAGTGGAGTTTTCGATGGTTTATCATTAAAAAAAAAGCATTAACATAGAATTATAAATACATTTTTACAGAGAGGTTTCCATTTGAAATGGGTCACACTGTATTGAGGGGAAACTATTGACTTAAAAAAATACGGTGTTTGATATTTATAAAAATTGCAGGAAAATAAGTAAATATGCAGCAAACGCAGTGGGGTTGGAAAAAAATGGACAATATTTTATCACCAATTTTTTTTATTTCTCTCAAGTAGGAGGCTATTTCTCTTTCCTTTTGCAAATACAAAGTTCATATCATGCAAACATTTTTTTAACGTCGATTTGCCCATTTTGGGCATATGTTCATCATCATTTAGGGACTTTAAAATTTTCTTAACGGTAGGGATTTCATTATCATAGAAAAATTTATGAACTTTACGTCGAATTGCATTTTTCTGGAATTTGTCTAATATTTTTTTTTCCAGGCTTCGCTTTAGGTTTCTGGACATCCCCTTCATTTTTCTTCTCTTAAAATTCTGTAAATGGTCCGCTCACTCACGCCGATATATCTTGAAGTCATGTTAACTAATACTGTTGATTCTGATTTCTGTGCCATGGGATGATTTTTCTTCAATGCATGATATACATTCAAAATAATTTTCTTCTCCTTGAAGCTTAATGGAGACTTTCTAGGGGTATGAACTTTTACCACTTCTTTTGAACAACCGGGAACCGCTTCCATTCTTGCACATTTAAAAATATTACGATATCCCACAATTACACTTATCTTCACTAAGGCACTAACAAAATAAAACTTTATGGCACTGTGATACAACAATTACGTAACTTATAAACAAAAATTAATGCCGCCCAATTCATAAGCAATTCACAGTATAAATATTTCACACGAAATAAAATTTTAAGGCACTATGATACCACAAATACGTAATTTATAAACAACAAATTAATACCGCCCAACTGATAAACGACCGCACTCTATGTACACTGATTTTAAACTGTATAACGGCTTAACGCACCAAACACCGCTGAATACGTGGAGAATGTTACCAGATTTAATATTTTAAATTTAAGATATGGTAGTTCATGCATAGTTAACTCAATCGTTATTCGTCAAAATTCTCCAAACTTAAGGAAAATAAATAGGTAACAGCGTAAACATATTATATTAGGGAATTTACAAAACTCGTAAATCCGCACGCCCCTTGCTCTACTGACTAGAATTTTCGGCCGAAGTATAGTTGCCGATAAAATCACTTGTCTTTCCATATAGCTCCGAACCGTACACAATATCTGTGATAGAAAATTGCAAGCGAGCAAACATAAATTTCCCTAATAAAATATTGAAATAAAAATGTGGAAGAGTGAAACTTTAACCAACTTCGTTATCATGATTGAAAATAATGGTTAAGAAAATTATATTAATATTTTTCCTAACTCCTATAATGGTTTATCAATGTCTAATTATCTTTGGTTAGCTTGGTACCACGAAAGAACCGAAATATTTTGTGTAATTCATAACCGTATCAATATATAAATATATAGTCGTAAAATATTGTATAAAATTAAGTCTCCGCTGCCATTGACTTTCTAAAATTTGGAAAACCCCCCCAAGTAAAATCAAATTATTTAATTTGGAAACAAATAGAATATAGCAACAGCTTCCGACGAATTAAAATATATTTACTGTGTCGATAAATGTCGAGATTACGATTAACTTCTCTCATTCATGCCTCCAGCTATTTTAGCAGTTTTTCAAGTTGTAACCTTCAATTAGTTCCGCGTGTAGACAAAAATGCTCTAAGTCGAAATCTGGGCAAATAGAACTAAGTGGATTTCCTGTGTGCCCTGTCTAATACTTAGGGAGGTATGGCCTCTAACCTTATTTGAAGTACAATGCTAGCGAAATTTCTTGTTTTTCAAAGAGACGTCGCCTCTATCTTTACCAGATCTTTATCAGATGAAGTGTCAGAGAAATGATCGTTACAGTTCCTGAAAATTGTTATAAGCCGTGTTTTTTTGACGTTTGAAGAAAAAATATTTCTGTAAACGCCATTATCGAGGGCTGAAACAACTTTAGAAGGCACTTTAATATACCCTCATTCAAACTTTTAAATTCAAAACTGGCCGTAGATTTACCTCCTCGAGGTTTTTCGACATACTTAAGATACATCCTATACAGGGAAATCAATAATAGCTAAAATAAAAAATGATTACTTTTTTGCAGGTGGTATGGCAAGTGTCCCAATAATTATTAATTCTTTCATCCACGTCCTCATGTACACTTATTACTATTTATCCTCATTTGGTCCAAGATGGCAGAAGAGTTTGGCACCTTGGAAACCGAAATTAACTATGGCTCAAATGGTAAGAAACCTTTTTAATAAAGTAATTGACAAAATTATAGAATAAAGTATCCTCATACATAACGTTTATGTAAATAAACTCTATATACAGGGTGTTCGCTGACTGGTGGTAGTCCTTTTAAATATTAAATAGCTGTGCTCATAAAATGAGGTAACTTTTCTATTTAACATTTTTGTCTACTATGCCAAATAACCGAAATAAAAAAAGGCCAATTTCTAAGTTATATGGAAATCTGACACAAATCGGCAACATTGCGTTTGTCATCGCTCGCAGTAAGCGCTCAATGTGGGTCGATTAGTGATTGTTAGTTTATTTACGTTAGTAGAGCAGCGCAGTTTATCGATAAATGAGGTCTAAGATAAAAATGGAGGGATTTGCTGTGCGTGAATATCATATGTTAATTATTTATGGTGAAGACAGGACAAATAGTTCTCTGTGCATTTATTTTAGATAAACAGTCAAATGTTTAATGTTATGCTTAAAAAAAAGGAAATATTAATTTAGATAGTACAACAGTATTGGCTTTGACATTTGCTATGTTGCCACATTAATAATTTTCTAATTTTAGCCCTCGTTTTCAAATGCTTCTTGAGAAAAATGCAATATAGAAAAGTTATTGCATTAAACGAATACTATCAACCATTATAAGAACTACCACAAATTAGCGAACACCCTGTGTATAAACGGTCAAATTCGATTTGAAATCAACATTTCACCCAGAATCTTCATTGAACGTTTGATAATTAATATACGACTATAACAACAATAAGGTTTCAATCGAAGAGCTACTAAGTTTAAAGGACCCCGCATATTTCTTATGGGAAATGGCCCCCGGTGAAACTCGCTGGAATCGATATATGTTATTCCTCTTGAGGTCCTGATCAAAAGTCCACATGGCCAGAAGGTCGGAAAATGTACAGTTTTCTAGATATGGGGAGGAAAGTCGATTTTTCGGGATTTTTTCACTAATAGTATGGAGCTATGGTCCTTTCAATGCGGCTTCGCTAGTATTCTACAGGGATTTTTCGGGTCGTTGATTTCAAATCCGATGTCAAAATTAACATTTGACAGTTGACAGCTGTCAGTGGTACTGTCAACTCGCCTTATTTTCCGGAAAAGATTTATCAGAATATTACAAGGGGTTTTTTGGGTTGCTGATTTCAAATCTGATGTAGAAGGTGGCATTTGACAGTTGGGTGTCGGTGAACAAATGAATGAATCAACATGTCTCCCTCTCAATATATCATTTAATAAAACAATTTCTAGTTCCATCATATGTAATGAAATGTTAGAGAAAATATTAATTGGATTGCTTGTATCTACTTTTAGCGTGACCCGGGAACGCTGTGATAAATCTTTTCCGGATAATACAACTAACACTGCAACTGACAGCTGTCAAGTGTCAAATGGCGACATCAGATTTGAAATCGGCGACCTGAAAAACCCGCAGTGAACACTAGCGAAGCCGCATTGAACTTTTGATCAAGAGCTCAAGAGGAATAACATATATCGATTCCAGCGAGGTTCACCGGGAGCCATTTCCCATAAATGTGCGGGGTCCTTTATGGGTTCCCAGTACGTTACTCATTAACAAAGGCAACGTTATGTATGGACGCGAGATTTTCATTCATTTTTCAGGCCTTAATTCATTATGTAGTCAGTGTATTTTTAATATAATGAATTTTCAACGCGTTTAAACGTTTTTAAAACGTAGATTTATTTAATTTACAATGCTTAACCGGGATCAGTTGCAAACAATGCTTCAAATTGCATCATTACTAACCTTAATAAACAATTTTAACAATCAGTATTAAATATTATTAGAAATGTATAACATGTATACAAGTAGGAATAATTCGAAATATTTTCATTTTGGTTTTTTAAAGTGATTTTTCATCTTCAGATACAATTTACAATCCTAATCATCCACTCAATGTCTGTTCTGCAACCTGGCTGTAAGGTATCCAACAAATTGTTGCTCATTTACATCCCTAACGTCGTGTTGATTTTTAAAATGTTCTACGACTTTTACAAGAACAGCTATCATAAGAAAAGGAAGCAATAGTCGAAGATGTTATTTATTGTATTTATTATTAAAATTATTTATCATAAAACATGTATTTTTATTTAAAAATCAGAGTTAGATAAGTACCTAAAGAAACGCACAAAATTCATATATTTGGTATGTGTCATTTGTCAAAAAAATCCTCGAACAGGTCGATTTTAGTTTTGTAAATGCTACATTGTGTCACTATACCAAAATTTATGACGTCATTGGCTTTCGAGTTATGATTTTTTTTTTATGGAAACAGACATTTTTGTTTACTGTTGTTACTGTTACTTTGGTAGTATATTCCTTCAGCTTTCTAGTGATATGAAAAAAATTGATATTACCTAAGCCATTCTTTTCGAATGATACCTTACATAAGTAATTGTGAGAAAGAAATCATCTCAATTGCTCAAATTGGCAACCTCCAACCATTTGGCATTGACCAAGACGGGTATAGACACTTTGCACGCTGTTCTGGATCATCACATCGGCAATTCGTCTCATCTCCAAGCCAATTCTGTCTTTCAATTCTTCTATGGTATACGGTCTGTTAAAATACACCCTTGACTTTAAGTAACCCCAAAGAAAAAGTCTAAGGGGGTTAAATCCGGTGAAAGCGGGGACCACACAATCGAACCTCGACAACCTATCCACCTTCCAGTAAAAGTGTCATCTAAAAACTGACGCACTGCTATCCCAAAATGAGGTGGGGCCCCGTCTTGCTGAAACCAGACGTTTTCAGCAGGAATATCTTCATCTTCATTGTTCGGAAACTTAACTGCTAAGGCTGGCACTAACTCAACTCGCAAAAACTCTAAATATCTTGCGGCCGTAAGATTTTCTTCAAAAAAAAAAAAGTCCCAATAAACGATTATCAATAATACCTGCCCACACGTTTATTTTGCCTCGTCGCTGTGTACGGGCTTCTTGAGTCCAATGAAGATTTTCGCGTGACCATTACCTATAGTTATGCCGATGTACAGTCCCCTTTAAAGAAAATGTAGCTTTATCAGAAAAAACAATGTTCTTTAAAAAATTTGGGTTTTCATCGCACAAAGCCATCAACTGTTCACAAAACTGTAAGCGCCGATCTGGATCGTCCTCATTCATGTCGTGGATTAATTGCACTTTGTATGGATGGTATTTCAATAGACGTACAACAGAAGTTTGACTCACGTTATGATTTAAAGCCAGCTGCCTTGTCGAAAGATGATGGTTTTCCTTAATTTCTAGAAGAATATTTAATTTGGTTTCGTTGCTTGTGCTAGGGCGACCAGATCGAGGGAGGTCAGCACACTGCCAGATTCATCATATCTAGCCACCAATCTACTTACAGTGGATCTAGAACTTCGTTCTCGAGTTTAAACTTTCTTGCGTGGATAAAACGCTATATAAAACACTTATACAATAAATAGCTATTACTTAAACTTCAAAAGTGACAATCAAACATCATAGCAAGTAGAAAGCGTTAAAGTATGTAGGAAAATGTCGATATACTTGACTTCCCCCGCCCATAAGTTCAAGAATATTAAAGCAGGCTACACACGGTCCAACTATTGTACCAATAGGGTTTTCCCAGAAAAAAAAATTATTGCTGAAATACTTAACTCACGTAAAAAAATGATTTATGCCATATTTACTAATTAATTTTACTAATAGTAACAAAAAAAAAACTTGAAGTTTGAAAAATATTGGGTTCATTTTAAACAGCCATAAATCGACGTTGTAACAAAATCCGACTTAGGAAATCTTTCGCATGAAAAGCGTGCTTCACGTAAAAATATCGTGGAAGAGGTTTTTAATATTTTTAATCATTTTTTTTGGCTCTACGGAGCAATTTTTATGCAAAAATTTCCATAACTCCTCAAGGAGCGTCATTTTAGAAAGTGTAGTAAATGTCGCTGCACAGGGACCTAATGTCGCCCCGACCACCTAAATTTAGAAACTATAACAAAATTTGAATTTTGGAAATTTCAAAATTAAAAACCCTTTTACGAATCCACGTTGTTAAGCACTGCAAGTCATGCGCGGTATTAAATATGAGGACAAGTTAATCCAGCTACTATTCAAAGTATATCGTGAGTTTTAGCAACATGGGACCCCCATCATTTCCTAGCAGTCGATTTTGACGGGAAAATGATAAGTTTTAACGGGATTTGCCCTAAACCGGTTCCTTAGTGATTCGGTGTCAGAAAAGTATCTTTACCATGTACTCATATGTGCATGGGACCGCCTTGCCTGAACGTATGAAATTGTAATTGCCCAAATATAATTCAAAGTCGTTGCGATTCAAGCATTTTTAAGCTCCGAGGAGCGACCAAAATTGATATTGAAATAAAAATAGGTGAATAGACAGGCAAGCAAAAGCCCACCAAATTTTAGAAAGATTGAACTTTTCTTGAATCTTTTTGTGTAATCGTTAGCACACAAAACTGCATATTGGATGGTGGTTGGTACATTATAAATCATTCCGTTCCTCACCATGTGTTGCACACGGGCCAGATTATTGTTTGTCAAATATATTTCTTAAAAGTTGTTGTCAAACATAAATTTTTGAAGAGATATATATTTTTAAACTTTATATTGTCTTTTAATTGTGTTTTTTTAACAAAATTCCCTTTCAGATGTAATTTTAAGAAAGTGTTATAGTACTTCCAGTGTTAGGTTTATAGTGTTACGACGTCCAATAGATACCATCAGAGCAGCAGTTAAGCAAAAACGAACAGTAAGTATACATTTTCATATTATTCTCCGTCTGAAACAGTCGTTTCGAACCCTTATTTTGTGAACATTAACATTCATTTTAAAAAGTCCTTCAGACTTCAAAAGATGAATCGTTCACATTAACAGTGTTAACATAACATAACCTCTATTTATTGACAGCACTCAGCATTTTTCTATTTTAGGTAAATTATCAGCGGCACCTTTAACATATCCCTCTTCCACTCGATTCCATTTTGATTGTAGGATTAATAAAACATAAACCAGAAACTGATAAAATGAAATGAAATATTTTCACTCCAAACAATACAAACATAAAAATATAAATTTAGCGTTTTAGGTTAGTCATCTGATGTGCAATGTCGGTGAAGGTTAAACCTAAACTACAGCACAAAGTATTAACGTCCGACGCTTTCACGAATAACTTGTGCGGCATTTATCTGGATTCTGATTGGCCAATATTTACACGTCCACTGCTTTAGACCGATCACAGTACAAGCATTACAAATTGGAATTCTGAGAAGTTTTAGAGGAAAGCTTTCTTTAACACACAGTTAGAATCTATTACAAACTAATTATATACATAATCTCATTGGTTTTCCGGGCAGATACGTAATTCTGGCGCGTAAAAATGCCCGTTTTAAAAAGCAGTGAAATTATCAGCAAGTTGTTTTAACGATATTTTCTTAGAAATAATTCTTATTAGAAAAGTAAATTGTCGTAAATTAATAAAATGTTTTATTATATCATTTTCACGACACAAATTGTTAAAATAAAATTAGTGGGAAAACCCTATTTGGTGGGGTTGGTTGTAAAATCGAGCCGTATGTAGGTTTCCCTCCAACCAGCTTCAGGTTGGGACCGAGTTGAATGGGCAGACCACCCGACCGCTCGACTAACCAACCAAATTGTATCGTGTGAAAGGATGTTGGATGTTGAACCCGACTTTACGTCATTTCATTTCTCTTTTCACACAGTTAGGTTATGTAGTACTACATATAATGTCAAACATAGGTAAGAGATTTATATGATGGCAATGGAACGCCAAATAAATATAGAATTTCTGGAATTATACAAGGATTTTCCTTGTTTATGGAATAAAAGCTGTAAACAATACAGCAACAGGGGCACCAGAAACCAGGCGTTGCAGATCTTGCTAGATAAATTAAAATTAATCGATAAAGATGCAACAATCTCCACAGAAAAAAAAATAGAAAATATGAGAATTGTCTATAAAAGAAAGTTATATGTATGTGTAGATATTCTACACAAACAAAATTCAACTGACTAATTGGCTAATAAATCGACTAGTTTGGATGTAACACCGAATTTGGTTGGTCCAACCGTTGGATCCAACCAGTTGGACCGTGTGTAGCCCGCTTATATTACTACGTAAAAATGTGTCTGAACCATTTCGATATAGAATTTACTTATCTTTAACTTTGATAACCATTTTTTTTTCGTGGGACCATTCACAACCGAGATATTAAGATATTTCCAAAAAAATGATTTTTAAGCTATATTGTCCCAAAATTAGGGGTGTTCCGGGGGGCGGGCCAGGGGAAAAAAATTAGTATGTCTAAAAGAGGCCTATAATGAATTATAGTTCCAATAGTAAAAGGTCCGATTTAAGATGATGTTTATCTATCTGATGATTGGGCTCTTATTAGAATTCCACAATTAAAAACATCAAGGTTCGACAGATAGCTTAAGTGAATTCCAGACAATATCACCATATTCCAGTTTTGGTCGTACAAAAGCATTAAACAGAAGAGAAAATGTGGAAATATCTTGAAAGTGCATTGAGTTTCACATAATAAAGCCTAGATATCTGTAGGCGTTATCAGTTATGTGACCTATATGGGCAGTAAAGGTTAATTTCGAGTCAAAGATGATTCCAAGATCTTTGAATTGAGTGCATCTAGTAACCACTTCATTACCTATTTTGTAGGAAAAGTTTATCGAGTTCTTTCTCCTCATAAGTCATCGCATTACATTTTGATATATATTGAAAGTACTAATTTGATTTTAGGGGGTGGACAAGTATTTCCCAGTTCCCCCTGGTTGTGCCTACTACTACACAATGATTATAGTATTCATTGTACAAGTTATCATAATAATTCTTGCTTATTATCAGTGTTTATCTTGACTGGTCTTATATATCGACTGTCAATTAAAACAGTAGGTAGGTACTTTATATTCATCAATTTTACTACAAGTTTCTGTTTCATTTGTAACGATAGTCGATAAGAAACAATTTAAAATGGAAATGATGGATTATTATAAAACATTAGAGGAAGAAAAATCTGGTCAGCAACCAATGACATTTTCAGGTACTATTTTTTCATGCATATGAAAAAATGCACTTTTTTACAACGGAAAACCAAGACGCACACATCAGTCCATCTCCATTGTCGTTTTCTCGATGCCACTAGTGAATTTAGACTAGTCTGGAGAAAACTGTCACCGCTGCAATGTCAGAGCATCCTATATTAACCTAATTATTGTATAAGGTCTATTTAAAATACAAGAAACAGCATATTTTTAAAGATAGTGTTATAAATACTGAAAAAAATGTCGATTTTTCCAGATGTAAAAAGTCGTACTAAAAAGCAAAAAATAAAAAAATATCAATGTACGTATTGCAAGAAAAGCAAGGCGTGCGCACTTTGTATGATTGTACGCATAATTGTATGAAAGGGGTGGAATAGTTGTACACATAGTGCCTTCAATCATGCGTACATGAAGATGATACATATACATATACACATTTCTAAATTAGCTTCACGAGTTATTTTCCACAAAATTCTCAGTCGGGGACGCTGCCTTTAAGTGGGACACTCCAACTGAGACATACCGTCCTCTTCAATAATTAAACATTCCATCACCGAGTTCACCATGTCAAGTTTGCAAATTTAGCTGTTTTATAATATCTAAAAGTCACTTTATTCTTATAATAATCCGTCTTTCATAAAGTTAGTCCAAATTACATTACTGTTGCAGGTGTCCAACCGGCGGCTTTGCTTTGCTTGTCATACATGTCACTTGCTTTCATTTTGCATTTACATAATATCATTTACTTGCTTGCATTCATTTTGTACATATTTGAAATACCAAACTACCTGTATTATTTTCACTGTTTTCCTGTAAATATACCGAGTGTCAACGGATCATGGTAGACCCCTTTTTTTCCTTATTTTTAAGAATATCGGAATGAAACTTGGTAGGTGTATTATATGACCAAGAAGACACTTTGTGGCATAACTGTCATTTTTCCCCACTTTCGGTTTCACTGGAAATGACCCCAAATTTTGATTTTTAAATGGAAAACCCTGTATATAATTATATTTTTGGAATCCTTGAAAAATTCAGAGTACGGTGATGAACCATAAGTAACATTTCGACTGCATGAAAAAGATTTTACGTAAAATTAAAAACAAAACAAAAAAAAATAAAATAAGAAAAAATTGCTTTTGGGCACATCCACCGATTCCTTAGAGCATCCGCTATTTGATGGTTATACTCTACCATTATGGTTCTATTTGAAAAAATTAAGTTTTGGTAAAAAAAACTGTTCAGGCCAAATTTAATAATACACATTCTTTAATTTTTGTCTCATTTTCAAATAAAAATTAGTTAGTGGCTAGCTATGAGGTAATTATAACATAAATAAAATCATGATTTTTTATTATTGAAGCGAGAATTTTAGAAGAACCGTGCCCGTGTTATTTATGTGTTACTCCCTGTGTAATAATTATCCTAGTATTCATGATTTATGCATTGCCAATCAATCAGCAATATTTAAAGAACTTGATGCAATAATCAATTTCAAATTCATACAAAGCATTGTTTAGTTTAGGCGCGGGTGATCAGTAATAGATACAAGTTAAAATGGAGAGAATTTTGGTTTACTACAGCACAGTAGTGCAGGAAAAATCTGGTAAGTACCGAATGGGAAGGTCTTAAAGTGCTGTGTTATTTATATAAAAAAAAAATTAACGGGCAACAGTTGTTGCAGTTGACATTTTCGTCAATGAAGTCTACATGGAAAAATCTCCAGTTTTTTGGAAAAAATTCATAGCTTATCTTTTGTAGTGATAATTGAAAGATTATCGAATAACTGACTCTATTGGACTCCAAGAAATTGATTTCTGGTTGATTCTTCATCAATAACGAGGAAAACATACGTTGTATGGAAAAATTTTACTGTAGTTAATTTAAAATTATCAAAATTTATTACAGTTTCGTGTGTTTTAATTTTCTTTGACATTAAAAACTGACAGAGATCCAAGCGCTTAAGCTCTAAAATATCTTCATATAGTAAGAGTTATTTTAGAATTAAACATGTGATTTATGTATTTTTTGTGACACAAAAGTAACATTATCATATAGAGTAGGTTTTAAAGTTTAAAAAACCGTGCTGAAAATATTTCTTAACACAAAAATATCTTGACAACCGACCGAACATCGCCAAGTAAACGCATTCATTGAGTTGGAGGATGAAGTAATTCTTATTTGCCAATTCATTATAAAAAAAAAATTATCATACAGCTGCCAAAGTTGAAACTATCAATTCAATTGAACGCGGTATATATTTTTTAAAACATTTCTCATATTTATATCTCATATTTATTTAGATAGGACCTAAGACTGTTCCCAGTGGAACTTCAATTTTTATTATTTTCTTAGTGCTAAGAGCATTGTCAATTTTTACTTGCTGTTGTCTATTTGACAGATATTGCCTTAATAAGTTGTAGACGATACCTCTAATTCCCATCTTGTTTAGTTTGTCCAGCAACTGGCTATGTGAAATAAATTATTAAATTTGATAATACGATGATCATTTTACATTTTATCAAGATTAGTTTGTGAAAATCTAAAAAATAAATATAAATTGGAATTCTTCTCTCGTTTTTTTAATAGTAATTTTTATATATTAAAGTTAGCATAAGTATTCAAGAATATTAAAATAGATTTGATATTTAAATAAGTGTATGGCTTAATTTCACTTAAATTGGACTTTCAAGGTTCTTCACTCTTAATGTGGGTGCTGCTTTATGTACCTATGCATTATATCTTTTTAAACTTAAAGGATGTACACAAGTTACTTCGGTACATAAGTAGTAGCCTTCATAATCCTCCTAAGCAAATTGTTTGGAGCAAATAAGTTTATTGCCAACAGAAAAAAGCGTTCTTCCTAAACATTAACAGTATTGGACCATAGAAAAAAAAATTAACGAGAAAACTAGGAAAAGCAAGGAAAGCATTGACTATAGGGGAAAACTTAATTGAACTTTCTTAAGAACGCCAAAAGACGAGCAGATTATAATTAAATGACAAAGAAATTGAGAAAAAACGTAATCTGAAAAATCAAACACTGATTATTTTGTTCACCTGAATGACGTTATCGTAATTTGATAATTAGGCAACCTACTTATCTATAAACCTTGGATTCAGTATAATGTAGGTTATTATTCATTATTTAGCTGCTACCCCCACAGCTTCTCCTTCCGGAAAAACTATTCAAGCTATCCCACGTTGGGTGCCTAAGGGCGCAACTATGTATTAGATTAAATCAAAATTGTTAAATCTCTTTTAAATAAAAAATGTCCTCAAATTTCTTATGAAGCCAATTCCTCGCACGCATGCAAAATTTGAGCAAAACTGATCCAATAGTTTGGGACAGATATACGAAAATGTGTTCAAAAACCACCGTCTTGAATTTAGAGGATCTGAATATGTAAATTGACAAAAGATAACGTACTGTTATGTGCTGCCCTCTAACAAGGAAAGATGTGATTAAGTTCATGTTCAAAGTTTTCCTCAGAAGCTTAGTTACTTCCCTGACTAGTAGGGTGGCGCCGTCTATGAGCCAATTGACGAACAATCATCTATTACATGGTAGAAAATTCTGTAGAATTCCAGAAAATTGTAGAATACTGTGGTACATTTCTATGGGTGTATATAAGGAGATGAATCCAGCAGATGGGGGAACAGTACAGTTTAGTAAAATATAAAGAAGAGTTCAGTTCAGTAAACAAACAGAGAGTTCTTAGGTTAGACAAGAGTTGACTAGTTTAAGAAGAACAGTAAAGTACATAGTGTTTTAAAAGTTGTGAATTTATATTAGATTAAGCTCTGTGAAGTTAGCACTACCACTTTAAAATTTTGAAATCGTTTTGGCCTCATCAATTGTAGCTTTTTTGTTGCGAATTTGTTGCGGTTAGAAAAAATTTGTAGCTCTTTATTTTTTTAAAATAACCCATAGTAATGCTAACTTCACAGTGAAGATGGCATTACCACTCACAGTGCTTTAAAATTTTGAAATTTTTTTGGCCTCATCAATTGTAGCTTTTTTGTTGCGAATTTGTTGCGGTGAGAAAAAATTTGTAGCTCTTTATTTTTTAAAAATAACCCATGGTAATGCTAACTTCACAGTGAAGATAGCATTACTACTCACCAGTGCTTCAAAATTTTGAGATCATTTTGGCACCATTAATTGTAGCTTTTTTGTTGCGAATTTGTTGCGGTGAGAAAAAATTTGTAGCCCTTTATTTTTTAAAAATAACCCATGGTAATGCTAACTTCACAGTGAAGATAGCATTACCACTCACAGCAATAACTTTAAAAAGTGCACAAACATTTTCTTATCACAAGAATAATTTGTTGCGAATTTGTTGCACACGATTAATAGCAAAAAATTAATGAAAAAATGTTTTTTTCTGGTAATGCGAACTTGATAATCAAAATCGCTTTTAATAATTAGCCCAATAAAACGGGAGGTTTGTCGATTTGGATGAAATAATTCAGAGCGGGCTGAAATTTTGGGAACAGGCGTATTTTGTGATAATTTTTAATATATCAAAAGGCCCCACCCGTAGACGCCGGCGGAGGCGAGGGGAGGGAGAAAATAGGTAAAAAAAAATCGGTTTTTCGTAAAAAACTACAAACAAGCAATTTTCGTCACCTTTGAAGTACAAAAAGGTACATTTAATAATATTTTTTTTACTTTTTGAAGTATCAGAAATTCTCACAGAATAACTTCAGCCCGCTCTGAATTATTTCATCCAAATTTTCCCATTTCATTAGGCTAAATAATTTATAAATAAGAACGATAAAAAAAATTGTTTAAATATTTTTTTAAAAGGGCCGGAACAAACAGATAGCTTTTAAAAAGTGAGCAATCGCGACTGAACGATTCCGGGTGCATCGTATAGAAAATAAAACACAAAATGTGCAAGGCAAGTAAGGAAGGAAATTTGCAGATAACAGGTTTCTAAACATTTTGAGAACAAAACGTGGACTACTGTAATTTATATTGAAAAACAGTAGCAGTTTACTCATAAAAACATGTATTCCATTTTATTTCGTAAACATTTTACTCAAAAATGTTTTCTAAGGAACGAAAAAGCATAAATCGCTAGAATTCTAAGGTTGTCATAAAAAGAGAACATAGTTTATTATGCTGAAACTATATTAGAGAAAACTTTATTTGCAACGAATTGTTTCTCGATGCAACAAATTCGCTGCGCTGGAAATTCACGATTTCATTAAATTTTGCTAAAACTTTTTTCGCAACAAATAAGGTCTCGGTGCAACAAATTCGTACACCACACGGTACAAATACTCGAAGTGAGAAACAGATGGAAAAATGCATTTACAACAATTTTTGGCGGTGGTAGTGTCAGGTTGCGCTGGAAATGCAGCGCATTATCAATTTTTGCGAAAACCTGTTTCGTAACAAATTATTACTCAGCACAGCAAATTCGTGCATCACACGCTACAACTCATAGAAGTGAAAAACACATGAAATAATGCATTTACAGCCATTTTTGTAGGTGGTAATGCCAAGTTGTGCAGAAAATTCAACGTTTTTTCGGTTTTTACTGAAAATTTGTTTCGCAACAAATTATGACTCGGCGCAACAAATTTGAACACCACACGCTACAAATCGTCGAAGTGAAAAACACATGAAAAAATGCATTTGCAACGGTTTTGGGTAGTGGTAATGCCAGGTCGTACTGAAAATTCAACGTTTTTTCGGTTTATACTGAAAAGTTGTTTCGCAACAGATTATTACTCGTCACAACAAATTCGTACACCACACGCTACAAATTGTCGAAGTGAAAAACACACGAAATAATACATTCGCAACGGTTTTGGGCAGTGGTAATGCCAGTTTGTACTGAAAATTCAACGTTTTATCGGTTTTTGCTGAAAATTTATTTCGCAACAAATTATTACTCGGCACAACAAATTCGTACACCACACACTACAAATCGTCGAAGTGAAAAACACATGAAAAAATGTATTTAAAACAATTTTTGTAGGTGGTAATGCTAAGTTGTGCAGAAAATTCAACGTTTTTTCGGTTTTTGCTGAAAATTTGTTTCGCAACAAATTATTACTCGGCACAACAAATTCGTACACCACACACTACAAATCGTCGAAGTGAAAAACACATGAAAAAATGTATTTAAAACAATTTTTGTAGGTGGTAATGCTAAGTTGTGCAGAAAATTCAACGTTTTTTCGGTTTTTGCTGAAAATTTGTTTCGCAACAAATTATTACTCGGCACAACAAATTCGTACACCACACGCTACAAATCGTCGAAGTGAAAAACACACGAAAAAATAAATTTGCAACGGTTTTGGGCAGTGGTAATGCCACTTTGTACTGAAAATTCAACGTTTTATCGGTTTTTGCTGAAAATTTATTTCGCAACAAATTATTACTCGGCACAACAAATTCGTACACCACACACTACAAATCGTCGAAGTGAAAAACACATGAAAAAATGTATTTAAAACAATTTTTGTAGGTGGTAATGCCAAGTTGTGCAGAAAGTTCAACGTTTTTTCGGTTTTTGCTGAAAATTTGTTACGCAACAAATTATTACTCGGCACAACAAATTCGTACACCGCACGCTACAAATCGTCGAAGTGAGAAACACATGGAAAAATGTATTTACAACAATTTTTGTAGGTGGTAATGCTAAGTTGTGCAGAAAATTCAACTTTTTTTCGGTTTTTGCTGAAAATTTGTTTCGCAACAAATTATTACTCGGCACAACAAATTCGTACACCACACGCTACAAATCGTCGAAGTGAAGAACACACGAAAAAATAAATTTGCAACGGTTTTTGGCAGTGGTAATGCCAGGTCGTACTGAAAATTCAAGTTTATACTGAAAAGTTGTTTCGCAACAAATTATTGGTTTTTGTGATTTTTGAAAAATGTCTGTATGTGTGTGCGCGTATGTATGCATGTGTGTTACCACGATAGCGTCGAAAATACTGAACGGATTTGGATGAAACTTTGCATCATAGTTTCTTCGGTGCTCCAGAAGATTTGAAAACATTTTGGTTGTGATCGGATTACGTTTAGTGCCGTTTTGGCACAACAAGTTGTTTACTTTATAATTACTTACAATTTGTAATCAAATCATTGAAAAGCAGTTAAAATTCCGATTTCACCGATATATCACACTTGGACCCTTTCGATTTCGTTTCCGTGGGAAAAAAAGGAAAAAGAAACAAATGTGAAGCATAAGATCGCTTTTCGCGTGGCACGGTCGATGCGTGGAGCCGTTGCGCCGTGATGAAACTTATCACGTCACGTGCATTCCTCGGCTTCAAAGATCCACCGGATGGGGAGGTTCCAGCCGCTTCCAGTAGCTGCCGATTTTTTTCATTTAAAATTTCTCGTCATAAAATTATCGTACATGATGTATTATCAACATTATAATCAATGAAAAACGTTTCTGTGGAAAGAAGGTAAAGAAAATAGAGTGATTCTGTATTGAGCAAAAAAAGGATGTTAAAAAAACAATTGGTTAAAGAAAAATTTACCCATGTTTTTTTTCTGTGTAAGGGTTTCTTCAAGGCGGCCCTTGAAGAAGCCATGAAAGGTTCCGGGAATGTACCAAGTTAGTTTACTAAAGTACGGGTTTTCTTAGGATGGGAATGTTGCTATTGGCGTACTTCTTAAAAATATGCAAAGTGAACAAGAAATATAAATTCATTTGTAAAAATTCAAGTGATTTCTTTTCACGTTAAATGGCACCTTTAATTTCACAAGGATAATACGTTTCGAATTTCATTACTTCGTGAACAAATTTAGTCTCAATTTACATATGCATATTTAGAACTAGAAATTTCAGGATAATGATTACGGGCCCAAAAGAGGTTAGCATGTCTTTCCCCTCCTTTACACTGAATGAGGGCTTTGTTTAATGGAACAATGAGGAGCCTTACCAGGATACCAAGCTACTTGCAGATAACCCGGAAAACGCCCGAATTCAATCAAATCATGTTTCATTTAATAAAATATGGCTATTGTTTAATGCTGTTTTTCTCAGCAAATATTGATACCTACTTATGCAACATTTAGTGAACAATTAATTTTTTTTTTCTACTAGATACCCGCAGAGAACCAGGAACCCGCCTTTCGAGGCAGGACTTTAAAGATCTCCCACTAGAGGCTTTGAACTTACTATGGCTGCCCCGAAGACACTATTCATAGGGATCATAAGACTAGTGTCAGTAAAATGGAGAGATTAAATCGGCTACGCTGGCAAATAATGTGTGGAGCAAGGATAACAAAGTGCACTTTACTGTACTAGTACAATAAAGTTGCAGACGATGTTACGATTATTTGATAATGATACAAATAATGGCTGACTTAGTCCCCACTTCATAGGCCTATAAAAGCATGTTTATATACTTGCTTTGCATAAATGGATAAAACTAAGGAATTTTCAACGCAACCCGGCACTACCACTGCCAAAAACCGCTGTAAATACATTTTTTCGAGTGCATTTCACATGGAGAATTTGCTGCGTGTCGTATACAAATTTGTTGCACCGAGTCATAACTTGTTGCGAAACAAATTTTCAGCAAAAACCAAATAAACGTTGAATATTCAGTACAACCTGGCATTGTCACTGCCAAAAACCGTTGGAAATGCATTATTTCGTGTTTTTCACTTCAAGGATTTGTAACGTGTGATGTAAGAATTTGTTGTGCCGAGTAATAATCTGTTGCGAAACAAATACTCAGCAAAAACCGAAAAAACGTTGAATTTTCTGCACAACTTGGCATTACCACCTACAAAAATTGTTGTAAATACATTTTTTCATGTGTTTTTTACTTCGACGATTTGTAGCGTGTGGTGTACGAATTTGTTGTGCCGAGTAATAATTTGTTGCGAAACAACTTTTCAGTATAAACCGAAAAAACGTTGAATTTTCAGTACGACCTGGCATTACCACTGCCAAAAACCGTTGCAAATGCATTATTTTGTGTGTTTTTCACTTCGACGATTTGTAGCGTGTGGTCTACGAATTTGTTGTGCCGAGTAACAATTTGTTGCGAAACAAGTGTTCGCAAAAACGATGAAACGTTGAATTTTCAGTACGACCTGGCATTACCACTGCCAAAAACCGTTGCAAATTCATTTTTTCATGTATTTTCAACTTCAAGGATTTATAGCGTGTGATGTCAGAATTTGTTGTGCCGAGAAATAATTTGTTGCGAAACAACTTTTCAGCAAAAACCGAAAAAACGTTGAATTTTCCGCACAACTTAGCATTACCACCTATAAAAATTGTTGTAAATACATTTTTTCATGTGTTTTTCACTTCGACGATTTGTAGCGTGTGGTGTACGAATTTGTTGTGCCGAGTAATAATTTGTTGCGAAACAAATTTTCAGAAAAAACCGAAAAAACGTTGAATTTCCAGCACAACCTGGCATTACCACCTGCAAAAATTGCTGTAAATACATTTTTTCATGTGTTTTTCATTTCGACGACTTGTAGCGTGTGGTGCACGAATTTGTTGTGCCGAGTAATAATTTGTTGCGAAACAAGTTTTCAGCAAAAACCGATAAAACGTTGAATTTTCAGTACGGCCTAGCATTACCACTGCCAAAAACCGTTGCAAATGCATTATTTTGTGTGTTTGTCACTTCAAGGATTTGTAGCGTGTGATGTCAGAATTTGTTGTGCCGAGAAATAATTTGTTGCGAAACAAGTTTTCAGCAAAAACCGATAAAACGTTGAATTTTCAGTACGACCTGGCATTACCACTGCCAAAAACCGTTGCAAGTGCATTATTTCGTGTGTTTTTCACTCCGACGATTTGTAGCGTGTGGTGTACGAATTTGTTGTGCCGAATAATAATTTATTGCGAAACAACTTTTCAGTATAAACCGAAAAAACGTTGAATTTTCAATACGATCTGGCATTACCACTGCCAAAAACCGTTGCACATGCATTTTTTCATGTGTTTTTCACTTCAAGGATTTGTAGCGTGTGATGTAAGAATTTGTTGTGCTGAGAAATAATTTGTTGCGAAACAACTTTTCAGCAAAAACCGAAAAAACGTTGAATTTTCTGCACAACTTAGCATTACCACCTACAAAAATTGTTGTAAATACATTTTTTCATGTGTTTTTCACTTCGACGATTTGTAGCGTGTGGTGTACGAATTTGCTGTGCCGAGTAATAATTTGTTGCGAAACAACTTTTCAGTATAAACCGAAAAAACGTTGAATTTTTAATACGATCTGGCATTACCACTGCCATAAACCGTTGCAAATGCATTTTTTTATGTGTTTTTCACTTCAAGGATTTGTAGCGTGTGATGTAAGAATTTGTTGTGCCGAGAAATAATTTGTTGCGAAACAACTTTTCAGCAAAAACCGAAAAAACGTTGAATTTTCTGCACAACTTAGCATTACCACCTACAAAAATTGTTGTAAATACATTTTTGCATGTGTTTTTCACTTCGACGATTTGTAGCGTGTGGTGTACGAATTTGCTGTGCCGAGTAATAATTTGCTGCGAAACAACTTTTCAGTATAAACCGAAAAAACGTTGAATTTTCAGTACGACCTGGCATTACCACTGCCCAAAACCGTTGCAAATGCATTTGTTCATGTGTTTTTCACTTCGACGATTTGTAGCGTGTGGTGTTCAAATTTGTTGCGCCGAATCATAATTTGTTGCGAAACAAATTTTCAGTAAAAACCGAAAAAACGTTGAATTTTCTGCACAACTTGGCATTACCACCTACAAAAATGGCTGTAAATGCATTATTTCATGTGTTTTTCAGTTCTATGAGTTGTAGCGTGTGATGCACGAATTTGCTGTGCTGAGTAATAATTTGTTACGAAACAGGTTTTCGCAAAAATTGGTAATGCGCTGCATTTCCAGCGCAACCTGACACTACCACCGCCAAAAATTGTTGTAAATGCATTTTTCCATCTGTTTCTCACTTCGAGTATTTGTACTGTGTGGTGTACGAATTTGTTGCACCGAGACCTTATTTGTTGCGAAAAAAGTTTTAGCAAAATTTAATGAAATCGTGAATTTCCAGCGCAGCGAATTTGTTGCATCGAGAAACAATTCGTTGCAAATAAAGTTTTCTCTAATATAGTTTCAACATAATAAACTATGTTCTCTTTTTATGACAACCTTAGAATTCTAGCGATTTATGCTTTTTCGTTCCTTAGAAAACATTTTTGAGTAAAATGTTTACGAAATAAAATGGAATACCTGTTTTTATGAGTAAACTGCTACTGTTTTTCAATATAAATTACAGTAGTCCACGTTTTGTTCTCAAAATCCTTTGAAACCTGTTATCTGCAAATTTCCTTCCTTACTTGCCTTGCACATTTTGTGTTTTATTTTCTATACGATGCACCCGGAATCGTTCAGTCGCGATTGCTCACTTTTTAAAAGCTATCTGTTTGTTTCGGCCCTTTTAAAAAAATATTTAAACAATTTTTTTTATCGTTCTTATCTATAAATTATTTAGCCCAATGAAATGGGAAAATTTGGATGAAATAATTCAGAGCGGGCTGAAGTTATTCTGTGAGAATTTCTGATACTTCAAAAAGTAAAAAAATATTATTAAATGTACCTTTTTGTACTTCAAAGGTGACGAAAATTGCTTGTTTGTAGTTTTTTACGAAAAACCGATTTTTTTTACCTATTTTCTCCCTCCCCTCGCCTCCGCCGGCGTCTACGGGTGGGGCCTTTTGATATATTAAAAATTATCACAAAATACGCCTGTTCCCAAAATTTCAGCCCGCTCTGAATTATTTCATCCAAATCGACAAACCTCCCGTTTTATTGGCGATTTTGATTATCAAGTTCGCATTACCAGAAAAAAACATTTTTTCATTAATTTTTTGCTATTAATCGTGTGCAACAAATTCGCAACAAATTATCCTTGTGATAAGAAAATGTTTGTGCACTTTTTAAAGTTATTTCTGTGAGTGGTAATGCTATGTTCACTGTGAAGTTAGCATTACCATGGGTTATTTTTAAAAAATAAAGGGCTACAATTTTTTTCTCACTGCAACAAATTCGCAACAAAAAAGCTACAATTAATGGTGCCAAAATGATTTCAAAATTTTAAAGCACTGGTGAGTAGTAATGCTATCTTCATTGTGAAGTTAGCATTACCATGGGTTATTTTTAAAAAATAAAGAGCTACAAATTTTTTCTCACCGCAACAAATTCGCAACAAAAAAGCTACAATTGATGAGGCCAAAACAATTTCAAAATTTTAAATCACTGTGAGTGGTAATGCTATCTTCACTGTGAAGTTAGCATTACTATGGGTTATTTTAAAAAAATAAAGAGCTACAAATTTTTTCTCACCGCAACAAATTCGCAACAAAAAAGCTACAATTGAAGAGGTCAAAACGATTTCAAAATTTTAAAGTGGTAGTGCTAACTTCACAGAGCTATTAGATTAAGTGATTATTAGTTGTGTGATTGTTAAGTATTTACTAGTGTAATTTTAGTGATAAATAAAAATAGTGGTTAGTGAAAATTCTTGTTGCAAGTTATTTAAACCCACGGAGTGTTTACTGAAAATTGTAAGCACGTAACAATTGGTGTCAGAAGCGGAATTGCAACAGAATTTTTGAAGAATTCGACAAAGTTCCATAGTGTTCTATTTGGAAACCACTGGAGATAGTGAAGTGAGTCGAACTGGAAAGTGATATCGATATTGGACAAGACTTATTTGTGCTAGTGCGAGGATTTTGTGGACATATTTGACGTATACCAGATATAGACTTTAAATAAGACTTGTTAGTGTTGTTTGTTAGTTTTTGAATGGAAACAAGAAGCATGGCCGCTGAAAAACAAATGCAAGACATGTTCGCCGCATTTAGAAAAATGATGCTAGAGGAAAAAGAAGAACAAGAGAAACGACGTCAAGAAGAAAAGGAAGAGCAAGAGAAACGACGCCAAGAAGAAAAGGAAGAGCAAGAGAAACGACGCCAAGAAGAAAAAGAAGAACAAGAGAGACGTCAAGAAGAATTGAGAAAAATTATACAGGTGCAACAAGATGCTATCCTGTCAGCCACTAATGAGGTCAAGGAAAAAGTAGATAAAGTTGAACAAAAAGTGACTGGCGTGGAAGGAAAAGTGACCGCAGTCGAAGAAGAAGTAGGTGATGTCAAAGGAAAAGTAAATAAGGTTGAAGAGGAAGTAACTGAAGTCAAAGGAAAAGTTACTGGTGTCGAAGGGGAAGTTAGTGGAGTTAAAGGGAAAGTTACTGATATGGAAGAAAAATTTCGTGCAGTTGAAGGAGAGGTAGAGCGACTTAAGCGACTGTTAAGAGAACAAGGAGGTCAGCTGGTATTATCATCATCAGGTCCTCGATTACAACCGCCTTCCTTTGATGGTCAAACTTCTTGGTCAACCTATAAAAGACAATTTGAGGCAGCGGCATACGCAAACAATTGGAGTAACGAAGACAAAGCTATGGCATTGGTGCTAGCATTAAGAGGTCAAGCCTCAGAGTTGCTTCAGACTATCCCAGTAACGCAGCAACGGGATTTTAAAGTTTTGGAGGCTGCACTAGATCTAAGATATGGCGACCAACACCTCGCCCAGGTATACCGGACTCAGCTCAAAACACGCACACAAAAGGCTGGGGAAAGTTTACAAGATTTTGAGGCAGCTGTTGAGCGACTGACGTACCTGGCTTACCCGGATGCACCCAAAGAATTCCAGGAACAATTAACAGTTGGTACTTTCATCGATGGCATAAGAGATGAGGAGATCAGGCGAGTGCTTAGATTATCTCGAGATAAGACTGGTAGCGAAGCCTTGATCCATGCCCTCGAAGTTGAAGCCGCTTATAAAGAGACTGCACGTCCGAGAGTACGAGCCATGAAGGTAGAAGAAGAGGGCCATTTAGAAAAATCAAATATGGAATCTTTGATGGCCGACATACACAAAATGATAAGCCACTTGATGACCAAACCAGATGCTCCAAGGAAGCAGGAAAGAGAGCAGAACGATGAACAGCCAAGGAAGGTGATTCGTTGTTATAAGTGCGGCAAACCAGGGCATATTAAGCGAAACTGTCGGCAGCGGAGCCCTGAACGAGTAAATGCCGCAATGACTGAAGAGCCGCAGGAAAACTAAAGATGGCCAGCACCTTGGGGGCTGTGCTGGCTGGTGAACACGGTGCCCCCAGAGAGATACGGGTTTCCCAGATTAGAAGAGTCCCGAGTAGTCTGCTTTTGGATGGCTATGTAAACAAAAGGAGATGTATCTTCACTATCGACACAGGTGCCACGTCGTCAATAGTGCGGTCCGGATTTTTATCAGGAATAAAAGTTGATAAAAGTCAAAATAGATTGGTCGTTCGAACAGCCACAGGAGACAGGGTAAGGGTTCATGGAGAAGTTGACCTAGATCTGCAGTTTGGACGCCTGTGCTTTAGTCATAGGGTTATTGTGGCTGACATCACTGATGATTTCATTTTGGGGCTGGATGTTATGGGAGTACAAGATCAATTTGTACTTGACGTGGTAGAACGAGTCCTAAAGATTGGAAATGAAGAATTTATTTTGTCAACAGCAAATGACCGATTTCAAAAAGTGAGGCTACTGACGGCTCAGACAATCAAGATTCCTGCTCGTTCTGAACAAATAATCGAGGCCATTCTGGAAGGAAACTCTGGTGGATACCGTGTTGGCCTTGTTGAAAAAGATGATTCAATTAAGACAGAAAACGTAATCTTAGCAAGAACTCTAACCCAGACAAAAGACAAAATTCCAATTAGAGTGGCTAATTTAAATTCCCACTCAGTGACTTTCAAGGAAGGCGAGGCAATAGGATCCTACGAACCAGTCCAGTGGATAGCAAGGTGCGAGGAACAAGGGGAGAAATGTTTGTCAACCAGCGTAGACAGGGAAGTTGTGACTTTGTTGAGTTCCCAGTTTGAACACCTATCTGAGGATGAACGTAGAGAGGCAATCAAGTTTTTGGAGAAAGAAAGTGCGGTATTTGCCAAAAACACAGACATCCTCACGAAAACTGATATAGTACAGCATCGGATAGATACTGGTGATTCAGCCGCAATCCGCCAACAACCTAGGAGGTTGCCACTAGCTAAACAGGAAGAAGCTGCTGCGATGGTTCAAAAGATGCTACAAGATGGAGTAATTGAGGAATCAACCAGTCCCTGGTCATCACCGGTAGTTTTAGTTGCCAAGAAGGACGGAACTTTGAGATTTTGTGTCGACTACCGGAAGCTGAATGATGTTACGAAGAAAGACAGCTATCCACTACCACGAATTGACGATACATTAAGTACGCTGGCAGGGTCACGATGGTTTTCAACTCTAGACCTTCGAAGTGGGTATTGGCAGGTGGGACTTCACCCTGACGACAAGGAAAAGACTGCCTTCTCAACAGGTAGTGGTTTATATCAATTCACCGTGATGCCTTTTGGACTTTGCAATGCGCCAGCTACTTTTGAAAGATTGATGGAATTTGTACTCCGAGGACTAACTTGGAAGACATGCTTAGTTTATCTTGATGACGTAATGGTTATGGGACGAAACTTCAGGGAACATTTGGAAAATCTTCAAGAAGTATTTGGGAGAATCAGAAATGCACATCTAAAGTTGAATCCAAAGAAGTGTCTACTTTTCCAAAAAGAAGTGAAATTTCTTGGACATGTCGTATCTTCGGAGGGAATACAGACAGACCCGGACAAGATCTCTGCCGTGCGTGATTGGCCAAGACCTTCAAATGTACACGAATTACGAAGCTTTCTTGGCCTCTGCACTTACTATAGACGTTTTGTGGAAGGATTTGCGGATATAGCAAAGCCACTACACCAGCTAACGGAGGAGAAAGTTAAATATCAGTGGACACCGGAGTGTGAAACATCATGGAAGAAGCTGAAAGCAGCGTTATGCAGTAGTCCTGTGCTAGCATATCCCCAACAAAAGGGCCTCTATATTCTTGACACGGATGCTAGCAACTCCGCAATTGGATGTGTACTATCTCAAGTCCAAAATGGAGAGGAAAAAGTAATCGAGTATTTCAGTAAGGTACTGTCCAAACCAGAGAGGAATTATTGTGTAACAAGGAAGGAACTATTGGCCATTGTTAAGTCCGTGGACCATTTTCACAAGTACCTCTATGGTCAACATTTCAAAATCAGGACCGACCATGCTGCATTAAAATGGCTACTGCAGCTGAAAACCCCAGAAGGTCAACTGGCTCGCTGGATAGAAAGACTGCAGCAATATGACCTCACAATCGAACACCGACCTGGAAAGTCTCATAAAAATGCAGATGCTCTGTCAAGAAGACCGTGCAAAGATGACTGCAAGCACTGCTATCGGGTTGAAAAAGCACAGGGCACGGTGATAGTAAACACAGTTCAGGTAGATGTTCCAGATGATTGGACAAAGGAAGTTCTAAGACGAGAACAAATGGATGACAGCGTAATTGGTCCTATATTAAGGGCAAAAGAAAAAGGAACGCGACCGGAATGGAAGGATGTTTCGGACAAAAGTGTGGAGCTGAAGGCATTGTGGGCACAATGGGACTCCCTTAAGGTTGTAGATGGACTATTAAAGAGAGCTTGGGAAAGTCCAGATGGGAAGGAAGTTACCATGCGTCTGGTGATACCTAGCTGTCGAATCCCAAAAGTACTTCAGGAAATACATGATGGAGTGTCCGGGGGACATTTTGGTATGAATAAGACATTGGCTAAAGTTCGGGAACGATTTTATTGGATAAATAGCCGTCAAGATGTGGAAGCTTGGTGCCGCAAATGCAAGGCTTGTGCAGCTACCAAAGGGCCACAGACGAAGAGCAGGGGCCAAATGAAGCAATATAACGTCGGAGCTCCTTTTGAGAGGATTGCTATAGATGTAGCGGGCCCATTCCCAGTGACAGATGATGGGAATAAATACATCCTGGTCGCTATGGACTATTTTAGTAAATGGCCGGAAGCCTATGCCATTCCGAATCAGGAAGCAGTTACTGTTGCTCGAGTTTTGGTGGATAACCTTGTATGCCGATTTGGTGTACCCCTGGAGCTACATTCCGATCAAGGGAGAAACTTTGAGTCGGGGGTATTTCAGAAAATTTGTGAGTTGCTGGGCATTCACAAGACTCGGACAACCCCTCTCCATCCCCAGTCAGATGGAATGGTGGAACGACATAATAAAACCATGAAGGAACATCTTTCTAAGGTAGTTCACAAGAACCAGCGAGATTGGGATCGACATATACCATTTTTCTTAATGGCATACAGGGCTGCCATTCATGAGACGACTAAACAGACACCGGCTCGTGTAATATTTGGGCACGAGATCAGACTGCCATGTGATTTGATGTTTGGTACACCAGATAAGAAGCCACTGTCCGTGGATGACTACGCAGACGAAGTTAGTCAACAGCTGAGGAATGTCCACGAATTGGTTCGAAACCAAGTTAGCATAGCTAGTGACAGAATGAAGGCTCGCTATGACCGGAAGGGAACGTCAGCAGGATTCAAGGAGGGCGATCTGGTTTGGCTATATAACCCACAACGAAAGAAGGGAAAATCTCCGAAGCTTCACCCACCCTGGGAAGGACCGTATTCAGTCATCACTCGGATCAATGACGTTGTTTACCGAATTCAACGTAGTAAGAAATCCAAGATGAAGATCGTGCACTTGGATAGGTTGGCGAAGTATGAAGTATGTTGGGGAATCTGAATTGCCTGACCGGGACGTTCAGGCTTAAGGAGGGGGCAGTGTTATGTGCTGCCCTCTAACAAGGAAAGATGTGATTAAGTTCATGTTCAAAGTTTTCCTCAGAAGCTTAGTTACTTCCCTGACTAGTAGGGTGGCGCCGTCTATGAGCCAATTGACGAACAATCATCTATTACATGGTAGAAAATTCTGTAGAATTCCAGAAAATTGTAGAATACTGTGGTACATTTCTATGGGTGTATATAAGGAGATGAATCCAGCAGATGGGGGAACAGTACAGTTTAGTAAAATATAAAGAAGAGTTCAGTTCAGTAAACAAACAGAGAGTTCTTAGGTTAGACAAGAGTTGACTAGTTTAAGAAGAACAGTAAAGTACATAGTGTTTTAAAAGTTGTGAATTTATATTAGATTAAGTGATTATTAGTTGTGTGATTGTTAAGTATTTACTAGTGTAATTTTAGTGATAAATAAAAATAGTGGTTAGTGAAAATTCTTGTTGCAAGTTATTTAAACCCACGGAGTGTTTACTGAAAATTGTAAGCACGTAACAGTACGATCATAATACTACCTTGTATATGAGAAAGTAGGATAATAAAAAATGTATCCAGTGCGAACTGAAGTTGACCTAGATAACATTAAACAATCGATAATAATTGATTTAGTCAGTTCGACGTTGACCAATTTGAGACAAATTGTTAGAATTGCAAATGCACGACCCTGGCATAGTTCTATATGGCTACGAGTATAATTTCCTAATTTTTACCATCACTGCTAAAACGGGTCAATCACCGATTCGAACAATTGAAGAAGGTGGATGTGGGGTAGGCTCATTGGACAAGATCGGCGGCGTTATCCATATGTTATTTTCGTCGTAAAAGCAAGAACCTTCTAAGGGCATCACTTACTATGGTACTGAAGTTTTTGTAAATAAGTAGCTACGTTTGAAACCTTTTATTATCCAAGATATTAAGTAGTCGTTTTCAAAATTGAAAATAAGCAAATTCAGAAAACTTTTATCTTCCGAGAGTGGTGTCTATAAGCTGGCATGTGGTACATGCCCTAAAATATACATTGGATAGACAGGAAAGACTTTCAAAACAAGATTGAAGGAACACGCATGGAGCTTTAATAAAAAAAACCAAAGATTCGACATACGCAAACCATTTAATTGAAGAAAATCATAGTTTTAATAATAACTTCGAAATTTTACATTAACAAAATCAAGGACTAAAATTGACGTTATTAGATTTAAATTGTTCACCACTTTTAAATTTATTCTGAGTTAAAGCCTTCAACTATTGTATATTTTTTAGGACTACAAATATACTTTTAAATTTCTTTTTAAATTAGGGTCTTCAGCTATTTATATACTTCTTAGATAATGATCTGTTTGAGACTATACATATCCTGTGCTTTACTTAGTAATATTAGTTTTATACACAACATCTGAAGAAGCCACAGTGTGGCGAAACAATTGTTATGTTTTAAGTTAAGTTTTAAGTTAAAATAAATTTGTGAAAATCAAACAATTAAACTTGTTTTTTGTGTACAGATATAAACAAACAATTCACCTTTCTTAAATTTATTCTAAATCCAGTTATATAAAAACAGTTTAAATTTATGTTAACTTATTCTAGTGCAAATAAGTAATTGTCGGATAAAATTTTTAAACAATGATTACATTAGATTATTTAAAATACATTAACTTTTCTCAAGAACATTTCGTACCTGCATAATTCTCAATTTATATCTATTTTTATTATACTAGAGGGAATTTTCACTTTATACATCTTGTACACTATATTTTGAATAATGAGGGGTTGGGCTTTTATGTTATTATTGGAGACACATATTTATTTAAATGCAATTAAAAAAACAATTCGTTGCATAGGTCACGTGACAGAACAATGAAGGTTGTTTTCTAAGCGAAAAATCCTGTATGGTTTTACATATTCTTTTAGATCTTTTTACCCTGATTCCCATAGAACCAAGTGACCTATGTAAGTAATATTTTATATTCCATTAAAAAAATGTAGTGATCTGTTTGTTTTGGAATCGCCCTAAAAAATCCTCATTTAGCGTGCGATTTTTCACCGTTTTTTTTAATAGTAGATCTTGTTGAACTGCATTTTTGGTGCAGTTTCCTACAAAATCCAAGGCCTACTACGTCAGTTTTTAAGAATAAAATTTTAATAATTCATATTAGATTTTTTTTAGAAAAATTATATGCACGCCACTGGATTTACCACCCCTCAAAACGGGTCTGTACTAAATTTTGTCGAAAATTTTTAAGTAATAATGTTTTCGTATTCTTTTCTTGTATTCTACTTATTCTAAAAGTTATCTATGAGAAAAAAATTGAACAGGTAATTGTCAAAAGTGGCAAGTAATTGTAAAATAATAAGAAATTGTACGTCTTGTCTTGTTGTAATAGATGGTAAATGAATAAAATAATAAAATTAAAGTACTGCCACAGAAAATGCACCTAAGTTAAAAAATAAATAATATTTATCTGCAGCTTTTAAATTTTATAAATTGCGCGCCTCTGTTTTACCGACAATCTGGAATTTTGCCACCAATAGCATTTAGCGATGAAGCCACATTTACCACAAATGGGTGGTTTCAAGTCAAAATTCCCGTCACTGGTCAGCTGAGAACCCGGGATTGGTGCAGAATACTAAATGGCAAAATAATTGGTCCTTTCTCCTTTGAGAGTAATGTGAATGCGAATGTATTTTTAAACTTTCTTGGGAACGAATTTTGGAACGCATCAGATGATTTATCACTACAGAATCTCCTCAATTTAAAGTTTCAGTTTGTTGGAACTACTGTTCATAACACTGTTTTGGTAAGATGGTTAAATGAACATTTTTAAAATCGTTGGACAGAGCGAAACAGTCCTCTGATTGAGTGGCCGCTGAGATTCCCAGACTTGAAGCCACTCGATGTTTCCTTTGAGGTTTAATGAAACAAACAGTTTACAAATCAAGTCCACAAACTGTACAAGAACTACGGTCCAGGATAATGCAAACCTGCTTAGAAATTACTCCAGAAATAATGCGAAAGATTACTATGAATGTGTGTAAACGTAAAAGGATTGACAAGTGTATTGAAATAAATGGTGGATTGGTAGAAGGGACATTAATCTTGTAGTTTTTGTAACGGAATTCTCTATTCTTTTTGTTCCAGTTTTGTTACAAGTTTCTATTTCTTTTTTGATTTGTTAAAACTAGGCATAAGAATAATAACAACAATATCATGTTACTAGAGTTTAATTTAGAGTTATTAATTGTCCGGGATATTTAAGTATCTATTAAGTAGACATGTTGATATTACCACTTACATACTAAGGCATAGAAATAATTTAAGTATACGTATGCAATGCACACATCAGAAGTTTTTAAGACCTCTTTCTCCTACCAAGCAGCTCAGGTATGTTATGGGTTTGCTCATCCAATACTAGAAGTTTTAAAGACAAAATAAAGACAATTATATTAGATTTAGCAATAGGCTTGTAATTTTTACTTTTATTTGTGACAAAATGTGTGCAATTTTTAAATTAAATTAATATTACTGTACAGGTAAAATATGCTTCGCAGTACTGTGTACCTTTTGTGACAATTTGTATTTACTTTGTTGCAATAAAGACTATTTTATATTATATTTTTTTATTATGACGTAGTAAGCCTTGGATTTTGTAGAAATCTGGCAATTTTTGCTTCAAAAATGCAGTTCAACTAGCTTTACCATGAAAAAAAAAACTGTGAAAATCGCACACACATTTTATAAGATGTAAACATACTGTATAGTGTATATACAACGCTACAATATTTATACGAAACTTTATCTCCCATAATAACAAATAAGGGGGGTCAAAACATAGTGAACAACCCTGCACTTACAGGCTGTAGATTAGTGGGAGCTAGAATAAAATTAAACTTCTATAAACTTTGTAGCGATCCATACACAAAGCACAAAATCCTTCCCAAATCCAACAGACAGAAACTCCTCCTGAGCAAAAAGCCTTCCTACCCTACATTAAAGGTGTCACAGACAAAATTTCAAAAGTCCTGAAATCCAATAACATAAAAACCATATTCACAACACAATAACAATCTCCAATTTAATCAGAACCCCAAAAGACCAAATAACTAATGATTCCCACGGTGTATACGAAATACCTAGCTCAAACTGTCCCCAAACCTACATTGGACAAACCAATAGACGGATTAACAATAGAACATATGAACATCATCTTGCAGTTAGAAAATCCGATCCCACATCATCACTTGCCCAACACCGCCTCCTAACAGGCCATAATAGATCGATAACACCAAAACCATAGCACTCTCATTTTTCCAGAAACCGCGAATCATCCGCGAAGCAATTGCGATTGAAAAACGTCCCAATTGTCTAAACAAAAGGGATGACAGCCATCGTCTTCCAGTCGATTGGAAATCATTGGTCTCCAGACTAGCCCCACAATCTTCATCCACACCTCATAATCCTGATAGCATCCGTTCTGCTCTGATGCCTCCATCAACAGAGCCTCAACCCCCCACCACTCTCCCCCCACAGACAGCTTTCGTATAAATAACACTTCGTCATATACTGCCAGCGAGTTCGCTCTAAGGAGTAGGCAGATTGAGGCCTTAGAGACGGATCGTGGTGAGATCTGGGGAGTAGGCAGATTGAGACCCCGGAATCGAACCAATACTCATTATTTTCTTTAACAATTTTTTCTTGGCCCCTTTTTTCTCTTGAAAATGGAGCCGAAACGTCGAGACATTAACAATCTCAGACGCGGTTCAACCCGAGAACCTAGTATTTTTCATACCAACGACCGCGGAAGCTTCTCGGAATATATATATTATAATAATGTATTTTGAGGTGGGTTTTGGCATCACAAAAATGAACTAAATTTCCTTTTTTTAACTGGTCGACGTTTCGTTATATTTATTAACTTCTTCAGGACACCAAAAGAAAACGTATAAGTAGGTATACATAAAATTTAACAATTTTTGTTTATACTTAAAGACAATTAAAAAATTATAACTATATTACATTGTTAATACACTTAAAACATTTAAAATACAAAAAGGCACTTTCAAAAATTTTTAAGTTTTAAAAATTGGCTGTAAAACATAAAAACTGTATAATAAATTATAAAAGAAAAATGTATAAACATACGGTTAAATTAATTTTTTTTGTCATTAACTTTTTAAAATCACAGAATATATTAGGTACATAGCTTTTCTAATTAGGTAATGTTTCTTGTATAGTACAACATAAATGTATATGCTGGTAAATTGAATAGCAATAACATATGTACCTTTAATATTTCCAAAGTCGCAGCGGTTGTTTTTATTTATTTATTTATCTTTTTTTATTATTATAGATTAGGTGCTTTTTAGATAGTCGATAATATTAAAATAAGAACTATTAAGATTTTGTATATTTGTTCGTTTGTTTATATTGTTGGGATTCTTCTTAACACAAATCATTTCATTGAACATTGTCTTCTTGTAATTATTATTTTTAGCTATTATTTTGGCATCATTAAATGCAAAAGTGTGGCCCTTTTCTATAAGTGCTCAACCAGTTGTGTTGGATTTTTTTTGGTATGGAAATTTTTGCAGTCAGTTACATGTTCAGATATACGTTTTTTAAAATATCTGCCTGTGATGCCTATGTATATACCATTACATTCTAAACACGGAATTTCGTATACGACATTGGCCTCTAGGTCTTTAGGTGTTTTATCTTTTAATCTAGTAAACAATTTTTTTACCAACAGTGTTTTCACTTGCATATGCAATGGTTGAACTACTTTTTACATAAGGAATTTTGTAATATTGTTCATTATCTTTTTTTATTATTATTAGATTTATTATGTTTGTTGTTTTTCTTTTATAATTTATTATACAGTTTATATTTTACACTCAATTTTTAAATAATCTTTAAAAATTTTGAAAGTGCCTTTTTGTATTTTTAATGTTTCAATGTGTTAAAAATGTAATATAGTTATATTTTTTTGATTTTAATTGTTTTTAAGTATAAACAACAATTGTTAAATTTTATTTATACCTACATTTATACGTTTTCTTTTAGTATCCTAAAGAAGTTAATAAATTTAACGAAACGTAGACAAACATAATATTTTTAGTCGCAAACTCCTCTATAAATCCTTATTTTACTATAAGGAAAGTAACCAGACTGCAACCAAAGTTACAAATCTGGCGCGTTAAGTGTAATAATTGCATATTACCATCAAAACGCTAATGCTTCGATTGCAACAAACACCAGCCGAAAGACTAATCCTACTTAAAGGAGCTCCCTTGCCAGTCGTCACACACCACTTGCAGACTGCAGTTTCGAGCTGTTGTCTCTCGTCAGTGCAAGGTAGGTATGCGACGACCGACATGAGAATCCTTCGACTATAGTACATCCCGGTATTTTCACAATAGCGACATGTAAAACAGTCAGCAGGCGTCATCTAGCGGTCCAGTGTCTGTTGCAATCGAAAAATAAATAGCCTGACTTGGCTTAGCATAGTTCAAATGTGCTTTTAGAGGGCGGAATATTAAACATAATATTTTTAGTCGCAAACTCCTCTATAAATAATAATAATAATAATAATATTTATTTTCCTCAAAGACAAATACATTTGTATAGGAATAGTCCAGACATTACTTACTAGCTAATCTTAACAATTTTCATAAAATTCGCCTAATGTATAATAACACTTATCTAATAAATATTTATTCAAATTAATTTTAAAAAACTTCAAATTTCTAGCCTCTTTTAATTCAGAGGGTAGTTTATTGAAAATATTTGGACCAAGATAAGCGGGTGAATCTTTAGTAACGTTATATTTACAATAAGGAACATAAAAATTATTATTTTGTCTAGTATCAATGTTATGCACATCTCTTGTCAGTATAAATTTATTTTTGTTTTTAAAAACATACACACACAATTCGTAAATAAATAAACATATAAGAGTTAAAATTTTAAAATCTTTAAACAAACCTCTACATGATTCTGTGCTGGGGACATTTGCAATGCATCTTAAAATTCTTTTCTGAATGATAAAAACATCGGAAGATAGGGTGGACTTACCCCAAATACATATTCCATATCTTAAGCGAGACCCTACCTGCGCGTGGTATAAACTTATTATTTGTTCTGTTGTCATAATCCTTATTTTACTATATTATGTTTAATATTCCGCCCTCTAAAAGCACATTTGAACTATGCTAAGCCAAGTCAGGCTATTTATTTTTCGATTGCAACAGACACTGGACCGCTAGATGGCGCCTGCTGGCTGTTTTACATGTCGCTATTGTGAAAATACCGGGATGTACTATAGTCAAAGGATTCTCATGTCGGTCGTCGCATACCTACCTTGCACTGACGAGAGCCAACAGCTCGAAACTGCAGTCTGCAAGTGGTGTGTGACGACTGGCAAGGGAGCTCCTTTAAGTAGGATCAGTCTTTCGGCTGGTGTTTGTTGCAATCGAAGCATTAGCGTTTTGATAGTAATACGCAATTATTACACTTAACGTGCCAGGCTTGTAACTTTGGTTGCAGTCTGGTTACTTTCCTTATAGTAAAATAAGGATTTATAGAGGAGTTTGCGACTAAAATATTATGTTTAATATTCCGCCCTCTAAAAGCACATTTGAAACGCAGACAAGTTAAAAAAGAAAATTTAGTTCATTTTTATGATCCCAAAACCCACCGAAAAATACATTTTTGTAGTTTATATTTCATTTGGTCTGATTTACAACTGTTTATAGCCAATTACTTGAAAATCTTGAGATCCTCGAATACGTTTGTGAAGTTGATATCTTCATTGTTGGTAATTTTAATATTTGCTGTCGATGTGATATTTCTACGGATCAATCATTGCTGTTAAAGCTTTTCTCTAATTTTTATGACACCCAACAGTGTAATGATTTAGTTAATATAAATAACTTCAAACAAAGAAAGGGTTTTCGAGAAATTTCGATATTAACACCCTCTTTTTTATTTTATCTAGTAAAAAATTAGAAAAAACATGAATATGATGGAAAAGAAACAACTTGTATATTCTGGTCCATGCAGAAGCAGGCCCAAGGAAAAAATTCTTGCAGAGACCGATTAAAGTGTAATTTTTACAATATTTCTAACCTTATATGTAGAATATTGTTGAACTTAAAAATGAATATTGTTTCAGATCCTCGTGTCAAAACATGGAAACTGATGGAAACTCCAGTGCCAACTTTATATATAATAGGAACGTACTTATCTTTGGTACTTCTGTTTCTACCGGCATATATGAAGAACAGAAAACCATACAATCTAATCAAAGTCATAAGATTCTACAATATATTTCAAATTGCATACTGCACCTTTATTATTTATATGGTAAGTAAGTTAAGGAAGACTGGAAACAAATGAACATTTTAAATTTGATGGACGACAATGGACGGTTTTAGGTTTGTTACCAAATTCTACAATAAATGCAAACGCTGCCACATTTTTAAGAATAATGAAACGACATGTCGGTTGGTCAACTTAATGAAATGCATATCCTGACATTGATTTAGACGAACAAACATTCCTCGTAAAATAATGTCAGGATAAACCGATTTTTGTGTGCAACTGATAATTCAGCCGCTATCTTCATTGAAAGCTCGAATAATCATCGGAAGTGTAGTTTCTTTATTGTGGGGAACAGCCATAAGAGGTAGGGGGAGGAACCAAAGTTGCAAGGAATTTCATTCCCTATACGTTTATTCATCGTCTGCTATACGCTAAAGTTGAAAATAAACGAGATGCAATAATACAATTTTGCCACACACTTTAAAATAAACTCTACAAATATCGAAAGAGGACGGAAGAAATGGTAATATCATAAATGTTGTAGACCATTAAGTTTTTACAAGTTTGGTTATTACCATTTCCATTCTAAATTTGACAATAGGTAAGTCATTTAATAAAAATGAAACTAACTCTTCCATTCAAGATGGCGGCCAACGCAACTAGATTGGGACTCTGAAAATCTGGATTTAGACTACCTATGATCTACCAAACACGTGACAGGGATTAATGTAATTTCCTTGATTTCTGTGGTAGACAGAGAGTGGTATTGTCCACTCTCCGTCTATCTGTGGTATCTACATCTTCAAATTCAATGAGTATAATCATGACAAAAACAGATGTTCTGAAAGATTAAGAAATGGTAAATTATTATTGCAATTAGTGTCCTGATTTCTTACCTAAATTATCATTATTTTTTACATAAATTACCATCGGTTATCCTTAAAATTCGGCTATGGGGACTTGGGAGACTGACACGACTTGGGAAACATAAATGAAAATACAAAGATACTATAATTGTGCAGCAGGACAATATCTAATAATAAATACAACGTCATGTCTGTACCACCATCATCGGACTGTCGAGTTGATAGTTTCTCAGGTAGGTACTTCATCATCTTTTCCAATGCGTCCAATGCAACATTTGTATCATAAACTAATAAATTATTGAGTCACTTAGTTCACAAGACAAACTTCCAATGGTCGATCCACCGTTGATGCCCATCGTTGAGCTGCAATTTGAAACATGAAAGACGAGGTTATCCGAGCAAACACGAATATATGCGCTTATACTTCACGATGCTTAATTAATGTACAGCGCATTGGATGGTTCAGTCCAGAGTGGCTTTGTTGATGCTAAGTGAAAGATGATGCATACATTTCCTACTTTGATCATTGACCTACAAAGTTTTCAGTATAAGGATAATGAGTTTATAGTGAAAGAATTGGCTGCTGTCTGCTGTAACACTACACAACAAACACAATATATTTTCAAGCCACCATATCCATACTCATCATTAGCAAATGGTGAAAAGGCACAATATCAATGGTTGGAGAAGAATTATCATGGCTTAGAATGGAGTCATGGATACATTCAACTGAAAGAATTACCATTAATCTTTGAGCAACTTTGTCAGAATGCTGTTAACAACTATCAATATAATTTACCATTAAACGATTTTATAATACTATGAAAAGGTGCGATGAAGAATTTCCTACTACAATATCTACAGTGGAATAAAATTATAGATTTTGATGACTGTTTACCGCTTCTACCTAGCCTTATCAGAATGCCTGCAACTTTACCAGTACAATAATTGTCATTGTGCTCTCGCACAAGAGTTCACTTTCTATACAAATGTATTGTAGATTTGAATATAAATGTCTTTAGTTATGGGTAATAAAATGAATGTATCGGTAGATAAGACAGGTAGGCGCAAAAGGTTCATCAACGTCAGATATCCCTAAAGATAAGGCAGGTAAAATAATTTTGTAACTTTAGGTATATAATGAAGAATGAATGTTTGTTATGTCATTGTAAAAAAATACACACATACTATAATTGTGCAATAGGACAATGCAATGATTGTCGGATATACGAGCAGGTGAGCAAATGGACAGACGGATGGGCGGACATAATTGCTTTAATCACCTTGATTTTTACTGCAATTACCCTTAATTGTCCTTATTGTTACTGCAATTACTCTTAATTATCCTTATTGTTACGGTAACCATTACAATTATTACCCTTAGTTATCCTTATTGTTACTGCAATTACCCTTAATTACTCCTAATTACCCTTATTTGTACCTAAATTATCCTCAATTACTCTCTAATTGCCTCCCACCACTTCAGTTATCTCACACCACTCTAATTGTCCCCACCACTTCAATTACTTCGCATCACTTCAATTACCTCTCACCATCACAATTAGCCCCCACCACTTCAATTACATCCCACCATTACAATTGCCCCCCACCACCACTTCTAGGTCCGCCCTCTTACGTCCCACCCTTTAAGCCCCCCCTAGTTAGCTCCCATCACTCTCATTATCCCCCATCCTTAAACTGAACACTGTTTTGGCTCCGAACCGACCCTCTCTCATTTCCATACTACTTATGTTTGATGATAAAAAATATTAGAAAAAAATTGCTATTTTTAATTATAAACTGTTATTTTTAAAACTTTAAATAAACAGTTTTGTTGATCCAATAATTATATTAGATATTTTTAAATCACATATTAATCTTCCGTAATATACACGCGGTTGATTTTTCTACTCGGGTAATTTTTTTTGAGTGAGTCAAATCTGTTTTTCATGAAAACTTTGCTCAAATTAAAGGACATAAGAAAAATTGCTCCACATCGTGTCGCAGTTTTTCAATACCCTTAATTTTCGAATAATTTACCTCTTGTGTATTAATACCCGTCCAAACGTCAGAACTTTTTCTTGTGAAAATCTTATTACATTTATGAATGTCACGCCTAATATTTTGGCCATTACGTCGCGTCGGCGACTATACCCTGTCGGAATTTTTTTTTATAAATTCGTCTGGCGAGGTGGCATTCGCGATTAATTACACGGACATCCCGCCACCGGGTTCGAATCCCGGCTCCGGCACTGACACCGTCGGAGGAAATTGTTGTATGTCCGCATTTTTTCAATCTGTAACCGTCTTCCGCACAAGCCTCTGGCTTCTGGAATTGGGGGTTGTCTAATTTCTAGGTGTTATTTATTTATTTAATAATTTTTTTCAGATGGTCAGTTCAGGCTGGTCAACAGGGGATCTCAGCCTCGGATGTCAACCTGTTGACTACTCTGACAATCCTAATGCAACAAGACTGCTTAACGCATTTTACTGGACTTACTTTATGAAGATGTCCGAATTCCTCGAAACTATTTTCTTCGTATTGAGGAAAAAGTTTAATCAAGTGACACAACTACATCTATACCATCACGTATCTACATTCATTATAGCATACATCAGTTGTAAATATGTTGGAGGTAAGATTTGATTTACAGTTAAAAATTCAAAACGAATTGAAAACTAGAAACGCTGATTAACTTTAAAGGTAATATTTTTTAAAAAACTAGTAAAACGTGTCGATGTTATTTCCAACGGATGGGAGAAGGTCACGTTTATGTAAGACTACACCTGTCTTCATTCGCTAGGCTTAGCGAACGTTATTACTACATCCGAACTAATCAATGATAAGAGAAACAAATGTTAGCATGTGACGCCGAATTTTTCCAGTAGAAATACAGGCACCTTTCAGGAAATTCATCAGATGTTCAAGACTGTGAATTATTTCCAACTGATTTTTGTCAAATGCGAACTATAGTGATAGTAAAAGCAAATGTCTTACAAATTTTATGTCATTCTACAATTTAAGTCAATACAATAACATAACCAATATCTCTGGTCGCTTATCAGAACTGGTATTTTCGAAAATAAAATGTGAAATTGTAACCTATCCTAAACTGTACAGTTCATTAATTAGCGTCGATTGGTCAGATCTAGAAACTTTTGTCGATGTAAACGAATCTGTAGATTATTTTTATAGTCAAACATATACACTTTCAGATACTCATGTACCACTTTATGAAACTTTTAAGAGAACTTATCCTAAATGGTATACTTCCGAGATAATTAGTAATATTCGGCAAAAATCGAAACAATTTGATAAATACAAAAAATACAAAACTTCGCAACATATTCAGGAGTACAAACGCTTAAAAGCATTAATTAAACTGCAAATCGAAAATGCCTACGAAATTCTCTACATCTTTAATACACTTTGTTCGGCCGTATCTCTCTAACAGAAGACAATTTATTTCTTATAATGGTTATGAACCCACAATCATCAAAGCAATCTCAAAAGTGCCTCAAGGCTCTAACCTTCGGCCCCTCCTGTGCACGATATTTATCAATGACATTACTTATACGATTGAAACTTATTTTCGCTGACGACATGAAAATTTTTATGAGCATCAACAAATTAGAGGAGTGTGTAAAATTGCAAAATAATTTACAGCAAGTACATAACTGGAGTGTTTCCAATAAGCTTAGCCTTAATATTTCTAAATGTAAGGTTTTAACATGTATAAGAAAACTATCTAATTTAGCATTCACTTACAATATCGATGGAAGCACATTCACAAGCTCGGAATTAGTCAAAGATCTTGGGAATTATATTTAACACAAAGTTAAGCTTTTCAGAGCATATCGACAATATATCAGTTAAAGCTATTAAAGTGTGTGGATTTATTGCCAGAAACTGCAGAAATTTCGATAATATTCATGCTTTAAAATTGCTCATACATTCGTTCGAAACTTGAATATGGATCTCTTATTTGGTGTCCATGTTACATTTGTCATATATCCTCTCTTGAGAATGTACAGAGAAAATTCTTAAAATTGTTAGTATATAAAGAGGACAGCTTGTATCTTGCGAGAGGTTGTGATCACGAATCATTCCTTACAAGGTTTGACGTTAAAAATCTAGAATCCAGAAAGAAATATAACTCAGTTTTATTTTTATGCAAATTAATTCATAACCTAATAGATGTTCCGAGTTTATTATCTCAATTAAGTTTTCTAGTACCACGGCCGAATTCAAGGCACAATTTCACATTTTACTGTTCCTATTCTAGAACCAACGTATTATTAAATAGTCCAGTAAATGCAATGTTTGAAAAATATATATATGTATGTGTGGATAAATGTGCGTGTATGTATTGCAATAATATGCCTACCTTGTTATTTGTTTGGATATGTTCATTTATTACGGTCAAAGTTTATATTAAACTAAATATTTTTGACTGTCATTTAATTTGAGGTTTAAGTTTATGATAATATAACGTTAGTCATTATTGTAATTTTTGTAACCCTTTCCAGTTATTGTAAACTTTGTAATTATTCTGAAATTGTGTAATTTTTGTCCTGTTATTGGGTACCTATATCGTGTTGGGCAAATGAAGGTATTATTATTATTATTAAATTAATAACAATACCTTCTGAGAAAATAAAATAAAAATTATAAAATAGACAATTTCTAACGACCTTTTTCTAAATTATTATCGTTAAAATTAAATAGTATATATTTATATCATTAAGAATATTTCCTTGCAGGTGGTATGACAGCAGTTCCAGTAATAATTAACTCCCTTGTCCACATAATTATGTACACTTATTACTATTTATCGTCACTCGGGCCGAAATGGCAGAAGATCCTGGCACCTTGGAAATCCAAATTAACTGCGATGCAAATGGTAAGAAACATATTAATAAATAACATTCAATGGAAATTCTAATCCACCGCGATTTATTTTAATATTGTTAGCTTGTTAACATACTCTGTCGGAAATATAGTATAAAATACAATATACAAATTGTATATGCGAATACATACGAAATAATGCTTTAATTTTCTTCCTCTGAATATTTTGATGCACTAACTTCGTTGCAATAATGACTAGCGGGTTCTTTAGTTACATTATCATTACTCAGTTTCGTTATTTCCACTACTTTCATTAGATAACTCAAACGCCACCTACGCGTTTCAGTAATATAATTTTTCAACAAAAAAAAAAAAAAAAACTAAATTAAATAAGCCATCCGATATAAAATAACTAAATTCAAACAGCGCATAAGAGTTAATTAGTCTTTATTTTAATTTAATTTAGCCTTCAGCAATTTGTACCGATTTTTTATCAAAAGTTAATCAAACCATAAGACCTCTTCCTAAAACGCCACGAATGTATATTTTCGGAATTTTACTTTACTGGAAGATATGCCTGCTTGGGGCCGTTCTAGTAGTTGCATCCGAATTAATTAATTAAGTTCTGGTTTCTTCTGGTTTACATCGGTTTCTTAAATGTGTGTTTTTACATTGATCCAAAAATTTTACTATTTATACAGTGTGTCCCTCGATTGAATTTGCGATAGGTGCAATATACAAAAAATAATAATAATACGGCTTTCACTTTCTACAGTCTCGGTATCGCAAAATCAATTCAGGGATACACTGTATACGTCAAATTTTATTTTAAATTCAAACACTTGATTAAGATTACTACAAAGTAATCACTCTTTGTGCTGTCTCGACCGCAAATTGACTCGCTTACCTTTATAGGTTTTTAATGTGTCGGGTTGTTTGATGACAAGTATGCCGCATAGCCCGCGGCGATAATAATTATGTCCTAAAGTTTTTGTTGCGTTTTTTGAGTGCCGTGAAGTGCTAATCTTAACTATACGTGGTTTATTCGCAATAACATATAATAATAATGTAAAAGTATTAAGAAAATGTTACGAAATTGTGCATTATATGGAAATTCTGATCTGACCTTTATATGCAATTTGAATATTTTTAGAATTTAAATTGTTAAGTTCACAATAGGTGACCGTTAAAAATTTTGTAGTCATTTTTTTAATTACATTTATCGACCTATTTACCAATTCTAATAAATCGAAATTTTTCTCCTTTTATCTAGAGAAATGAATTTTTTTGTTCGATAAAGGCATAGACTTATAAATTGTATGAATGTTTAGTTATTCTCTCTATACATTTAATGAAAATAATGTCATATAATAATTTGACATGAACAGAATTTTTTTAATCCAGCTTAACCAAAACTAGATTATCAATATAAATTGTAGAGCCCTCTGAAGATCTCTAAAAAGGGTGAAAGTTATCGGCCGGTGTTAAAGTATGGTTCACACATTAACGACATAGTCCAGTTTAAAAGTACTATAATTTGCTAAATAATTCGATCTTCAAGGTCACCAAGTCAAAACACAATAAAAAAGTCCTTCAGACACTCAAAATAGTCAAAAACCACAATTTTTCAAAAATAATTCTGAGAAAATTCATACCTCATCGATAATTCACAAATAACCTAAATTTAAACAGAATCATTCAAACATCCAAATTAACCAATTTACAACCAAAACATTACAAACGACAGCCTTAAAAAATACTGCCTCTTCATTATCTCGATTCGCATCAAAATCAATCTCCAAATCCCAAGTCAGAATATTTTAATTCACTTTTGTAAATTTTCTATAAACTTCCTTTCCTATCAATATTACATTAATATGGATTCAATTACGACTTTCCGCATCACTTTACGAGACCAAATCAATTTTAACACTTTATTCAGACTCACATTTCAAAAACTAACGCAGATTCAACTTTCGTTTATATATCAAAAAATTATATTCTTCATTGTCGTATTTATAATATATTTTTCAGTCCTGAATTCTAATTTTTCAAATCAATTGCGCAATATTTCACAATTTCGAGCCCCATAAACTGTCAGGGAACATATCCAGCTCTATCCAGACCTCTGCGAGCCAAGACCCCATCGTACCATATAAATAGCGGAGCATGACGAGCTCAAAGCAAGTCAGTTTCGGTGTACCTAAAGTTAGTTTCTGCGTTCCGCGAGCAAAGCCTTTAAGCCAAACACTATTTAATTCTTTCCCTCAACCTTAAATTTCAACGAATTGAGTAGCCGTTGTACTTCCTAGGATAACCCCAAGTAAAAATATTAATTTAATTAAACTGCCATCGCGCATAAAATTAAACAATGAATTTTCTCAGTCTTAAAAAATCTAAATGAAATAAATTAAAATAAAAAATCTCTCTAAAACTAAATTTCAAATGTCAATAAGTTAAATATTATAACTCGTGAAAACTAATTTTAATTCAACTGCAATAAAATAATCAACTTTGTTCTCTTCGCTTAATAAATAATTTTTAATTTTCGTTTAAACCCACACAAGTGTTTAATTTCAAGAAAAAGTATATACAGAGTGTATGTAGCTCATGACCCTGCCACAAACATTAAATTTAAGTGCTAGTCAGACTCTAAATAATAATTACAAGTTAACTACAGCTCTGAAACATATACAGGGCGCACCATTTGGCCCGTTCCAACCATTTAAGAACTAACCACCCGAACTTCATATAAATCAAAATGAAGTGCACACACGGCTTCTGGAGTCTCAACTCAAGCTCTCCACACCAAACTTTTTTATTTTTCAAACACAGGCTCGTGCGTGTTCACCGGCAGCTTAGGGTTAATTTTAATTTCGCTATTGATGATTTAACCTTTGACACCAGTGTGGAACTTTTGCAATAAGTTCTTTGAATTTTCAATTTAACTATTAACTAGGATAATGTATAGTTATTCTGATATACTATACAGTGGTTTGTTTTGTTGATAGATTCGAAATTAAGAATGTTGGGTGCAGAAAAGTTGGGTATTTTCTTATTAGATTGTATTTGTTAATGATTTTTTTTTAAACTTAGTACTTTTATATGGCATAATCAAATGAAAGAACTTCGATATAAAGATTAAAAAACTACGTAATTTCTTATCAGTATGGAAGTTTTGCTTTCGTAACTCCTAAATAATATATTTCTCTAAAATTTATGCTATTGGCGAAATCACTACTAATTTATGTTAATATTATTATTAGTACGTTTTTATTAATTGGCTTCATATATCACCACAAAAAAACAAAAAAAAATGTTACCCCATTCAACACACAGAACAAAGGAAAAAGACTCGACGATCTTCAGCGGGATGCACGACCGCCGCTATGAAGCCCAATCGTTATTTCCTATCCGATGACGTCACGATGCTCAAAAGTCGTTTATTTCGAAAACCGCGTATCGCATTAAGCTAAAATGTTTTATATCGTTCAATTTTAAGTACTACTTTGCCCACACGTAGTGGCAACTAAAATAAACTTCATAAAATGATCTCATTAATTTAATTGTAAATATATATGGATTAATTCAAACATTTCAAATTGATTTTTGTTTTTCAGATACAATTTGTAATCATAATTATCCATGCAGTGATAAATTTGCAACCAGGCTGCAAAGCTCCAAAGATATTCGTAATCTCTTACATACCAAACGTCCTTCTTCTTTTCAAAATGTTCTACGATTTTTATTCGAAAAGCTACAACGAGAAAACGAAATAAAAGCAATGGCATTAACATTTAGGTATTTATTTTATCAATAAACGTATATATTTATAATAAAGTAGTTTTTGTTTCTGAATACCCCGCTTTTGGACATTACAACACGTATCAGCATGACAACGCAATATATTACTCCATCAGTATCAAAACAACGAGAACTAATAACCATATATGTAGATAGATGATAATCAATTAGAGATTGCCAGAATTACCTTATAGTAATTTCCGCAATAGCTAGGTTAGGTGATTACTTTCAGTAACCTTTGTTAACACAAAGGTAGAGAAATCAGCGTTAAAGATGACTGAGTGTCGTGCCCAAGATGGCGGCGAGTATACACTATGGCCGCTTCTAGAAGACGCCTCACGTGTTGTGTGAAAATAGCGTCAGTAGGTAAGGCGTCACTTGAGGCAGACAGTAATGTTACAGCGCCAATAAGCCCCGCCCTTTTCCCAACTATTCTAATTCCCCCACCACCAATCGCTCCGCCTTCCCTCACCACAAATCCCCAACCACCAATCGCTCTGCCCAATTTACGTAGGCCCCCGTAGTGCTCCGCCCCCCTTTCGGGAGCCCCATAGTGCTCTGTCCCTTTCCTGTGGCGGTAAATTCAAATCCTTAGGAAATTCAAATTTAGCGGAAAATTCGAATAGTTAACGAAATTCAAATTTAGGTGGGAAATCCTACTATGTACATCAGACAAACGATATTATTAATTAGTGACCTTGAGTAACCTTTGAAGACTTTACATTATTTTATAGTATTAGGAGGAGATGATATATAATTATTAATAACATGGCGCCACCTATCGGCCAACTCATAAACTTTTAATATATTTTGTAATCATTAATGTATGAACTCATTTGATCACGTGGCAATATTTTTATATAATTATTATAAATGTTTTTAAAGAAAAAACGCAGCATGACGTTCAGGTTGAATTCCACTAAAAATATATATATATATATATATATTTTTTAAGCTTTTTCTGTAAAAATTCGTACTAAAAAGTAAAAAATATGTACGGCTGCAAGAAAAGCAAGGCGTGCGTACTTTCTATATAAGTATATTATGTATCATCTTTATATACGCATGACTGAAGGCAATATGTCTACAACGATTCCACCCGTTTCGAACAATCATACATGTGCTCACGCCTTGCTCTTCTTACAGTCGTACATTATTATTTTTTATTATTACCATTTAGTACGACTTTTTACAGAAAAGTTTAAAAAATTTTTTCCTACTTAGTCATATTTCAATTAAATTATAATTAAACATTGCCTATGTTTATTTCATGGGGCGCAGTGGCCTAAGATTAACTTAAAAACTAGATTCTATTTTAAGCGGCGTGGTGGCCGAAAATTAATTTAGCTATTTTACTTGGGACAACCAAGGAAGAAGCCACGACGACGTAGTTCCAGGAAATCTATCGTTGCATTGGAGCGACAAGGTTGCACTAGACAAACAGCACTAAATTTTAATTTTAGGAACCGAAAGAGTCACTAGTATATTTACTTTTATTAACCACTAAAACGTTTGATAAGACGCAATAACTAACGTTGGAAATACCGAAGTAGAACGCACTTGGCCTGAGCTCGTAGCGCTCGGCCTTTTATATGCTCCGACGGGGACGTTCGTACGGAGGTCTGGAAATGTCCCCCGCCATTCCGTGCGGGCAACGATTGCGCAACATTGCACAGCATTTCGAAATATTGCATCAAATGTGAAAAATGGAAACTCTGAAATGAACATTATATGATCGTCTCGGCATTGAAATGGGAAATTTTTTGGTAAATGAATGAAGTTTGAATCGATTTTGGTTTGGAAGTTATTCCCGAAAATATGTTGAATTGAATAAATTTGGAATGACCCCGTCGTCTCGAGGGTCCTGCATTTAGAGTTGAATTTGATATGAAATTGTGCCGATGGGTCTGCGATGCACAAAAGGAAGTGAGTTTTGATGATGAAAGGGGACCGGTTGGAAATGAGTATTGATATTCATGGAGACTGTAGTACCGCTACTTTCATTGACGGATATAAATGAAGATTGATTGGATTTGGATATTATGGATACGAAATGGATTGAGACTCGAATTTGAAAGAAAGATTGTTTGACAGAAAATTAATGGAAGTGAATTGAAAGTTCTTAATCGAGGTATGGAGAGTAATTTTGATGTTAATGATGATCATTGGGACCAAATATTTTTTAGGGCGATATTTTGTACTCTTGGAGCCGCAAAATCGATAATTTGAGAATATTTTATGATAATTGCTGGCGGATTGAGATTAATTATTAATTATCGAAGAATCATGAATTTTTTCAGAATTTGTTTTTGAAACTTGTCGTTTTTTTTATTACTTTTGGTATTAGATTACTTTTTCGTGATCTGCCAAAGTGACATAAAAGATTGAATTATTTTGCAAATTTTAAGGTTTTCGAAATTTTTTTTTTTTTTTTTATTTTTTATACATTTATTTAACGTCGGCCTATTTCCGCTACTGAGGCCTAACACCGACGCCTGTAGACGAGCTACCCCCAACCAGGAATTTTGCCGAACCTCTTCCCTTAAGAAGAGTAGGGATCTTTTACTTGCCTAACATTTAATAGACAAGGGACCGACGGCTTTACATCCCCTCCGAAGGATGGTATATCTCCTATACAACCCTCACCTAAGGTTGTATAGCTTCCGCGCATACACTGATATACAAGCCGCTGGAAGATGTGTGAGGCGAGAACGCGGTTTCCGTTGGAATGGTCACCAATCCAAGTACTAACTGCGCCTGTCGTTGCTTTACATCGCATACCGAAGTATGTACATAGTAAAGACGCACCTACGCTCGCCCCTCGAAATTTTTTCCTGACGTCGTATATGGAAATACTATAACAGGCCACGTTGTACACATTAAAGCGAAAGGGTCTAAAACAACCACTAAGGTAGTAACCCGATAAATTTATCAACTTTTAATTAATTACACATTAGTCATTAATGTTATTATCTCGCAGTTTCTAGCTTTTTAAAATAGATAAGCACGTATTTTATCGCGAATTTTTATTTTATTACTCTTAATGTGCTGTTGTCAACAAAAATTTAAAAATAGACACAAACAATAATGTCTGAAACACGGTATGTAATTAAAAACCAAGTTGCAAAACGATAATAGAAATTTGTCATTTACAAAATATTATGCTATTAATAAAATCTGTACACAATTTGACTGATATTAAAATACAGGAGTGTATAACACAAATTCTTATTTTTAATTGTAACCTAGGTGGTTTTCTAATTTAAACTTCAAATAAAAACTACAACTGCTATTCTAAACTGTGGTTAGGGCTCAGGTTTAAGTAAAGTAGTCCGCAGTCAAATCGAGCTATGTTTAGAAAGTTGGCTGAAAATCTGGAAACAAATTGTTCGCTTTCTAAAACAGGTGGTAAGACGAGGACATGTTACGGATAATGTAAGAAAAATGAATAGAGTATTGAATTATGTTAACCAAAATGAAGAAACTTCCAGACAAATTCCTAGGGACTGCTGCATACAAAAAGACAGAGTAAGAGAACTACCAAAAAAAGCAGGCTTCGGTGCTACCGAATGATGAAGGTCAACATTTAAGTGAGGGAGTTAAGTCGCGGGGAGTAAGATTTTGTAGATGGTTGTTAAATAAGAAAAGGAAAAGCAAAATTCTTTGGCCACGGCCTTCATTTTTTATTTATATTTTAATACTATCATTTTGCGACCATTACAGATATGTAATCATTCGTAAACTGTTTGACAACCACTGGCATTTCTAACCCATCGAATACATTCTTAGTTCAGACGACAAAGCGACCTTTAGACCCGCCAAATTAAAATATATTCAACTATACGCAAGGTTAGATTTACGATAACGAATCTATTAAGGGAATTTGTAGAGAATTTAGTGCTGAATAAAAAGGATTTTTGCTATTTTTGCCTTAGAATCAACGGTTCACGAGATATTCATATTCGAGCTTTTTGCAAAGATGGCGGTTAACGCACACCCCGTTGATCCCCCCAACTTCGCAAAATACTGAGGAGGTACCCTTGAACACTTTTGAAAAAAGAAAATTGCATGAAACCTTTTTGCAAAAGACAAATTACCTATTGATTAGACTAACGGAAAATTGCAAGTTTCAGGGAGAGCCAAAATTAAATGGATCGTAGAATCAAAAACATTATCACTTAAAATTGTTTAAAGGGAAAAATTGTATCGAAAAAACATAAATTTCTCATCAGAGTGCCAGAGTCAGCTGTAGGGAGAGCTCAAAAACAAATTCTTATCTAAAAATTGCCCAGAGTGGAAAATAGTTATTTATGCAACAAGTGTGTAAAGTGATATGAATAGGAGTGAAAAAAGGGATTTTACAGACGAGTTGCATACACAATTTTTTCTATTACCGCAGTGGTTACCAAAAATATAAATGAATAAATTGAAATACAAAAATTCTACTTTACGCACTAGTGCGTAAGGCAAAATAATAAAATAGCAAGGTTAGTTGTTGAATAATGTTACTTTCTAACTACATATACTTGTTATGTAAAAAAATAACACATCAGTACTTAACAAAATTTATTGTTTAATGAAAATTATGTGAATAAATTTTACAATTCATAAAAACGAAATTAAATATTGTTCTAAAAAAGTAAAATTATTTAAAGTTAAAAATTACATAAAAATCAAAATATAGGCTTACCTCACCTTAATCTTTTAATAATATGAAATTAACTTGAAAAATGTTAAAACGTAGGAATTACGTTTAACTGTCAAATTTATTTAAATCATATAAAAATCACAATATCGCCTTAGCCAACTTAATTTTAAATGAATGAAATTCTTAAAAATGTACATGAAACTTCAAAATTATAAATAATTCAAGCATGACTGTTACAGAACACAGAAAAGAGATATATTTTATAATAATATACCCAGTGATAATAAATGAACGGAATACATAAAATTAAATAACAAATTTATTGTAATTTTAAAATAAGATATGATTACAGACGCTCTGATAGGCATTTTTTTACTAAACGCACTAGTGCGTAAAGTTTAGTACTTTACGCACGGTAGGAGAACGAAGGTTTTTTGAAAATTTCTCGTTAGGGCACTCAGGGGCGGTTTCGGGGAGGGCCTATAAACAATTCTCGGCGAATTAATAAAAATTGTTAGGAAATTATATAAAAAAAGGGGTTTTTCAAATTCATCGACACATCAGAGGCGGTTCCAGAAAGGATAAAAACAATTTTTCGTCGCATCAATAAATGCAAATAAAAACTTTCATCAAAGTGAAAAGTGATACCTTCTGCAAATTTCTCGTCAGATCACCAGGGGTGACTCCAATTTTTTTACGAATAAAAATTAACTGTTAAGTAAAAATTGCTCTTAATGGAAACTGATATAGGTGCAGTATCATTCAGTGCTTCCGCGCACATAAAAAACGAACTAAAAACTTTACGAGCTCACTATTAATGTCGTTGAACCATTCGGTACGGTGTCATCAAATAAGCCGACGCGACGTACAAAAACCTACAAAGATAAGCGACTCAATTTGCGAACGAAATAGTTAGGGCCGTACTTAAAATTCGTATGTATTAGAATGTACATAACGCCCTCTTAAAATTAAACGACGGAGTTGCTGATCTAAATATTTCAAGGGCGTTCCTGCATGCAATTACGTTTGCAACTAGTTTAACGTTATTTTAATGAAGTCGTAAAGTTTTAATTACCTTTTTTCTCTGCACCCAGGTTACTATTCGTATTTTTCAAATTTCTCGCCTGGCAACTAGAAGTGGCTCCAGAGGGACTCAAAAATAGTATTCGTCAAATCCATCCTCAGTGAAAATTATATCAAGAACGTCCCATGCAAATTTCTCGTTAGGCTAAACGTTGCCACAAAAATTTCAAGTAATATGGAGGCGCGTTCATAGATTGGATGCACTATAAACGAAATTAACAACATAGAATTTTCATTAACATGCACTTTTTGGATATTTGTCATTTCTTGGCTAATTTCTATCATGTTAAGCCTCACATTTTTGATGTTTTTTATGATGGCTGATTGTCCTATGGATATTGGACAGGTCTAGATTTCGAACAAGTGGGTATTTTTCTTATTCCGATTCGATTACTAGAACGCTATGTATTACGCAGATAAATAGAAAATGCGTGAAAGCGCATCTAACTTTTGACGTACCATCATCCACTTTTGGTGAAATTAGGTCAAAATACATTAGAATCAGTAATAAAATCTTCTCTGGAAAATCGTCGTCAATTCGATTGTTCTAGTTTTCGCTATAACGCTTATATTTTGAAATATTTACAAAAAACGCATTGAATACAGTTTAAAAAAAAGTTAATGCAGAATACATATTTTGAAAATTCTGTTAATCCAAACACAGAAGCAGGTGTTGAAGAACAACAGTCTACTAGTAAAGAAAATGAGGAAACTGAACATCGCGATGACGGTTATTGGCTTGTTATAGGTACAAAAACAACTGAATGAAATTTAGGATAGCAGCCAGTCTTCAAGGAGTGGCTCTGTGATTATTTTAGTTACTGGAATAAGTAATGCTGAGATTATCTAGGAAATTAAATTCAAGTGTCATTTGTTTTTTAAATTACACATTATACTAGAGGTTGCGAAAGTTTAAAGAGATTTACATTTAAGAATGACGTTATACTTGAATTTATACATGAACCCATGGTCATTGTTTTATTTAACAATTAATTTGCATAAAATTGTAATCCCCAGGCGGAGGATAAACGCAGGAGATAATGATGTTTCAACGACAAAAATTTATTACTTCACACAGAAAAATTTGTGTGACATTTTCATACAATTGTAGAAAGAAAATCATACTTCAAATTGTTCATAAAATTATGTCAGAAATAATTTGCGCAAATAAATATATTTTTGCAATGGTACGGTCGTGAGCAAAAAAAAAATAGGACGTCTTATAACGGTATTTTGCTAAAATCTAGTTGTGTTCATCTAACTTTAATTTTTGTGACATTGTCAGTTAGTTGTATAATTTATTGCAAGTGTGCAAAAAACTAATATGCCTCATCAGCGATTTAGTTAAATCTGGAGTTATTGGTAAAGCAGAAGATGGATGGTCAATGAAACAAATTGCACTGCGTTATAATATTGACAAAAATTCAGTGTGTAACATTTTAAGAAAGTGGAGAATAAACGGTACGATTAGTAGAAATCCTGGATCAGGGCGACGAAGGATATCAACTCAACAACAAGATTTGCAATTGGTAAATGCTTTAGTAGAAAATTCATTTTACTCAGTTATTCAGGCTGTTGAGGAAATGAATTTTCCTGGATCGAGTAGTACTGGTCGTCGGCGAGTAAGAGAATCGGAGCTACGCTGTCATCAGCAGCACTGAAATACTCACTTAAAGCAGAACAAAAAGAAGCTCGAGTAAAATTTGCGCTTGAATTTTTAGCGCATGAGTAAATTTTTGGAGCAATGTAATCTTTACAAACGAAAAAACTTTCCAGTCAACACACAGCGGTCGTATTCGTGTTTACCGCCCTCCGAATACTCGATTCGATGAGAAATATATATCTAACAATGATAAAAGTGGTAGATATTCCGTCAATATGTGGCCTTGGATATCGGCAAGTGGTCCTGGTGTTTTGTGGCATATTGAGGAACGATTTAATAGTGAAACGTACATTAGGATTTTAGACAATATTATGCTCCCTTCTGTGTCACAATTATTTCCTAATAATGAGTTCATTTCAACAAGACTATTGTTCCGTTCATACTGCTCATACCGTAACTAACTGGTTTCAAGATAACAACATCAATGTTCTTAACTGGCCCAGTCATAGTCCAGATCTTAACCCTGTGGAAGAAGTATGGGGACTACTCGTAAGAAGTATCCAAAAACGAAATGTGAGACCACGGAATGCCGAAGAATTACTGGAAATAGTAAATAATGCATGGGAAAATATTATTACTAATGATTTAACATTAATGTGAAATATTTAATGCAATTTTTGAAAATTTTTAAAGAAATACTTTTCCGAAATTCAAAATTATATCCGAAATATTTTGAAAACTATCCCGCGTCAAAGACGAGGATTAATTTTCTAAAGATATTCGTGAATGAGAAAAAATTTCCGGATATAATTTGGACACAGTGGAAAAAATTTTTTTTTAGCATTTGAGCAGTTATTGTTGCAAAAGCTCGGCGAATTTTGATTTCCAGCTCCTGGAGACTTCTTAGTGAAGATGAATAAACTCGTTCTTTGACGTATTCCCATAGGAAAATATATAGGGATTAGGTCAGGTGATCTGGAAGGGGCCCGTATGTCGAAAGACTCTATTTTGAAATCTGTTTTCTAAATAACATCTCGGAGATTATATGGCAAAGCTCCATCCCATTGGTAATAAATGTTTCTTCAAAAACTCAAGGGTATAGGGTCAGCCGTTTTCAAATTATTTTCTTTATTATCAAAATTCAATTACTCTTATTTAATTTATCAATGATCATATTTTTTTATGACATAGTCATAAGGCATTAAATTTAATTAGGCCATTATCAGTTTAAATACGCATTTGCATAATATTTCAGTTTGCAACTCAAATAATTTTCTTTTATACAAAAATGAATAAGTTCAAAAAGTCTTAAAAACAACGTTAGGTTATGCTAGCTCGTTGCATTTCTAAACAAATGTTACAGAAGTTAAGAGCCATAATGAACCTTATCAGTCATAGCAGCCCGTAACTAAAAGTTAACAAATGTCATTCTCGAGTAGTCCCGTCTACGTGTCTCCAAACATCACTCTCTCTCACGCCATACACGTTTGCATAGAGATGCGTGCATATAAAAGCGATCCTGAAACCGCGAAAGAGAGTCATTTTCCTTTGACCATCCCAGGGAAGCTACCAACTAGGAGAAACCAAGCCCGACCACCAGAGTTTCTACCAGGGCGTACAAGAGAATTAGATCCGATTTAATTATTATCGACACTTTCTGTGTCGAGGCCTTGGACTTTGAAGGACAACAGACTCCCAGCCATGAAATGTAACTTAATTCCCAGCGAGGTGCGAGACTCTGACGAAGTTTCTGCAGACGACAACGTGGCTAACACACATCTACATTTTGAATATCTTTTGGATATCACTCCAAATAGCGGCGCTATTCCTCAAAAAATGCGGCGATGCACAGTTTTCCACCCCCACTTAAGTGTACCATTAGGAGGCTTATGTCTACCATCCTACCAAATTTCATTTCTGTTTGACCTTGTGCAAGTCAACCCCCCCCTCCCCTTTTTGTGTTCGTTGCCTGGATTAGTAGTTAACATTTAAAAAAATTGAATAAGAGCCACTTGAATTTTGTATGTTTTAGAAATATTGCATTTCAATGCAAAATGGTGATATCGAAATGCGATAATAAAAATGAAGGTAATAATTATATTCAAGGCCTACTGAGTGACTAAATTCTTTGAAAACAGTCTCGCAGTGGACAACTTAGCTTTTCAATTTTTCGAATCTATAACGCCATTTTGAAAGTAAATACCTCTACTTGCGATACATCTTTATAACCTTTATTATCTTTATAATATGCTCAAAAACATATTTAAAAAGCATATACCAGTAAAGCATAAAATGAAATATAGTAGGCAATTTCCAAAATGGTTTTCGAAACCGCTCATTGATCAGTGGAAAGCAAAAGAAAAAGCTAAAAGAAAATATAATTCCTCCAAGAGTAACGATGATTATAACGAATTTAAACGTCTTAAAGCTTCACTTAAAACTAATATTGCGGTAGCATATAGCTGGTTTGTGAGCAATGCCGAGGAGAAAATAACCCTAATAACTTTTGGACTTTTATCAATTCTAAAAAAAAATACTACAGCTATTCCTTCAACTATGAATCATACTGGTCAAGATGTCGATGACCTTCAGTGATAGTAAATACTTTTGATCATTCTTTCTCAGAGGCTTCTGTTACCTCAGAGGACTTTACAGACGACATAAACATCTTCAGCAACTACAATGCCCTAAATATAGTGAGAATAACTGAATCTGATATTTCAGCTGCAATAAAAAAGATTAAAAATATGTGCATGGGCCCGGACTTAGTGCCAGCATTCCTGATGAGAGACTGTGCGATAATATTTTGTAAACCATTGCTCATCTTATATAATTTGATATTAACCTCTGAGGTTTTTCCTAATGTCTGGAAACTATCTAGAATTACACCTGTTCACAAAAAAGATGCTAAGAACAACTTCACCAATTACAGACCCATAGCCATTTTATGCAATTTCTGTAAGGTTTGAGATTATCTTGCACAGCTTTATGTCGCCCCATGTTTCCAATATAATTATGCCAGAGCAACACGGCTTCATACAGGGTCGTTCTACAGTATCCAATCTTTTGTGTGTGACTCAATTTATATCTGAAGTTGTTGATAAGGGAGGTCAGGTAGACGTCATCTACACTGACTTCTCCAAAGCATTTGATAGACTTGATCATGCTCTACTTTTAAACAGTCCAGCCATACCTTACGGAACGCTTTCAATTTGTGCAATATCGAGGGTTTAGGTCTAACTATTTCCCTCAAACTTCAGGCGTTCCCCAAGGATCAATTTTGGGACCCCTCTTCTTTATGATATTTATTAACCATATTGCCAAAGATATCAATGTTCACTATTTGCTATACGCCGATGACTTCAAATTATATTGTAGAATTTCTTCCGTCTCTGGTGTGAGAACCTTCAAAATAATATCACTACACTTGATAATTGGTGCCGTAATAACAAATTGCCACTAAATCCAAACAGGTGCAATGTTATGTCCTTTTTTCGTAAAAAGGCACCACTTTTATTTGATTATGAACTTGACGGTCAAATTCTCGAGAGGCCTGACTATATTAAAGATTTAGGAGTCTTCTTTGACTCTGACCTCAGTTTTTCCCATCACATAGATGTATGTTTGGCTGGTACATACAAAAGTCTTGGTTTTGTTTTACGCAATTCTACTCTACTGTTGTGTGCTTGCTATTTATCACATTCGTAAGATCTAGGCTTGAGTATGCTTCAGTAATATGGTGTCCAATATACACAACTTACATAACATTAATTGAAAGAGTTCAACGAAGATTCTTCAAATGAGCTGTTTTTCTTCTAGATGGTGTCTATCCCGCCAGACGGACACCTCATAATCAGTTCCTCGAGCGATTTGACATGCAAAGTCTTGTCATTAGACACGCACTGCATTCTGTTTAAATTAATTCACTATAGGATAAAATGTGAGCCAATTATTGCAAAGATTATATATCGAGTCCCTAGAATCAATAGTAGACATAACAGCTTATTTTTGCTCCCCCAGGCGCGCACTAACCTTCTCTTAAAGTCGCCTTTATATCAAATATTAAATATACTACTCAAATATTGAATATAATTTGGATATTTGATCTTGTAGACTTAATGATGTCAAAAAATGTTTTATGTAACGTGTTATTTATATAATATCCCCGTTTTTATTTTCATGCATTTTTTTAATATATTTTTTTACAATACTTAATGTATGTATAGTGAATACGACCAGAATTGAAACCGTATAAAAACTAAAAGCCGGCAAAAACAACCGGCATCTCTTTATTGTTTTTCTTTGACAAGCATTTCTGTTTACCTCCGCAATAGATGCAGACTGTTTTTGCCGGTTTTTAGTTTTTATACGGTTTCAATTCTGGTCGTATTCACTATAGTACACTAGGATACTTATCCTGTAATTGGGCACTGACCATTGGATATTTTATAGTAATAAATAAATAAATAAATAACCAGCAGTTCATGTGGGATCTAAATATGTAAAAATATATATATATATATATATACGGGGTGTTATTTAAAAATCAAACGTTGCTACTTCCGGTTGGACCGGAAGTGATGTTTGTCACTTAACAAGTGCAAAATTGGGCTTTTTATGTCACAAATGATTCCCCATAATTTCAAAATTCTATTTCCAAAATCTATCGAAAAATTGGAACGGGACCAACTCGTAATCAACCTATATAGGAAAGTAAAAAGTTTTAGGTATAAGATAGGTACCTACCTATATTGAGTTAACAGTAGGACTGAATTAACTATTAGTTAGTTAATGCCTCGGTTAATGTATTGAATCGTTCACAAAATAAGGTTTTAAGTGATGAGGCATACATCATCGATTAAAATTTCTATTGTGAATGACGAAGGTAATCTAGTGAATGATTATTTTTCCGGCAAGACGTAATAAAATTGTCAAGGCAGCTTTGTATTTAAAAAATATAGTTGATGGTGGCCCTGAAGAGACGAAACGTCATAATAAAAATTTGAATGCGGTACGTTACAGCAAAGTTAATGTATAACAAAATATTCCTATACAGTTTTTTAATATTTAATATAATAGCAGCGCTAAAGTTAAAAGAAAATAAGCTATTTCGGATTTTACCGTACTTATAAGTTCAGAACCAATCGGAATATTTTCAATTTCTATAAACCATTTTATTGGCCTTCAAAATACGAATTTTTTTCCGATCTAACCGACTTCGCAAGTGTTATGGTTTGCGAAATAGCAATACTATTCTCTATAAAAAAAAGTACCTAGCCACCCTGCACCCTGTACAGGTATAATAATATCCCTCCCGTAGAATAACTTTAAACCAAAAGACGAGCAAGTTTGTAGTAAAAACATTATCAAACTAACATGCAGATCTTTCGTTAAAATTTTGCAAGAGTGTATTCAATAAATAAATATGAACAATAACACGGATTTACGTCATGCCATGTGTCTCATGTTTATATATATATATATATATATAATTTTACAAGAACTAAGTTTTATTTAAAAATACAATTGCTCTTTTGGTTATATTCATCAAAGAAATGCCTAAATTTTGAGTTAAAAACTAGTTTAAAACAACAAACTACCCATCTACTCTTTATAACTCAATCTCACATGAATCCTAAGATAGATTTTCCCTTTTTCAAAGCCATCTAACATCGATTTCAAAATTACAACAACGTTACAGTATGCGACTTATCTACAAGTTACAATAATTATGAATAATTGTATACATCCTTTCTAATTATGTTATGTACTTACTTACTCGTATATTATACAAAAATTGCTAGAAGCTGCCTTACACTACTCCGTGAATACACCTACGTGCTGTTTACAAATCGCGTCGAGATAATGTTTATTTATTTATTATTAAGAGAGCAACTGCCTCTTGACGTTAATTACTCAAATAATGAAAAAAGTTACACCCACATAACGTTGTTTACAAAACGTTTGTACGATTCACCAACTTACTGGGCCGATATTTGGGTTAGGTTTTAGGTTTGTTGGGATGCTGACAAAGCTTGTACTCACCGTATAATATGAAAGCAGACCGGAGTTATCGTCGAGGACGAACCATCTATATTGCCATCCTTTCATAACGTTAGTCCATTTACTTAAGGATCCTTCCATCACGGCCATATTATTAAAAACCGCACTAAACTACGTACACTGACATTACAACGATTGTTTAGTGACTAATTTGACATTTTATTCCCCAGACGTTGACACTTGCGCGTTGGACTTTTGAGTATGCAACCACACGCTCAGGCCATGTATATAGTAAGTTGCCCAGTCCTACCTGTTTCGATTATCGCGCTCCCATCAAACTTTAAATATTCCGTAATAATTTCGCGTATTTGTATGTTGATTCGATATTTCATTTTTAATAAGGATTTAATACGTGCAATATTCGATATGAAACAGAACTAATCACAAACCACTTATTCTGATTTGTGGAACTAATCTATTACGGGTTGAAATCAGAGAGTAAAATGCAGTAAAGGGACTAGTCTGAAACTTGATCGGATTCATACACCGGCCACCGCGGCGCGCAGTGCTCACAATACTAGTAACGGGTTATAGTTTCAGCTTCCATGGCACAAAAATGTACCCCATCGGCCACCTCAAATTTAAAAAGGCGAAAATGGTTGGAAATAGTTTTTAATTGAAGTTCGAAATCTCTCCTATCTATTAAAACTTGTCTTGAGTGGAAAGTTAATTACCTTAGGGGAAAGAAGGGTAAGATGACGATAGTAAGGTTTTATAATTTTTAAATCCTCGTGGCTTTGACCTAAAATCTTAATTCTTTACTTTTAGCAATCATTATAGTTTCTCCTTGAACTACTAATTTTCTGGCTTTCATAAATTTAAAATTTATCATAATTCTTGCACTTTTTTGACTTGATGTCAAATCGTCATCTTACCCTCAGATGCGGATAAGATGACTTCACTAGGTGGCTAAGATGGCGAAGGACAAAAGAAACAAATAAACAGAATCAAATAACACAAACAACAACAAAACAAAAACAAAAACAACAAAAATTTTCATAGTTTTTACCAGTTTCTCTCAGCTGCTGATCAACACGTTCAAAAGTTTTGCGATCAGGAACCCTTCGATGGCGATACCGTCGAGCGTATAATCTTCATGCTTTCGAGGCATTACAAGAAGCCATTCCATACATTAAATGCATATCTGCGTATTCATTGTTAGTTTATATTTAAACCAATTAATTACTTAATTAATGTCAGATTAAGCTAATACTGAAAAATTATGTCACTCCAATTATCTGATATTTTGATCCATAGCAACCATTCACTGTCATTATTACTCGTTTGGTTTTGTACATAAACAGCTACATCGTCTTATCTACATAGATAAGACGATGTAGCTGTTTTTTTAAATATTTAAAAAAATTAATACTAACACGTTCAATGCTGACCCCAGAACTTGGGCTTCAGCATGTGCGGCACCATTTTCTGTCGTTTTTTTTTTCAAATAATCGACAGGAAGGTCATACATAATATGACAAAGTAATACTAAGTAAATAGTCTTTGTTTATTTATTTCTGAAAGTTACTATTATTTGTGCGATTGAAAATCGCAATTTTATCGTTAAGTGCATTTATCTCGAAAACGGTTCATATTACCAACATCAAACAAGTATACGTTTTTTACGTAAAAATGGCTCAAAAATTTGAAAATAACCTTAGAAATAAAAGAAAATAGGCTGAAAAATTGTTTTCAACTTATTAAGGCAATGGGTGCTTTACCCCCGAGCCCCCAAGAATGTTGTCCAAGGTTCTAACACACTGACCTAACTGGATTGAAGTAATATGATACTGATCCAAAAATGATCAAAATCGATTGAACAATAAAAAAGTTATCGCGAAATATCGCTTTTTAAACTTCAACTTCAAGAGCGAATATCTTCGTAAGGGTACCTGGGAGAAAGAAAAATGTACGAACTTGTGACTTTATTTTCACTAATTCTACCCAAATCCGAGAAATTGCCCACCATTTTCGGGACACCCTGTATGCAGAAAAAAAGTTATGGCCAAAAATAATAAATATTTCCTTATCTTACCTTAACCGTTCGCGCTATTTACTTAGACCATTCAATGTGCTGCTACGCTCCAATGGACTGCCATTGCATTAATGAAAACTATTCTTGTTATTGAAATAAAAAATCTCAACCATCTCTTTTTAGTCGGAAATGTAAGTCGTGATTAGGAGTTGGGAGTCCTAACCCGAATACAGGCTCAAACTCAATGAAACAACCAATATCATGTGCTTCTATATGTTGGAATATTTTCAGCACCTTGGAAGGTATACGAAATAGCAGTCCATAAGGACATAAGCGGGCAAGCGGCACGGCACATTGAATGGTCTAAGGTTTTTTGACATTGCGAGAAACTAAAGTGAGGTTATGTGTTATTTGCCTCCATATAATCAACCACCTTGAATTTTTTTATATACAGTGTGTCTCAATTTTCCCCACCACACCCAATATCTGGGCCATTTGTTGATCGATCTAGATGAAATTTGGTATATTTCTTGTCTTTCAGATTGTGGTTAATTTTATGTTTTCGAAATTAAATACGCTTATTATGATAAAAAAAAATTGGTAAACATTGTGAGTTTATATTAGCAATTGATAGAGGTTTGTTGTTTTTACAGAATCTTGTTCGGCATGACATAAAACCCCTGTATATCAAATTTCGTTAAAAAATATTCATTCCTTTACAAAAAAAAATCATATCTACGATTTCAATAATAATCACCCTACTATTCAAATTATCGGATGTTTAAAAAATTGTTTTCTGAACCGCCTCTCAAGTTACCGAAGTAACCCCCTGGAAGGTCTCAAGGATCTTGTGCTAGGTAAAGAGAGACGAGGAGCTAGCCAGAAGCTTTAGCACACTGAGCTACCGGGATACTTACATAACTTCGTAGTCGTGTAATAATGACGCTAATTAAGCATTAGGACACATTTTTTCTTTAAATAAAATATCAAATAACTAAACTTTTATTTTTGTAAAGTCATTGTAACTTAAACAACACTTAAAATTATTACTTAAACAAAAATATAACTTTAAAAAGTAATAAATATTAAGCATAATCTTTCTCCACTAGTCCTCCATCAATTCTGATACATTTTTCAATTCTCCTCTTATTATTATTACAACTTTTCTGAATTCTTCAACTGTTACTTCATTATATGCTTCTCTAATTCTGTCGTATAGTTCCGCCCAATTCCGTGACTTATTTTTATAGACTTTATTTTTTATAGTACCCCCAAAAATAAAAATCCATAGGGGTCACGTCTGGTGATCTAGGTGGCCATGCAATTAAAGGACCATTTCTTCCAATCTAACGCATAGGGAAGTTGTTATTCAGCCAATTTTTAACTATTACTGCATTATGAATGAAAGTCCCATCTAGTTGGAAATAGAGGTTTTGTTGTATGGCTAAAGGTAACTTTTGAACGGCATCTCGAAATTCATGTGTTAAAAAATAAAAAAATCCTAACATATCCAATAGATGACGCATGCGTACTCGGTTTAATGTCATTTTCAATTTGTATCATATATGATACAAATTGAAAATGACATTAAACAACAATTTAAAAGATATATTATAACTTTTAAATTGTTTAAATTTTCCGATTTCTCAGAGTTTCCCAATCTCTTATTCGTAAAACTGAGCCAAATTAATAAAAAAGATTACGGTAGCTAGTCATTAAATCGTTTAAAACTTTAAAAGCGGGGCTGAGAAAAAGAAGTGCTATAGAGTTCATGGAAAAAAAGCTGATTTTGTTGAAAGGTATATAATTACATTTATGAACTTGTTGAGATTCTTGTTCATAAATCCTCTTTTATTCTAGATTAATCAATTATGACAATATTTTAGTTGGTACACTTGAAGATGAAGATATAGATTACAATTTTAAAACACCAGATTTATCATATAGTTGTCGGAAGCGGTCATTTTTAGGAAATAAATGTCCTACTGTGTTAGAGCACTTTGGTACACAGCAACAAATTTTCATTTTACATCCTAATTAACTTTGTTTATTCAAAGACATATTCTTTCGTATTGACATTGACGGACAAACAACCGAGTATAGCTGGTGTACTCTGGCGGATAAAATAAGAGAGAATGCTCCCCATTAATAGGAATAAGCAGACATTGTATTAGTCGAATTTTAAAATGATAAATTTCATACATAACTTATTCAAATTGGCCAGGATCTAAATAAAGACGATTTTCAAAGGTGTCTTTATAAAGCTTTTATAATTGGGCCAGAGGTGAAATTATCATAAAAACGGAATTGTTAACGGGCACAATTTCCATTCTTATGCCCTAGAAAATCTTGCCTTTTTCAGGCAAGTTAATAACCAGCCAGATATTCTATAAACGTCTGGAAAGCAGTTGTTGGAGAACATGTAATAGGGCCACATTTCTTTGATGGTACATTGACCGGAGTATCTTCATTTTCTGGAAAACAATTATTGGTGAATACCTGTTTTACACGATATCGACAGACCGCTCATTAGACAAGGCCAACATAAGGAAGATTTACCCCAATAATTAAATTAGTCATGTTAATTGTATAATAATCTTTTTATTATAAAAAATAGAAAAATATCTTACACTGTACAAAATCATTTTAGATCACATGGGCTCTAAAATAGCATAAACTAACTTAAAATCATATGTTTTAGGCACAGTGGTCTACCCAAAATTGTTTTCGAGACAAGATATCCCTCTAGGAAACTATTTACTGCAACTACCTATATACACATCACGAACGAAGTTTTCTAGATTATAATTTTTTGTTTATCGATTCGTCCTTGCATCATTTTAATAGAATTATTTATTTTTTAGAATTAGGCTTGACTTAGTGCTTTCTAATTTAATTTTTTTCGGTATAAACAACTGCCAACTAAAATGCACGGAAGCCTTACGTCGCTAGAAATTAAATTTGTGTAAATATTGGCTAATTGTTTCTCGTCTTTATAAAAAACAGGTAGTTGCATTAAATTAAAAAAGAAATCTAGAAAAACATTTATCGAAAACAAATTGGCAACGTGAACTACATTTAGTTTAACCTATTTTTGATGTACACCACTGTATAAATCGACCAAAGAGTAATGAGTCTCTTCTAGTTTGTGATTTATATTATTTAGAGATCATTACTCTTTGGCCAATATTTTGTAGAAAACTAACTAGTACAAGCTTGTGATAAAAAATGAAAAGAAAAAATATATTATTGTGTATGAAAATATTAAATTTGAGGAAAAAGGTAGCACCGATTTGTCGCAGCTTTACCGAGAACTGTTTTAAAAACAAAACAGTAAAAAGACAAGAAATATGTATTCGTAAATATCGAGAATTAATTCCCCATTTTATTATTTACTTTATAGCTTTATGTTTGAAAGTTAGGACATTTAGACTTTCAATATATTTGGAAGTAAAATGAGATTCACTTTTCTTTATAGGCATTTTTTAATTGCTAATGATATTTCTGAATTTATTGACTGAAAAACTACCACCTTATTTCTGAAGAAGACGATACAAGTTACCGAAAGTAGACCTTAGTTGATAAACTCTTTATATAGTGAGGTCCATAAACAACCGATAAATTCATTACCTATATAATTAACAATTTGTGAGTAAAATTCTAAACCACGTCAATTTTTCATTTTAAAATGACATTTTTTGAGAATAATTTTATACTTTCGCCTTTAACCCCCTTGGAGTGACAGTGACACGGAGAGAAGGAGCGTGTGATTGCTCATTTGAAAGGGTTTTTAACTCCCTATCTAGCAATGTAAGATTTTTGAATTTTGTGTATCAAGAAAATTGAATTTGAAAATTTTAAAATGTATTTGAAACGTATACCCAATCAAATGTATTCTAAACTATTTTATGTACCAAATATCTGTCAAATCTGACTCTCCTAATTAATTTTGTGATTTCTACAAGAAACACGCAAACGTGTCTTATATTTCTCCTGTCAAAAGCATCATGGACACTAATTAACCCTAAACGTAAAATAATGATCAAGAAAAGTTCAACAATCCCTAATTGTAATTTAAATTCAAATGATTTTAACAGCTTTTTTGCAAACATAGCATTTGAAATCACAAAAAACATGGCCAGTCCTATTGATCCCACCAGCTTAGTTACCACAAATCCTCCAGTAAAAAATTTGTTTAGTTTTTCAGAGGTCTCATACATCCAAATGCGAGATATCTTCAAAAATTTTAAAAATAATCCAAGCAAAGATGTATATGACATGAATATTAATATCATAAAATGCGTCCAGGACATTATCATTATGCCTATCACCAAATTAGTCAATCTGTGCATAAAAAACTTTTCCGAAATGCCTTAAAACATATAAAGTGATTCCGCTCTTCAAAAAAGGTGACTTAAATGATATGAACAATTATCGTCCTATATCTATCATACCTACACTGGGTAAAATTAAAGAAAAAGCCCTATTTCAGCAACTTACTTTGAAGAAAATAATATTTTGTCAAATTGTCAATATGGTTTCCTTTCTGGTAAATCTACAACGATGGCAATTTACACAGTGGTTGAAAGTATAATAGAAGCTTTTGAGAACAAAAGCTTTGCTGGAAGTATTTTCTGCGACTTGTCAAAAGCTTTCGACCGTGCGCAGCATGATATTCTCATTTCTAAACTTTACGAATATGGTCTTCAGCCTACAGCACTTAATATTTTAAAATCGTACCTTAGTGACAGGGATCAAATAACTGTATATAATGAATTGGTGTCATCATCGGCTAAAGTAAAATTTGGGGCTCCACAAGGTTCCGCACTAGGACCACTTTTATTTTTAATTTGCGTAAATGATTTATCTGACAACGTCAAGAACACTTCGGTTGTACTATTTGCTGATGATACGGCTATGATAAACATTAATGAAAATCCTGACGAATTACAACAGGATATGCAGCGGTCACAGTAGGAGACTTCTGACTGGCTCAGACCAAATAAATTAAACCTAAATGAATTGAAAACACAAAGTATGATTTTCTCAACCCGTAGGTTAGAAAATTTTGAAAATCCCGATAATATCAAGTTTATAGGAGTAATTGTGGATGCTAAACTTTACTGGAATCAGCATGTAGATTATCTGCCTAGTAAATTGTCCAAAGTAGTTTATGATTATGAATTTAAGAACAGAGTTGTCCCTGAGTGTGATAAAAACTGTTTTTCTCGCTATTTCAGAGTGTATTTTCCTATGCTATAATAATTTAGGGATACTCAGCTCATCTGAGCAGAATATTTTCACTACAAAGACGTGCTGTGAGAATAATGTCAGGTTTACCATTTAGAGAGGACGTCACACAAAAATTTAGTGAGCTGAATATCTTGACAGTTCCTATTTGTTTCATTCTCGCAGCTCTTATGCACATTAAAACAAAAATTAAATAACTATGTTTCTCATGGAGAAATTCATACACATAATAGTAGACAGAGAAGTGAGTTTCGCCTAGATCTTACTAGGTTAGAGAAAAGTTGTAATGCAACGATTACTATGGCCCTCAATTTTTTAACAAGTTACCACTTGATATCAGGATGCTACCTTAAAACAAGTTTCACTCGAAAATTAAACAAATTCTGTTGAATGGAGCATATTATTCATTTGACGAGTATTTATGTGATATTGCTATATGTTAACTTATTTCCAGTGTTTTATTTTGTGCGATGCTAATGTCCCTTGGTTCTCGTATACACACTAAATCCCAATTAAATTTTTTATTCCCTTTAATAATAGAGTGGGGGTGGTGGAGGGGTATCTAATGACAAAAAAAATTTTTTGAGATGTTTCGTTCTTGTATACACACTAAATCATATTTTATTTTTTTTTACTCCCTTTCATAAGAGTATGGGGAGGTGGTATCGGGGGGTGATAGTGGGGGGGGTGGCTGATGACAAAAAAAATTTACCTACTTGCTTGCTATTTACCCTTATTTACCCCCGAACCTCCCAACGGAATTAGACTAAAAGATAATCTAGTTCCAGATCTCGTTATAATACATAAGTGTACCAAATTTCAAGTCAATATCATAAACGGTTCCAGAGTAAACGTGCGAGAAAGAGAAAGTTACAGACAGACCGACAGACAGACAGACAGACAGACAGAAATATTTTTCCCTCAAATTTAAAATCTCGACGATATGACATTTTAAGCCTATTTCAACAAAAAAAAAATATATTTTTTTCGGGTTACTTTTCCACTGGACGTGGAAGTAAAATTGACGTGTTTTAGGATTTTATTCATAAACTGTTAATTACGTAGATAATTATTTTATCCGTTACTTATGAACCTCACTGTATATTGCCTCGAATATTCTCGACAACATTTGATGATTGCCTTTTTCTTTTTCTAATTTATCTTGAAAAATATTGTCCACAAAGCACCTGGACTGGGAGCAGAATCCTACCTTATTTTTCTACTAACAATGAGATCTCATATCCTTTTCATTTATTAGTGTTATACCTGCATAAATAAATAACAATACCATAATGTACACCCTCGTCCTTCCTCCAAGAGAAATATAATGAATATTTTAGATACCCCTGTTTATAAAATGAAAAGGAAATGGGTATTTGTATCAGAACGAATTTCTGTCGATTTTCTATCCCAAGCATACTTTTATTTTTCTCGATTACCGTTAAAACTTGCATTTATTGTGGCATGGCATTTTCTATGAGTGACCAGTCCTACTGTGTCCTGAATTTGTCGAAATCTGATTTTCCAACGAATTTAATTCGCTGCCTGAAACGATCAAATCCTCTTGAGAGTTAACGGGCATTCCCGATATGTCCACGAAAGTTTTAAGTTGTTCAGAGGCATCCGTTTCCATGTCTTCCTCTTGCATCGGATCGATGATTGGAACCTTTAGGACAAATATAAATGGATAATTTGGTGAATCGAGTCTAATATTATATATTTAATTATTTATTTACAGTATCGAACGGGTGTATAACCCAATTATGGGAAAAGTAACATAATAATAGTTAATAACATGGCAACGTACAACGGCAAAGTTATTATTAAGAATACGTTATATAAATACCACAGGATCATTAAGGAATGTCGCCAGGAAATACTTTTTTTCCGAGTGCGGCTTTTCCGCCTGAAAAGGCACGGAAAGGACTCCCCATTGGACACATAAGTAAATAGTTGCATTTTTTTGCTATTTCTTGGCAATGTTAAGAAACTTGGGTTTTGTCACTTATGTTTGAAACTTATACCTTCTGTCTATCTTACGAGGGCTACACCAAATATGTCACTTAATATCTATTGCGGGATTTTTCCACATTGGAAGCATATATTAATAACATGAAAAATAGGCGATTTTTTGAGTTTCGTTTTATTAGAGGGATTTACGTTTGGTAACTTGCACATATATTGTGTAGAGTTCAGAGTTATGCAAAGTGATCAATATATAGTATATCAATAACTAGTGAATATTAAAAACAAATATTCTTCAGTTAAATACAAACTTTTCTAAAATAATCTGTGACATTTCTCATTTGGCAATATATAATAAGCAATAAAAAATAAATGATAAGTAGCTGTGAATAAAAATGGCACAAGATAGAGAAGCAAGAAATATTATTAAAACTTTAAAAACATAGACAGAAAAATTAAAATAAAGAGTAAAATAATAACAAAAATATTCTATGAATACCATTAATTTACAACTGTTTGGATAAGAACTTATGTTATTGATTGATATTTATTTCTGGTTTGTAATGTAGCTCATTACAGCAGTGATGTAATGAGTTCATAGCATCACACGTGCACCAAACAAATTGCGTTTCGATTTGATCATTAATTACAGATATGTTAATGCTACCACATTTATTAAATTAAATCTAAACGTTTAACAAATATAAATATTCTACACAAGTACACAACACATCAGAGCAGGTTCCAGTACTGGAGTGATTAAATGAGCTTTTTAGCCTCATTAAGGAAATAACTTTACCTTCGATTCAATGAAATCGGATGCTGAGTCGTCCAGGTCTGCGTCTGGGCTATGGACATCTTCAATATTCCCCGTGAAAGGAACTCTAGTTTCAACAATATTTGACGCTGCAGATTTCGGACCTTCTTCTGGGTTATCTTCGGAATTAGCCTCTGCTGCCTCGACGAAAGCTGATGAAAGCTCTCCACTAAGCTTACTCACTGTTTGCGTAGCAACATCGTACATGAAAATCTCTTTTTCATTGCTTGAACTGTCTTTTGGGCTGAAAAATATATTACAGAATCAGAAATAAAGAAACAATAGACGAACTTAAAAAATAATAAACTCTCAGAATTGGATAATATGAAATCATTTAAAAAAAAATATGTTTGCGGTGTTATTTAATTCTGCGAATTTCGAAGGTCGAAAGCGAAAATCTGTGTAAAAGTGCAGTCTGGGGAAAACCAATAGCAGGATAGACACAATCTTCCTTATATTCTTCAACGAGCGGTAATGTCGTTAATAACTCAAGCAGATGAAATTTGCAGCATGAGCCGTAGGTGAGTTGTATGAAGTGCTCTATAACAAATCTGATGAACATGTTCTTAAAAGAAGAGCAATTCGAAGCGCGACTATCCTGTATGATATACTGAACAAAACATACAAATGATCAAACAAAAAGCGCATCATCATAAAATATATAAGAAAACTAGATTGTTATATTACAAACAACAATTTTGTCCCCTGAGAAAAGCAGTCAAGCTTGAAATTAATAAAGCCTTAACTAACATTATCCTTGCAGCTGAAAACAACATGGAGCACGATCCTTCTCAACCGTGGAATTATAACATAATGCTAGAAAAGGTAGCACGAGGATACCTGCACGAATGGTGTATAAAGACATGGAATATACTTGCTTTTTCTCATTTTTATATGTGGTGGAAGTTTATTATATAACTTGATTTCGTTGCGTTTTATGCATTTTTGAGAGATTTTTTTTGTTATAAAGTGATATCTTATACGCGTTGCTTGCCCTAGTCTTTGTTTCATATTCATGTTCAACAATGGATCCTTCTTATTATGTGCATAGGCCATAGCAGCATTCATGTATAAACTCGCAACATCGAGTAATTGATTTTCTGCAGCTTTATCTGCCCTTTTTATTAAAAATTAATCTAAGGATGTAGTTCTGTGTTATCTGTAAGGATCATAGAACTATTTTATAAGCAGAACCCCATACTGTAATGCCATATCTCATTATGGATTCAACTAGGCTGTTTTATGTGACTAGCAGAGTTTTGTTGTTTAGTATTATACATTTTAGATTGTAGAATTTTTAGATTAGTTTTCGTATCCTTTCATTTAAATAGTCGATATGATTTCCCCATTTCAAATGTGGGTCTAAGACTAGTCCTAGATATTTTATAGTGGCCGCGCTATGTAGACAACCGTTAACAGATTCGTTAATTAGAACGGGTTCAAGTACATGGGGCATTCAAATTTTGGTTGCAGAAAAGCAGATATATTTAGTTTTTGTAATGTTTAGCTTAAGAAGATTGGTGTCTAACCAGGTTTTTACTTTTCTGGTTGCCACAGTGGCTTCTTGTTTTGTTTTGACTCAAGTCTCCTCCGAAATAATAATATATAATATAATAACGATATAATATTGCATGCATAATTTTTCTATAGAAGATCATTTATATATATAAAGGAATAAGCTAGGACCTAAGATAATTCCTTGGGGAACCCCAGTTCATACTATTTTTGTTGTACTAAGAGCATTATCTATTGACTTGCTGTGGTCTGTTGGCTAGATAGTCTTTAAATAAATCATATACTTTCCCTCTGATACTTATTTTGTCTAGTTTACTTAATAGATGAATATAAGATACTGTGTCAAAGGTCTTTTGTAAATCTAAGAAGATGGCTAAGGTTTTCTTGTTTCGATTTGAAGTTACTTAATATAGTGTCTGTTAGCAGTTGAAGAGGTTCTTCAGTACCAATATTCTTCTGGAATCCATATTGATTTTTTGATATTATTATTATTTCTTTTTTTTAGGAATGACCGAAGTCTATTGTTTAGACACTTCAAAAATATTGGCAATATTATTTATCAGTGATATCGGGCGATAGTTCGTCATATCATTTTTACTGCCAACAATGTGCGCAATAGGCTTACTAATGTGTTTACATACGAGTTTTAAGGTTTTCGTTGTTATACCGTCTTTCCCTTGCGAGGCGTTGTTTTTCAGGTTGGATATTCTTCTTACTTCTAATAAATCTATTAACTATTATTATTTATGACAGGTTAGGTAAACGGTGCTTTTTTATCGTTATGTTTTATACAAACATCGAATAATATCAACATTATTCACTAGATGCTTTTTAGAAATAAAAACTTACTCAGTCACTAGTAGTATAACAGCCTGTTTGTCGCTCCTCGTCTTATTTTCAGATTCCAGGAACTTCTGATAATTCTCCAAAGTCGGATTTGTCAGGAGTTGTTTCAAGTCATCTCCTTGAATCAGGTCAATATCGTTGGGCTGTTTCGATGTCTCTCTCGTTTTCCGCCCAGAAGAGAAGTCATAGGTCACGGGAGCAAGAACCACAACACTAGAAATTTTTTTCCCTTTGAGTTCTGGCACATCCGGTATTGGGAACTGAGTCCCATTTACTTTCAGCGGCAGGTATCTGTAACAGGATTATTATTTGTTATTTATAAACAAAAAAATAGCCTTCAATGACGTAGTAGAAAAAGGACATTTTTCTAGACCAAAAACACATTTAAGGTGTCGAATTATGTTACAGTCATTATTTAAGGCACAAGTTGTAAATATCTATCTCACCTGTTGTATGTATTGTCATTAAGAACAACAGGGTCAACCTGTTGGGCCCCAGCCTCAACGTAGGACTCTTGAACTTTCTGACCTTTCTCAGTTTCAGGGTCGTAGTGCACAACCTTCATTTCCACTCCTGGTGGCGCCGCCGCTCTAACTTCTTGAACCTCCGAAGCTTCAGGCTCTTGGTCTTCCTCTTCTATTTCTGTTATCCGTTCTTCAACTACCGAACCATCTGTTTGTAGAATAGATGGCACTGGGTTGCTGCCTTTAAGAGTAAAATTGCACATACAAAATATTCAAATTAGTATTTTGACTAATAGCAATATTTTCATGTTTGCATGCTGCAGATTAGACATTGACATTTTATAAAATCCAAATCCTTTTCAGATGTTCAGATTTACCAAGTATAAATGACACGACAATAGATGACAAAATACCTTATTTTGACATAGGTTTTTCTACCATATTACAGAAATAAGCATGAAGTACTTCTCTGACATTTGAGAAAGCAAATCTGTTTCCTTTGTCAAAGTTATGAAGGTAATCCTCATATGCTGTGCATGTTATTTGTAACAACTTCAATGCCTTATCTTGTAAACATACGCTCTAATAACAAATGTTTATCTATAATGTTATCATGAAAAGATGTTATATATAAAGAAAAATAGGAAATACCTGCTGTAATTTGAGCCCCGCCACCTGCATTATAGAAATTTGCCAACTGATCGGGCGGCAAAGCAGATAGAGGAATATCTCCCACTTTGTCGTAGTCCAGAATTGAAATGTCCGCGTTATTTAAAATGCCAGATGACAAAAGTTGCTCCCGAAGTTCATCAGGAACTTCGTCTGGCAGTTGCGCCTCTAAAATTTTAGGATCCTTAGTAGTAGTAGATGGTTTCTCTGGTTCTTGTGTTGTCGTTGTTGTCGGTTTGCTTGTGGTAGTCTGATAAGTTATACTCGGTGTGTTGCTGACATATTGTGCAGTACGTCTTGTTGATTGGAATCCAGACCTCGGTGTAGTATAGCTATTGTCTTGCTGCTGATTCCGCTGGTGCAATCCTTGATCTGGGCGATAGTACTGCTGCGCTGTCCTTATTTCTTCATGGTCTTGCTGTTGCTGTCTTTGTTGCTCCTGTTGTATTTTCTGTTGTTGTTGTAAGCGATCCTGCTGGGAACCTTGTTGATTATTTTGCAGAGGAAGAGGTTCCTGGTTGAAATTAAACTGTTGGAAAATTTTTTGCTGAAATTCTTGCGGAGACAAGCTTTGTTCATGTTTTTGGCCTTCTACCGGTTGAACCTCAGAAATATGCTGTTCATATCTGGGAACAGACTGAATTAATTGTCCACCCGGTGGCAAAATACCTTGAGCAGTCTGGAGATTATTTAAATGTTCGTTCTGGGAAGTTAGTTCTTGTTGATGATTTTGTTGCTGATTTTGAGAAAACTGTTGCTGTCTGAAATCATCATGGTTGATTTGATGTTGATAATGAGTTTGTTGAGCCTGTTGCGGTTGCTGATTTTGTTGACTTGGTTGAGAATGTTGAGGTGGTTGCGAACGTTGAGGTGGTTGTGAGTGTTGCGGTGGTTGTGAATGTTGCGGTGGTTGAGAATGCTGAGGTGGTTGAGAATGCTGAGGTGGTTGAGAATATTGGGGTGGTTGAACACGCTGAGGTTGTTGAGGCAACTGAACGCGCTGTGGTCTAGCTTGAGGCAATTCTTCTTTCCTAAACTGCTGCTGTATATTTACTTGAGGCTCTGTTTGACTGAAATGGACCGGATTAAAGGTATGAGATTGTTGGGACAGTGGTAACTGTTGGTGAGTAGGGAAGTGCGTTTCTGGTCTGAATTGAATTTGTTGCGGCGGGTTTGGATTGATGTGAGGGGATGGTTGGTTATGTTGTTGTGGTGGTTGTGGTAAAGGCTGTTGCGGTCTCAGGTTGTCGAATGGCTTATAAGGCACCGGCTGTCGTGTCTGAGGAGGTGGTGGTCTTGAGTTTTGGAAATGAGCGGGAGGAGGGTGCGAAATAGTATGCGAGAATTGAGGCGGTTGGGAGGACTGTGGCCTAGAAGCAGGGAAGCTCGAGTACTGTTGACTTGTAGGCTTCGTATAAGGGGGTGATTGGAAGGGGTATTTTGACTGTGAGGGATGTTGAGGCGAAGTTTGCCTTCCGAATGGTTTATAATTGGATGGAGGAGATGGTGGGAAACTAAATGGCCTGTAAGGCTGGGGTGCCCTGAAATTGGGAGGAGGCGACTGAAAGTTTTGATTAGTTGATGGTCTTTTGAAATAAGCATTTGAGAAAGATGTCAGCTGTCGTCCTTGAGGAAACTGGGATCGGTGAGATGGGTTAAACTCTTCCGGTTTACTAGATCTCTTGTCGTAATCGAAACCTTCTTTTCCAAAGGTTACTTTCACGCCACTAGGACTGTGGTATATTTCAGAGTCCGGTTTGATGATTGTCCTTAAGGTAGTGGTTGGTGGTGGAGGTGCCGTAGCGGACTCCCTGTGATAGTCATAAGATACTTCTTCTTCTTCATCTTCTTCATCATCTTCGGGAAGCTTGGGAGATATAGCAGGAATAGGTTTATCATATATAACACTATCTTTGCCAACTCCATGAGGGTTTTTCTTATACTTAACGTAGAACACTTGAACTTGCTCCTTCTTCTTCTTCAGTGGCGGAGTAGGAGGCGGGGTTGGCAAACTAACGTTAGATTCCTTGATGATAATCTCGATAATAGGCTCTGGCTCCTTGATGTACACTGGTCTCTCTACAATGTGTGGTTTGTGAGGCCCATAAATGTGGTTGTCCGGATGTATGTTTTCTTGGATGTGGTTGTTTTCGGTTAGTAGGTCGTCTCGCCCAAGGTCGTTGTGTGAATCTGCGTTCAGGGAGAAAATGTTAGTATCATATAAAGGATCTCTCTGTGAATATTGGACAAGAGGTTCCATTTGCACTGCGTAAGGAGGAATAGGATAAGAATATGGTCTACCTTTGCGATACGACGAATAAGGGCGGGGAGGGCCTGGATAGAACTGTGATGGAGGGTACAGTGGATGTTGGGGTCCCGTAGATATCCTCCTTTCTAGTCGGTACGAGTGGGGTCCTGAATAGTGGTGCGATATCTGGTACTCTAAGTTTCTCTTGCCTCGGTCGTCTTTCTTTTTTACAGGGCGGTGTTCGTCTGCTGCTAAAGTGCTTGCTATCAAGCAGCTTATTATAACCTAAAACAGAAAATATAATTTTTTGTTAGTGACTTGCTATTATCTCTTAGATTTTTGCAATAAAATTTCTATAAGCGATTGCCCGTATTTCGTGAGTAAGGATCTATGGGGCTCTCAAACACTTTAAAAAAGATGCAATTTTTTTTCGATTTATTGACAGTTTACTAGATAAGTCTGGTATAAGTACGTTCTAAGAGCCAGATGATTGTTTGTAATAATTTATTACGTTATAGAGTTTTAAGAACGTGCCAGAAAAGGACAAAAAGCCCAACAATTATATTCAAAATAATACCATTTAATTACTCCATTTTAGGCTTTATAACTATATTCACAATGAATTAAGAATATTTTCATTTGAAAGTACTCTGTTAAACTAGCTTTTGAATTATTTTTATAAAAATATTTGCTCTTTGCAGGGATATATTTTACCACACAATGGACAGATTAGTAATAATATTAGAGGGAGATATCTAGTAGGCTAATGTCCCATGAATCAATAAATGAGTAATTCGGGCTTCAACGTCCAGGGTTATGTAGATGACCCGGTCATGCAAATTGCCTTAAATATAATATCCAAATGGTGCTCGTCAGAGGGGATTAATACAAATCCGAGCAAGGCAGTTATTGTTTCATTCACCAAAAGAAGAAAACTTAATCTTAGAACTCCTATGCTGAATGGAACGATGCTACACTTTTCCAGTGAAGTTAAGTATCTCATATCAAGTAAGTAACTCACATCTGGAAAGGACACTTACTAAAGCAACAGCGGCAATATGGACATGCCGTAGGCTATTTGGTAAGACTTGGGGTCTGAGGCTGAAAATTACATATTGGTCTTATCTTTCGGTTGTCAGACTGTGACTTATGCGTCATGTGTATGGTGGCCTAAAACAGAGGAAAAAATAGTACAAGGAAATTTGTAGAAACTGCAACACCTTGCCTATTTAGGGACTACAGGAGCAATGTACTCGTGTCCCACAGCAGCTACTTCCTTTACACTTGCATGTGAGGAAGAAGGCAGCACCTAATGCCTTAAGACTGCATCAGGTACATAAATTTAAACCAGGCGATCTGGTTGGTCACTTAAGGACTCTGGAGTTAGTTCATTTGAAGTCCATGGCCAAACCCACTGACTCGATGCCAATAAAACAGGACTTTGACTGTCCGTTTGACGGATCGATTGAAAGCAGTCAGACGAGCAAAATGGAGACGCTACGATTGGAGCAAGGGTCACTCATACGGATCTAAGATGATTGAAGGGGTAGCAGTGGCCGTAGCAGGGCCTAAATATAGGCTCTCCAGAGTCCTCGGTAATATCCCAACCATCTTCCAGGTAGAAATTCATGCTATAGATCTGTGTGCCTTGTAATGCTTAAATAAAGGCATTCGAAGGGCAAAGATCTATATACTATCAGATAGCCAAGCAGCTTTAAAAGCTCTAAGGTCCTATACCTTTGACTCTAAAATTGTCTGGGAATGTAGACAATCCTTGAAGCAACTGGCTAACAACAACAAGGTTAGCTTGATATGGGTGCCAGGACATGAGGGAGTATTCGTGGAGTTTTTGTAAGTATAATTGATTTAAGTGCATTCACGGCAAAAATAAAAATAGTCCAAATAAATCAAGTAGTCTCTCTTTTTAAAACTTAAGGTAAATACTCCTTCAACTTTTCTAATGTCTAATAACTGCGGACATTTAACTTCATACAAGGAATCTCACTCCAAATCCTTCACACAACTCTCCCAACATTCTTCTCTATCAGTCAACAACGACGATCTTCATCAACACCAGATTAAAAACTCTTTGGAAATGATTCATCGAGTCTACTATTAACTTCGATATTCTCAACATGTTTTGCATGTCACTAGAGCCTGGCATTCAACCAGAATATAATTACCCTTCGAAACTACATAAGCAGAAAACTAAGTGTTTTTTCCCTCACTTTAATCTGTATTGTATTATTTACTTCAAATTATAAACTATACTAAATTTTACGTTATTATGGTCTGAAGGAGAAGTCCTTCAATGGCCTTTTTACTGAGTATTTTAAAATAAAGTAATTTACTATTATTATTTGCACTTGGCGGTTGCTTTTCAAAACATAGTGGGAAATAAATTATCAAATTTCATTACCGATTTTCTTTGTTATAAATGCGTAAAGTTCAAACAACGATAAAAGTATTTACTGTTTCTCCCAAGTCTTAAATGTTGCATTATTCGCTCTTTATTACACGGTAAAACGTGAGAATAATACGGCACAATAAAGATAAAATCAAAAGTGTGAAATTATACATCATTCAAGGTCACTACTATATACCGTAAACTTAATTACCGTGAAAAATAACTTTTATTGGATTTATCTAATTCCGAAAGAAAGTCAGAAGCCCGTGACACTGTTACAGATATACAATAATACGGAATTACACTGCATGTCGTAGAAATTGCAACATTTGGTGTTAAAAAAATAATTAGTAATCACTTTTATTTGATATTTTAAATGTAATAAGTGGATTCTGAGTACTTTCACATCTGGATTTAAAAACTGTTACATTCCTAAAACAATAAGCCATCATAATAGGGAACATAAAAAACAAAAATTCAACAGCTCTTGACGAGATACTTATAAATAAGGCTCTTAAAGTTTTGTAAATATGAAAATATGTTCTAGCGGATTCTTTTGCATACCTAATTAATTTATCAATAAATCTCAGGCAGTTCTTGGATATGTTAAAACTCGATAAAATAATTCAATTATACAAGACAAACAATCCCCAATGAATTCAAAATCATAGACCTATAACTCTACTGAGCTATTTATCCAAAATTTCTGAATAGGCAGTGACCAATAGAATTTACTCGTACTTAGAATGGAATAATAACAGTCAATTTGGTTATAGAGCTAATAAACCTACGGACAGAGCAACTTTTGAATTTGTTCAAAAAATCTCTTTATGTTGATAAAGGTAAAAAGAGCTAGTCTCTTTTTTGATTTGACTGCGGCCTTCAATTCGATGAATGTGAAATTTCTAGAAAATAAATTAAATGCAATGAGAATATGTGGCAATATTCTCAATTGATCAATATCTTGTCTAGAAAATAGAAGAATTTTAGTTCCAATGAACTTGGAAACATCTAAGATAGTTGACATGGAATTTGGTTTAGCTCAAGGTTCCATTATAGGTCCACTATTATTTCTTATTTCCATTAACGACTTGTCGAATTAATTATATATAACAGATGGTGATGTTTTTATGTATGCAGTCGACAATATAATTCACAGTGATAATGTAAATGAGTTAGAAAATATAACAAAGAGTGTCATCGCACAAGGAGGAGGAATGGTGTTCAAGTCCTTAATTATTAATATAAAAAATATATATATAAAACAATATTAAAAAAAAGCTTTTATTTAAATGCTCTAAAAAGTAGAAAATAAACTTTGAACTAAATCAAACCCATTATTTTGTTACATTATATAATTTTTTTTTATGATATAAAAGCTTGTCTCGAGATTTTCCTGTGTAAAGGAGATTGCTCGCGACAAGCTTTTATATCATAAAAACGATTATATAATGTAACAAAATATGGGTTTTATTTACTTCAAAGTTTATTTTCTATTTTTTAGAGCACTTAAATAAATGCTTTTTTTAAAAATATTTTTTCGGATCAGAAACGGTAAAGTCGTCCGTCATCCTGAACTAAATTTTTGATTAAAAATTCGTAATCGACGAACCCGAAAACCCACAGATATCGATTTTGATCTAAATGACAAAAGTCGTCTACCATATTGGCGCCGCCATTTTGAATTTCTGAATTTCGACTAAGAATTCATAATTGGCGATCTCGAAAACCCCCAGATATCGATTTTGAGTCGAATCGGATCATGAACGATAAAATCGTCCTCCATCTTGAAGTCGCCATCCTGAACTAAATTTTTTGCTAGAAATTCGTAACCAGCGGACCCGAAAACCCCCATATATCGATTCTGATCGATTTGGACCATTCGTCCGCCATATTGGCGTCGACATTTTGCATTTCTAAATTTTGATCAAGAATTCATAATTGGCGATCTCGAAAACCTCCAGATATCGATTTTGAGTCGAATCGAATCATAAACGATAAAGTCGTCCGCCATATTGAAGCCGCCATCTTGTTTTTTCTTATATGAAAATGTTAAAGTGACCCAGACTTATATACATGTGCAAAATTTCAAAGCTCTAGCTTAATTAGAACTAATCGAAATTTTGATTGGAAGATTTAACCTAAACAAACTAACTAACTGACTGACTAACTGACTAACTAACTAACCAACCAACCAACCAACCAACCAACCAACCAACTAACTAACTAACTAACTAACAAGCATTGCAAGTTTCATAAAAGCTTTTAATAAAAACCGGTAATTTTATATTTTAGAAACATAACAACCGAAACGGATATTCCCGAAGTAGAATATATTAATACAAGTAAAGAAGCAACATACTTGGTTTCAGTTAAATGCTCAACTTTGAATGTTACCCACTAAATAGATTTAGTTTAGTTTAGCTACTGCGATTTAACATATTCGGTTATTAGTTACATCAGCATATGGGAACAATCAATAGGGTTTTCCCAGAAAAAAAAATTATTGCTGAAATACTTAACTCACGTAAAAAAATGATTTATGGCATATTTATTATCTTATTAATTTTATTAATAGTAACAAAAAAAAACTTGAAGTTTGAAAAATATTGGGTTCATTTTAAACAGCCATAAATTGGCGCGTTGTGACGTCAACACCCTGAAATCCAATCACAGAAGTTGTCTCTGTTCAAGATTGTTTATTAATCTTTGTCTCTGTTAACATAACATAACCTCTATTTATTGACAGCACTCAGCACTTTTCTACTTTAGGTAAATTATCAGTGGCACCTTTAACATATTCCTCTTCCACTTGATTCCATTTTGATTGTAGAATTAATAAAACATAAACCAGAAACTGATAAAATAATATTTTCACTCCAAACAATACAAACATAAAAATATAAATTTAACGTTTTAGGTTAGTCATCTGATGTGTAATGTCGGTGAAGGTTAAACCTAAACTACAGTACAAAATATTAACGTCCGACGCTTTCACGAATAACTTGTGCGGCATTTATCTGGATTCTGATTGGGCAATATTTACACGTTCACTGCTTTAGACCAATCACAGTACAAGCATTACAAATTGAAATTCTGAGAAGTTTTAGAGGAAAGCTTTCTTTAACACACAGTTAGAATCTATTACAAACTAATTATATCCATAATCTCATTGGTTTTCCGGGTAGATACGTAATTCTGGCGCGTAAAAATGCCCGTTTTAAAAAGCAGTGAAATTATCAGCAAGTTGTTTTAACGATATTTTCTTAGAAATAATTCTTATTAGAAAAGTAAATTGTTGTAAATTAATAAAATGTTTTATTATATCATTTTCACGACACAAATTGTTAAAATAAAATTAGTGGGAAAACCCTATTGAAGCAAACAGAGTTTTTATAATTCAAAAAAGCTTTATTCGCGTATTGCTTTACTTGAACCATAGAGGTTCTTGTAGAGACACGTTTAATATGAAAAAAAAAATAATGACGGTTATGTGCGTCCATATTATATTTAAAATCTCTTGGTTTGCATACAAAAATTTGGTTAAACCGGAAATTACGTTTATTACAATTTTAAAGCGCCCACCTGCCTGTATTTAATTAAATATTAGTAATAAAAATATGTTCCATGCATTTTTTCCAATGTAACCATGGTAGTAACATAGCATTAAAGCAAACAATAAATAAAAAACTTATTTGTCTATGTCTATGATTAGCTCTTTATAAACCTCACTTTTCAGATAACCCCACAAATAGAATCTAATGGGGTAATATCAGGAGATCTAGCTGACCACCTGAGTACCCCATTTGTGCCAATCAATTTTTCTGGATATGTTTGGTTTAAATAATTTACCACAACATTGCTATTATATGGGCCAGCACAATTTGGTGAAACCACATAGTATCCAATTGAACTGGTAAATTATTCAATAGCATAGGTAAATCATTTTGTAAGAAGTGTGGATAACGTTCACTATTTAAATTTTCATGATAAAGATTTGGACCAACAATGTATCCATTTATAATGCCACACCAAACATTTACACCAAATCTCGTCTGGAATCCGGTTTGTCTCATACATTTAAGATTTTTTTTGGTCCAGTATCGACAGTTATGTTTGGTTATTACTTCGTTGTTGTGGAGTCTAGATTAGTTCCTCCGCATAATTTAATTGAGATAATGGAAAAATCTAGTCCGCGCTATCTTAACGGGGCACCAAACGAATTTTATATAGATAAAGTTTATTATTTTTTACAATCCTTCTAAACGAAGCCATAGAAATATTAGTTTGCTCATTTAACTTTTTTAAAATTGATTTGTTACAGGACTATAAAATGGCCCCGCAGAAGTTAATTTGATCCACTAAACCCGAAAATAAAAAAACAGCCCTGTGCAGACAATTCACATTTCATATTTTCCAAGTTCTAATATGACTCTATTAATAGCGTATTAAATGTATACGTATATAAAAGAAGAATATACATTGGAATTTTCTCTCAATATTTACGCATTAACCAAATTCTCGGTCTACTAATTTTTTTATTTGAACATTGAGAAAAAAAGAAAATTGAACAAACTGATATTAATACACATTAAATATTCCTGCATGTAAGAACTGTTTAAGAACCTGGACAAATATAACCGAATGTGAAAGTTCATTCGCGCCTGTGGCAAGTACTCTCACCTGGTTACAAAACATAATCAAATAGAAAAGAATCCAACAATCTCATGCAACTTAAAAGGGACCTCTTAAACTCTTTTAGTTGTTTTGAAAAATAAATGCAATTATTGTTACTAAGTTAAAGCTGTATACAATTAATTTTCTCTTTGTTCTCTTTATAGATGAACACGACGTGATAAACGAAATAAATACTTTAAAAAATAAAAAGCACCGGACTAGAGGGGTTAAGCTTGATCTTTTAATATCTGTAAAAGATAAAATTAGCGAAGCTATGCCAGTCATTGTAAATAAATCTTTCGTGGAGAGAATTATTCCAAAACTATACCGATATATGAAACCCACATAATATTAAAAATTACAGATAAATTTCACTCCTAATCGCTCTATCAAAAATGACAAAAAACTGGTTTACTATAAAGTATTTAAATAAGAAAAATTGAATACACCCTATCAGGATGGTTTCAGAGAAAAAAGATCGGCAGAGACAGCACCTTACCATCAACGAAATTTTGTTTATAAATAATTAGATTAGGTTGCTGTGCTTCGTCACTATTTGTCAATACTTGAATATGCCTCCTAGTGATTGGTTCATCCACGGTGGATCGTTGTGTGTTTTCGGTTACGTATTTTCCCACAAGAGCGGGCTTCCAGGAACTGGGCAATCTCTGCGTATCATCTCGTTTATTAAGATTTTGTGGTCTTTTTTCGATCTCTATGGCCTCTCTGGTAATCCTTGACCTATAATGCTCGATATTAGCTACTGTTCTGGTATCGTCGAAGTCTATTTTGTGTCCTGTGGATTTTACATGCTGTGCTAGGTACGATGTTTTCTCCTCTTTTCGTACTGCATTCAACAAACACCAGCCGAAAAACTGATCTTGCTTAAAGGAGCTCTCGTGCCAGTCGTCCTATACCACTTGCAGACTGCAGTTTCGAGCTGTTGGCTTTCGTGAGGTAGGCATGTAACGAACGACACGAGGATCCCTTGACTATTTAGTACATCCCGGTATCTTTACGATAGCGACATGTAAAATAGTAAGCCGGCGCCATCTAGCGGTCCAGTGTCTGTTGCAATCGAAAAATAAATAGCCTGACTAGGCTTAGCTTAGCTTAGCTTAAATTGCAATCGAAGCAATAGCGTTTTGTTGGTAATGTGCGATTATTACACTTAACGCGCCAGGCTTGTAACTTGTAATTCAGCGCTCGGCGGGGCACCTAGCCCGGAGAGTAGCTGTTGGTTGCAGTCTGGTTACATTCCTTATAGTAAAATAAGGATTTGCACTTGCAGGGCGCGCGCGGCCAACAGGCATCGCGCGCGCTACCTAACTTTTCACCATCACAATTATGCCAGACTGCCAGACAAGTTTGTTTCAATTATTTATGATCTAATGAACTTATACAACAAGGTTTACCTTTGCTCGTCTCAGACATTTTAGATTCTATTCTGCAGTGTTGGTCGGTCAAACAGACAACTCTTGCACTATCAGAATGATGCCAGACAATTTTTTTATGACTATTTATGGTCTAAATAAACAAATTAAAAAAGATTCGGCTTCGCTCGATTTAGACATTTTTTATTCTATTCTGCAGTTTCTGAAGCCCTCTAGCGGCGCGTTGCACTGCCAGATAAGTGAAATCCGCATTTCTGGGGTAGAAATTACAAAATAAATGGGTTTTCAACTTTGCATAAATTGTCACAAGAAATCTGTCGTTAGCTCCCGGACTATAATCAGCAACCACAAAAACCTCCCATGATATGAATTTTAGCAGATTTTGTTGCGACTTGCGAGTCATTGAATTGGGGGTGTAAAATGGGGGTGAGTGCACCAATTTTCATATGTTGCCGAAACTTAACATAATGCAAAAGGTTTCCAGTCTTTACATTGAAGTAGTAGGTAAGAATTAAGAACTTACACCCTTTTTTTGCATTTTTACCTCCCCAACAATGAATCATCTCTCTGATACGGAATTACTGTGTGGGGTAATTCAACAAGGGCAAATAGAGTCTTTGTGTTATTTGGACTATACAAATCTAATCCATATTACATGGGCCCTGTTCCATAGAACAAACTCAGTCCAATTTTAAGAATATTGATAGCGTACAAATATTTTTAACGAAGTTAAAAGATTTTGTTGTTAGAAATTCTGTGGATGAATTTCTGATGTATTAATTTATATTACACACTTTTACTTTGTAATACTGTTTTATATTATATTTCGTATATTTTTTTCCTCTTTTTATACCTATATTTATGTTTCTTCAACTTGTCCCATTTCATGTACATACCTATATGATTTATTGGATGACTAGTATGACTGATGGTCGAGAGGTAAGTGCACTTGCCTCTCACCCAAAAGTTCCGGGTTCGATTCCCAGTCGTGGCAGTGGAAAATACTGCGAGAGGGATTTTTCCACTATACACGGATATTGGATGTGTGTCCCTTGTCTCTAAATGTGTAGCCTCCTCCCACACAAGGCTCTTCTAGAGCCTTCCGGAATAAAGGGGGTCGTAATTACCTGTGGTGTTATTTATTTATTATAATAAATGTATTCTACTCTATTCACATGTCATATTCAGTTTTGCAAATTATAAGCAATTTTGTTTATTTCCAGTTATTGCTTGCATCAAGAAACCAGATACTTTCTTCTTATTATGCAAGAATTTAGTCGATGACTAAACAAATTTTAGATTGGATTTCAGTCGCAGTAAACAATAATGAGGTTATGGATAGATGAGAATGGGAGGTTGAGAATTGTCGCTGTCAATTACTCCATTGTAAATGTATATCAGTGCATAGATCTTATTTTGGCTACGAATTATTTTTTGTGACCTGACTTTTTACAATCCTATTACCACAGATAAAATCTCACAGTCGGAACAAAAGTTGTTAATCCTGTGAACATAGAAATAGCGCAGATTTTTTTTAGATTAATTTATTATGTATACTAAACACCACTTCAAAGTACATAATTCTATATTGTTGATAAAATTGAGGAAGTCATAAATATAAATATCTGAAGTAACTATCTTATATAAGCTCTAAGATTTACCTATATTTCAGTTTATCTAGCCTAAATGTGAGAGTTAATAACATTTCCTTTCTATTTCGAACAAGAGTATAGGTAAGCATAGTGCAAACATTGTAAAGGAGTCAAAATTAACTTTTTTGTCAATTTTGCAGTGCGTTACAACAAAGATAAATACAGTGCGGCCGGCAGACACAGGTAGTAATAAATATCGTAAAGCAAAATGTAGGTTGTTAAAGTAAGTACCATATATCACCAGTGATGTAAAAAAAGCTCGCAAAAAACGTAAAGGAGACCGAACGCATATTAGTTCAGAGCATAATTTTATACTTCCCACTTCAACGTCCCTGGAGTGACATCTTCTTCTTCTTGCAGTGCCGTATCCGTTCAACGAATGTTGGCGATCATGTTCGCTATTTTGACTTTATTAACCGCCGCTCTGAAAAGCGCGGTCGTTGACTTCCCAAACCACTGTCTCAAGTTCTTCAACCAGGACGTTCTTCTTCTTCCTGGGCCTCGTTTTCCATTGATTTGACAGCTACCCCTTTAAAATTACTAAATGGAACGAGAGTGCGTGTGATAGCTCATTTGAAAGTGTTTTTAAATCTCTAGCCAGAAATATAAGATTTTTAGGATTTTGTATATTCTTCATCAAGAAAATTAAATTTGAAAATTTTGAAATGTATACAATCAAAAGTATTCTAAACTATTTTATGTACCAAATATCTGTTAAATCTGACTTTTCTAATTAATTTTGTGTCATAACATTCAATTTAAATGTATTGTTTTCTTCTGCTACGCAGGTGGCAAAATACCTAACAAAAAGAAAGAAGTAAAAAGAGTTTCTTTTTATATATTAGAGAAAATTATAATTTCTTTATTTGCTACATCTGTGCAAACTTATGATTCTAGTTATTTATTGCAGATTGTCGAGTTGATCATTATTTTAACAAGGAATCTTTCTGTTCTGTTAAATTTTGATATTATTAGGATGTGGTGATAAAACAAGAACGTAGAAACAGGTATGCAAAATCTTCAATACTAAGTATCCTGACCGTCGCATTTTTCAGTCTACGGTTAATGGAGTAGAAAACAAATTTGGTGAAATTGGAAATGTCACAGATATTCCTAAATCTGGTAGGAAACACATTTTAGACGAAGAAAAGAAATTGGATATATTGTTAGATATTCAAGATAATCCACATAAACCTACAAGACAAGTTCCCGCCGATAATGATGTTAGTAAAACGTCCATATTGCTTCTTATAAAAAATGAAAAATACCACCCATATAAAATTCATTTGGTTGGAGAACTTAACGACCATGACTCTGACCACCGATTGGAATTTTGCTAAATCATGGCAAACAGATGTCAAGATGGTCTGTTATTTATAAAAAACATTCTGTTTTATGACAAAGCAACATTCGTCTTAAATGGAATAGTCAACAAACAGAACTGTAGATTCTGGAGTACAGAAAATCCACCTTGGATGATTTATTTTATTTTTATTTTTTTTTTCATTTATTTTATTTAAAAATACAAAACTAGCAATTTACAATGAAAGAAAGAAAAAACAGATACAGATACTTCTCCCTCGGATAAATATATTCCGAGGATCATAATTACAAAAGATTAGTACATGCGAAAAAAAAATTGTTTAATCATTTTGCAGTTGTGTATGTGGAGCACTTAAGTGATTAAACACTTGTATTGTGCTGTGAGGAAATGTGAATTTAGCTATTAATTTATTTTCTTAACGTACAGAATGGGTAGTGTACAATTAGTGAATGATATACTTATAGGTAACAATTTCTACAACTTAGAATATAGTATTTATACTATATATACAATTGTCTAAAAGTTTTATAAAATCAGAATAATTTTGAAAAATTTTTTTGACAATGTTGAAAATTTTTTCACATTTTTAATATGCTTGATCTCTGTTGGCAAAAGATTACAAACTTTTGATAATATATATATTAAAAATCTATGACAAATATTTTTATTGAATTTTGGGGTGGATAGAATCTCATTAATGGTGCTACGCGTGTGTTATGTTGAAGGTATGTAATTCTGATTTTTTTTTTTGTTTTTAAATGCATAAATACATAGGCTGTGAAAATATCATGATCGAATGTTACAAATATCTTTAGTATAAAGCAGATTTGTATGATTCATCTTTCTTTCCTAAATATAATTTTTAATATATAATTCTGGGTTACATTTAGTTTTTGTAATGAGTTTCTATACATTCCTCCCCACATTAGGATACCATAACGGATAAGTGATTCGACAAGGGTCTTATAAATACCTAACAATAGTTTTATTGAAAGACATTCTCTCAATTGATAAAATTTATAAATAAGTTTCCTTAATTTATTCGTCAAATAATCTACATGGTTACTCCATTTTAGAAGTTTATCAATGATTAAATGGACAATTTTCAGATTCACTAAAACAAGGTATTATTACACCTATATTTAAAGGTGGCGATAAACTTGTTACAAACAATTATAGACCAATATCGGTAATTAGTAACATAGCCAAAATATTTGAAAAATGCATGGTCTTTCGACTTCATAGCCACTCACTGTCTCACAACATAATAACGCCAAAGTAATTCGGATTTAGACAAAACTGCTCCATGGAAAACGCCTTATTTCATTTTACAAACAAAATACATGAACATGAAAAATGAAAAAACCATTGCCATATTTTTAGATCTAGCTAAAGCTTTCGATAGTATATCACTATTATTGGAAAAAAATGGAGAAATACGGAATTAGAGGAGTAGCATTAGATTGGTTAAAAAGCTATTTATTAAATAGAAAAGCCTTAGTAAAAATTAATAAAACATTAATTAGTCCAGAAAATGCGACATATGGTGTTTCACAAGGAACAGTTTTAAGTCCGCAATTATTCCTTTTTTACATAAATGACATGCTGAAATTAAATATAAGTGGAGGTATCATCGCATATGCTGATGATACTGCTCTAACATTCAATGGTGCAGACTGGTCTGAGGTCACCAAAAAAAGCGAAAAGGGACAGTATAAAATTAAATGCTGGATGGACAATAATTTGTTAAGTCTCAATCATGCAAAAACAAAGTTCATTACTTTCAGCAAAAGTTCAAGACTACAACCGAAAATTGACAATTTAAAATTCCACGAAAAATGTGACTTAATAAACTGCACGTGCGAGAATGTAATTGGGAACACTACAAACATTAAATATCTTTGTCTTATAATAAATGAGACAATGGGATGGAATGGCCATACCGAATATCTTAATACAAGACTAAAAAAACTTGTCCATGTATTATAAAAGTAGAATCCATACTTACCTACGGCATTATAATATGGGGTGGGACATATAACAGCCAATTGAAAAATATAAAAATAACACAAAAATGGATACTTAAAGTAATGCTGTGGAAAAATCGAAGATATTCTACAGAACAACTTTTTCTAGATAGTAATGTCTTCAATTTAAATGGATTATAATATCCTTAATGTGGCAAAATTTATCTAAGAAATAGGGAACTAAGAGTACCAACAAACCACATACATAATACAAGGCAAAATGAACGCAATGCGCTTTTTACACCTAGACCAAATTCTAATTTGTACAAAAAATCTCTTGCCATCACGGGTCCAAAGATATATAATATTATTCCCGAATACATAAAAGCAATAAATAATTACAAATTATTCTGTACAAAGCAGTCAATATTTATTATGCATAATTTACATTTATTTGAACAAATATTCTCATAACTTCTAATTCAATTATTGCACTTAATCTCCATAATTTTATAATAATTATTAATAATTCATTATTAGTCTTTTATTTGTTAGTTTTAGTTTTTAGTTGTTAGTTAGTAAGGAATACGATATGTACATTGATATTGTTAATAATTATATCTTAGTAAAATATTAAGACACAAAACGATTTCCTTGTGAAATCAGGTGCATTTATACAATAAATAATAACTGTAAAAATAATATTGTAAAATTGGGTAAAAAAATAAAGTTATTATTATTATTATACCTAGACACTTGATCTCATTTGTCTCTCTAATTTCATCTTTCATACCTGTAATTTTTATACAAAGAAAATCAGGTCTATTTGCTTCAGTTAATGTAAATGGCAAATGCAGGTAATGCGTCTTATTAGCATTTAATGTTAGATTTTACACATTTAGCCAGTTTTTCATTCTTTCTATACCTAATTGAACGGCAATTTTAATTTCAGTCCATGAATTCTCACAAAAGATAGCAACCGTACCGTCTGCATAAGATACAATTTTTGCACTTGTCTTTAAGGATAAAAGATAATTTATATAATCCAGGAAGAGTATTGGACCAAGAACGGTCCCCTGAGGTGCCCCTATTTTCACAATTCCTGCTTCACTAAGAGTACCATTTAATTTCACAATTTGTATTCTATTTGATAAATAACTGCCAAGGACATCTAATACTGCACCACGAACACCATAACGTTCTAAACCATACAAGAGTTTTTCATGATTAACAGTATCAAATGCGTTGGCAGGATCCAGGAAAACTGCAAAGCACTTTTTATTTGCATCTAAACCCTCTATAACATCTTTGATAACCATGCACATAGCATCACTCGTTGTTTTACCAGCACGGAAACCAAATTGTAACTCGTGTATGATATTATTTTTGTCAAAAAATTTTATCAAACGAAATTTGAAACGTTTTTCAAAATTTTTTCCAAAATTATTAATAACACTAATGGTCTGTGATTACAAATTTTTGTTTTCTCTCCTGCTTTATAAATGGGAGTAACTATGGAGATTTTAAATTGGGATGGGACACCACTTCTTAAAAAAATTAAATTAATTACATGTTTGGGAGCCTGTAAAATAGAGTCTTTTTAATAGTGTCGACAGTTATTCCATCAATACCAAGTGAACAGCTATTTTTTAGTGTGGATATATGGTCTATTAATTCATTTTCTGTTACAGGGTTAAGAAACATGGTATTAAGATTTAAAGCTATATTTTCATTAAAGGATGTAACACTGTCAATGTTTTTAACCATATTTAAACCGACATTGATGAAATAGTTGTTGCGGTAATTTGCTATTTGTTTATTGTTATTAAATATGATTCCTTCATTATCTACAATTTGATACACGTTTCTGTATTGGATTTTTCATTAGTGGCTTCAGATATTAATTGATACAATCTTTTTAGATTATTTTTGTTCTACTCTACTTGTCTAAGATAGTAGTCATTTTTTGATTTTTTTAAAAATCGATTCAATGCATTTCTATGTGTTTTGTTTTTGTTTTCTTAAGTTTGTCTCTATTCTTTATTAATACCATTAAACCCTCGGTTATCCATGGCTTTATTTTTATCATATTTTTAGTTATGATCTTTGAAATTTTTGACATTTCTACGTAGTTATTAAATTTATTCAGAAAAACGTCAGCAGCAGCCTGATTAATAACTTTCTGGATTAATGTAATCTCCACGATGATTTTGTTCTATATTTGGTATCAGCAGGACGTTGCTACACTACATTTTACATTGGAAATAAGAGCCTATCTCAATCAAGTTTTGCCCAATATGTGGATCGGTAGACGCAGTGAAATTGAGTAGCCTGCCCGTTCTCCCGATTTGACCCCGCTTGACTATTTTTATGTTGCTTAAAATCGAAGGCCTACTTCAACAGACCAAATAACGTCGATGATTTAAAAGATAGAATAAGGCAAGAAATTAATGAAATCACCCCGGAAATGAAACAAAATGTTTTAGAAGAAGAAGAATTAGAAATCTTATATTGCTGGATAGAGAATTAGAAACTCTTTCAAATGAGGTATCACACGCATCCTTGTTCCATTTAAAAATTTTAATGCGGTAGCTTAATAATTTATGCTGAATTATATCTATTTGAGGCAAATAAATAAATAAATGATTAGAAAAATAATGACTATTTCCCTATTCGATCTCTCTTCTCTAGTAAATATGGCAACCTTAACAATTGGTAGCATTAGACTTATTTTATGATGAGGTAGACGAGCTAATGCCCTACACGTCAGTTTTTATTGGCAATCTAATTCCGTGCAAGTTCTATATTTGGCTAATAGATAAATTATCGGATTTAAGTGAAAAAAAGAAGAATCCAGGAACAAGTGTACTAGCACTAATAAAGTTTCTAAATTGATCTCGAAGAAGGTGCTCTGTAAATGGCGATGTGAAAACATTCTCATTTGTCAAGGAACTGTCTAGTGGTTTTTGCTCTCTCTGCGAACGAGACAAGAATGTTGTGGCCATTCTGAATCATAAAAAGTTCATGATTCGATTTAATGCATAATTCAAGGCGATCACTCCGTTTTCTACGGTTTATAACGGATCTCGAAAGAGGTTAACTTGAATTCTCGATTAATTATACATATACATTTAAAAAACGAAAGTTACGAAATTCCTTGGATTGTTACAGCCAAACAAAAGGTGAGCAATGCAACGGTTAATAAAATTGGGCGGCATCATATATTTAGTCGAATAACAATGTAATTAAAGGTGTTAACGAAACGATTCTATAAGTACAAAAGAATAACTCAACAGATACAATCAATTTATAGAATGGGTACATTTAATTTGAAAAAGATCCATTCTCCGATTCAAAAGTTACAAGAGTGTCCCTATCGATTGAGCCACCCGGTATAAAACTCCCATAGCACACAATTTATTTTTTTAGTAACTTTGGCAATTATACAGTGTGTCCAACGGGGAGCTTACACAATCCATATCTCAAAAGTTACTCAACAAATTTTTGTGAAATTACGTGTGTATAGTAAACGGTGTATGATCTATCTCTTCCGCTTATATCGGAAGTAGATGTCAACTTTGTTATTTTAAATGGAACACCCATATTTCTATTTGCGGAATGGATACTTTACAAAATTTGTCAAAACGCTAATGCTTCGATTGCAACAAATGATGGTAATATGCAATTATTACACTTAACGCGCCAGACTTGTAACTTGTAATTCAGCGCTCGGCGGGGCACATAGCCCGGAGAGTAGCTGTTGGTTGCAGTCTGGTTACGTTCCTTATAGTAAAATAAGGATTTTATAGAGGAGTTTGCGACTAAAAATATTATGTTTTTCTATAAGTCTGTTTGGCATAGAGTTAAATAACCTTATACAATAATCATTAGTAATAATATTTTCCCATACATTATTTACTATTTCCACTAATTCTTCGACATTCCGCCGTCTTGTTAAAGAACACGATAAAACCCTCGATATACTTTTCGAAACTGTAACAAAATCCGTGCTTCAGGTAAAAATATCGTTGGAAGAGGTTTTTATATTTTTAATCATATTTTCGCTCTATGGAGCGTTTTTTATGCAAAAATTTCAATAACTCATGAAGGAGTGTAATTTTAGAAAGTGTAGTAAATGTCGCTGCACGGGGACGTAATGTCGCCCCGACCACCAAAATTTTGAAAGTGTAACAAAAATCGACTTTATTTTCGGAAATTTCAAAATTAAAAACCCTTTTACGAATCCACGTTGTTAAGCACTGCAACTCATGCGTTGTGTTAAATATGAGGAAAAGTTATTCCAGTCTCTATTCAAAGTATATCGAGAGTTTTAGCGAAAATAGCCTTTAGCGACAAGGGTCCCCTATCATTTCCTAGCAGTCGATTTTGACGGGAAAATGATGGGTTTTAACGGGATTTGCCCTAAACCGGTTCCTCAGTGATTCGGTGTCAGAAAAGTATAGTTACCATGTACTCATATGTGCATGGGACCGCTTTGCCTGAACGTATGAAATTGTAATTCCAAAATATAATTCAAAGTCGTTGCGATTCAAGCATTTTTAAGCTCCGAGGAGCGATCAAAATTGATATTGAACTGTAAATACGTAAATAGACAGGCAAGCAAAAGTCCACCAAAATTTATAAACATTGAACTTTTCTTGAATCTTTTTGTGTAATCATTAGCTCAAAAACCGCATATTGGATGGTAGTTGGTATATTATAAGTCGTTCCGTTCCTCAGCATGTGTTGTACACGGGCCAGTTTGTCAAAAACATTTTTCTTGAAGTTGTTGTAAAACATGATTTTTAAAGAGATCTAATATATATTTTTGAACTTTATATTGTCTTTTTCTTGTGTTTTCAAAATTCCCTTTCAGGTTTAATTTTAAGAAAGTGTTAGGACTTACTGTGTTAGATTTATAGTGTTACGACGTCCAGTTAATACCATCAGTGAAGCAGTTAAGCATAAACGAACAGTAAATATAAATTTTGTATTATTCTCCGTCTGATACAGTGGCTTTGAACCCTTCTTTGTGAACGTTAATATTCATTTTTGGAAAATATAGTAGAAGTCCTTCAGACGCAAAAGATGGATCGTTCATAGTCTCACATTTCATTTTTGGATATGTCTTACGAGTAGTACCCATACTTCTTCCACAGGGTTAAGATCTGGACTATGACTGGGCCAGTTAAGAACATTGATGTTGTTATCTTGAAACCAGTTAGTTACGGTATGAGCAGTATGAACGGAACAATTGTCTCGTTGAAATATGAACTCATTATTAGGAAATAATTGTGACATAGAAGGGAGCATAATATTGTCTAAAATCCTAATATTAAACTATTAAATAATCGTTCCTCAATATGCCACAAAACACCAGGACCACGTGCCGATCAAGCCCACATATTGACGGAAAATCTACCACTTTTATCATTGTTAGATATATACTTCTCATCGAATCGAGTATTCAGACGGCGGTAAACACGAATACGACCACTGTGTGTTGACTGGAAAGTATTTTCGTCTGTAAAGATTACATTGTTCAAAAAATTTACATCATGCACTAAAAATTCAAGCGCAAATCCTATTCGAGCTTCTTTATGTTCAGCTTTAAGTTAATATTTTGTGCTGCTGCATGACAGCGTAGCTCTGATTCTCTTACTCGCCGACGACCAGTACTACTCGATCCAGGAAAATTCGTTTCTTCAGCAGCCTGAATAACTGAGATGGATTATCTACTATTTATCAATTGCAAATCTTGTTGTTGAGTTGTTATCCTTCGGCGCCCTGATGCAGGGTTTCTACTAAACTACTAATCTTTATGGAAACATGTGTTGGTGTAGACGCATTTAAGGCATGAAAAGAAACATGTGTGCCTAATATATAAACATGTGGAGATATAAGCGTCCTCCTGGCCAAATTTCAGCAACATGATGGGTACACGATTTTTAGGCATATTTTAAATAAATTTTGACCAAGAGGCGTCGACGCGATGTATCAAAATTGTGTCTAATGTTTCCAAATAGGCTCAACACAGAAACAGTTCGGGCACAAAAAACTCAAATGTTTCAATTTGGACGCAGTGCCTATTTTGACACAATATTTCATTAATGTGTCGACACATGACCCATGAAATATTACCATTTGGACACAGTGTCCACTGACTCAAATTTTGAGCTTTGTGTCGACACAGTGCAGACACACAACATATTGTGCCCTGGCCCAGGCACATTTTGCTCCTTGGGAACGGTTTATAAGATATTTACGAAAGTTCAGAGAATCATATTATTTTGTAAGATTTACATATCTTACTCTAAGCCGGCCATACAAACAATTATTGTCAAAAGAACGGTAGAGCTGTCGAATTAGTTGTTTCATATTTTATAGTGTACTAGAAGTTGTTTCTTATAAATTTAATTGCATTATAGCTCGTCTGGGTTATTCCAACGAAGATTATTTAAATTTATTAATTATTTATGGATAATGCGATAAAGAATTAACAAGAACGTGTGATATGTTTGCTTTGAGATATCCTGATAAACCCAAGCCATCATGTGACACATAAAACCCATTGATTGAAAGTTGCGAAAATTTTGATTTTTTTAAACCCAAACAAGAACGAGTTACAAATGACGAAGGGAATGGAATTCCAATTCTGGCTTACTTTCAAGTATATCCTCATGCTTGTTGAAGAGATGTTGAAGAGAAATTGGTTTGCCGAAATCATCCATAGCAAATATTTTACGTTAACATAATTTTAATCCGTATTCCATCCACCTAGTTCAAAATCAAAAACAAACTGATTTCCAAAGAAGAATTAACTTCTGTGTAGCCAAGAAGATGCAAATTTCTAAAGAATTCTTACAAAATAATTTGAAAGAATTTGATAAAATAAAAAAAAAATGGGGATTTCCATTTGAAAAATTAAAGATATTTAATATTTCTGAATTTAAAGTTGTGACCACTTTTGTACTCACCCTGTATAATAGTTAAATGCTTTTAATTATTTGGATTAACTTACGGCTATGCTGATTACTTCCACAGTAAAATATATTTAATTTCTTCCGTGGGTTATTCACAGGAAGAATATTTTTCGGGGTCTGCAGCCGTCAATGTTTCATCAAAATTGTTAATATCTCCAAAACTATAAATTTTAGACATAAGGTTTGTTATACAAAGTGACCTTAAAATTTTGTAAACTATCAATTCCGTAAATAAAAATATAGGTGTTCCATTTAAAATAACAAAGTTGACATCTACTTTCGGTATAAGCGGAAGTGACAGAACTGTCAAACTATTTTAGTTGGATAGATCATACACTGTTCACACATATACGATTGCCAATACTTTAGAAAAACTGTTAAATAGAGTAACGTTTGCTTTTAGTATCTGTGCCAAGATTAACGTGTTCTTTATGTAACGAAATTATATAAGCATATATTTTCCAGATTAATCGTCTTAATTGCAACGGAAAATGTAAAGGATATCGGTGACTTGATAACTGAATTTATCTCAGCAACATCACGGTTGGAATAGGTAAAAGTAACCTTAATAACATTAATTTGGTTTTTGCGTTAGGTAACTTAGCTAATTACCACCATCCAATAATAATTTTGTTCGGTACCGGTTGCATAAGTGGCATATGGCTAATAATTAATAAGGTTGTTGCGTACTACGAAATTACACTGCCTTTCTGTACTACCTTCAAAGTAAGCTAATCAGGGTTTCTGTAATCGCAAGCATCTCAGGAGAAAGACGTGGTGAAACTTCTATTTACACAAATATAAACAAATAAATAAATAAAAAATAATTTTTATTGCAACAAAATAAATACAAATTGTCACAAAAGATACACATTACAACTAAACACATTTTCATGGGTGCTTATTTATATGCATAATAATAATTTAATTTCAAGAGTTGCATAATTAAAATGAAGACAAATATAACTATATCAAAACACGCATATTGCACACATTTTGTCTCAAATAAATGAAATAATTACAAACCTATTGCTAAATCTAATATAAACTTTTTATTTTATCTTTAAAACTTCTAGTTTTGGAGGAGCGAATAGGTAACATGTTATATAGCTGAGCTGCTTGGTAGGAGAAAGAGCTCTTAAAAGCTTCAGTTTTGTGCATAGGTATATATAAATTATTTCTATGCCTAATATTTAAGTCGTGTATCTCACCATGTTTACTTAATAGATCACTTAAATATCCCGGACAACTAGTGTTCATATCTGTATTAATTAGACAACTCATATGCACAAATCTTCTTTCACTCATATTTAAGATATTAGCACCAAGTAGATGCGGGCGGGGTTATATGATCATATCAATTTAATCGAAAGACAAATCTAATGCAAGAATTTCGTACGATACTTATTAAAAGCTATTAAAAATGGTCCATACACACAATCCATGCAGTTAGGTATTGATAGAACCAATGATTCGACGAGAGTTAGTTTTACTGACATTGGCAACAAATCACGATATTCATATATGTTTTTTAGGGCAAAATATTATTTTTGTCAGATTTTATTTAGGTGACAACTAAAGTTAAGACTTTGTCAAGACGTATACCAAGATATTTTACTTCGTTGCACCATGTGAGATCTATGCCATAAATGCGAAGACTGTGGCTTTAAGTATCAACATTATTTTTACTAAACATTATAGCTTCGGTTTTATTGGCGTTAATCAACAATGAGTTGCTACTGGCCCAATAGTGTATATTTACAAGATCAGAATTTATAAGTTGTTTTGCTGTTTCAAACTCTTGATAATGGAATGACATGTAAATATTGAGATCATCAGTGTGCAAATGAAAATTGCAGTAATTTATTGATTTAGAATAATTATAAATATTCAAAAGAATAGTTACAATAGCACTTGGCTTATTGTTTCATTAGTTTTGTTCAGATTTCTCTGACATATGTTTCGGCCTTGCAACCATTATCAACTAGTCTTAAAAACTGGAGTTATTAAGACTCGTTGATAATGACCGCAAGACCGAAACATATGTCAGAGAAATCTGAACAAAACTAATGAAACAATCAACCAAGTACCTATTGTAACTATTCTTTTGAATATTTATAATTATTCTATTGAATATGTTTCATCAAGAACCTGCCGCAGATTCTATCCAATTAATTTTATTGATTTACTGATATCGGCACTAAAAACTGTAAACAGGATTGGTCCAACTATCGATCCTTGAGGGACTCCTGACACTATTTCCAAAGATTCTGATACATTGTATTTACCGTCAACACTGCAGAGACGGATCATTTGGCTTCTACCATAGAGATAATTTTGAATCAATCAATCGTTTTTGCATCAAAACTATAGTGTCTTAATTTTGCCAATAGCAATTCAAAGTTGCTTGAGTCGAAAGTCCTGGATATGTCTAAAAATACCATAGTTGTACATTTATTATGATCAAATCCTTCTACGATGTCGTTTGTGTTTTTAAGAAGAGCTGTGGTACAGCTATGGCCTTTTCTGAAACCAGATTGATACTTTGGTATTATATTATATCATTTAAATACTTGACCATTTCAACTTGTATTATTATTTTCTAATAATTTTGAGCCTGTCGGTAGAACACTAATTGGTCTAAGATCACTAAGTAATGGACTCCTTTTTAGGTAATGGGAGGATCATTGCCGTTTTCCATAGGATCGGAATTTCTCCTTGTTCTATAGAATAATTAATGATATGCGCTAAAGGGTTAGGGCAGAATGACAAACAAAATTTTAACATTTTAATTGTAATACTGTCAACTCGTAACTAAATTACTTTGTTAAAATTTACCTGGGTCAATGATCGATATTTTCCTAATTTCGAAGGTTTAAAATTTTCACATAAATGATTTAGTTTTTCTCTGGACTTTAACTCGATATTTTTGAAGATAGCCACTGGTTCTGGTGTATCCCATAAAGCTTATCTCGCAAATTGGTGTACGAAATTAAGTGTACAACATTTTCTTCCTTCATATGCTGTTTCTCAATTCTAAGAATTTTTTATAATATGAACAATTTTCAAAAAAACAATAGTTTTTGAAATATTTCAATTTCAATATAATTTGTTTATATAACAAATATTGCCATAACTTTTTTAAATCGAATTTTAGATGCTAGGTCCTTCAAGACATTTTTCAAAGTAAAATAGTCTGATTTGGATAGTAATGAAACAAATTTATTTAAACTACAGGTTTGACCGGAAATTACATCATTGTTTAATTTTCAATGGGATACTCGTACATTTTCACGAAAAATGAAAGAAATTGTTTTTAGAACCTTTTCAAATGTAACCATACATCTACCATTAGTAATAATAATAAAGTTAACAAACAGAGTGGGTAGATAATTCATTTTTAACTAATTTCTTTCAACTGAAACAAAGGTGGCTGGAGTTGTTGTTCCGAAATGAAAGATTTTGACATTTGTGTTTATTGTTTATGGTAAAAATGTACGTGGAGAGTTTATGTTTTACATTTGACTGAATTTGATACTGTAAAGTCGTTTATTACTTTAATCCCTGTCAAAATGGTCATTTACACTAATGAAGATAAGTGCAATATGATGATAATTTATGGTGTGTGCCATGAAAATGCAGCAGAGGCCATAGTTATTTACGGAACACATTTCCTAGGGAGACCCAAACCAACCCCCAAGATTTTTGTAAGTTTAAGTTTAAATAAAAACTTGAAAAAATACGGCAGTTTTAAAAAGTCAAAACGTACTCGAAGGAAAAATATAAGAACTGATGAAAACACAGCTTTGATACTGCAAACGGTCAATAATACCCCGTATAGTCGTGCTCAGATTTACGATGCACTCAAAAAAGGCAACGAAAACTTTACGACCTCATTATTATCGTCGTTGGACTATTCGGCATGCTGTCATTAAACAAGCCGATGCAGATTAAAAGTACAGAGCCGTACTTAAAATTCGGAGTATTAGAACGTACATATTAATAATACTAGACCATAACGAGCTGTTACAATTAAACAACTGAGTTGCTGATCTAAATATTTCAAGTGCGTACCTGGGCGCAATTACTTTTGCGACTAGTTTAACGGTATTTTATGAGGTCGTAAAGTTTTTATTCCCATTTTTAAGTGCACCGTAAATCTAAGTTTGATTATCCTTCCTTGCGGCAAAGATCCGATGTATTATATCTAAAACTTATTGTCGGAGAATTTTAAAACAAAATAGTTACTGTTATATTCGACGGGGGGGAAAATCTGTTAAGAATTATATGCATTGGCGAAAACAGGTTTCACAATAATGTTGTAATATCAAAACATAGCTGTACAGCGCCTTCAATTTCTATACATTTTTAAGTTCTTCCCTGGAGACATCTTACCAAGCTAGAGTAATTCTGTCACATAGTTCCTGCCTATTTTGTGGTCGAGGCTTATATACCTTGATTTTAGGAGCATCCCACAAATAAAAATCAATGGGTATCAAATCCGGCGATCTTGGCGGCCTGGCTATCAATGGACTACTACGTCTAATCCACCTACCGAGGAAATTCTGGTTGAACCACATCCTGACAATTACTACATGGTGTGGAGTCCATTCATCTAGTTGGAAATGCATCTGTTCTCTATCCTGCAGGTTTGAATCTTGGTCAAAATCGGATTTCTCAAAAACTCCAGACAATTAAACTGATTAAATTTTCATTTATAAAAAAGGGATCAATTGAGCGCTCGTTGAAAATACCACACCAGACAGTTATTTTTTCTGAATATTGACCTTGGTACTTGATTATCCAATTGGGATTTTCTTCTGCCCCAAATCTACAATTCTGTGCGTAAACCATACCGTTTGTGGTGAATGTAGCCTCATCACTATAAATGATTTTTTTAAATCTGGGCCATTCAAATACTGTCCTTTTGGGTCAATAAGCTTAAACCTTCTTTCTTCGTGGTCCACTTCCAAAGTATAAAAAAATTTGGGTTTGTATGGTTTCCGGTTATGACGCTTAAGGCACCTCCAAATGGTATTTCAAGATATGTTTAAATTTAGAGCAGCATTCCTCAAGCTTGAACGAGGATTTTCGTCAAAATATGCCAAAATAGCGATATCATTAAGCCGCCTCTGGTAGCGAGATCCTCTAGAAATTGTTTTTGAAACAGTATGTACCAGTATCGTTAAAACATTTTAAAATTTTTCGAACGGCGTTGTTAAGTGGAGGTCATCGATTGGGTTTCTTATATTAAATTCTCGGGCAGCTTCTCTTTTTTCTTGGTAAGTGAACCTTCCTGCAACAGTTTATATACCTCGGCAATTCCTGAATTTTTACTTCCCTCAGGAAAAATTCAAAAATACGACTTTTTCAACGAAATTTGGTACAAAAACCTTTGAAGAGTTACCAAATACAGTGGCGTATTCATAAGATCACTTTTCGCAGATCAATATTTAAAGAAATTATCTAAATCGTATGTTAAATAACCTTTGTATGGGGATGGTTCCAAGCAAAATGGCATATGCTGTATAATCCATAACTAACAATAAATTATAGGAGCACAACGACCGCTAACTGCATATGAGTAAAATATATCCTCTCATCTTCCATTATCGTCGGCACACACATCTGTCGCATATCGCTCTTTTTAGCGTTCACAGTGGCCTTTTTTTTATACATTTATTTAACGTCGGCCTATTTCCGTTACTGAGGCCTAACACCGACGCCTGTAGACGAGCTACCCCCAACCAGGAATTTTGCCGAACCTCTTCCCTTAAGAAGAGTAGGGATCTTTTGCTTGCTTAACATTTAATAGACAAGGGACCGACGGCTTTACATCCCCTCCGAAGGATGGTATATCTCCTATACAACCCTCGCCTAAGGTTGTATAGCTTCCGCGCATACACTGATATACAAGCCGCTGGAAGATATGTGAGGCGAGAACGCGGTTTCCGTTGGAATGGTCACCCATCCAAGTACTAACTGCGCCTGTCGTTGCTTTACATCGCATACCGAAGTATGTACATAGTAAAGACGCACCTACGCTCGCCCCACACAGTGGCCTTAAAAAGCTTCTTATATTCAATACCGAAATAAACAATACTGGAAGTAGCCGCACACAATTTTTTTTTGGAATATTGCCCTATTTATGGCTTTGGATCAGATACCATACAGCTAATTACAATATGTTAAAATTAATAAAGATTTAATCTGAACCTAAAACAAAATGGAGTAGAATGAAGAAGAGCAACGACGGGAAATACAGAGAAAGATCCTTCTCGTCCAGGGGTCTAAGAGGATATTAAGTTTGACGTCACAAAAGAAGACCACGGTAAGTTAGGTAAAAACATAAGGTTAAAACAAGAGGATAATAAAGGCAACCTATAGTTTGATATTACTATCTATCAAAAAACCAATGATTAGTTCATAAATCTTCTTGGTACCTATAGCAAGTAAATTGTCTACGTTGAACGAAGCCATCATATTGCAGCATGTGGAGATATTTTTAACAAATGAATTTGTAGCAGTCTTGTGCTTATTGCAAGCGAAGAAAATGTGATCAAGAGCGCCCATAACTCCACATAGATCAAAAAGTTACAAACTACACCAATTTTACACAAATTGGCGGGAAAAAAGGCATGACCAAATCTTAGTCTAATAATAGTGGTAATGTATTTTCGTGAACGTTTAAACTGTCATGCCCGAACTGTAACTGGATAGTTGAAGCTTTCTAAATGGCAATTGTTTCCAAGGTAAAAAATCGGCAGCTACCGGAAGCGGCTGGAACCTCCCCACTCGGTGGATCTTTGAAGCCGAAAAGAGCATTAAATTGTGTGACAAAACGGCACTAAACGTAATCCGATCTCATCCAAAACCTTTTCAGATCTTCTGGGGCACTAAAACAACCCCCAACTTAATGAATTTACAATCATCTATGCGAGTTATTACCTACATTATCGCTCGTTGAATAATATACTATTAGGATATTAACTTTAACATCACTTGAACGACTAAGAAAGTCTAATTATCCTAAATACTACAGATTTGTAAAGCAACAAACTGAAAATTGGTAAAGTGATAATCTATAATAAATTCACCAACGAAGTTACAGAAAGCATATGATATTGATATTGTTACATTGTTTGTGACAATCCACTAAAAGTTACAAATATGCCGATATCTTATTAACCTGACATGACATCAACGTTATCGGATGACAAGCGATGACAATGACAATCGTCAAAATTTGCTCATTGCAATCCGATCGCTCGCGGCTGTCTTTGTTAAATGAAACATTAGCATTTCAGTAATTTTACTAGATTTTAGAGGAATATTTGTAGTTTAATTCTTCGATTTGTCTGTATATATATTTAAAAACGGCACTAAACGTAATCCGCTCTACTTCTAGAGCAGTGAAGAAACCCTCACACGTGAATTGACACGTGATGTGACGAGTTTCACGACGTAACAACTACGCGCATCGATCATCTCATGCGAAATGTGATCTATGCTTCATATTCCCAGCAAAAAATAATAATTATCCAAAATATGCCATTTGATATAATATATTAATCGTAAAAAAATAAAAAATTCTATATACCTAATTAAATAACTGAAAACATTATAAAATTACACGTCAGCTTCTGTTTATTGCTATTTAAATTACTTGCTATGTATATGTAAAATCACGCACAAGCAGCAGCAATCTGCTGCTGCTTCTGTGATTACCCTAGTTTATTTAGGTGTTTATACATTTTATACGCCATTCATATATTACTTTTTATATATCATTATATTGTGTATTTTATATCTATACATTGTATATTGTACATTCTATATATTGTGTATTGTATATTATCTTAAATAAACTTATATTATTATTATTATTATTTGCTTTGTTTTTAATTTTTTTCACGGAAACCAAATCGAAAGGGTGGAAGTGTGATATATCGTTGAAATCAGAATTTTAACTGCTTTTCAATGGTTCCATAACAAATTTAAAGTAATTATAAAATAAACAACGTGTTGCGCCAAAATGGCACTAAAAGTAATCTGATTTCAACCAAAACCTTTTCAGATCTTCTGGGGCACTAAAGAAACGCACATGCAAAGTTTTATTCAAATCCGTTCAGTAGTTTCGGCGCTATCGTGCTAACACACATACACACATACACACACACAGACATTTTTCAAAAACCACTTTTTTGGGTTCCTAGGACCTCAAAACGTAAAGATTTGATGTTATCTCAATTTTCGTTTTTGAACCAATTTTAGTAACCTCTCACAATTTTATTGTGGAGAGATTAAAATAGAGTAACTACTCTAACTTATGTCAAGTTTGAACTTAATTTCTTTGTGTTCAAAGGAATGATGAAAGCGCATCCGTTAACGTCTTTGGATGCCTTTTCATATAAAGATTTGACTTATTGAAGTACGGATTAAAAAATAGTTTGCCTAACCAACAATGGTACTGTTGTTTTATTTAAAAAAATGTCCGAAGAAATGCGAAATAAAAGAACGCTCTATGAAATTTCACTTGTATCAGCACTTATCGGATAACAATACAAATGTGACAATTGAAGAGAAATTACACTTCAAATTGCTTAAACAAGAAAACGACAGCTATAAAAAGTTAATTACAAAATGCAGCTTGATGCGTTTAACCATTACAATAGGATTGTAATCGTTTTTTAAAAGTGGCTCTCGCCTCTCAACATTATATGTGCAGTTACGATATTTCTAGTTTAGCGATCACGATCTCAAACCGTTCCTTTCACTCTCGATGAGAATCTTACAAGGAAAATAAATTAATATGTATCGTAATTACTACTTAACTGCTGGTAAAGTCTGAATAAAAGTAAATAAATAGCAGGAACAGATAGATAGATATTACGTAACGGTTACTTTGGCCTATTGAATTGAATTAATAGTAAAACGAAGAAAGGAAATTGCTGTAGATAATTGACTATCTAATCAAAGTGGAAGTTAGGGTGAAAAGATTGCTCCTGTACTCACAAAAATGGAAATAATATTTTACTTTCAATTTTACATAACTGGTATATGCAGCGTGTCCCATTTTGCTTGGAACCGACCTCATAAAAAGTTTATTTAATGTCCGACTTAGATAATTTTTTTTAAATATAGATCTTTGACAAGCGCATCTTTGTGTTATATTAAATTTTACAAAACATAATACCGTGACCTACTATGATTTTTTTCCCGTGAGAAAATGGTGAAATCTTATTAGCGATTTTTTAATTTCAAATCTGAGTACGCCACTGGATTCAGCAATCCCCCAAATGTGTTTGTAACACAAACATTTTTAGATAAACTTTTTTATATCAATTCTTTTTAATTATTTAATTAAAAAGAATTGATATAAAAAAGTTTACCTAAAAATATTACAAATAAATAAATAAATAGAACAATTAAATGCAGGTTCTCTCTACTAAGCCACCTTCAACTTCTGTACATTTATCTATCCTCTCACAATTATTACTAAAAACATTTCTAAGTTCATCCCTCGAGATTTCTGGGCAAGCTAGTGTAATTCCGTCATAGTTCCTGCCTATTTTGTGGTTAAGATTTATAAACTTTGGTTTTAAGAGTACCTCGCAAATAAAAATCAAAGGGTGTTAAATCCGGTGATATTGGCGGCTACGCTATCAATGGACTACTACGTCCAATACACCTACCGGGAAAATTTTGGTTGAACCACGTCCTGACATTATTGCATGGTGTGGGGTACATCCATCTAGTTGAACGTATAACTGTTGTCTTTTTGACATCAGCCACCTTCCTATCACCCCCATACTATTGAAAAACATACACGAAAAAGTGTTTTTTGTAGGAAATTTTATAAGCTTTCATTTAAGTCTTATGAAATTTTGTCGTAAAGTCAAGAGAAACGATGATATATACAAAAAAAAAGGAATTAAAAAATAATATTGTTTCAATTTTTCTGAACAAAAACAGTTTTCAGGAACCTTTTATTTAAAGAAAACATACCTTGCGAACGACTTATGCTATTGCATTACTTCCATATGTAATAAACTAATAAAAATAGGTCAAATCCAATTTTTCAGAGTTTTTTGCGAAAATAAAATAAAAATCTAATGGTGGCAGACAGTATTACCGCCATAGCTCTCGTTGGCATCTTCTTGGTATACCATCGATGAAACTATCAACATCATTGCATATAACAATAATATTCTCCTAGCCACGTACAAAAGCTTAGAAAATAAATTATCACCATTAAATTCTTCAGTATCAAAATCTAATGATCGAAGATGGCTTTGGAATTCTTAGGAATTTAATTTTAAAGGACAACTATTGTGAATGTTCTAGATCCGCAATAGTGCTTGTGAATCGACTTTCTATCATTTTTAAATGTATTGTCAATATATCCTGATGATAAACTCCTGCCACCTAACCCGTGAGCGTTTATTCATGATAAGAATCAGTAGGACAAACGATTGAATTAAATTCCACCTTCTCTTTATATTCGTTTATATTTGAAACAGTTAAATTTCAGTTTAATTATCGTGACAACCAAGAATGCTTTTCGAAAATTATTAGTTGAGAGTCATCAACGTGTCACATATGATGGTTTGAAACAACTCAAAAAGTATCTAATTAAGGGTCATTAAGTGAAAGTCAACCTTCACTTATTCAGTTATTTAAGTTAAGCTCGGTCTGCCTTTCCTTTCATTAGTGGTTATTTAAAAATATTTGTTGTGGTGTGAAACGAAAAAGGAATACTTAGCTCGAATATAAATGTATGCTCTCTGTGATTTGAAGCTTTCCAGAACATTTAACAGAATGAGATTGTGGCTCGGTTGAAATAATCAGGTAATCAGCCTACTATGGCTTAAAATTGTCAACAATGTCAGTTTGAATATTTATCGATCGAACAAACTAGTTTTTCCAGTAACTATTACAAGTGACTTTATATTGAAACGATCTCCCTCATGTTATTATTTACAGTTAAATCCTGGCCACTAGGCACCGTGAAACGACTCACAACCATCCCTATTTTTTTTTTAATGTGTTAAAGAGCACCCAAATTAAGTACCTAATTTGTCTTGTGCCCTATAGTAACAATATCATATTTAATATTAAAATAACATCGATGACGTTTAATATTACATGAAATTGAAATGGAATAGAATGAAGTTAAAATTATAAACCGGTTATTGGTAACAATTAATGGTACAACTATTCCAAAATGTATTAAAACTTGATCTTAATGTACTCCCTGGCAAGGTAAACAATTTTTTTTACATTTAATATAGGTCTTATAGGAATGGGAAGTTTATTATAAAATTTAGGTGGTTTGATCGACACAAAATGTTGATGTTAATTGAAGAATTGGTGAGTGACATAGTCGACAGCTTTGAGGAGGGAAACCAGACAATTGTATGACCTCACCAATCATGATATTCGGCTAGGGAAACTGTCATACTATGGTTTAAGAGGTGTTCCACTATTATTCTCCAGTTCTTATTTAAATAATAGAAAGCAATGCGTTTCAGTTAATAATAATACATCGGAAACTAACTTTGTTACGAATGGTGTACCACAAGGTTCTGTCCTTGGACCCATATTATTTATACTATATATTAATGACTTGTACAAGTATTTGCTTCCCAAAAAATGTGTTCTCTTTGCTGACGGCACCACTTTGTTAAGTTCTGAAAAAAGTTTGCTAAATCTAACTAAAATTGCTAAAGAAATATAAGGAAAACTCAGAACTGGTTCACAGCAAATAAACTCAAATTAAATAGAGAAAAAACACAAAATATAATTTTTTCCTCAAATGTCACTGAAGGTGAGTTACTGAGGGTCAGTTTGGATGTAAGCTGTCTTGGTTTTCTAAGCTGTCCAGTGTGATATTTTTGCTCCGCCAAATGAAAAATATTTTAAGTCCTGAAATTCTGAAAACTATCTATTTTTCCTTATTCCAAAGTCATATCTGCTATGCAACTATTCCGTGGGGTAACTAAACTCATGCACATAAAATTTTTGTACTACAAAAAAGGGTCATTCCCATAATAGCAAGTGCAGGAATGACTGACCATTGTCAACCTTTGTTCAGTAAAATGGGTATAATACCCATTCCTTCACTTTTTATTTATTTTACTCTATTAGAAGTTTGTAAAAATATTAGTTACTTCAATAGTCAATCTGATATACATCACTATCTCACTAGATCTAGTAGTTTATTAAGAACTCGTTGTTTTGGATTAACTATACAGGGTGGGGTAATAATGCGTCCGACCTCGATATCTCGAGTTCTACGATAGCTAGAAATTTTTTAAAAAATTGCAAGTATACTAGATAAAAAAGTCTATAACTGAAAATTATTTTTGAACATACAGGGAGAGCCAAGACGAAATTACAGGACCAACTGTCTTTTTTTTTTAATGGAATGCTATGTATATCAGTACATTTTTTGAAGCCGCTTTCTAGGATCTATTCATTCCTATATTAGCATTGAATATCTCCCAACCACTTGGATGTAATGAATTTTTTTGTTGAAATAATACAATCTGGATATTTAAAAAATCACCAGACTCAATTATGGATTTTAAGAAAAACTTATGTGAATACCAGTTACGAGACATCTAGTTAATGTTTTTGAATCATTTTCATTTCCTAAAAATGTACAGGGTGGCCAAAAATTATTTTTCAATTAAGAACATTTTAAATTGAATTTTCTCAATTTTTTCAAATGGAACATCCTGTATATTTTTCGACGATGTAATGTAGAAATGAAAAACGGACATTTTTTGTAAGTACTTCCCTAGGGCTAATTGCGACCAATTTCGTTTTATTGAGCAATAATTACAAAATTCAAAAATAAACTTAAAAAAGAGGTTTCTTCACATAACTCAGTAGAAAAAATTATAATAAATGTTCCACATGTTGCCCATTTTGATCGACACCCATCTCTATGCGCTTTTAAAATGAGGTTCCCACTGTTCCTGAAACTGCCGGTGTGATAGATGTAAAGGCAGTTATTATTCTTTCCTTCATATTTTGTACTGTTGTTGGTGTGTCTCTATAAACAATTTCCTTCACGTAATCCCATAAAAAGAAATCCATTTTTGTAAGATCTGGGGATCTAGCAGGCCATTTAGTGGGCCCATTTCTTCCAATCCATTGATTAGGGTAGGTATTATTTAAGTGGTCACTACCCGCATTTAAATAATGTGGGGGAACACCATCTTGCTGAAACCACATCCTATTTCGAATTCTTTCAGGGAGATTTACCAATAATTGTGGCAAAAACGAAGATAAATAGCTCCAGTCAATGTACCATCAAAGAAATGTGGCAATATTACATGTTCTCCAATAATTCCTCCCCAAACGTTTATAGACCATCTGTATTGGTTATCAACTTGCATAAAAAAGTTACGATTTTCCGATGCATTATAATGGAAATTGTACCTACTAACAAATCCATTTTTATGAAAAGTTGCCTCATCACTGAATAAAACAGTATTGAAGAAGTTGACATCATGTTGCATTTCACCTCTGGCCCAATTACAAAATTGTAGGCGCTTTTGAAAATCGTCATCAGATAATTCCTGGTCGCCCAAAACAAAAATCATGTCTACAAGTTGCTGGTCTATAATAACACATAAGTATTATTTTTTTAAAAAATTATTTAGTATATGTATTACAGAAGCAGCACTTATAAGCTTTGCAGTTACTTTCAAGAAATGTTATATTATTTTGTAAATTACAAACAGAACTTGAAGGAGAGAAAGAAATCTTGATTTTTGGTAATGAAAAAACTTCGATTAAGCCAGATTATTAACCGATTGCCAATCTTTACAGTCGAATAGAAGCATAGTATCATCCGCGTAAGATATTACTTTAAAGCTATAATGCTAGTACTGTATGTTTAAATTAAGGACAAAATTGGGCCCAGTACAGTACCTTGTGGTACATCTATTGCAATACCTGGTTCACTAAGAATGTTATCATTTTTTTACAAATTGCTTCCTGTCTTGTAGGTAATTATTAGTCACATCCAGTTCAAGGCCCCTAATTCATATTGTTTCAAGATAAGATGAGATATTCCTATACATTTTTTGTTATCATTCAAACTGTTATTTATGAAACCAATCAACTCGTAGATAGTCATTCCAGTATTTTTACCACGTTATTTATTATTTTTTGGCCACAGCCAAACCTCGAAATATATTTGAAGTTAGAATTTTCATAGAATATTTTAGGAAGCAAATGCATTCTTGCGACTTCTTCAGAACCATACATAATATACGTAATTGAAAATAATTGTTGAGAAAGTTATCTGATAATGCAATAAAATTCTATTCCAGTTTCCTATTAAATTCAAATAAACTGTTTTATCAAAGTCTCATTATCTTTGGTTGCCTTGGCACCGCAAACTCGAGAGATCGCCTATTTCCTACCCCAAAACCAGGACTTAAATTAAATATTTCAATTACGAAGCGAAGCCCCGAAATCAAGTACGTTAAGTAAATTATATTTTTAAATTGTATTGCCTTATCAAATCGTGATGAACGTAGTGTTAACCAAATTACCTGGGATATGATAAATTTATCTAGTCTCTACCGACGGTCCTATAAGCTTGCGTAGTTTTCCATTTTATATTTGTTAAACCGGTATTTTATTTATTTGCGCATGATCTTAGTCTCAGAGATGTAAAAGATGAATAATTATTTTGAACTTTTGTAGCTGGACATTTCCTTCGTGGAGTGGAAACGCAGATAAAGTGGCTATGAAGTGTCTCACAGCTGTAAACTCCTTATATCGTTTAAAAATGTTAAATAAATTGACTTCAAACTGTAATGACTAGTGCAGGACGCGGTTTCAACAAAAATTAAAAGGTAGAAAAGAATTCAATAAATACCAGTAACTCAACCGTCTATTCAAAGCTTGAATGCATCGAGGATCCCCAAATCGCATTTCCCCTTCAATTTATAAGGGCTAGAGGGAGGGAAACGTCATCAAATTCTGCCAGAGTTTCCTGTTACGTGTGTGTTTTGAATCATATTGCATAGTCCTGCAGTTTCGAACGCATTTACTAGATATATTATGATTATAAATACCTCAGCCAGCCCTTAGGAATTTTGTAGTTTACGTTAACATCATAAAATTTAACTTATAACAAGGCTTAAATGGCGTTTTGATAAAGTTTTTACGCTATACTGACAAAGTAAAGTTTTATATTTGTATTTATGTAATTATGATTCCCTATTTGCACACTTAAATGTATTATGTACCCTTTGTGGACATATCCCGTTTCTATTCTCTTAAGATTGTTTTTCGAATACTGTTGGTTTTGGCGTTGCTAAGTAGTGTTTAATTGGTTCTCTAAGGTACGAAACACAAATCTGATGGGTCCAAACTTAAAGATGAGGTAATGGAGGCCTCCAAAGATCTACAGCTAAGGAGGCTACAGTTGAGAAAGATCTGCCGGAGTTAAAACTTCTTTTAAAGTAATTTTTTGTGTAGAACTTGTAAGATGTTGCACACTGGAAAGCAAACAAAGTACGGGCCACTAATCATTGGTAAAAGCGAGAATCCTAGATATTTTCATGGAGTTCATGTTTCCCTTAGAATGGCTCTCCAATAAGAACTCTTGGATGATAATTGATATTTTGACAACAGTGTGATGCGAAGAAAAAGAAATGTAATATTATTACTCGATAATGCAGCCTCGCACTTCCCCTTCTTCCACTGGGAAAGGTTTAATTGACTTCTCTTCCCCCAAATACTATAATTGCCAACTATGCAGAAGGATATAATTCGATATTTGAAAGGTGAAGTATAATAAAATTCAATTTAAATTTAAAACATTTTTGTTGCGTTTAAAGAGATTCGAAACAGTTATGTAAAATATAGTTTCCCAATTTTAAAAATGAAAATGTTACATAACATACATAATATATTTTCAGTATTTAAAATTTAAAAATATTATGCAATTATAATGCCTTATACTTTCAGTTACTATAAAATCGGAAACAATTATGCAATTAAGTAACAGTAAACAGATCTAAAGGACAACCATCACCATCTAGGTGGTGTTGAGACTACTATGAGGAAGGCATCCATATCTTTCATGAATCGGAAAATAGATCTAGCAAAACTTTCAATATTTTCTTAAATGCTTCTTTAGAACTGCAGTGTAACTCATTAAATCTATATATTAGTTATTAATAGTTACTAATGATGACTTTACTATCGAAAAGTTCATCTTTCTACTTTTGAGAGAGGGAAAACCGCAGAATTAGATCAAACCTTCTATTATTTGTAACAATTTTGGCTTTTTGTTTCCATTGATTATCTAAATGTTCCTTCATGGCAGTTTAAATCAAATCGCTAATTCTCTTAAGACTTGTTAATAAATTGTGTGTATGTTAATTTTACTACTTTCTATCATGACCTCGGTGAATCAGTGAAATTTTAAAATGCCACTGGTGAAGATATGAGCCGACAAAGATGCCTCATCTTATTTTAAATTCTGCGTTGACCAGGGCAATTATTTCAGTTTAATTAGATCCAATAACCGCCACAGGCGCTATGCGATACAATTTGGATTAATAAATAATATTAAGAAATATAAAGAATGACATTGAATTGCTAATGAGACTGTATGTGTTTCATTCATATCGACAGTCATAATAAAATAGGTAGATATTAAGGTAAAAATTTAAAATTAATAACGTAATATAAAAAGCTTGATCCTAATGAGGTGGTTATTATACTCATATGAAATATAAAAAAAATCATAAAAAATGAGGACGCTACGAAGAAAGTACTTAATTATCAGCCATTATTCGAATATTTGTAAAAAGTGAACTTGTCCGTCACTAATCTATAAATAATTCACAAGAGTAAATGGTTTTCCTCATTCAAAGATATGGGACATTTAGCAAACATATAAATGGTGCACTATTTAAAACTTTCCACCCCCGCTTTCTCCTTCTGTAAATTTTGGAGCAAAACTAATGCCGCTTCGGCTTTCGAAGAAAAAATCGTCCCCCTTTGATAATAATATTATATATATGCCCACTTAGTGTGTACATTTTTTATATATACAATTTTATTAGGGAATAAAAAAGCAAACAATTAGAAGAAAACCACAAAACGTGAACCCTGTTTGTGGTTATTCTTATTACATTTCTTTGCTTATCCATTGCTATATATATATTAAAACATAATTTTTCCGTCGCAAGCTCCTCTATAAAATCCTTATTTTACTATAAGGAATGTAACCAGACTGCAACCAATAGCTACTCTCTGGGCTATGTGCCCCGCCGAGCGCTGAATTACAAGTTACAAGCCTGGCGCGTTAAAGTGTAATAATCGCATATTACCATCAAAACGCTAATGCTTCGATTGCAACAAACACCAGCCGAAAGACTGATCCTACTTAAAGGAGCTCTCGTGCCAATCGTCCCATACCACTTGCAGACTGCAGTTTCGAGCTGTTGGCTCTCGTCAGTGCAAGGTAGGCATGTGACAACCGACACGAGGATCATTTGACCATTTAGTATATTTCGGTATCTTTGGGATAGCGACATGTAAAATAGTCAGCAGGCGCCATCTAGCGGTTACGTTCCTTATAGTAAAATAAGGATTTTATAGAGGAGTTTGTGACTAAAAATATTATGTATGTATATTTCGCCCTCTACAAGCACATTTGAACTTTTGCTATATTAGAAAGTAACGATATTGGTCGATAATTTAAATACTCCAGTTTATCTCCATTCTTAAATAATACCATCAATCCTAGGTGCTTTATCAGGTTTCAAATTTAAGATAATTTCTCTTGCTTATTTTTCAGTTGTTTCTGATAGGTAAATAGAATTTTGCAATTTCCATTCATAACCTATTGCTGTCTCTTTTATGTTTTTTGCTAAATTCTTCCCTATATCTGTAAAGAAATCTACAAACAATCGTTAATCATAGCGATACATAAAATGGAAAATAAAGTTCTTATTTCCAATTATATAGGTATTACAGTTCTTTCGGCCCTTTCTGAGGTTTTTGAAAAATTGTATCATCTAAGATTGACTGACTTCGTAACGAAACACAATCTTATATCTCCGTATCAGTTTATCTTCTCTAAAGATCTATCAACAAAAGATGCAATTCTGTAATTCTATAATTAAGATGAATAGTGAAAACGAAACTGATGGTGAAGGTGTGATCAACGTCTTCACAGACGAATCAAAAAAGAAGGATGGGGCAGGATGTGAAATATACTCCAGTAGCCAATGCAAATGAACTGGCCAAGAAATCAGCAGGCCTAAATATCTTCGGACCAGGCCCGGTCAGTCTGTTACTGTCCAAGGTGATAACACATATAATTAAGGAGAACACCCACAACGAATTTAAGAATCTGTGAGATGAAAAAGTACTTACAGCAATGGACTACCTGGAAATGTCCAGAAGGATCTACGTTTCATAACGGGAATCAAGGCTGGACACTGTCCTTTAAAGAAACATCTATACAATATGAGATTAAGTGAAACACTTCTCTGCAGAAGTTATGAACAAGAAGGTGAGACGGTTCAATATGTACTCTGCGACTGTTCTGCCGCATTACGCTGCATTACGCCCGTCCGCTGTTAGCCGTCTTTCTGTAATATTTGAATAAGGAATGTTCTGTTCATTCAATGGGTACAAACATGTTTGGAAGAAAACTCTCTGGCATCGCTGAATTTCTTGAATTAAGCAATTTACAGGTAACTGTTTCCGTAGATCATCCGTTACTTTGCTAGCAGAATCAGAAGCAAATCTACGGAAATAAAAGATCACAACCCGACGGTTAGAAGCAGACGACAGTAGCTGAGGGTTGCATCGACGACTCCTTTGGTCATAAAAATGCTATTGCACAGATAATTCTCCCAACTACAAACTGTACCAAATTTACAGATCTTATCAACTTAACTGTGAGAATTAACTAACAACAATGAAATTGGCAATTCAAGCAGCGCAATTATTCTGGAAAAGTGGGATAATTCTTTGTTCGTATTTCCAGATGCTTCCAAATCTCTCATAGGTACCGGCTGTGCATGCTACATTCCTTAAACCATCAAAGTAATAAAAGTCAATTTGTGATTAGCTTGAGTTTATTTACTCTTATAATGCAGATACCTCCATAGTATAAGCTGACTCTTTATCTATTATAACCTCATTAGGAAATAGTGCCTCGTTCAATATCAAAACCAATCCGTACATATTGAAAATAAAGAAACTATTACATAACATAATAGAAATGGGAAAAGAAGTTCATTTCGTATGGGTGAAAGCACATATTCGCATAAAAAATAACGAAATTGTTGACATTTTAGCCAAGGAAGAGATCTTTTTAATATTGTTAGTATACTTATGAAATTATTTTTTTTTAGGGCTTCTTATTCTTATTCTTTTTCTTCTTCTTCTTTTCTGTTTTATTCAACTTTTTGTTACTTTTTGTTGTTTTCGTAAAGTTCAATCCCGAATTTTACGAATTCCCTCACATAATTATTGAGTCAGGCGTTACCCATCTCCTGAGCAAGAGAGGCCTGGGTTTCGGTCACCTACTCTTGTTCTCCACTTGCGGACCCCTAATTGGAACTTTATAGACAACCCTTTGCTATCACTTTGGACAACGATTCGGGGTTTTGGAAAACAAGTATGGAACTGAATTGACAACTGCAGGCTTTGACATAGGACAACGATTCGTGGTCTGGATCATTTTGATGGATGGGAATTAACAACGACAACTTATGCGACCAATTTGGACAATGATTCGTGGTACTTCTTGGGAGGCAGCTACACAGCTCGCCATACAGAATTTTATACTTAGCGTATGAGTTCGGGATACATAATTTGTGATTTCATTTTTGACTATTTGAAAATTTTAAGTATCCGAGCACAGTTTTCTTTTATATGTAGTGTACGATTTTTAAATATATTATGCCTGTATTTTGGTAAATAATTAATTTTTTTTGGCTATTCAAAATTTTAAGTATTTGGATGATTCCTTTTTTTATGTTAAATGTAAATAAGTAATGTCGGGTAAGTCAATTCAAACCTTTTATCATTTGGGAAGGTATATTATATAAGTTATGATATATAAGTATAAATAAGTTCATATGCACGACTTTTATTATCTCGTGTGAACCTAATGTGAACCCTTCGTGATATCACGCACGGTAAGATTAAATTATATAACCAAGGACCGGTTCAAATGTATTTATTGTTTATGAATATATATATATATATATATATATATATAGTTATTATACATGATTTGCAGGAAACAACTACTCAGCGGGCAAATGCCCCGACCTGCATTGAATTACACCTTACAAATCATGAAAAATTGGTAGCCAATGTCATTTGTCAACTCCCTGACCAGACATAGACCGGTTTCGAACTTATTAGTTCTCCTCAGTATGCCATAGGTCATGGAGCAGACAAATGACAGTGGCCAACCTGCTAGTCTTATACAGACTAATGTAAATGCTGTAGTGGTGAGAGGTAAGTGAATCCTCTCATGTGGTCTAATGCTACTATACACCAGACATCACAGATGTCTCCATGGTGTATAGCGACTTGCCATTTTGCAAGTACCGAGAGCGGCGACCTTCAGCCCTTGGTGGACTTAAACCTATATACTGTTATTATACATGATTTGCAGGAAACAACTACTCAGCGGGCAAATGCCCCGACCTGCATTGAATTACACCTTACAAATCATGAAAAATTGGTAGCCTATGGCATACTGAGGAGAACTAATAAGTTCGAAACCGGTCTATGTCTGGTCAGGGAGTTGACAAATGACATTGGCTACCAATTTTTCATGATTTGTAAGGTGTAATTCAATGCAGGTCGGGGCATTTGCCCGCTGAGTAGTTGTTTCCTGCAAATCATGTATAATAACAGTATATAGGTTTAAGTCCACCAAGGGCTGAAGGTCGCCGCTCTCGGTACTTGCAAAATGGCAAGTCGCTATACACCATGGAGACATCTGTGATGTCTGGTGTATAGTAGCATTAGACCACATGAGAGGATTCACTTACCTCTCACCACTACAGCATATATATATATATATATATATATATATATATATATATATATATATATATATATATATATATATATATATCTACTCCAGGTGAATACCCTTTTATTGAATAAATTTGATATTCAAATTCTATCTTTACATACTGTTTTTTTTAAAATTCATACCTCGAAGAAATATAGTGTAGCGTTTGGGTACCCTTGTAAATTTTGGGAGCCTTCTAGCTAGGTTGCAGTCATTTTATTAGCTAGTGGCGCCCCTTTATACATATAGATGAGTAACTAATGTGTATATGCTTTATTATTTTTTTTTATTTTTGGTGTGTGAACCTTAACCTACCCCCTCACCGACTAGAGCTGAGCTAGCCCTCGGCACACCTGTTGCGAGCCTCTGCGACTCGAACGCTATTGTTTTATTTTCACTTCATTTCTTTTTATCATATCAATATTACTTTTTGTTTAGAGACTAAATAGGCTCGTCTTATATTTTTGGCACCCAACGTGTCATATTCCTTATTCTAAAACCAGATCTGTTCCACTATTAATATACTTCCTTATAAAAGTCAATTTTTAATACCGACGCCTATCACTATAAAAGTCATTCTTAATGAAAGTTCTATAAAATCGTTCTTCGACTACGTTTGCCATTCCGGAAGGTATGCACTACGATTTATGTATTTATATATTCCTGTTAGTAGACGTCTAGATTATAGATAATAATGAGATGTAAGTTAGATGTAATCTCTCAAGGAAATGAAAGTACGTTCAGAATATTAATATTAATTTAATATAGGCATCTCGCTTAATAGATATTATTTTGTTTTTAGAATAATTATGAAGAACCATTTTCATTTTAACATGCTATTATGTCACCGAGAAAACTGAATGATGCTAAGATTATTATGTTTAATAGAAAGAAAGGAAAGAATTATTCAAGAAAATATTTATTATTTTTCATCATAACTATTTCCTAAATGTATATACAGTGTCAGCCAAAAAGTCTGCACCAAAAGTAAAACTTTTTTTATTCAATTGTTTTTTTAAACAGGTTTCAGCATTGCCAAAAATATTTGTCATGTCACAACTATGATACCTCCAACAAGTCACTAGAAACTTTAAAGTGACCTGAAATTCCCTTATTTATCAAAAAGTACCATAATGAAAAGTTGTTTGTAATTACACCAATAAATGTTTTAGTTTTTTTTTTACAAAAATATGTAACATTTAATTTTTTTGCATACTTTTTGTTTACAGTTGCGCTAATTTGAAATATTTCAATGTAAAAAATACATAAATGTTGCATTTCTTTTTTAAATTAGTAATGGCAAAAAAAACAACAGGACAATCGTGGACTATTTTGCACGATAATGGGCTTAAATATTAAAAAGGATAATACGGATTTATTTAATAACTTTCGCTAGATACTCAAGTAAGTTTTGAAAATAAATGCTACCATTTGACGTATCCATGCCTTATTAATGTCTACAATAAAATCTAATATTTCTGTTGCTGTTGATCGTTTAAAAAATGCTTACTAAAAAAGAAAAAAATGAAATTGAAAATAGAACAAATAGAGAATCTGGAATTGGTTGTGAGGGTGGTAAATATAAATTATTGAACCACAGCATTTAGGCCCCATTGGGACCCTTGTATATCCTCGCTGTAGGCAGACCTAGGCGTCCAACCAACCTAATCTTGCGAAATAGGTGGTGATGCTGCCTAGGGGCATCTCCCTTACATCGGCCAAAGTAGGCCAACGTTATCCCAAAATGGATTCTCTAATTGATGAGACAGCAGCATATTAGCTTAACCTCGTTTTTACTCAAGACGATGGAAAAGCTATGAGAACGATACATAAGGGATGTTGTAATAAAAGACAACCCTTTACATCCTAACCAGCCCGCATACACCCTGGGAAGATCCACCGACACCGCTCTCCATGCAGTCGCGACTCGAATTGAGAGAACAAATAGGGATACAGCTGCTATTTTTAACCAAAGATATTCCGGGAAGTCTCTTTTCCATTCAACAGTTGGACGTATTTTCTAAAAATTCAAAAACCGGCTCAATTGGAGATCTTTACAAAAAGATAGATAAGAATTGGAGAATTCATGAGGAAAACGTTTTGCTTGATGTAATAGTACATAAACAAGCTTCGATTACCGCAATTTCCCACAGATCTGGCGCAGGAGGAACTACTGTAAAGAGAATTTTGAGGAAACACTAATTTCGCCCGTACAAGCCACAGTTTAACACGCTTAAAGAATGCGATTTTGGTATTAGATTCTTTTTTATGCTTGGATACAAGGAGGAATAGAAGAAAATCGATCTTTTACTACACAGATCCTATTCATATATGAAGCAACTTTTTCTTCCAATGGGGTAGTAAGTTCCCAACATTGCAGGTGGTGAGCTGACGAATCCTCCGGATTTGTGATTTAATGTAAAGACCAGTACTCTTTTAAAACCAATGTTTGCGGCTTATTTTTAATGGTAGACTAACTGGCCCTTATTTTTTTCGGCATAATCTCAATTCGAAAAGATAACTGAACTTTCTTATGAATGAAATTACTGAAGTAATTGACGACATGTCGTTGGAGGAAACACACCCAATAATTTTGAGAAATACAACCTAAGAGTTTTGCAATAGGACAATAATATGCATGGAAAGAAAAGGAAGACATACAGAAATGCAGTATTTAATTTAAGTGAATATTGTTTGCAAACACGGTTTAAAGTTATTAAATAAATCCGTTTTATTCACTTTCAATGTTATTGAAGTAAATTTTAATGTAAATATTGAGTCTTATTTATGTGATCTGGATTTGATTTAAATGAACAACTATTTTTAAAATATTTAAGCCCATTCTATTCCACAGTAACCCCTTAACGATGTTACAGGTCTGTTGGCCATCTTCGTTTTGCTCTTAATACGTCATTCTGTAAGAAAGGTTGTAGCAATGGGTTTGTATAGAATTCTAGTTTCTTACGGCGACTGACACTTCTTTCATAAATGACATCCCTGGGAATTCTTAAATTATTATCAATCGTCTCATTTGTTATATACCAGGGGAAATTAACAACGGATATTAATGTTTCTGATTGCCATCTTTCGATAATTACTGTATTGCAAGTAGCAGCAAATTTCCATAGTTCGATTCCGTAAGTCCATATGGATTTAATTGTGGCTATATGAAGCAGAAATTTATTATCCTCTGATAGATGTCACTTCTGTCACAGTAAGCGGTACATTTGTCGATTTCTGAAGTGATGGCTGGAGCTTATAGCCGAGATCAGCGCTTCTCGGCACTCAAGAACGCAACAAAAGCTTACGACCTCATTTAAATACCATTAAACTAGTTGCAAAAGTAATTGCATCCAAGTACGCACTTGAAATATTTAGATCGGCAACCCAGTCGTTCAATTGTAACAGCGCGTTATGGTCTATGTCCTTGTTTACATTTTACTTCATTCAGTGAAGTTATATACAGCACTATTACAGGGATGTGAAATTTTACTGTGTTTAAACGTATTTTATACAGTTGTGTTTTTATACATATTTTGGCGGGTAGTGAATATTCGGAGGTTTTTTGTTTACAAGTGGGTGTGATAATAATATTGTGAAAATGTTTAGGCCTTGAGAAGATCGACAACCAAGTACTAGCAGAGAATGTTTCCGCACAATATTTACACCCACAGACTCAAGAAATGGTTTCAAAAGTGTGTAAAAATATAAAAGAAAGTGAAGGCGAAAAAGGAGCCGTGGAGAAAACAGTCTACTTAACAGAAACTCCAGAACGAGCTGTTTATAAATTAATTAAGAAAGGGGTACATAAACGAAAAGTTAGATCGGTGAAATTGTTAAGAGATGCAATTTATAGCAAGTATAAAGAAAAAGAGATACCAACTGTAACTGTACAATCAAGACATATGGAACTGAGAAGAAAAGCTCTAGTATCAGTTAATGGAAGAACAGTTCGGCGATGGCCATTGAAGATAGAATTTAAGTTCAAAATGATTAATAAAAGAGTAAATCTTATAGAAAGCAGCAGAATTGTACGGTGGCGAATGGGATATTTGGAAGCTATTAAAAAATTTCGAAATGAACAACGACCAATATATTATTTAGATGAAACTTGGTATGATACTCATGATATAATCAGAAAATGCTGGACAGATTGCTCAAAGAAATATAAAGTTGGTATGCCTGCAAATAAATAAACCAGATTAATAATTCTACATTGTAGATCAGAAAATGGATGGGTACATAACGGCCTCAAATTAAGCGGGAAAAACTGGAATATTCAAACGTTAACTATCACCAAAACATGACTGCGGATATTTTTAAAGAATGGTTTCCGACTGTATTGCTACCAAGTATAGAAAAAACAGCGTAATTTTTTAGACAATGCTTCATATCAATCGTAGCAAATCGAAAAAACATCAAATACTGTAACAAAGAAAGACATTCAAGAATTTCTTCGAAAACACAATGTGACATTTCAAGCAAATTTTAAAAAGAAAAATCTTTTGGATATTGTTAAGTTGCAAAATTTCTCAAAACAATATGTAATTGACATATGAGATATTCAAGGATATATTATATTATTTTGACAGACATGAGCAACAAGAGAATATTAATTTTTAATTTAGGGTAACAAAATTAATCAATGTTTCACCAATATATAATATATTCCTATCTTCACACAAACAAAACGAATTTTAAGTAAGGCTCTTTACTATATTTTTCGCAAATTGACTCGCTTACCTTTATGGGTTTTTAATGTGCGTCGGCTTATTTGATAACAACATGCAGCATGGTCCAACGGCGATAATAATGAGGTAGTAAAATGTTTGTTGCGTTTTTTGACCGCCCACGAAAACTGTACTCGACTATACCTAAGTAATCTTAAATGCGTGGCGAGGCCTAATTTATATTTATGTGAGAAGGATCACGGTATCTGGAAACGTACCCAGCACGATGTTTCTGACGTTGCGAGATTTGAAGTGAACAATAAATGTAGCAAGGAACCTAACACCCTGCCCTGAGGGACACCTGCGTTGATGGGATTATCTCATCCTAGCTAATACTAAAAGAATTTGGATCATATAATGGTATTCATAACATTTTGAAGTAAAAATATTGAAAATGAACTTACTGAAAAAATTTATGAGATAGTAATTTCAATAAATTTTTGACATATAAATGATTTTTTTTCCAAATATGTCAAAGAAATTCATAGCAATGAGAAAATAAAGCAAGTAATATTTACTCACCCAACCTAGACGATATTATCTAGAAATTAAAAAAAGTACCTCGTTGCTACCTTTCTCTCTACAGTACTTCATTACCTCCGAGTTCTTTTTTTTTTTTTGAAAAATTACTTATTTAAACTATTTTTTAATATCAGTATCGCCATCACCATATATTGTTAAATCCCCTTCAGAAATTCGATGCTTGTAGCAATTTTTGTTTCGCGAGATATCCCGAGAGATATTCCTAAAAGTACAAATATCTCGTATCAACGAAAAGGACATTGCCTTTCTTGGAAGAAAATTATCTAGATATTTACCTTTGGCTACACTTAGAGAAATTTATTTTATGTAAGACGGAGCCCCACCTCACAATGCAAGGGTGGTGGACGGTCTTCTAACAGTAATTTTTGGGGATAGGTGGATCAGAACCTCCGGGCCGATTAGATGGTCAGCGGAGTCTCCGGATCTCAATCCACTGGATTTTTTTTATGGGGGTCACATTAAAGATAATGTTTATGAATTCGAACGCGAAACAAGAGCGGCTTTGGAAGAACGTGTTCGTGAAATCTGCCAAGAGACGAACCCCCTTAGTTGAAAACACAACAGAAAGTGTCAAGGGAAGAGCTGAAAAGTGTTTAGGGCAAATTGGTGGCTTATTTGAAAATTATTTGCGATAATTTTCTTGTTATTGTAGCTTCATGTTAAAATTTTTGTCACTGTTTGAAACAAAAATGTTTATTTGTGATAATTTCCTTGTCATTGCGGCTATACTTTATACGGGCAAAATTGAAACTGGTCAGTGTTAAAGCACAGGACCGTTCGCACTGAACTTGATATTTTGTCCTATATATTTAGCAATGGTATCGAGATTCGAACGGTAGTTAAAACTGTGCAGGCGAGTCCGAGACTGACAATGTAATCAGCCTGAATGAACCATCCACGACTGCACTGGTTTAAAGATAATAAAACGGACAGGCCTACCAGCATAAAAAACTCGTAAATCTCAGAACTCGATGAGGTGTGCTGTCAATGTGCCAGTGCAGTGCATAAATACCTATTATAATATCAAGCGTAGGAGTTTAGTTAGTTATTGTTCATATTTATAAATATTTACTACTATATAAAAGGTGAAATATTTTAATTATTTACTAATTTACCATGACTTTCTGGAGGCCATTTGAAACAGAGGATAATATAATAACGCCCGAAAATCTTATCATTTTCTTACTACAAGCATTTCTATTTACCTCCGCCCGTGTACAATAAAGATATGCCGACTGTTTTTGCCGGCATTTAGTTTTTATACGGTTTCAATTAAGTTCGTATACACTTTACAAGTTTAAATTTTTGTCACTGTTCGAAATAAAAATGTTTATTGTTTATTTTTCCCATCTTCTTAACCAATGTCTTGTGAACTGACACCAGAAAACTTTGAAATGCTAAATTCATAGACGACAACGCAAACTTGTATTGACTTGACATGCGCCTACTACGCGTCCTGACTACATTTTTAATCTGTTAAAAACCATTCCATGGGTAACTTGGTTTTTAGTGCTTCGTATATCTCACGTCAACACCTGAAACCTTAAAATCGCATTATCTCAAAAAATTTCCTGTCTAACACAATACTCTTTTTACACATTCTAACTCAGAAAAAATCTAGTTTTGAAATCCAAAAGAAAAATTATAGTGTTTCATTTGAAAATCGAAAGTTGACGTCACTTTCGGTTAGACGAGAAACAACAGAAAAATAAAAACAAAATGCATTAGATGCAAAAAATGTCTCTAAGTAAGCCTGCAAAATTTCAAAACTCTCTCTTCAATAATACGCGAGGAAAAGGTGTTGTACCAATTAAAAAAATCATCCGGTATATATTAATAATTCTTTCCCGTATTTGCCCAATTTCCCTCTTGTCAAAATTTCTATTAATTCGTCGAAAGAAATCTATATAAAGTTTTAAGAAAAGATAAATACATTATAAGTATTATTATTAATAAGACAACATTATATTCTGGCTATATAAAAGGTGCACAAGTATTTTTGCCTGAGCAAAGGTCCTGGCGATAGCAACAACATTACTGTACATCAGGATAACGGAAAATACTTGACACCTAACAGATATATTGTTCTCTGATATATTTGCTTTTAACTCACGCAAGCGTTAATAATCCTCATGTTAATTGTTTATAAAAAAAACTTATTGGACTATCACTGCACTATCACGACACAGGTGAATAACTACCAAGAGCTGCACCACGTTATAAGAAGAAGGCCATCGCGCACAAGAAAGAGAAACAATACTGAAAAACTCTGAAGAAGCTGCACCGGTCGCTAGACGATCTCCTCGAGAGAAGGGCGCGTTGTTTGGGGAGAAAGGGGCGCAGTAGAAAGTTGCCCCGCCGATGGCTCGCGGTAACCGGTGGGTATATGAACATAACACAGCAAATGGTGATTTCACGGTTGGTATACTGTCAGCGGTAGAACCAGTGATCGAAGAGGACACCTTGCGGGATTATTATTTAATCAGATAAATTTTAGGTAGTCATCAGCGACAAATAGAAATCCCGTGTTGATCATCATGATATGTTTGAAGATTGATTCAAAGATTAGTCAATCTCTAATATTCCCCCAAATAATGTGATTTTTATGGATAATGCAAGTTAACATAGTAGACAATTAAATACAGTTTCTTGTTCATAAGATACAAAAGCAAGCAAGAATATGGTCAGGGTAGTTATTTTCAAGATTGTAAACAAAATAATGACTTTATATAGCACCAAGTTTAAATAATTCCTCAGTTCAGTTTCCGGAATAGTATATCGAGCTGTTTAGTCTATTGGGTGACATTGTCGATGGTCCTGAGGCGGGCAAGCATATATTGATAATGCTTGGGACTTTCCTAAGGCCTTTGATTGTGTCTCTCAGTACAAATTGACTACAAAAATTGATAATAAGTTTACTTCTTCTTTTTTATCAAAATCTAGTCTCTCACAGTGTGTCTTTTATGCTTCTTCAAGACCTAATGCTGTAATCCATAGTATGCCTTGGAGCAACTACTTTGTAATATATACCGGGTAACACAGAACACTCTGTAACTTTGCTATTTGAGAAGTTAAAATTGTGAATTTTGGGAGAGTTATGTATTGCATAATTGTCCTTGTTTTGAGCCTATCAAATATTTTGGGAGAGTTATGTATTGCATAATTGTCCTTGTTTTGAGCTTATCAAATATTTTCTTCAGCTTCCGGTTTAAGCGGACGTGACCTAAAATCTGTTATTTCAAGTGGCACTGTGTTTATTTCTTTTACCTATCTGAATAGTCTTTAAATTCTCATTTCAACTATGTATCGCATCCCGGTATTTGTTTTTAAAATGACAGTTGATATCCATTTTATTGTATTAAGTCTTGGTAGCCATGATATGAAGCTTGGCAGATATTGAAGCTTAATGTGCCATGATATCGAAAGATCTCTGGTAAGCAACTTTGTGTCTTACTTTATTTTGGGCATAATCAGTAGCTAAACAGACTAAATAGATTTTTCTTATTTAAAAAATCTCTAAACAACTTACAATATCATAAAAACCAAGATAGGAACCTCATTTTTTCATTTGACCTACTTAAGAAATACTCATCTATCTTTCATTTTTGTCCAGTACAATAAAACTATTTAGTAGGCGTCATTTTTATTTGACCTTTAAGAATTGTTTATTTGACAAGAATTTAATATTTACTGTTAAATTATACCTAAGTTAGCACGTTTTAAACAGTATTTTATCATAGTTCAAATGTGCTGACGAGAGCCAACAGCTCGAAACTGCAGTTTGCAAGTGGTGTGTGACGACTGGCAAGGGAGCTCCTTTAAGTAGGATCAGTCTTTCGGCTGGTGTTTGTTGCAATCGAAGCATTAGCGTTTTGATGGTAATATGCAATTATTACACTTAACGCGCCAGGCTTGTAACTTGTAATTCAGCGCTCGGCGGGGCACATAGCCCGGAGAGTAGCTGTTGGTTGCAGTCTGGTTAGGTTCCTTATAGTAAAATAAGGATTTATAGAGGAGTTTGCGACTAAAAATATTATGTTTAGTATTTTATCATGTATTCAAGAAACGAAAAAGTAAGTGCTATGTATCTATGCCGAATGTAACAAAAAGAGCAAATGGACTGCTCTGTTATGTGAAGAAATATTTCCCGAAAGAAATCATCCACCGTACAACTATTTTGTAAGAGTTGAACAGCAATGCAGAAGAGAACCAAATGTATCTGAAAATAATTTTATTATCGATGAAGAGTCAGAAATCAATGTATTAAAGGCGAATATAGACTTTACACTTTCGATGTGCATCGCAGATGATTCATCTGCTCTGCAGTGAATGTGATTTCATCTAAAGTAAAGACTACGTCTACTTTGTTTACTGATAAATATGGATGATCCCTTTGGATGAAACGCAGATGAAAACAATCTTTACATATTTCACTGTAGATGAATCATCTGCTATGCACATCGAAAGTGTAAAGTCTATATTCGCCTTAATAATTATTGACGTAGATTTCACTATTTCGATAAGACCATAAGACCAAACTGGTGTAATCAAGAAACAGTTCGACACATTTTGAAAAAACATAAATTAAGTCACAAATACTAAATACACCACCATCTATACGAAAATGATTTTCAAAGAAGATTAGACTATTGCAATTATTAGTTTTTGAACAGACACAATTTGGATAATAATTTTCATCAATAAATTTTATTCAGGTTCAGTAATTTGGAATTATTCCATCGTAACATTACCAGTTATTGAGCACAAGAAAATTCCAGAAATATGAGAGAAAGTGCATATCGGAAGCGCTTAAGTTTTAATGTATGGCTGGAGGTAATTGGCAGGAGAATTAGTCGGTCAATAATTTTTGGCCTTTAAATGGAGCAAGATATATGGAGTTTTTGCAAAACCAGATGCAAGATTTCTTGAAAGAACTGTCACCTAATGTTGACTCAATAATTTTTCAACAGGATAGGGCTCCAACACATAACTGCAGAGTTATGAATTATTTAAACGAAAAGTTTAGAGAAAACTAGACGAGAACAAATGGGCTTGTAAGATGGACTGCAATGTCACCATACCATACGCCGTTTGTTTTTTATATGAGGCCACTTCAAGAAATAAGTTTACAGGACTCCACCAACGAACAGAGAAGACATGGAAATTAGAGTCAGATGAACAATTACAGTTAGATAATACGCTCAGAGTTACCGTTACAAAAACGCGATTGTGCAAAGATAATAATGAACAACATTTTGAGCATCTAGATTAAAACATATTTTTTTGTGCTTAGTTCTTCAGTAAATCTTTTATTCTAATTTCATTCCTTCGTTGTAAAAATTTATTATATAGTGTAATGGTTTTTCATTAATTTTGTTCAAACGTTTTTTACTAATGTCTTTTATTTATTAAAAAATTTTACCCACTTTTATTTTATTTCCACCGTCTGCCTACTAAATATTTTTATTGCAGTAAGTAGTTGTTCATGTTCATGTACAATATTCATTGATATGCAATAATAAATTTCGATACTAATTTTAGTGAAGAAAGCAAAATAGGATAAGTACAGCAATTGTATTGGACAAAAATGAGAGATAAGTAAGTGTCTTTTAAATAGAGCAAAAAAATGGGTTTCCTATATTGGTTTATATGTGGATTCTTTAGAGTTTCTTTGTTTAAAACAAGAAAAATCTAGTTAGGTTGCTCAGCTACTGATTGTGCCCAAAAGAATATGAGACAAGTTGCACATCAGAGGTCTTTAGATATCACGGCACACTAAGCATCAATATCTGCCAAGGTTCATATCATGGCCATCTAGACTTAATATAATAAAATTGCTATTAACTGTCATTTTAAAACCAAATGTCATATTTCGATACATGATTGAAAAGAAAATTTAAAGACGAATCAGATAAGTAAAAAATATATAAAGGGTACCCCTTAAAATAACAAAGTCTGGGTCACTTCCGCTTAAACCGGAAGTTGAAGAAAATGATTGAAAGGCTCAAAATAAGGACAATTATATGATATACAGCTTTTCCAAAATTTTAACTTCTTATATTATATAACAACTTCCCCCTTATTAAAAAAGTTAATGGTTATGCAGCAACTTTTACAAGTATGAAAAGCAAGATAATATTAAAATATTAGGTAAAATATGGAATAAAAATTGTAAAGTTTACAAATAAATTTATATAATTAATATAAAGCGAAATATAAGGATTGTACAAAATATTAAGATTATAAAATATGAAGTTAGGAAATTAAAGTAATATAAGCGTAGTTAATATCTCAAAGAGAGTTTGGTAAAATAATTAATTTGAAAAACAGCGATAAAAGTCTAAGTCAGTTTGACTTCTTCTTCTTCTATTTCTTGTTGGATATTAGGTCTCCTTCTTGGGGGTAGAATACTAGTTAATCTTTTGAAGGTTCTATTGGGCATCGGTGGACATGAAGGTGATCCATGAGATAGGCGAACCAGGGCCAGCTTTCGGCTTCTTCTTCTGCACTTACAGAATGAGTAGAGCAGGACTAGGAAAATAATCAGAGTTATGGTAAAATACGTGAACCATAAGATGTGTTTGGTTACATAGGGCTCGCTGATGAAGTCGTCTAAATCCTTGGAATTTATGTTTTGCAATTTCGAGGTCTTCGGTATTCATGTTGTTTAATTTTAATGGCTTCGTTTTTGGCAGTTGGATTTTGTCTGGGAGTTCGTTGTAGCATTCGTATGAAATTTGAATTGGATGTGTGTTATCCTTAACGTCTAGTAGGTCATTGGAACTTGCTTGGATTTTGGTTGTGCCAGCAAAGGCGTAGCAACTGGGTTGTAATAGTGACATGTAATGGCTCTGCGTTGATGACTAGCCATGTGTATTCCTGGAGATTTTGAACGTTATAGCCTTGACTGAATATGAAGGAGGTTTGACAATTTTCGGGCAGGTGCATAATATTCTTCAATAGTTTGCTTCACAGATAACATTATTGTCTATTGGGTAGGCAAACAAGTTGGAGCATAGATTTTTATGTAGAGCTGTTTACATTCGTCTAAATCCGGGATGGCTAAGTACATTAAGGAATTATCCTCCCTCGCGATAAATTTCAAGATACAGATAAAATGTGGTATAAACCAATTCTATTATCCAAAATAGGGCTAGGATATAATTGATAGGTTGTGTAAGTTTGTGGGTCTACTAGAGGTATTTCTAAAAAGAAAATTAAACTTGAATCGATTTGTATAGCTTGGAGTTTGATAATATCCATATAACATATTAGCTATTTCTCTGCAAATTCTGTGAAATTTCTTGTAAGGATGAGACTAAGTCTGACGGAGTAATGATTGACGTGTGAATAATTCTTAAACATGGAAACGTTATATGAATTTAGAATATCCTTTAGAATATCTTCAATATATAAGTAGCTTGCCATTAATTTTAACTTCGTTTAGATAATTTGAAGCTCACGTGGTGCACCTAAAATCGGCGTTTCGATTTCTTTAATATCTTTGTTTCGTTGGTCTGTAATTTTTGAATTAATGAATTAAAGTTTTTTATGACGGATGTCAAAAACCGAAATTCGATTTTTAATTAAATTTTCAAGTTGATGTTCGTTGTAGTTTAGTTTATTAATGCAATTAGAGTAGTATTCACCATTCTCAGCATCTAGGTTCCGGTGGTAATCAGTGGTAAGAAGTTTTTACAATTAAAGAAATACGGTGTGAATGTTTGCAAGTGCAGATCGAAAGATTACCTTCTGCCCATGGCACTTGCGAAAATGTGAAGAAAATGATGAATTCATTGAAGAAACTCTATTTACGCTAGAAGAGTGGAAAAATTCCCTTAGGTACATATTTCTCGAAACTGGTTGATCCTACGGTGTTACAATAAGATAATCTTTTTTGTGTATTTATAGCCAAGGAATCATATTCCGATGAGGCAATCACAGAAAATTCACATTAAAAAATTTGGGGGGAGAAGTAAGTCCCCCTTTCCAATTTTCTGCACCCCTGATTGAATTTACCCTTGGTGGATAACATCAGATAATGATCTTTATTGATATCGAATCACATGCCAAAAACTAATCACTGTAGTAGCTTAAAGGGTTCCTGAGGCATTAAACAAAATGTCAATTTTGGGTGCCCTCTTCAGAACCCCGCAGTGCCCCGGACCCATGTTTATACGACTTTTTTTCATATTTTTTTTACGTTGAATCACCACTAGAAAATAATGACTGTATACACAAAACTCCCTGTATATCAATTATATGTTTTGAAATATTTATGGTTTTAAAAGATTTTTCCTGTTTCCCATTCTAGTAGTTGGGACTTTCTCATATTACATTCCTTCAATTATTTATTTAGCAGTGTTGTATTTAGAAATAGACTTTTTGTTTGTTTTTAAAATGCGAACAAACATTGATACTATTTTTAAACAAATCTTAAAACATTACAATAATGCAATCAGAGTCTTAACATTAAATACGTTGAGAAATAATATCTCGGTTAACGCATTTCACTCTTCTTCTGGCCTATGGCTATATAAAGAAAAGTTGTTCACACAGTTTTTAAAATTCTTCACGAAGTAGAAACACAAATACCTTTATTGGCTTATACCAGTTCTTCTTGAATACCTTGAAGAAACTAATTCGGAAATGATAGGCACACACAAGTGTACCATCTCACTAGCAATACTAAAAATATTTATTTACAAGACGCTATAAATAACGTTTTAATGCCAGAGGCTATGTTATTATTTTTGACAGTAGTCAATAAACAAGTGTATATGGTATAGAAAGTTTCAGCAGGTGATTTTATGTTAATAAATGGAAATGCTCTACAAATTACAATATGAATGAAAGAATAATAACTGCTTTTCGATCGATCCCACCGACCGTTTTAAAAACAGTAGAAACTTCATTTGAAAGACACATACAGATGTGTGTCAATTAAAATGGGCAACATGTGAAGCACTTATTATAATTTTTTCTATTCAATTATTTGAAATTTTTAAGTTTATTCTTGAATTTTGCACTTATGGCTCCAAAAATTGAAAATGGTTACAAAAAGCCATAGAGATGTGAAAAAATGTTGTTTTTCACTTCTACAACATATGGTCGAAAAATATACAGGGTATTCCATTTGAGAACATTGAGAAAATTCAATTCAAAAAGTTCTAAATTAGAAAAACATTTTTGGCCACCCTATATATTTTTAGGAAGTAAAAATCATTGAAAAACATCTCATTGATGTCTCGTAAATATATATACAGAAAAAATGCATAATGATGACTGTAGTGATATTTTCAAAATGCATATGCAGATGGCATTATTTCAACAAACATGTATCTAAATGGTTGACAGATAGTCAATAATAATATAGAAGTGAAAAAAGTCTAGAAAGAGGCTTCTAAAAATGTACTGATATTTATAGCAATCCATTTAAAAAAATGGCACTTGGTGGAATTAATGAATTTGAATTTATTAGCAAATAAGCTATTTACAATACACCTCTAAACTAAAAAACACATTATATTTATATTAAAATGAATTCATACAAAGTAACTGAAAAATTACATTTAACATAATTAATAATATGTCTTCTGAACTGATTTAAATTATATTATCTTGATATCATTTGGAAGAGCATTGGACATTTTAAGAGTATTATGATAAATATAATTTTGAGTGGAAGATCTTTCCTAAATGGCATATGAAAGTTATCTCTTTGTCTAGTTTCGTGATTATGCCTTTCTCTCATATACTGTATTTGATCTATTAAATATTTAGGAAATATTGCTTCTTTAATTTTAAAAATAAATAATAACGCATTATAACAAATTCTCTGTTTGACAGACATAAATTTGAGAGTATCTAGCATGAATTCAATTGGTAAAACTGTAAAATGTAAAATTATTCTCATTGATCTATTTTGCAATTTTAGCCAGTCAGGCTATTTATTTTTCGATTCCAATAGACACTGGACCGCTGGATGGCGCCTGCTGACTATTTTACATGTCGCTATCCCAAAGATCCTGAAATGTACTAAATGGTCAAGGATCCTCGTGTCGGTCGTCACATGCCTACCTTGTATTAACGAGAGCCAATAGCTCGAAACTGCAGTCTGCAAGTGGTGTGTGACGACTGGCACGAGAGCTCCTTTAAGTAGGATCAGTCTTTCGGCTGGTGGTGTGGTGTAGTGTTGCAATCGAAGCATTAGCGTTTTGATGGTAATATGCAATTATTACACTTAACGCATCAGGCTTGTAACTTGTAATTCAGCGCTCCGCGGGGCACATAGCCCGGAGAGTAGCTGTTGGTTGCAGTTTGGCTACGTTCCTTATAGTAAAATAAGGATTTTATAGAGGAGTTTGCGACTAAAAATATTATGTTTTAACGTAGATATTATATAGCTGATCCTTGATCCTTAATTATTTTGGCTACTTTTTTTTATTATATATTGAACATGCGCTTTAAAATTTAATTTATTGTCAGTGATTACACCCAGATATTTTGTTTCAGATACTTGCTCAAATTTACTATTATCTATGTAAATATTAGTATTCAGGGCCTCCAAATTACGTTTACTATTAATTAACATACATTTATACTTATTTGAGATTACTTTTAACTTATTTAATGACATCCAATTTTCCATAGATGCAATATCTGCATTTAAATAGTTTTCTATTGTATTTACATTTTATCGAATACATATAAAATACCATCTTCAGTAAAGAGATTTTTAAGGCAATTAATAATAGAACTGTTTATACAATTAATATACAATATAAAAAGGAGTGGCCCCACAACCGAACCCTGTGGTACCCCATGTATTGTTTCTTCTTTTGGTGAAATTATTGTACCATATTCTGTCATTTAAATACGATCGGAATCATTCCAACACTACGCCAACTACTGCATAACATTTTAGTTTTAATATCAGCCGTTCTCGATTTATCGTTTCAAAAGCTTGTTGGAAGTCTATGAACACGACATTTATTGATAAATCTGAGTCTATACTTTTTTTCCAATTGGAACCAATATTTCGTAGTGATGTTTCAGATGAATGACCTTTTTTAAATCCTGATTGTTCTTGTAATAATATGTTATTTTCTTCAATCTGTTTATCTAATTGTTGCTTCACTACTATTTTTAATAGTTGTTGATCCCGGTATCCTTTCTATTGCTGTTATGGTCGAAGTTTTCCAGTTACTTGGACATTCTCCTTCCCGAATAGGAAGCTGGCCAAGTACGCCGACGATACGGTCATGTAAGCGCATTCGCATAACGCCCAAGCAGGAAACATGCTGCTAAAGGCGCACATGGCCCGTGCCACGGCGAATTACGCCCAGTGGAAGATTTTCGGGTAAACGCTGAGCAGTCGGAGGCGATAGTCTTCACGCGCCGTTTCACTGAAAACAAAATCCCAACACCAATCTCGATCCGGGGAAACAAAATTCCAACCAAGAGGTGCGTGAAGTACTTGGGGGTCAGACTGGACCAGCGACTGGCATTTAACACACATATAAATGAGACAGTACGGACGGTCTACTCCCTGTCTAGGAGTCTGTATCCACTCATAGTCAGGAGTAGCAGACTTAACAGATAAAGTGTTGGAATACAAATTTATGCGCCTCATCTCTAATTTTGGAAGGTACACCTCCCTCAGAACCTATACGCACTTTGCCACGACATAACCCCAATAACGGACTACGTTCAGGATATCTCCCAGAAATTCTACTCTTTCAAACTGGGCGATAGTCGCGCCAACAGCCAAATTAGAAACAGTGAAGTGCGCGAACTACTAATAAAAGTGTAATTTTAAGTTTTGTTGAATCTGTTTTTTTTTAGATGTTTGTAAATTTGATCATCTTTTTTAATCTGCATTCTGCAGAAGGAGCCTAGGTATAAGTTTTAATTACCAGGCATAGTCCGCCCGGTCCTGCAATCCGCCACAGCGAATAACGCAGTGGTTGCACGCTCGGACCCGGGTTAGGCCTTAGGGAGGTAATTGCATAAGCTACTGTTAAATAAAGAAGTTTTGAATTGAATTGGACATTTTCCAGTTTTTAATGACAAATTTATAATATCAAGGAAAGTATGTTTCGGATATGTCCTATTTCTTTAAAAATACATTTTACGATATTTACACTAACGCCTTCTTCTGTTCCAGCTCTTGGTGATAAGTTTTCTGCAACTGTTCATAATCTATTTCTTTAAATTTATTAATGATTATTTCATGATTTATAAAATTGTCCATAATTACTGTAGTATCAATACTTATCTACAATATCGTTTATATTATTTATAAAATAAGTGTTAAATTGCAAATAATGCAATTATCATGTCATTTTATATTTTTTCATCATTAAATTTTATACATCTTTGTCGAGAATCAGTTTTTTAATTTTTGTTTGTTGTCCTTATTAGATTTGTAGCTTTATTTATTTTATTTTTGTACATCTGCCAGTCATCATTCCTATTTGTAATTTTAGCTTTCCTATACATCGTGGCTGAATGGAGACAACCAAAGCCAGAAGACGAAAAAAAAAAAAAAAAAGCTTTCCTATACAAATTACCTCTATATTCTGTCACATTTTTTATATTTTCATTATATCATTTATTATGTGCAGATTTATTAGATATTTTAATGGTTATTCTCGGCGCCACTTGATCTAGAGCTTGTACAATATTCTTTATAAGTAAGTCAGCATTGTGGTCTTCTACTTTTTTTTGTTGTTATAGTTTTTCTTAGGTAATATTATTTCTGTGTACATATTATTTTCATTCAAATTGCTATTATGTGCTACTCTGACTGTACTATGGTCTCTTATATTAGGGGGATCGAGAACATCAACATTAATGTCAAAATTTGATATTGCTAAATCAATTCGTGTAGACGACGTTTCAGTTGTTCTTGTGTCTTGATTGGTCCTGTACATTTTAAATTTCTAACTATCATAGAACTCTAGCTATCAAAGAAATACGACTAGCGTTTTCGCAATTCCATAAAAAAATCAATAAAGCTGGTTACATTCACTTCTACATCACATAACGCATAATCTGTAAATTTCGGTGTTAAATCCATCAATGAAGGATTGTTTCGAAAGTCAGTTTTATTACACATGTAATCTTGTAAACAATTTTTACACCCGGAGACTTTCTCAAACAATTTGCAATTTTCTATTACTCAATAACCTCCTAAGCATTCAAGAGATGTGACTTACCGTGTTTTTTACACCTGAGGCTGGTTTAGGTAGAGCAGGATGCTGTGCAAATGGACCACTGACCTGGATTTTACCACTTTATGTTTGCTTTTCACACCAACGCGATTCAAATATAATACGTAATACAGTACTCATTATTTCATTTGCCTAGTTAACTTTTTACGGCGTGGATTAAATTCAGGTGGTTATAAGTTATAAAACATAACCTCTAAACGAAAGCATGGCCAATAAAATTAATTATTAATGCGTGGCTGAAACTGTAAATAAATATACGGAGTATGTTCAAAATATTTACAACACAAACAATATATTTCTTAAGTGTATATTAATGCCAGAAGTACAGAGCCCAGCACACACAGTGTGCCCAGCCAGGACAAAAACTATCCATATTTTTATTTGCGGAATTGGTAGTATACAAAATTTTAAGATCACTTTGTATTTTGTTATAACAAAACTTATACCTAAAATTTATGATTTTGGAGATACTAACATTTTTAACGAAAAATTGATAGCTGCAGACCTCTAAAAAAATTTGCCCTGTGAATAATCCACCGAAGAAATTAAATATCTTTTACTGTGGAAGTAATCAGCACAGCTGTCAGTTATTTCAAAATAAGTAAAAATATTTAAGTATTATACAGGATGAGTACAAAAGTGGTCACAACTTTAAATTCAGAAACGTCAAATATATTCAATGTTTTTGTTATTTTATCAAATTCTATGACTAAAAATATGGGCAGCTTACAATTTACTTCCATATACCTAACTACGACGGTTTTTAAGACATTTAAGAAATTTCAGAGAATTAGGCTGGGTGATGGCTTGGGTTTATCAGGATTTCTCAAAGCAAACTGTCATATCATTACCATCAAATAGCCTGTCATAGGCCTTTCTCAATATTTTCCATTTATTTCGATCCTGGGCATCCTGGATCCAATTCGTTCGATTCACTTTATGTCGTCTGTCCACCAACTTGGCGGACGCCCTCTATTCCTAAGCGCATCTTGCCTGGGTAGTCATCATAGGGCTCAAAAACGACCATTCGTTTCGATGTCGTGCTAAGTTTGAAAACTTTTTATTTCATGAAAATATAAGCCAACTAGATCATCAAATGCCATGTTGGTATTTCTGAAAGTGGATTTTGAAAACAATAGACCATATGGATAAAAATTTCAAATAAGAAATGTGCACAATTCTCTGCTGAATCCAACGATATACAAATTTATAGGGTATTGGTTGAAAAATAACCCAATAAAGTTCAAAAATGTGACGGGCACCGTCGTTGTGTCGTGGGCTACAGATAACAGCACCTTAGTATTGGATGAATATTATATGGACATTTTTTCTTGACGGGCGCGTGTTATGTCCTGTTATTATTTACACTTGCACTTGTAAAAACAGTTTTTCTCTTATTACTTCCACTGCGTTTACTGATGAAACATTTTTCCGACATAATATATCTGTTACTAGAAAAAAATATATTAATAATGGAATTTAATTTTAGTACATATTTAGTGTGTCAAAAACGAGTTGTAAAAAGTCGAGACATACTAGCAATAAAAGATTCGTTTTCTAAAATTAAAGTAGCAATGGAACAGAGAGTACGATTGGGTGATAAAAATACAATTCTTAAAAAACTGAAAAAACTGTTTAGTGATTGTGAAATAAATGCCATACTTGCCAAAAAACCTCATAGACCGTGTTACTCAGAACTTACAAAGAAAAAAAAACATAATGAGACTTGAAAAAAAAAGCAATATTTTATACCTAAAAAATGTTACCAAAAATGTTGCTACCTGTTAGAAAAGTGCGTTCTTTGTCAGGAGGTAAGAAATGAAAATATATATAACATTACTTACATTACGGAAAGCATGTCGAAAAAATTGAAACAAAAAGATTGGGTGCAACTGACGTAGTGTTATAAAAGAGACTAATGTTACTTACTAGACGATCCATTAGCAGCTATAGCCTTTGATATGAAGTATCATTTGAGCTGTGTAAGAAAACAGAGAATAATAGCTGAAAGCTTTAAAATATCTACCACGGATATCACAGACAATCATTAATTGGTTTCACTGGGACGGATATAACCAGCCGATTCTCAATAATTAGCAAAGAATATTGCACTAAAGATTTATCGCAACTGGAGGAATCATCAGCAATATTGAAATTGCTTGCATTGTTAGGAACTCTGAACACAACTATCACAGAACTTGAAGACAATCTCCACGAATTTGTATGTTTGTCCTATAAAAATAATTGAATAAAAAAGTTAACTGACTTGCGTTGGTATTTGTTTTGCACCAAAAATCAAGAAGGAGAAAATCTACCAGCCACAGTTGATACTGTGAAGCAACATATGTCTGTGGCTGGAGAAAAAGTCACGAATATTTAGAATCAGTTCCCATACTTAATACCACCCGCCCCCCCAAGAGCTATAATTAACCTTATCAAATGTAGCTGCAAGAAAGAGCGTGGAACAAATATATGTTCCTGCAAGAAAAATACAGTAGTTTGCACCGAATCCTGGCAATGTTCTGCAGGAAACTTCTCTTGTAAAAATACGCCAGATTTGGTAACCCCATCGATCATTGAAGAATATAATGAAGATAATTCGGGTAAATTGTAGTATTTTTACTTCAAACATATGAATAACCAAAAATACTTTTTAGAATATAATGACATGGAGATCACTTAAGTGGAAAAAGACAGAAAGTTTTTGTTTGCCATAATGCATAATATTTCTTTATTTTTATTAAAACGATTTAAATTTTTTTGCTTATCTTTTTTATTCAAGTCAAGCACTTTGTGATGTTATCATATTATTAGTAAAAACACATTTATTTAATCCGCCATTTTGAAGAATCTGTAATTCTTCGCTACTAAGGAATTAAAAATATTTCTGACATGGCCTGAATGCAATTTGTTACTTAAGAGAAGTTGTATTATCATATAAGTATGGATTAATTAACAGTGTCCAGACCAGTCAGCTTACGCACAGCAAAATTCTTTCACAATACTTGTAGCGCGCCTGATTTTTCAATTTTAGAGAATTATTGTTTAACCAATACTAAATACACTATCCGTCATTGGATTCAGAATTAATTTTACACATTTTTTGTTTAAACGTTTTCCCCAGATCTTATTACTTTTGAAATAATAGGAGATTCAAAAAATTCAGAAAATCAAAATTTTATCTTTTTGGCAAATTCTTAATTAGGTATTAAATATTTTTAGATCTTGTATTTTTTATAGTGAAATATATATACTTTTTGAAGTATTTTCTTTTTTTGAAATAGAAGATCGGACAACTATTATCCGCCATCTTGATTTATATATTACTGGAGAAAAATTCATTTTCAGAAATGCCAACATTCCATTCAGTGATGCAGTAGACCTAAATAATTATAAAATAACTAATTTTCAAACTTAGCACGACATCGAAGCGAGCGAACCCTATGATACTAGACTAGGGTCGCCATAATCCGTTTTGTTCATTTATCATTGGGCAGCCTTGCCACGTGTCCAGCCCAATTCCACTTCAGAGAGATCATGCGTTCTATTGCATCACTGACCCTAGTTCCTTGTCGTATTTGCTCATCTGGAACTCTGTCTCTTATTGTAATTCCATGGCTCGTTGAGCTACACTTAATCTGTTAGCTGATCTCTGTGTTAGGGTTAAAGTTTCTGATCCATAAGTCAATACAGGTAAAACACATTGGTCGAATACTTTACGCTTGAAGCATATGGGGATCTTGGATCTAAAGACGTCTTTAAGCTTTCCATATACGACCCAGGTCAGCCCAATTTTTCGATCGATCTCACAAGTCTGATTATCCCTGCCAATTTTAATTTCATGGCTTAGATATTTGTAGGATGTAACTTGGAAAATCGATTTCCCTTCTACTAAGATATTTCGTCTGGGGACTAGATTTGTCATAAGTTGGGTTTTAGATGTGATTATTTTGAGCCTGACTTTATATGAGGCAGATCATCTCCGAAATCAGTACAATATCGTCAGCGAATCGGATGCGGTTAAGGTTCACACCGTTGATATTTATACCCCTACATTCTAATCGATATTCTTAAACATATATTCTAAAAGGTTTGTAAATAGTTTAGGAGATATTGTATCACCTTGCCGGACACCACGTGCCACTCTAAAACGATCCATCTGTTCGTGCACTCTTACACATGCTGTTGCAATTCTGTATATATTCTGCAATACAGCAGAATATCTGTGGTCTATTTGGCAATCAGCAAGCGCTTTGAACATCTTGCTGTGCTTAACGGAGTCGAAAGCCTTTTCGTAATCCACAAATACTAGCACGAGTGCTTTATTGTATTCAACGGTTTTCTCGATCAGAGTTTTAATGACTTGTAAATGGTCGTTAGTCCCATATCCAGAGCGAAAATCGGCCTGTTCCGTTGATTGATGCGAGAGCAAGCTAATTGGTGTGTAGTTTTTCAGATTGGCAATATTACCTTTTTTGTGCATAATTACGATGACTGCGTTATTTGTAACTGTAGGTGTTGTTGCTTCTATAAGACACCTGTTAGAGAGTGTTGTTAAAGCGTTCAATAGATCTTTTCCACCTTCCTTCACTGCCGCAATCACAATATCATCTTCGCTTGGTCTCTTGTTGTTTTTTATCTTTGAGATTGACATCCAGACTTCGTCCTTCGTTATCTCAGGCATTTAGAACTAGGGGTATGTTACGAGCATTTTCGGACTGTTCACTTTTGCAGTATAGATTTGAATAAAACTCTTTTACCGTTTCCAATATCTCTTTGTTTGTTTGTGATAATTTTTCCGTGCGCGTTTTCCAGTTTAATGATTCTCGTATTTTCTATTTTTAGTTTATTTCTAAGAACTTTCATTCTTTTATTTTCTTCTATAACTTTAGTTACCCAATTTTCCTTAGCTGATCCTTATTTATTGGATATCATTTCTCGCTTTTGTTTTATAAGATGCCGTATATATGCGGAGACTCTCTTCTTTGTCACTTACTTTCGAATAGTGTTTCCGCTGAGCCTCGTGTGCTGACTACAGGATTGTGCCATTTAGCTTTTCTATATTCACTGAATCTATATCTCCTAAATTTTCTCTTATAGTTTGTTGGTAGTCTTCTTTATTTTCAACTGCCGTCCACTTCTTCCTGTTAATCTTGGCAAGCACTCTTCTTTCCTTTTTTAGATTTACCTTTATTGTTGCTCTAACCATTCTATGATCACTTCGAACAGACAACCGATTTAATACTGTCACGTCTTGCACGATTTCTTTCTTATCTGTAATGATGAATTTCATTTTTCGTGCTTCCGTCGGGACTGGTCCATGTCCATTTTCGATGTTTGGCTTTCTTAAAAAATGTATTCATATCATTTAAACGATGCTATAAAAGGAATTGTAGTAGAAGGTTTCCTCTATCGTTTCTCTCGCCTACTCCATGCTGTACAAGAGACACTTCACTCTCGTCTTGCTTTTTCCCGAGTTTAGCATTAAAGTCACCAACTAATATTGTGAAATTGTTGGGACTTTGAACATTGCCGTGTTAATGTCATCGTAGCAAGTCTCAACTTCTTCGTCTGTATGTGTGGATGTTGGGGCATAGGCTTGAATAATCTTAATGCTGTTCCTCTGATTTAGTGTCAGTATCAAGAAATATACAGTGGGGTTTATGCTGTCAAGATATTGGATATTTTTCACATACTTTTCATGTATTATAAAACTTGAATTTTCCTCATTTCTTCTAAAGTAAAAAGTATTTCATGATTTTAGGCCGATTTTCATAAATAATTAATAAACTTAAATAATCTTTGTTGAAATAACCGAGACGAGCCATTATGCAATTAAATTTATAAGGAACAAGTAGGTACAATATAAGAAACTAAACAACTAATTTGACAAATCTGCTATTACTTCTGCTGGCAATAGTTGTTTGCATGGCCGACTTAGAGTTAGAGAACTCTTACAAAATAGTAAAATAAGTAAATTTAAACTGTCCATATTTTTTGTCGTAGAATTTGATGAAATAAAAAAGATGGGGTATGTGGATATTTGATGTTTCTGAATTTAAAGTTGTGACCAAGTTTGTACTCGCCTTGTATAATATTTAAATGTATTTAATTATTTTGAAATAAATTACGGTTGTGTTGATTACTTGCACAGTAAAATACATTTAATTTCTTCGATGGGTTACTCACAAGAAGAATTTCTCTAGGAGGTCTGCAGTTGTCAATTTTTTATTAGAATATCCCCAAAACTATACATTTTAGGCATAAAGTTTGTTATATAAAGTTATCCTAAAATTTCGTACACTATCAATTCCGCAAATAAAAATATGGATGTTCCATTTAAAATAACAAAGCTGACATCTACCTCCAGTAAAAGCAGAAGTGACAGAACTGTCAAAATATTTTAATTAGATAGATCATATACTGTTTACTATGCAAACATAATTCCAGAAAATTCGTTCAGTAGTTTCTACATATGGATCATTTAATCTGCCAGGTAGAAACACTGTAGTAGACTGAACAATCTTTCACTATTATTTTTTTTTTGTTATCAAAAACAGTGCATCTGCATTCACTAACTTTACATTCGTTGTTAAACATTTAAATGGATGATTGTGATCGTTTAAAATTACACAAGGAATGTATTTTAATTAGTTTCAACTTCTTTACCACGTTATTACACGATTGAGTAAGGCAGATGGTAAAAACAATGCGGGTACCTAGAATATTTAAAAGTATTGCGTAACGGCTTTAAGAAAGTCGTCATGTCATTAACCATAATTCTCCACATTATCTTCAGACAATGACTTAGTTTTAGTAATAGTTTTAATGTGTTATTGTCCATTTTAATTGTATGCTATACTCGATACACCCAGTGACCTCAACCTGGAGTAGACTTCGTTTCGACTAGCGATAGGTTAATTTGGAAAAGTTTTTAATGTATCTTGATACAAGTGCAAGAACAATAAAATATAAAACATTTATAAATTTCACCGATTTATATGAAGGATAAGCGTGCCGTTATTTGAATTAAAAATATATAAAAAAATCGATAAAGAACCTCTTTGATCGCAAAATATTTGACAAGTTGTCATTTCGACAACCCCTCTGCAAACCATTCATTGAATCACATTTTCAATTACACGAAACAAGGAAATGGAAAGTGTTGTTATTCTGTGAAAACTTGCTTTGAATAACTGCAGTTTCATTTCTATTTTCAATTAGTATCTTATTCAAGTCATAAGGGACGCCATTTAGAAAGACATTGATTGGTTGTTGCACCAGGTAGATGTATTTTAGATATTCATAGACCATATTTTGTCGATTTCCACAATAATGACGCAGCGATATTACGAAATTAAATAGAAAGAGACGACTATGGTCTGCAGGAACGGTTTCAGCCGGGAGACATTTACATAGGGATGGATAGGGCTATCGGGATGTCATTCAAATTGCAGAAGACTTGGGGATAGATTGTGTGATGCTGCCACTACTTGCACCTCAACTAGATACTGATACCCTCAACATAAAATATCCAAGTACAGCGCTCTTGGAAAACATTCTGGATGGTGCCGATAGACCTCAACAAAATGATACTGTTTGAGGTATATGTTATTATTTATGTTTTTCTTTCGTCTTGAATTCAAAATATTTCTCATTGTTGTGTCCGTCTTTCTATTTATATAAGTTTTAGATAATTTTATAATCTATCATTATCATAAAACACTTATTACTCGCTTGTTACATTGTTTGTTGCTTATTACTAAACGACTGAATGATTGAGAAAGTCAAGTTAATTATAACAAAAAAGTTTAGTTCCCTTGTTTATACGATTGTTTTAGAAAATTGCAAACGATATAATTTTATCACTACCTGATGTAAATCTAAAAGTTATGGAGCTAATAGAAAACACTAATCCTCCGTTATCATCTTTTTTTTTCAGCCCGTCACTACCGAAGAAGCGATAAGATCTTTCGAGAATTCTAAATTGTGTTGATATTTATGAGCTAAATAGTATAATTATAAAAGAAACTATAGATACAATTGCATTTGTATTAACAATATTTATAAATGCATCTTTTAGCGCAGGGTTTAAAACTTCAAAAACCATACCTATCTTCAAGAAGGAAGATCTAAATTCTGCAAATAACTACCGGCCCATTTCCATTATTCCTATTTTGTCGAAAATCATAGAAATAATTTTAAAACCCAGGTGTACCAAGTACCTAGGATAACTGCCTTCTATGTTCACATCAATTTGGTTTTCATAAAACTTGCTCAACCACGCAATATTAAAATTGGTGAATGACATAGTCGACGGCCTTGAGGAGGGAAACCACACAACGATTACATTGTGTGACCTCACCAGGGCCTTCGACTGTGTCGATAATGACATTCTGTTGGAGAAAATGTCATACTATAGTTTTAGAGGTGTTCCACTATTATTCTTCAGTTCTTATTCAAATAATAGAAAGCAATGCGTTTCGGTTAATAATAATACATCGAAAATTAACTTTGTTACGAATGGTGTACCCACAAGGTTCTGTCCTTGAACTCATATAATTTATACTACATATTAATAACGTACAATTATTTGCTTCCCAAAAAATGTGTTCTCTTTGCTGACTACACCACTTTGTTAAGTTCTGAAAAATGTTTGCTAAATCTAACTAAAACAAAAAAAAAGCTGACAACTGATTCACAGCAAAAAAACTTAAATTAAAAAGAGAAAAAACACAGAATATCATTTTTTTCTCAAATGTCAATATCGCTGAAGGCAGTAGTGTAAAATTACTGGGGGTCACTTTGGATGACAAGCTCACTTGGTCTCCTCATGTGGATCAGTTGGGCGGGAAGCTGTCCAGTGTAATCTTTTTGCTGTTCAAATGAAAAATATTTTAAGTCCTGAAATTCTGAAAACTCCTATTTTTCCTTATTCCACAGTCGTATCTGCTATGCAACTATTCTGTGGGGTAACCCATGCCCATAAAATTTTTGTACTACAAAAAAGGCCATACGTATAATAGCAGGTGCAGGAACGTCTGACCATCGCCAACCCTTGTTTATTAAAATGGGCATAATGCCCGTTCCTTCACATAAATAGGACAAGTCTTATAACGGTATTTTGCTAAAATCTAGTTGTGTACATCTAACTTTAATTTTTGTGACATTGTCAGTTAATTGTCATAATTTATTGCAAGTGTGCAGAAGATGGATGGTCAATCAGACAAACTGCACTGCCTTGTAATATTGACAAAAATTCGGTGTGTAACATTTTAAGAAAGTACGGTACGATTAGTAGAAATCCTGGAGCAGGGCGACGAAGGATATCAACTCAACAACAAGATTTGCAATTGGTAAATGCTTTAGTAGAAAATCCACTTTACTCAGTTATTCAGGCTGCTGAAGAAACGAATTTTCCTGGATCGAGTACTACTGGTCGCCGGCGAGTAAGAGAATCGGAGCTACGCTGTCATGCAGCACCACACAAATAGTTAAAACTGAACATAAAGAAACTCCAGTAGGATTTGCGCTTGAATTTTTAGCGCATGATGTAAATTTTTGGAACAATGTAATCTTTACAGACGAAAAAACTTTCCAGTCAACACACACCGGTCGTATTCGTATTTACCGCCCTCCAAATACTCCACTCGATGAGAAATATATATCTAACAATGATAAAAGTGGTAGATTTTCCGTCAATATGTGGGCTTGGATATCGGTACGTGGCCCTGGTGTTTTATGGCATATTGAGGAACGATTTAATAGTGAAACGTATATTAGGATTTTAGACAATATTATGCTCCCTTCTGTGCCACAATTATTTCCTAATAATGAGTTCATATTTCAACAAGACAATTGTTCCGTTCATACTGTTCATACCGTAACTAACTGGTTTCAAGATAACAACATCAATGTTCTTAACTGGCCCAGTCATAGTCCAGATCTTAACCCTGTGGAAGAAGTATGGGGACTACTCGTAAGGAGTATCCAAAAACGAAATGTGAGACCACGGAATGCCGAAGAATTACTGGAAATAGTAAATAATACTTGGGAAAATATTATTACTAATGATTATTGTGTAAGGAATTAAATAGTCTATCCCAAACAGACTTATAGAAGGTATAAATAGAAATGGTGCAATAACGAAATAATAGTTAGTTTCTTGTTAAGTAGGATATTCTTTGTCCTTTGATCCAGGATTTCTACTAATCGTACCGTTTATTCTCCATTTTCTGAAAATGTTACGCACCAAATTTTTGTTAATGTTATAACGCAGTGTAATTTGTCTCATTAACCATCCATCATTTACTATAGCAATAACTAGAGCATTAAAATAAGAAATAAATTAAAAGTGATATCTGTTTTATTTCGGTTACTCATTACATATTCAAATAGAGACAGATTTACATTAGAAAAAAAAGTTGTCCTATTTTTTTCTGCTCACGACAGTACTCTATTAGAAGTTCATAAAAATATTAGTAACTTCAACAGTCAATCTGATATACATCACTATCCCACTATTTAAATATATATAATAAATTGCCGGAGTATATTAAATTATTGAATTACAGCTGTTTCAAACGCACAATAAAATATCTTATTTTATCTCAAAATATTCTGAGAATATTTCAAATAACCAAACTAATAACATATCGGAGAAAAAAATTCATAAACTAAATTTTGTTATTGGATATATATTTATGCGTTTTATGTTAAACTGCTAACGATTAAACGATTATATTATTTCAGATTTTAATGACTCCTCACCTCATTAGTCCTGAACAAGACAAGAAAAATTGTTTAAAGGTCGGCTTTTTATCCAATTACCGACTAAAGACCTACTTAACATTCATTTTGTGGACACGAGAATTATGTACTACTACTATATTTCAAAACCATTTTCACTCTTCGGGTAAATAAATCCTGGCCTGGCTATGGACTAACTACTTCATCTATGATGTAACTGCGTATAGGTAGATTAGTTAAAAACCATTAAAGCAGTGGCTTGATTGGCGTGTTCATTACAAGGAAGAAATATCGCATTTAGGTCGCTCGAGCGCAGATAGTTAAAACGCTGAATGTGAGCAGCACCTACCTACAGGTTACCTGAATGAAAGTGGACATGTCATTTCGTGTAGATAATTAAACGTACGGTCCGTTTAAGATTACCTTGTGTACTTTCAGTTTCGAATCGCAGCCTGCATTACAAATTGATCTAATTCTTTCTTGTCATGTAATTATAATTTAATAAAAGCAATAATACTTTCAGTTTTATGACATGTATTGAATTAATGATATTGGTGTTTTTATGACAGTGCGATAAGACTGTTTTGTGTACCTGTAGTGTGTGAAAATGTATAAGAATATCATGTTCCTTTTTCACTCTCTTTATAGAGCTTAGCAACACAGTATTTCCTTTGGCAAAAATCGAAACAGAACCGAAACGTAAAAACCAGAAACCGTGGATTGATGACTCTACAATCAATAAAGGAAACTTTCTTAGAGATTTATATAAAACTTACAAATTAACAAGCACACTTTATGAAAGGTATAAAGTAATTAAAACAAATCATGAAAATAAAATAAAACTTGCAAGAGAGAACTATCACGTTAAATTAATTTTCAATCACAAAACAAGTCAAATACAGCTTGGTCTATAACAAAAAAGAATTGAACATCAAACAAATAAAAAATTACTGATCACTTTCTGATGCTGACGGCTCCGACTTTCCAGTTTCTTCTTTTGTCTGCATGTTGTGGACAATATATTATGATGTGTTACAGGATTCACAAATGGGAGGATTTTCCTTAGTTAGTAAACATAGGCAAAGACATACCTATATTATTTTCATATTGCAGCTGATTTCTTTAATAAGTACTTTGTATCCTCCGTTCAGACATAAAAGCGCCTCAGTTATCTATGTGACAAGCTATAAGAATTGCAGTAAGTTATTATTTCTATCGCCAATTACTACTAATGAGGTCTATGATATAGTTATGTATATTTCAACAAAGAATCCTTCAGGTTTTGATGACATAAATAAACACCACAGAAATTAGACAATAGACATACCGTGTTTTCTTTTAATAAAAGTTGTTGATTATATTCTAGAGCCCCTTACTATGCTAATAAATATTTCTTTCCAAGAAAGAGTTTTTCCATCTCTACTAAACAAGGTCCCCATTGTCCATATACACAAGAAGGGTAATGTTCATGACATTTCCAATTATATAGGTTGCATTGTTTTCAACTTTATCAAAAGTTCTTGAAACGGCATTCTTCATTCTTCATCAGACTGTTTGACTTCTTAGAGAAAAAAATACCACTAAACAGCAGTACAGTTTTAGAAAAGTATCTCAACCCAAGATGCGGTGATATATTTACATAACTCTGTTCCATAAAATTTAAACAACACAATATCACATAATGTTTAAGCAATTGCTACATTTCATTATTTGCAGATGATACAAAACAACTTACTACACTACCTTGTCCTATGGCAACTTAGAGGTATCTTCACCGACTCTATTTTGTACTTTGTATTATGCGGATGGTTTTATAACAACGTAACCTAAAAATGTACAAAACAGTCTTGATTAAAAACTTTACACTCTACATATAGTTTGTCAACTGCAAAATTTAAAAAAAGTGTTATAGTGAGTTATTTAAAAATGTGTGTAGTTTAAGTTTTTTTAGAATCTTTTATGTATGCCTATTTTTATGTTATTACCTACTTTTATTTATATTGTTAAAAAGTGTTAAGGCTAAAAATTTGTTTTTAATCAAGCCTGACCTCGCCCGTCCCTGTAATCTGCCACCGCGTGTTTAGTTTAGAGCGTTTAGTTTATGCCGAAAAGATAATGTGTATCAAAAAATTCGAAAAACTCAGTTGGCTTTGGCATACGCTCTTGTGCAAAAATGAAAAGAACAAATCTCAAAGTAGGCCATGACACCATTAATTTCGTTTATTTTTTTCTCTTTTCAATGATATAAAACATGTCACAAAAATTGCAATGCATAGTAGAGCATTTTTAGTTTATTCTAATCTAGAAGTAATTTAAGAAATTTAAATTTTGGAACCAAGCAACGAATTTTCTTGGCTAATACTTTAACATGTTCATCCCATCTCATATAGCAATCTATTATTATACCTAAGTGGATTTGTTTTTAATTTTATTCCTGACGTATTTTCCCTCACGACAAGGGAATCAAATTTTGGGAATCTTTCTCTTTTCTTCTCTCTCTTTGTCTTTGGGAATCAAGTTTTGGGAGATTTTGGGACTAGTGTTGGCAAAAGATAATCCAAATGTTAAAATATTTCGTAATTTCCAATATCTTACTCACAACTTTATTTTTTAGAGTCTCCCAGTCATTAGCTTCAAAATATATAGCTGTGTCATCGGCAAAGCTGATTATTCTACCACTGACGGGTATATCAAATAATTCATTAACATATATTATGAAGAGTAATGGTCCGATAACTGTACCTTGAGGAACTCCGCACTTGACTGTTTTGCAAACACTGTAACTCCTCCCAATCTATTAAATAATGTATTTTGTTCTGTGTCAGAGTATCTTGATTGTTCAGATTTTTTTAAACGTTTTATTGTAATACCTTCATTATGATGATTCTGTCATATATGTGTTTTTATACTTAAAGTGTTTCTTCTTCTTCAGTTCTTTCTATAGTTTTTAGGGATTAAAAATATTATGCATAATAGGTTTGTACAAAACTTATTGAAAAGCGCTTTTAAGACTCTTAAGTGAAAAATTAACAGAGCTTGGAATGGCAAAATACCTAGGGATTATGACTGACTGCAAATTTACCCATAAGAGTACTGTCGTGAGCAGAAAAAAATAGGACAACTTCTTTTTTCTAATGTAAATCTGTCTCTATTTGAATATGTAATGAGTAGCCGAAATAAAACAGATATCACTTTTAATTTATTTTTTATTTTAATGCTGCAGTTATTGCTATAGTAAATGATGCATGGTTAATGAGACAAATTGCACTGCGTTATAACATTAACAAAAATTTGGTGTGTAACATTTTGAGAAAGTGGAGAATAAACGGTACGATTAGTAGAAATCCTGGATCAAAGGACAAAGGATATCTTACTTAACAAGAAACTAACTATTAATATTTCGTTATTACACCATTTCTATTTATAACTTCTATAAGTCTGTTTGGCATAGAATTAAATAACCTTATACAATAATCATTAGTAATAATATTTGCCCATGCATTATTTATTATTTCCAGTAATTCTTCGGCATTCCGTGGTCTCACATTTCGTTTTTGGATACTTCTTACGAGTAGTCCTCATACTTTTTCCACAAGGTTAAGATCTGGACTATGACTGGGCCAGTTAAGAACATTGATGTTGTTATCTTGAAACCAGTTAGTTACAGTATGAGCAGTATGAACGGAACAATTGTCTTGTTGAAATATGAACTCATTAGCAAATAATTGTGACACAGAAAAGAGCATAATATTGTCCAAAATCCTAATATACGTTTCACTATTAAATCGTTCCTCAATATGCCGCAAAACACCAGGACCACATGCCGATATCCAAGCCCACATATTGACGAAAAGTCTACCGCTTTTATCATTACATTTCTCATCCAATCGAGTATTCGGAGGACGGTAAATACGAATACGACCGCTGTGTGTTGACTGGAAAGTTTTTTCGTCTGTAAAGATTACATTGTTCCAAAAATTTACATCATGCGCTAAAAATTCAAGCGCAAATCCTACTCGAGCTTCTTTATGTTCAGCTTTAAGTAAGTATTTCTGTGATGCTGCATGACAGCGTAGCTTTGATTCTCTTACTCGCCGGCGACCAGTATTACTCGATCCAGGAAAATTCGTTTCTTCAGCAGCCTGAATAACTGAGTAAAATGGATTTTCTACTAAAGCATTTACCAATTGCAAATCTTGTTGTTGAGTTGATATCCTTCATCGCCCTGATCCAGGATTTCTACTAATCGTACCGTTTATTCTCCACTTTCTTAAAATGTTACACACCGAATTTTTGTCAATATTATAAAGAAGTGCAATTTGTCTCATTGACCATCCATCTTCTGCAATAACTCCAGATTTAACTAAATCACTTATATGAGGCATATCAGTGTTTTGCACACTTGCAATAAATTTTGAGAAGTAACTGACAATGTCACAAAAATGAAAGTTAGATGTACACAACTAGATTTTAGCAAAATACCGTTATAAGACTTGTCCTATTTTTTTTTTTGCTCAAGACCGTACCATTAGTGCCTTCTTATCTACCGGGTGGCTACGAATCAATGTACTTCTTTTTGTATTTAAAACTTTGGTTTTTGGTACACATGAAGTAGACAATAATGGGCTACTTTTAGACTAACAGGAATGAAAATATCACTTCCGGTTGAACCGGTAGTGACATCACCTTTTTTTTCTTAAATGGAATTACTATATTTTTTTATGGTTTCTCATTAAGCATACATTTCTAAGTGCAACAGTTTTTTCAGTAGTAAAAAGTTCCAAAAAATAAGTGAGATACGAACAATTTTTTAATTTTTTCAAAATGGCCGCGTCAGATGAATGCGATGTAAGAAAATTACTAAGTAGGCTATGGAAATTATTAGTAAGCTTTTAGATTTGTCTGTAAAGAAGAAAACAGTTGTTTCAATTACTGATAGGTACCAGTATTTTTAGGTTTTTTTAAAAAACGGAATTTCATTTTCATTTCAATTTTTTAAATGGAACTGTGCTATTTTTTTTATTAATCAGAAATAATGATTCATAATTATAATTTTTTCGCCATTAATCATTTCTTAACGATATCCTTCGATATCCATGCATAATATTCTCGGTTCTTATTAAGGTTTATTGAACTTTTTCTTATATATGACAATTTTACAGAAACTTTAAAACGATTTTTACCATTTTGGGATTCTGGGAATATTTCTTAGGCTTACCAGATTCTAATCTTCAACAAACGTATTTCTTATAATGAAAGGTAAAGATAAATATAAAATATAAATACACAAAAAAATCTTTTATTAAACGTTTACAGTACATTTATTTTATTCTATTAAAGCTTTTGCAATAAAAAATAAACTATACAAAATAAAATATTGAAATGTATGTTAGTTACTGACAGTGGGTTTAGAAAGGAATAAAATTAAAAACATTTCGAACTAATTGTTTAAACATATATTATCACAATTAATATTAAATACTTTTTAATACTGCAGTTACAAATATGGATGTTTTTGTACTTTGCCTTGTAAGTTGATATCTAATCCACGTATTTGTTAACGGAATGCACAATATCTTAAAAAGTATATAAACAACTGTAGAAAGCGTCATAAGTTAAGATCTATTAAGAGAGCTTGCTGGTACATAACTTGCGGGTAACTTAAACTATGCATGATACGCCAATAAAATTAAATAAACTTCAGCATTTTCTCGAATGTAAGTCATGTTATTGTACTTTGTACCCCCTGGAGTACAACCACAATTTAATAGACTGTGAATACAAGAACCTAGTACTCTGATTAAACACGATAAAGAACAGGAACATAATAAAACCTTGCAGTGTTGTGGTAAAGCAAAAAAGGTAAACGAAAATGTAAGCTCCGTGTATTTGCGACAGAAACCCAAACAACCACGTCAGTCCTAACATAGAAAAAAGCAATAACGCTAGTCTCCACTGGAATAGTATTTCATGGTTTACAAGATCTCGCGTTTCAGTTTTCTTATGAAAGACATTATAAATTATGAAAATAAATATAACGAAGTTGATTGTAACGATAATAATGAGCGGCAGCCATATGCCTAAGTAAAGACCTAGCCCTGATGGGTAACAAAGCCCCACCTGCCCTTCCTTGTAGTTATTTGTATCGATAATCAAAATTAACGTGACTGGTAAAATTGGAAACACCCAACCGCACACGCAAGCTTTCAGTAGTACGTATTTCGGTGGCCCTCCCAGGACCTCCACGAACCTTTTGAATTGCAGTATGGCTATAATGAGCATCCAGCAAAATTCGGAAAGCATGGCGAAATGCAAAATAGCGCCCATAATGGAACACATCGCGCCCTCAGCATGGGATTCATACACATCCACACTCACGTACAGCATTACTATTTTTATTGAAATAGCTATGGAAAAATTGAGTAATATTTGGTTTCCCGTGTTCTTCCGCCACCTTTCGAACAGAGCAGCAGTTAGCAGAATTCCTAATATACCCACCAAGGATAGTACACAGTTCACGGCTGTAATTATATCTAGAATATGGAATGTATTGGCGTCGGCATAGCTGCTGTTATCGTTGGCTAACAGTAAGACGAAGTGGGTGATGTGATCGAATTCGCAAATTGCAAAATTTTCATTGGTGCTTGGGCTGGCGTCCGCTTTCCAGGATCCTCTGACTACTGACTCGTCGTTATTGACCTTGAAAAATACATAAAATATAAATGTTTGTTTTGCATTAGACAGTGATAAATTCAGAAAATGGCGGAAAGTCACAAAATGCTTCGATTCGTTCTTACTTTATAAGATGCATATGGCTAATATTAAAGCCATATAACAAGTAATAATAAGAAGTCCTTTATTTAGCACCTTTGTATACACTTTACAATAGTTAATAGAAAGAAAAAATTATATATCGTCTGTCTATTTTACGAGGGCCATACGAAATATCTCGCTTAATTGTAGAAGAAAAAGTTTTAGAAACAGTTATCCCATTTTTTGGTGAGCTTTATTTTAGTAAAAAAAAAAAAAATTGAAATCCATAGCCTACTTTGTGAGATATATTACAAAAACCTGAAAAATAGGAAAACCACAAACGGTTATAGCTTCCTTATTTGAGGAGATACGAAAAAAGTTAAAGGAACGAATATTGTTTATCAAAAAATTCGAAAAACGCAGTTGGCTTTGACTTACGCTCTTGCGCAAAAATGGAAAGAACAAATCTCAAAGTAGGCCATGACACCATTAATTCCGGTATTTTTTTCTCTTTCTAACGATATGAAACATGTTACAAAAATTTTAAGTGATAGTGTCAATAGGTGCGTCTTTACTATGAACATACTTCGATATGGGATGTAAAGCAACGTGAGGCGCGATTAGTAGTTGGATGGGTGACCGTTCCAACTGTTGTAGGGTATGTCCCCTACAAGTCGAAAAACAAAAACAAAAAATCTTAAAAGTAATTAAAAAATCATATCGATTCATGCATGCACCATGGCACACCATATAAAAAAGTCAACCAGACACAGTTTACACAAAAAAAAAAACTACATTCAAGGTCACAAAAACCTGAAAAAATTCACAAACACTAGATATTTCTAAAGTAATGTAAATTCATCGATATCTAACTTTAAACATTCACTCTAGTCATTTTACAAAAGAATCATTACAAAAACACCCTTTAAAAATATAACAATACCCCCATATATACATCACCAAGACCAAAATTACTATCCGTACCTAAAATTTCAACGTTTCATTTCGTTTCGTTAACTTTCTATAAACCATTTCACATTCAAAATCTTATTACTTTTTGACAACCCCTCGTATACTTCTACTTACCTCAAACCTTAACGTATTATTACGTTTCATAAGTTTCTTGCACCCAATTCGCATTTCAAATTTTACTACTTTTTGACAACCCCTCGTATACTTCAAACTACGTTCTGTACTTCCAAATTTAATATACTAAATCATTTCATCAACTTCTTGTAACTAGTTCTTCAAATTTCAAATTTTATTACTTTTTGACAACCCCCGTATACATTAAATCACGTTCCGCAACTCGAGCTTAATATTGTATCTAGTTTCATTAATTTCTTGCAACCCAACTGCTATTTTAAATTCACCACTTTTGATCACCCCTCGTATTGCATACAATATCTCAATTCTCCTTGCAACCGATATCTCCGCTCAAACTCGACTCGTACCTACTAGGAACATTCTCATATCTTATTTCCAGACACCTCGCATCTATCGGGAACATTCTCATATCCTTTCAACTAGTAAATATCGGACCTCCATGATTCTTTACGGGTCGTTTCAGATTATTAACTTTTTTGGTCAATCAAACTTTAATAACTTCCAAACCCGCTTAGATATCAACTTCGTTTTCATATCAAAACGTTCCCCTTTTCATTGCCGATTTTTTCATATAACTTTCATTTTCGAAATTTAAATTTTTCAGCATTGCATAATGTTTCGCAATCGATGACTCATCCTCGCCTGCACGGAGCGATATCCAACTTTTCCAGACATTTTAAAACGGGATGCGAGAAAGTTATTTAAAAGTGATTTTAATAAGCTGATTTGCTAGTGCTCCGGTCCGGTTACTATTTTATCAAAGTTGTAGATACCCACCGTCTAGTTAGGCTTTCTTATTCTCTGCCCCTGCATACTTTTCGTGACTAACTGTTCAAATCTAGGCCGAAACTTGGTTGAAAAGAGTTAGTTTTAAGTCTTCAACTTAAGTGGCCCCTTTTAATTTTAAGTAAATCATTTCGCCTTCGCGGCCCACGCATTTTCTAAATAAAAAAGTAATTTTTTTCAGAAGAACAAAGATATTTTAATAAAAATTTTTGCAAAATTCCATAGACTGATTTTATGTCGTTATACCTATTAGAATAGAAATTTGTTAAATAAAATACCGTTCATTGTAAACTCTGTTCAGTTAAAAATTTTAAATAAATAATTTGTTCGTTCCGTTTTAAATCAAGTGTTGTTTTTTTTTCAAGATAACCATATACAGGGTGTAGTTGTTGACCCTGTCAGAACTCTAAAAGACTATACAGTGCTAAACAAAAGTAAATTGTAAACCAAAGTGTTACAACAGTTTCAGAACATATTATACAGGGTAGCAATTGACCCTAACTACAACTACAGAAATCGAACCCGAAGGCTTCTCACATCAAAATTAAGTGCACGAACGCCCTCTAGGGTCTCAGCTCTAACTCACCTCTGAAGCAATTTTTTATTTTTCCCAACGCGAGGGCCCATTCGTGTTCACAACGAAGATCTTCCAGTGGCTTGTATATCAGTGTATGCGCGGAAGCTGACAACCTTAGGCGAGGTTGGTATAGGGGATATGCCATCGTGGTTGGAGGTATCTCGTCTACAGGCGTCGGTGATAGGCCTTAGTAGCGGAAATAGACCGACGTTAAATAAATGTTAAAAAAAAACTTTGGGTCGCCTCTGCACATTTCAATTCTACCATCAAAGAACCTATACTTCTCAGTTCTTGCAACATTCACTACTTTATTTCGTTTCAACTTATACTGCTCCCAATCATTTTGATTACCTGTTGAATTATAAATTTTATAACTTTCTTCCCTGTGCTTTATACCATTAAGGACCTTTTCATTAAACCATTCTTTTTCTGTCCCATGTAACCTAAGATCCGAGACAATCAAACTACTATATGATATATAATTTTTATGAATGTGAAAAAAAATAGTAGTACGCCATGGCAGTTGTATTACAATCTCCCTTTTCCAAACAGACTACTCCAAGGTAATATTTTCTAAACTGATAGTATTTCGAAAACCACTTACCTTATAATTCCAGTAAGCACAGTTGTTGTTATAGTCAGCGTTTCTAGGTGTATTAAACATAAGGTGAATATTTCCAGCCAAAGATTCTTCCAAGCCTGGTAACAGGATTCCACAGATCATGGTGGTTTGCTTATCACTAAGTGATTCTTCATTAAAGAGAACATCTGAGAAAAAAACCGTGATAACTAGTTTCACCGGCTCCGCATTTTGACGAATTTGATCCAGTAGATCGTCACTCAACGCTATTGCAGTCTCTAACTGTTCGTTGTCACCAAGTTCAGTTAGATTAACGCTATTTTCTAGTACAGATATATCGCACATGGTATTGTTACAATACTCCAATACCAAGCCGCTAGTATTTGTTGCTTTTAAATCGTAAACTGCTATGACAAAATTTTCATTTACTATCGGATCACCGTCAAACTCATCCATTAATTTTGCCATTTCATCAATTGAGTGTAAAATTTTGTCCGTCGCGTAGTACTTTAATTGAGATTCCCTCAAAACGTCTCTCTTTACGTGGAATAGTCTGCTTATAATATGAGCTGTGAGATGCATTTCATGAGAACCAGCTTCTTCCACTGCACGGTGTAAAATTTCGGATATTAGGTAAATGTCTACAGGTAACAGTTGGTTAGGTACATCTAACGTAATGGTCAATACTTGCTTCAGTTTTGTTTTCGTCGTAGAATCCGAATTTAGGATGTTTTCCAAATCATTCGTAACATTTTTTTCGCCCTTTAACAGAGCAAAGTGAGTCGTGTGCGTACTTTCACACAGAGAGACATGCGAAGGTTGCAGTGGCGTCTGATCTCTTTCCCAGTGTCCTTTCATTACGTCATCCTGTTCGACGTTGTAATTCCAGAATGCGCAGAATTCAGTGTCATTGTTCTCTGTGCTATAATAAAATTTTAACGGTCCTTTCATACTCTGGTCGACTAACGGCATAACTACACCAATTATTTGACCTATGTTATCGTAGGTCTTGTTATAACCCTCATTGAACAGAACGTTTGTAAAGTATATAGTAACAAATATTTTTGAGGAAGAATCATCATCGCCCAATTGCCGTCGTAACTCCTCGTCCAAAACTAGAGCTGTATTTAACTTATCGTTGCCTGTTAGAGACGTCAAATCCACAACTTCGCGCAGGATTTTGACGTTACAAGATGTGGCGCAGTCCTCTATACTGATTCCAGTTATGTTGCTCGTAATTATTACAGCAAAATTGTCTCTTATAATGTCTGCAATATCGTTGAACCTCTGCATAATTCTGTCCACCTGATATAGAATACGGTCGGTAGCATTGTACTTCAGCTGTGAGTCGACTAAAACGTTTCTAGGAACGATCATAATCAAATTCGTTATATCAGCAGTTACTTGTAAATCTACAAGAACAACTTCGTCCAAGTATGACAAAATTTGAGCCACAAAATGAACGTGGATGGCTTCGAGAAGATTAGTATATCGTGTGATAGCGTTTAGTGTTCGACTTAATTTTTCAGAAGATGAAAAGTCGCCTTCCATGATTTCTATCAATATTTCTGTTACATTAATAGGACCACTTTTGTTTTCATTTTCTACCAAAGCAAAGTACGTTAAATTTTTGAAGTTGCACCTCTTAAATAAGTCAGTTCCGGGAGTGTCATCTGTTAAATACCATGAGTTGTTATTAAGATCCCAGTAAGCACAATCGAAACCATAAATACTACTATTGAACAAAACTGTTAGGTTACCCTCGAGTTCTTCATCGTCCAGGTAAGGTATTGACGCACCTAAAATGAAGGAGTCTTTAATAACTTCCGCATTGCCAAAGAATATGTCGTTGAAAAACAGAGTTACGGTAATTCTCGGCGATCCGCCTTTGCTAACAGCTTGATTACGCAGATCCTCACTCAATACAATCACAGCTAGGATGTCTTCAGGGTCTGATGTATTTTTTGTTGTACACTGTACGCCATCTGTGGTTACAGTTACACTGTTGGCTTCAGTGGGATTTAACGGGCATATGATCAGACCGAATTGACCTTCTATCCCCTTGAATTCGTAAGATCCTTGAGAGCCAGTGATGGTAATTATATTTTTCAAGATTTGATTTAAAGCGTCATATTGATCCTGAGAATCGCGCAATGTGGGGCTAGGTATCCGTAAAATATTATTGATGATGGTGCTAAGAGTATCGAGTCCATGATCGGGCAATCGGTCGCACTGCGTTAAAATATTTGACAACAAACCAACATCTACAGATTTAAACTCAGGGTAGTAATACGAAACGTCTGCTATTTTATATAATTTCTCTGCGAAATATACAGACGAGTTTGACAGGTCTGTTAGTGCGTTTGTTATGTTGCCGTACCCAGTATTTCCTGCGATCAATGTGAAGTAACTTTGTTGATAGAAATTACAGCTTAATCTTCCAAGACCTCTTGCTTGGCTCTCGTAAGTCCAGTTTCCTTCCTGGTAGTTCCACAAAGCGCAATCATAGCCCTTCGATGCGTCCACTGTGGACATGTTAAAGTATAGTTTAATTTCGTGGGATAGTATCCGATTAAAATTTGGCAGGGATACTCCAAAAATTTTGCCAGTTTTCTTCCCGCTGATTGCCCCGTTAAATAATGCATCGTTGTAGTACACAGTCAGTATTAATTTTGGGACGTAATCATCTTCATCGTGGTATAGCAACTGATCAATTAAATTTTGATTTATTTTCAATTCAGTGTCAAACTTATCTATGTCCGTAGTTTCATCATCCATATAGCTTTCGTATAGCAGCGTGACCTCGCATTGTTTTATACAGTTTTCCAACGATATGCCGAACATACCAGATTCTGAGAGAAGTGAAACGACTACTATAATATTGTCTTTGTACATTGCTTTATTACTGCCATAGTTTTGAGCAATTTTATTAAAATAGTACAAAATCATGTTAGTTGCGTTGTATTGTTGCTGAGACGCTGCGAGGGTATCCTTTGGTACCCTCATAACGTTACTGACTATATTTAAACACGTCTCTACCATCACAGTGTTAACTTCAGTAACTCTAGATAAAAACTGCGCAATTATAAAAACGTCCAGCGCCTGTAGATAACCATAGTAGCTGCTAGCAATGGCATCGGTTTTTTGCAAAATTGCTTCTATAGACTCCTGAGAGTTTAACATGTCTTCTAAAATTGAAGTGATGTTAAACACGTTATAGACTAAAGCGAAATACTTTGGTCTCCAAAACTGACACTCCAAATACTTATCTATTTGTATAGGTGGATTTTCGGCAGTCCAAAATCCTTTCTCATAAGTCGTCTCGTTGTTGTCATTGTAATACACTGCGCAAGTATAATTAGAGGTCATATTTAAATTGACGTTATATACAAGTTTTAAATCCCCATTGAGCGATTCATCAAAATTTGGCAGAAAAACTCCAATTACTTTCGACGTAATTTTTGAATTGGCGTAGTCTTGTACGAATAAGGTGTCGTGGAAGAAGATAGTGGTCACTATTTTAGGCTTATAATTATCATCACTGGCTTGAAGAAGTTGGTCCACCAGTTCCTGACTGATTATCATAGCTGTATCTAAATTTTCCAAACTCCAAACTTTCATTTCACATTCTATTCCTATTCCATGGAGTAAAGTGATATTACATTTGCTTATACAACTATCCAATGCGAAACCACAAAAATTCTTTTCATCATTTAAGAACTGAACGATGGCGTAAAAATTGTCCCTTTGTATCATTTTGGTTGAACCAAATTTCTGCAAGATTTCATCGAAATAACTTAAAATCTTCCCAGTGGCGTTAAACATTGCTTGGGATTTTTGTAGAACTTCAGTGGGAATGTCTATGATCTTATCCACGATATCAGCTACCAAATCCAAATTATCCTCGTTCGTTAACGTTGCTTCGTACAGTAGTGAGGAAACAAGCGTTACGTCTATCGGTTGAAAATCCATGTAGTAATTCGATAAAAGTGCAAAAGCGTTCTCCAGCTTTTCCGATAAGCTCATCTGTGAGGACAGTATGATTTGAAGTTGGGAGGTAATGCTAAATTCTTCCTTTTGCACTAGCCCAAGATGAGTTAAATGATTATATATGCAAAAGACTGCAGACTGTCCGTCACTCTTTTGAGCGTCATTTTCCCACGAGCCTTTCTTTACATCCAAATCGTAGCTCCAAAAAGAACAATTAAAGTCGGTGGCAAAGTCGGAATTGTTGTATATCGTAAATATTTCTCCCAAAAATTTTTCTTCTAAATCAGGCAGTAACACTCCCATTATCATGCCGGCATTTTTAATGTTCACTTTTTCTTCATTAAAAAATTTTGAGTTTTTGTAAACGATTACGATGATCCTCGAATCGTATTCTTGAGTTTGGTAGATGTAGTCCATCAAAGATTGACTCAAAACTACGGCTGCGTTTAAGTTGTCTATCCTCTTAATTTCATCCAAGTCGAAAAAGTTGAATAATTTGTATATAGTGAAGTAAATTTCGCTGTAAGATTTCAGTACGATGCCGCTTAAATTAGAATCCTTTATGTGGTACGAAATTAAGAAAAAGTTTTTTTCTGTGAGCTCCCCGATATATTTTGAGTTTATTATTATTTGGTCGGTGTAATACAAAATCCTGTCGGTAGCATTAAATTCAATTTGGGATTCTTTCAACACATCGTCTGCTACATACATCAACTGATCTATAATTTTCACAACTGTCAGTATGTCAATATCGTCACTACTTGCAAGTTGCTCCAAAAATTTTGATATGAGATGAATGTCCAACGGAGTCAGGTCTGCGTGATTTGCAGCCACTTCAGCTACTTGCTGCGCATAATCCTTTGGGTTATTCAAAGCTATGATGTTTGTCAAATTAACTGTTATGTTTGTTGATTGTTGAATGTTGCATGGTTCTTCTAATTCAGACCATTGGGCTCCGTTAATGTAATCACCATAACAACGTCTGGTCATTATAGACCCGTCGCTTTTTAAGCAGTATCCTTCTCTTGGTTTGACAGCTATTTCGTTAATTCTGGTGATGGGCCAAGTCGCTGTATGCGAGGAATCGACAGTTTGGATTCCTACGCAACTGTCTACGCTGAAAACGTTGATAAACGAGAACTGTGTTATGTTCTGTTCCAAGTAGCCCCTCAGGGCACTATAGAGTTTTAATGGGTCACTGTCGGCCGGATTGACAACATGGAAATTTATGGTAATTTCCGAATTTGTTTCGTCGATATCGACAATTTTATATATCCTTGTAACAAAATTTGAAATAATAGGAAACGATGTTATTTGATCAGCTAGAAGGTTTCGGAAGAACTGTATATTCATGTTTGTTAAAGGATTGACGCCTTGGTTATAGTTTGTCTTCAATATTACCACGTATTCTTCTCTAAATCTGTTGGAATACCTGTGAGACGAAAGGAAATACGTTAATAATATTAACATTATTTGATAAACATAGCACAAAAAGTGGCACTAATTTAAACAATGTGTATATTGAGAAACATAAAACGAAATATTAATGATGGTGACTTATATATAGTCGAGGCAAGAATTCAAGCGATGCACATCACAGATCGATTCTATAAATAAGACAATACTGCTAAGAATCAAGAAGCCCCATTAAACTGTACCTACTTCTGAAAAAAGCTTAATAACTGGGTGTCAAGAATTATTCTTTTTAACGTAATAAATGATTCAAAATTATGTTAGTATTAAAAGTTTTTTAATGAGATTACTCGTGACGTGCATCGCTTGAATTCTTGCCTCGACTTTATTTGCATTGGGGAACCCTACATGGTAAAAAAAAACCGATGGCAGGGGCCAGTCGGAAAGGCAGATTTCGTCCTATAATGTTTTAGATAAAAATTGTAGGTCTAGATGAGTACTATACCACATGTTCATATTTGATTCGAAATAAAATTTTGAGAATTTTTTAAAAACTTTGAGCCGCCGCTATTTTGAAAGTCGTGACAAGCTGCACTTTGCAATAGGTAGATTGGAAATCTACCTAAAGACGGACTTTAATCAACTGTGAAGATAAACGCTCTCTGTGTAAGTTAAAGGCAAATTTACAAATTAAAAATTATACTGATTGTGTTAAGTAACTTCATTTATGGAGCAAATCAATCATGAAAAACACACGAAATAAAAATTGCTAGTAAAACACCTGTCAATCCAATTATTGAGCTATCCTCAGCTATTCAAAAAACTGTATTCAAAGAAAGAGCAGCTTTAAATGGCTGGAAGTGTTCTGTTATTTCTGTTTACTACTACCTTTCAAGGTTTCAAGCAGTTGTCATTCCAACACTGCTATATGGATGTGAAAGCTGGGTCACTTACCGTCGTCATGTGAAAGAGTTAGAACGTTTTCAGCAAAGACACCTCAGAAGTATGATGAAAATCCGTTGGTTCCATCACATATCAAACGTGGAAGTACTCAGGAGAGCAAACAGCCTTCCAATTGAGGTGCTTATTTCAAGAGCACGCCTAAGATGGGCAGGTCACGTTCATCGTATGCATGATAACCGCCTTCCTAAATGTACACTTTATGGTGAATTGCTAAGCGGTAGAAGAAGGCGTGGCGGTCAACGAAAGAGGTTCAAAGACGCTCTCCATGAAAATCTAAAATCCTGCGGTATTGCAGACGAGCAATGGGAACAACTTGCAGCGGACAGAACCGAATGGCGAGGGGTTGTGGCCAGCTATCAAGGAAATGTTGCTGCAAGAAGGCCGAATCCAAGACTTAACCAGGTCTATGTTTGTCCTGACTGCGGTCGACATGTGCTCTCCCGAATTGGCCTCTATAGCCATAGTCGTGTGCACCGTAGATGAATGGGAATTACAATAGACTACACCTTTTACTTGTTTTTTATTGTACACAATTTATCGACTGTAACATTTTTATACTCGGACTCGAGTAACGGCTAATAATAATAATCAAGGTGTTAAATCTTGCCGTTATGAAAAACTAGTTATACCCCATTTGCTGGTGCCAATACCTTTTTGAAAAAATAAAATTATTAAAAAATGGGGGCTTATGAGGTCAAATAATTAAAGAAAGTGAATTGGTGTCTTATTCCTCAAAAAGAAACAACAATGCAGCTACGGACACGTGTTTCGGAGTTATTGCTCCTCATCAGCTTAGCGAATATATCTTAGGTGACCAAAACTATTAAAGGTAGGAAAGTACAGTACACAGTACTCCATTTGCACTTTCATACCTCATGTGCTACATTTTGGGCCAAATGAAGTGAAATTGTGAAATGAGGCTGCTGTTTAGGGGTTGTAAGTGGTTTTTTGTGACCTCCTAACTAAAAATGTCCTTTACAAAAGTTGTAAATATTGAAAAAATCTAAAATTTTCATATCAGGCACTTTTCAAATTTTCTGACAAAACGGCGGAAAACCGATTTTTCGATTTTTAATTTTTTCTGGTAAAAATGATTCAATTTACATGATACGGATTATGTGAAAGTATACCTTTTTGCATTCAATAAGTATGATTTATTTGGAATCTGGGAAACAAGTAGTTTCCGAGATATTTACATTTTTCGAAAAATATACCAAAAACATCCGCGGAAAATTTTATTGGTGTTCTTTTTTAAATTTATTTAAGTATCCTTTCCGGGCTCATTTTAACCGTTGAAATATCTACTTTAAAATGGTCTGTTGATGATGTATATAACGTTAGCAAACCACTTTTAGCAAAATGCAAAAAAAAACTATTGGGCATTTTGTTACTTTTATGTTGCTGTTTTGTACCACTAAAATTAATTTTGTACCTTGAACCATTTTCGAGAAAACTAAAAACTGCTAACGTTAATCTAACGTTAGCAGTGACCACGATATCTTAGTAGCTATTAACGCTAAAATAAAAATTCTGGTGGGGCGAGCGTAGGTGCGTCTTTACTATGTACATACTTCGGTATGCGATGTAAAGCAACGACAGGCGCAGTTAGTTCTTGGATGGGTGACCATTCCAACGGAAACCGCGTTCTCGCCTCACACATCTTCCAGCGGCTTGTATATCAGTGTATGCGCGGAAGCTATACAACATTAGGCGAGGGTTGTATAGGAGATATACCATCCTTCGGAGGGGATGTAAAGCCGTCGGTCCCTTGTCTATTAAATGTTAGACAAGTAAAAGATCCCTACTCTTCTTAAGGGAAGAGGTTCGGCAAAATTCCTGGTTGGGGGTAGCTCGTCTACAGGTGTCGGTGTTAAGCCTCAGTAACGGAAATAGGCCGACGTTAAATAAATGTATAAAAAAAAAAAATCTGGTGTCAGAATTTGTTACTTTCAAAGTGCTTTCTGATGACAATGATGTATTTTTGATTAGACCAATTTTTTGTCAAAAATTTTCCAGTCAATATTTAAAGAACTCTAAAGGTGTAATAATAAAGCCACATTCAGCAAAATACAAAAAAATCATTGGACATGGTACTTTCTCGTTGCTATTTTGTAGCACCAAAATTAAATTTGTAGCTCGAACCATTTTAGAAAAAACTAAAAACTGCCTGCTAATACTGTTCTATAGTTAGCAATAACTGATATGTATCAGTGGCCATTAATGCGTTATAGTAAAAATGATGGTTACTTTAATAGGGCAGTATTTTGAAGCTACAGCAACCATTACAGCCTACCACTTAAAACAATATTGCGTAACTTTTAGTACATTTATTACAAATTTATGCCAGCAAAATAAATTTGATTACCATTGTTAGATTAACGTTAGCAATTTTTAGTTTTCTCGAAAATGGTTCAAGGTACAAAACCAATTTTAGTGGCACAAAATAGCAACATAAAAGTAACAAATGTCCAATAGTTTTTCTTTGCACTTTACTAAAAGTAGTTTGCTACCGTTATATACATCTGTTGATGGTTTATTTTTCATGGAGCCGCTTAAAATTGTCAAAAACCAAAAAAATTATTCGAATCACGAATTTTTCAATATATTTTTTTATTATTTTCAATTTTTTATTTATTATTTATGTAAATATTTGATTAAATTTCAATGACAGAATTTTCTTCAATGTAATATTACCAAAGTTGAATGAATTTAAATGAAGAAAGTGGGGGAAATCATTATGAAACTTTAGTTTTTCGTAGCAATGCATCGTACCGTATCGTAAGCTAGAGTTAAGACTCACTGGCCCAGTGTGCATTTTTATTAATGTATATTTTACAAGTTTTTCACTAAATAAATGGTATAACGATGAGTAATCTGTTTTAGGTATATTTAAATAAAATAATTTGAATAAATAAAAACAATTAATTTATTGATATTTCTCTACAAATTTTGACTCGCTTCGTCTTCAGAAAAATATTGTTTTGTAATTTTTTTATAAAAATAAAAAATGTATGAAAAATTATAAAATTCTAATGAATTTTAGATCTTTTGCATTGTGGTTGTTCTTCTTATTCATCAATAAAACTTTCAAATTCCGAAGGATCTTCGAGATTATCGACGCCTTCAAGCTCTTCAATTTCACTATAGAGACTGCTGACTTTTCATAAATAGTCTCTTCCAAATCACTTATGTCTTCAAATATTTCTTTATCTCTACTTGAGCAATTTCCATGACAATTACTGCACAAATTGTACATTTTAAGCCGTGTTTTCGGCAGCCACATCTTTGTTTATTACAACCACTTTCACAGCTGAAACTAATACTTTTTAATAATTTTTGGGAAATTAAGTCTGAAATTCTCCGGGATAAATTTGAGCACGAGTCTACCTAGATGTTCGTTCCAGTCCCATTGCTTAGTTTTTTGTTATCGGGCTCGTTGCCCAAATAACCAAGCCAAGTTTGCAATTGGCAATAAAACTCTATAGGAGTGTTGATGACTAGATAACTGAATAAGTACTACTTCAAAACGAGCTGGGCTGCTCTCTAGGCCCGGCCCCTCTTATCCCCCCACCCTCCTTCCACTTTAGGTGGGCATGAACCTTTTATAAGCACCTATTCCAAATACTTACCTTTCTAATATGAATTTCGGAATTCACAATTTTATAAATTTTTCTACCACATTTATTATATGAATAAATTAAAATATTTTTTATTAATTTGTTATTTATTTAAAAGTTTCAAGATGGTTTCCCTCACTTTCTTCAATTAAATTCATTCAACTTTAGTAATATTGCATTGAAGTAAATTCTGTCATTGAAATTTAACTCATTATTTACATAAATAATAAAAAAAACTGGAAATAATGAAAAATATTGAAAAATTCGTGATTCTAGGTAATTTTTTTGGTTTTTCTCAATTTTAAGCGGTGTCATGAAAAATAAACCATTAACATATATCGATCATTGTAAAGTAGGCATTTCAACGGTTAAAATGAGCCGGGATGGAATATTAAAACAAAAAAAACCACAATTTTCCGTGGAAATTTTTTTTTTCGAAAAATGTAAATATCTCTTTAACTAATTGTTTCACGGATTTCAAAAGGTATACTTTCACATAATTTCATGTAAATTGAATTATTTTTACGAGAGTCGGTTTTCTTGGAAAATGTGAGGTTATGTTGAAAAATGCTTTATATGAAAGTTTTAGATTTTTTTATTATCTACAACTTTTGTACATTTTCCGCTAGGAGCTCACGTTTCGCCGAAAATCGCAAAAACCACTTTTAACCTATAAACAGCACCCTCATTTTACAATTACACTTTTCATGTTTAATTTTTGTTTTTTCTTTTAATTATAACCTTAACTAAATATTTCGGCTGGTCCTTTTTTATTTTAGCCTTCAAAAAAATCGCTAGTACCCTACCAGCAAAATTACTGGGCTATTAATTTCAAGAGAGAAAATTAGAACGTTGGCCATTAGGAGTGGAGAAGAGCTGACATCGCCGATAGCTGAGACACCTTCTAATAAAAGTAGAAAAAAATGCTTTCACATACCTTAAAAGAAATTCATTGGAACTTTTCGACACTACTTCTGGGTAAAGAAAGCCCTCACACCAATAAGTCCCAGGACCGTCGTCATGAGGTTCGAAGGAATACATTGCATAATTTGCGGATACATTTGAAACATCAACTTCCATTCTTGATATAAGGGTGTCACTTGCAGCATCAGTGAAACAGAAAACCATTGGAGCTTCATCATTTTCGTGTGAAACCCAGGTGGCAGGATTAGTAATATTAACAGAAAATGTGTTCACTATTTCGTCGTACTTTAAAATTATTTCGCTTTCAACTTTGGGAAGTTCCACTTGGTATAATATACAATTGTTATCAGTGTCTGTTTGCGTTAGCATCCATCCGTTCGATGACATGACTCCATATTTATATTGCTCTCCAAAGGTAGTATTTCCAGCCCAGTAAGTGTAATTTATTAGAGCATTTGAGTTAGACCAAATGTAGTTATCATCTAGGTTCCTTTTCAAACCAATACGACAAACATCATTCGACAAGGAAGGATATAATAAATTCTGATAAGGTTGTATGAATTCGGCCTTAGCATCCAATGGTACATAGTTTACGGAATCCCTGCAGAAACATTTGGACTTTGTCGAGTAATCACTCTGCATGCACACATTGGGTAAAGGGAAACTTTGCGAACAAAAACTTTTGCTGCGATTGGGTAAACTTCTGTAGGCGCATATGGCCGTATGATTTTCGTCGCAAGACACGGCCTCGACGTAAGAGCTGTTGTAAAAAATTAGGCAATTTTTCTCTGTTAAAGATCCAGTAAAGTGATAGTTACTACAGTTGTCCTCGGTACATTCTGTGTACGCTAGTTTGTAGTTCAATGTTGGCTCCATCCACCGCAGTAAGTCTGAAAACACATCAACATAGATTAAGTTTTACTAATAGTTAAACATACAGGGAGGTCCATACGGTTAAATTCATTATATACGTCATTAACAACTTATTAATAAAATCCTAAAACATGTCAATTTTTTATTCCAAAATGACATTTTTTGAGCATAATTTTATATCTCCCCCTTCAACTCCCTTGGAGTAACAGTCACCCCTTCAAAATTGTTAAATGGAGTGAAATAGCTGTAGGGTACCCTGTTTAATTTCTAAAGAAAGTTAGGGCCTTGATTTTGTTGTGTGTGTAGTAAATTTTTTAATTTAACCAGGTTCTTTTATATAAAGTTTAATATTACTTGTTTCTGTCTGATACTATATAACTTAGAAAATTAATCACTCTGTTAATTTAAATACCTGGTAAACTTGAACACAATGGCTATTAATTGAGAGACCTAGTTAATTTGATATATTATTTATGTAGTATTTTATTACTCAAGATTGCACAGTTGAAGTTTGTTTCCTATTTTGCATTGAAACAAAACCATTTATTTAGTTAATTATTTGTCTAGCTAGAAAGTTAAATAGAAAAGAAAAAACACAACAATTGAATGGGAGAAATAATCATAAAAAACCCATTTTATTTCATAATAATTGATGCAACAATAATCGAACATGAAATCAAAAATAATCCAAATATTTGAGAGAACTGCCTAAATATTATAATAGGGAAACTTGCGTCGCTATAGTAATGGCCATACTATAGATATGCCGAGTATTTTGATGCAATAACAAGAACTTAGTTATAAAAAGTATGCTGTGTTATTTTAATAGTAATAAAAGTTGTGGCAATGGCCTGATAATGATAATTTATAATTAAAGCTGTTAACAATTGCTAGGTAATAATTGTTTTTAATTAAAGAAAGTTGTTAGCAATTGCTAGGTAATAATAATTTATAATCAGAGTTGTTAGCAATAGCCAAGTAATGAATCGTATGCAAAACAAAGGACAAGAATCATGTCTATACATTATCAAAATTAAGTTGAAAATTAGCATTAAATACTTCTGTTAAAGATCATAGCATGTTGAGGAAAAATTCTTTGATTATAATTAAAACAAGCAGTCTACCAAATTTTGTATAACTGTCCAACAACATAAAACAGGGTGGGTAGATGTAAATCAAACAGACGTGACGTCCCGGTTCAGGTTTTTTTTTTATACATTTATTTAACGTCGGCCTATTTCCGCTACTGAGGCCTAACACCGACGCCTGTAGACGAGCTACCCCCAACCAGGAATTTTGCCGAAACTCTTCCCTTAAGAAGAGTAGGGATCTTTTACTTGCCTAACATTTAATAGACAAGGGACCGACGGCTTTACATCCCCTCCGAAGGATGGTATATCTCCCTCATATACAACCCTCGCCTAAGGTTGTATAGCTTCCGCGTATACACTGATATACAAGCCGCTGGAAGATGTGTGAGGCGAGGACGCGGTTTCCGTTAGAATGGTCACCCATCCAACCCGGTTCAGTACTCGACGAAATGTAAACCCTTCTTAATACGAACAAGTTTACGGACTAATTAACCCAGTACAGACCAATGGCCTGTACAGTTTGTGAGCGCAAGGTAATTAAATGGATGGATCGTTATTAAACAATCATAGAAAACCAAATAGATCGCTGGTGAGAAATCTCAGATAATCATTTGAAAGGTAAACATTACTATGACATTTTACATGTCCAAAGTTAGGCACATAGTAGCCTTAATAAGTACATCAAATGAAAAACAATGGAAATGAAAGTTTCTTGTCATTGCATAAACGTAGAAAATATATAGTTCTTGAATATAAACTTGTTATTTTGCAAACGCAAATTTCCCTAGTAAAATATTCAGAAAGTGAAATTTTATGAATTAAAATTTGTGAATGAAATCATAACTGAATAACTGGTAATATAATATTCTTTATAGTTAAAAATCAAAGCTAGTATTTCATAAAAAACTAATATTCTTTTAGTACCACAAATGCGTAATTTAAACATTTTTTAAACACCCCGTAACCAGACTATGAATGCAATTGCAAATAATAAAGTAGTCTCGAAATAAGAAAATAATCACCTTTAGAAATTTCTGTATAGCGTTATATCGCCCGTGAATGCTCTCCCCCAGGTTCTACATGTTTAACGTCCTCGTAGGGCATCGTAGAGACGTTGAAACGGCACTTCACAAAGAGTACGTTCAACAATGATTGTCTTCGATGAAAGTACAACGAACACGAAGTACTGCGATGCAATTCAGGTGTGTCCTAAGCACAGCAGACATGAAAACTGCACAGTAACTTGGGTATGTTTTAAATTTTATTTCCTAAGCACAGCGGACATGAAGCCTGCAAAGTAGCTCAGGTGGAATTCCAAATGCATCTCCTTTTTCTGAACAGTCTGGTCTTCTTTTATATGGTAAAAATTACGTCACAATTTACATGAAAGCTTCGAATTTTGTGGTCACATGCTTGGAAATGTTTACATTAAAAATTTCAATACTGGCTTCGTAGTTTTCTCACCCTATTTGATGCGACTGAAGTACTTGAAACTTATTGCTCATATTGTAAACAAATATAATGGCTTGACTTATTTTAGTTAAATTCTTTCGTAGAAATGTAGCGTTTGACATTGCTTTAAAAGAATGCAATTTTAAAATGCATTCTGGTAACTTTACTTTGTTCAATTTTAAATGACTAAATAAATGAAAAATGAAATGAATTAAATGTAACAATTACTTGAATTTGGAAAATAAACAAGAAAAAATTAAATTTATATATGGGGTATATACACTATACAGGGTACTTCAGGAGCGACGGTGCGGGTGATAGCTCATTTGAAAGGGTCTTTAATTTTTTGTCCAGCAATATAAAATTCTTTGAATTTCTCTAATTTTTTATTAAAAAATATTACATCTTTAATGTTACTAAGTAAACAAAAGAACATGAATCAGTTTAAGTCAAATGTTCAAACTGGGCACCCGTAGCGCCTTGGCAATAATGGAGGCGTTGCTAAAATTCTTCTATAAACATTTTATATCATTTTCGGGGTGATTGGATTAATTTCTTGCCTTATTCTGTCCTTTAAATCATCGACGTCATTTGGTCTGTTAAAGTAGACTTTAGATTGTAAGTAACCCCATAAAAAATAGTCAAGAGGGGTCAGATCGGGAGAACGGGCAAGCCACTCAATTTTACCGCGTCTACCGATCCACCTATTGGGGAAAACTTGATTGAGATAGGCTCTTACTTTCAATGCAAAATGTGGTGTAGCTCCGTTCTGCTAATACCAAATATTTCTATCAATTTCATTAGGGTTGTCGTCATCATCTGGGAAAAGTATTCTTAACACTGGAAATTTTGCAAAGAAATCCAAGTAACGCGCGTCAGTTAATGTGCTATCAAAGCGAAAATTTGAGAGTTTATAATTCTAGGTCAAACGTTCACCGTCTCAGGATGTTCAGTATTGGCCTCCGTCATCTAATGCGGATTTTCTGTACTCCAGTATCTACAGTTCTGTTTGTTGACTGTTCCATTTAAGATGAATGTTGCTTCATCAGAAAAAAGAATGATTTTTATAAATACCGGATCATCTTGGCATTTATTTGCCATGATATCGCAAAATTCTAATCGGCGATCAGGGTCATCGTCGTTAAGTTCTTGTATTTTTCATTTTTTAGAAGATGCAATATGGACGTTTTACTAACATCATTATCGGCGGCAATTAATTGTCTTGAAGTTTTATGTGAATTATCTTGAATATCTAACAATATAAACAATTTGTTTTCATCATCTAAAATGCGTTTCGTGCCAAATTTAGGAACATCTGTGACATTTCCAAATTCACAAAATTTGTTTTATACTCTATCCACTAACCGTAGACTGAGAAATGTGACGGTCAGGATACTTAGCATTGAAGATTTCGCATACCTGGTTCTGCGTTCTTGTTTTATCACCACATCCTAATGACATCAAAATTTCAATTCTTTGGGTAACCGAAAGACTCATTGTTCAACCTGACAATCGGCGATAAATAACTAGAGTCATAAGTTTGCGCAGATGTAGCAATTAAAGAAATTATCATTCTTTCTGATATGTAAAAAAAACTCTTTTCGTTAGGTATTCTGTCACTTGCGTATCAGAAAACACGATACATTTAAATTGAATATTACGACACAAAATTACGTAGAAATCATCAGGTGAATGTAATCTATTATACGGATTTTGCCAAGGCTTTTGATAAGGTTGACCATCAAGTGATATTGTCAAAGCTGTCAAGCTTCTCGTTATCTTCTTCTCTTATTAAACTAATCGCATCCTATTTGAGTAATCGGAAGCGATACATCTCAGTAAATAATTTTAAATATGTTGAGTACATTGTAATCTCTGGTGTCCCTCAAGGTTCAAATCTCGGACCCCTGCTATTCTCTATGTTTATTAATGATGTAGATGAGTGCAAGATTCTATTATTTGCTGATGATATCAAACTATTTAAAGAAGTATCATCTATTGATGATTTTGTAAAACTTTAGTTGAGCTTAGATAAGCTATGTCAATGGTCCAATCTTAATAAACTTCAGTTCAATGTGGCTAAGTGTAAGACTATGACCTTTGCATATGTAAAAAATCCAATCTTATATAACTACTCAATGAACAATGAAAACTTCCAACACGTAAATTCACTGATTTGGGCATTAAATTTGATACAAAACTGAGTTTTCACACCATATTGAGGATTTAGTTAGTAAATCTTATCGTAACCTTGGGTTTATATTTCGTAATGGTAGACAATTCCAAAACAAAAAAACTTTGTTGATACTATTTAGTAGCTTTGTCAGATCTAAACTTGAATATTGTAGCATGGTCTGAAATCCTTATAACATCAAATATATTCAAGCAGTTGAGAATATTCACAAAAAAAATTGATTAAGCACTCCGAATTTATATTAACGTGACATTACCCCAGTAATAATGAATATTTGTCGAACTTGAAGCGTAGCAATATGCTTTCCTTGCCAAAGAGACAGACGTGTTCTTTCCAGTGTCATTTACCTATATAAAATTGTCAACTCCAAAATCTTTAATGAATGGTTACTTAGTTCAATTAAATTCTGTGTGGCAGAACTATCTTTTTAATTATCCAGTTTACACAATGTGCACAAATTTTAATTTACATCAGAACTGATGACTCATTGCCTAGGTTTTTTTTATACATTTATTTAACGTCAGCCTATTTCCGCTACTGCGGCCTAACACCGACGCCTGTAGATGAGCTACCCCTAACCAGGAATTTTGCCGAACCTCTTCCCTTAAGAAGAGTAGGGATCTTTTACTTGCTTAACATTTAATAGACAAGGAACCGACAGCTTTACATCTCCTCCGAAGGATGGTATATCTCCTATACAACCCTCGCCTAAGGTTGTATAGCTTTCGCGCATACACTGATATACAAGCCGCTGGAAGATGTGTAAGGCGAGGACGCGGTTTCCGTTGGAATGGTCACCCATCCAACTACTAACTACGCCTGTCGTTGCTTTACATCGCATACCGAAGTATGTACATAGTAAAGACGCACCTACGCTCGCCCCATTGCCTAGGTTTAGAACTAGTATTATAAAGCATGTAAATGATAACTTGTCTGTTTAGAATCTTTTGCATTGAAGCTTTTATTTTTATTATTCTAAGATAGGTTAAGTTGGCTGTTCATGGTAGTCCTTCCCCGGTGGGGGGAAGGACCCGGGTGGTCATGAACATCTAAGGGTAGGGTTAGTTTAAGTTAGAGCAATCTGTAAATGGATTTATTATCTCTAGATTGTGTGAAGTAAATAAATAAATAATGAATTTATCCGTTACTTATGGACCTCACTGAATTTAATTTATTTTTAACCAAAACTACAACAGCAAAATTTACACAAAGTTTTATACTTGCCTAAACCATATTTCCCTGTATTTCTAACAACCGGCATCCAAACAGGCAACCAATTGGGATCTATGTCGTAAATGTATTCATAAAATGACAGCGTCTCTTCGTACGGGCATTCTGGGGGATATGTTGAATAATTTATCACGAAAATGCAACTATTCTTAACCAGATTCGTAATAAAATCATCTGGGCATGGGCTTTTAACTGTGTCTTGAAAATAATAACATTGAGGAGGATTCTCCCAACTTCTCCCTGCATCGCAACATCGCGTTAAAATTTCCATATTTTCACTTATGCACAAAGGGTTTGAATTCACACATGTGGAGGGACCTGTTGCCGGCCATAATACGCCTCCTTTCGTATCCTCTCCACAACCCTGGAAGAAAATTTTATAAATCTGTATAACTAACATTTGCGATTTTTGTTGCTAATCTATTTTTTTTTAAATAAAAATAAAGAAATCTCCATAAAAACCTCTTTGTTCCTACTGTAGTGCCGATGACAACCTGACAATTATGGCACAGTTGCATTCACATTAATGTAGTAATTTAAAAATTAAAAAATTATAAAATCCTTTTTACTAGAAACGAGCAGCACGTTCCACTGCTTAAAATTACCAAATTTCAAAATTAAAACATAATATTTTTAGTCGCAAACTTCTCTATAAAATCGTTATTTTATTATAAGGAACGTAACCAGAGTGCAACCAACAGCTACTCTCCGGGCTATGTGCCCCGCCGAGCGCTGAATTACAAGTTACAAGCCTGGCGCGTTAAGTGTATTAATAAGGTTTTCCCAGAAAAAAAAATATTGCTGAAATACTTAACTCACGTAAAAAAATTATTTATGGCGTATTTATTATCTTACTAATTTTACTAATAGTAACAAAAAAAAAACTTGAAGTTTGCAAAATATTGGGTTCATTTTAAACAGCCATAAATTGGCGCGTTGTGACGTCAACACCCTGAAACCCAATCACAGAGGTTGTTTCTGTTCAAGATTGTTTATTAATCTTGGTCTCTCTTAACATAACATAACCTGTATTTATTGACAGCACTCAGCACTTTTCTACTTTAGGTAGATTATCAGCGGCACCTTTAACATATCCCTCTTCCACTTGATTCCATTTTGATTGTAGAATTAATAAAACATAAACCAGAAACTGATAAAATAATATTTTCTCTCCAAACAATACAAACATAAAAATATAAATTTAACGTTTTAGGTTAGTCATCTGATGTGTAATGTCGGTGAAGGTTAAACCTAAACTACAGTACAAAATATTAACGTCCGACGCTTTCACGAATAACTTGTGCGGCATTTATCTGGTTTCTGATTGGTCAATATTTACACGTCCGCTGCTTTAGACCAATCACAGTACAAGCATTACAAATTGAAATTCTGAGAAGTTTTAAAGGAAAGCTTTCTTTAACACACAGTTAGAATCTATTACAAACTAATTATATCCATAATCTCATTGGTTTTCCCGGGTAGATACGTAATTCTGGCGCGTAAAAATGCCCGTTTTAAAAAGCAGTGAAATTATCAGCAAGTTGTTTTAACGATATTTTCTTAGAAATAATTCTTATTAGAATAGTAAATTGTTGTAAATTAATAAAATGTTTTATTATATCATTTTCACGACACAAATTGTTAAAATAAAATTAGTGGGAAAACCCTATTGCATATTACCATCAAAACGCTAATGCTTCGATTGCAACAAACACCAGCCGAAAGACTGATCCTACTTAAAGGAGCTCTCGTGTCAGTCGTCACACACCACTTGCAGACTACAGTTTCGAGCTGTTGGCTCTCGTCAGTGCAAGGTATGCATGTGACGACCGACACAAGGATCACTTGACTATTTAGTACATTTTGGTATCTTTGCTAAGGCCAGTCAGGCTATTTATTTTCGATTGCAACAGACACTGGACCGCTAGATGGCGCCTGCTGACTATTTTATATGTCGCTATCCCAAAGATACCGAAATGTACTAAATAGTCAAGTGATCCTCGTGTCGGTCGTCACATGCCTACCTTGCACTGACGAGAGCCAACAGCTCGAAACTGCGGTCTGCAAGTGGTATGTGACGACTGGCACGAGAGCTCCTTTAAGCAGGATCAGTCTTTCGGCTGGTGTTCCTTGCAATCGAAGCATTAGCGTTTTGATGGTAATATGCAATTATTACACTTAACGCGCCATGCTTGTAACTTGTAATTCAGCGCTCGGCAGGGCACATTGCCCGGAGAGTAGCTGTTGGTTGCAGTCTGGTTACGTTCCTTATAGTAAAATAAGGATTTTATAGAGGAGTTTGCGACTAAAAATATTATGTTTTAATATTTATTCCGCCGCCTAAAAGCACATTTGAAATTTCAAAATTGTAATTTAAATAGTTTCGAGATATTGGCTGGCTAATACTTTGTGGGCTACCCTTTATATTGACTATCTACTATTTTCTTAAACCATGTAAGTTTATTAAAGTTAGCAAAAACAGACTGTTTCAACTGTTGTAAAATAATATGTTTAAAATTTGGTAACAAAAATATTTTGCGGATTATTTTAGCCACGTAAATATGTAATATTGTTTAACGGGAAAAAAAACGAGCAAATCACAGATTTTTTGGAATGATGTAGAAGTCAACAAAACTAATCATATGTACCGATATGTTAACAAACAATATATTAAGTCTATGACCTGAATTTCAGGTTTACTTAGCTGTTGATTAAATATGTAATTGACATCGAGATTAATGCTAAATTCCCTTGTTTTTTCAGGATATACAGTCCATCTAAATATTATGTATTGCGAGAGGCAATTTTTATCACAAATACAGCGTGTCCCATTTTGCTTGGAACCATGGATTTAGATATATTTTTTTTAAATACAGATCTTTGAAAAGCGCATCTTTATGTTATATTAAATTTTACAAAACATAATAACGTGGCCTACTATGATTTTTTTCGGGTCAGAAAATGGTGAAATCTTATTAGAATTTTTTTTATTTCAAATCTGAGTGCGCCTAGTGGCAAACTCAGATTTGACATAAAAAAAAACCTAATAAGATTCACCATTTTCTAACCCGAAAAAAATCATAGTAGGCCACGCTATTATGTTTTGTTAAATTTAGTATAACACAAAGGTGGGCTTTTCAAAATTCTTATTAAGAAAATTTATTTAAATCGGATATTAAATAAAATTTTTATAGGGGTGGTTCCAAGCAAAATGAGACGCGCTGTATAAAATAAAATGTCTAGTAAACCGGGATGAACAGAATATAATAGAATAATGTACGGTAGTGAGCAAAAAAAATAGAACAAGTCTTATAACGGTATTTTGCTAAAATCTAGTTGTGTACATCTAACTTTAATTTTTGTGACATTGTCAGATAGTTGTCATAATTTATTGGAAGGGTGTAAAAAACTAATATGCCTCATATAAGCGATTTATTTAAATCTGGAGTTATTGCTAAAGCAGAAATGGATGGTCAATGAGACAAATTGCACTGCGTTATAATATTGACAAATATTCTGTGTAACATTTTAAGAAAGTGGAGAATAAACGGTACGATTAGTAGAAATCCTGGATCAGGGCGAAGAAGGATATCAACTCAACAACAAGATTTGCAATTGGTAAATGCTTTAGTAGAAAATCCAGTTTACTCAGTTATTCAGGCTGCTGAAGAAACGAATTTTTCTGGATCGAGTAGTACTGGTCGCCGGCGAGTAAAAGAATCGGAGCTACGCTGTCATGCAGCAGCACAGAAATACTTACTTAAAGCTGAACATAAAGAAGCTCGAGTAGGATATGCGCTTGAATTATTAGCGCATGATGTAGATTTTTCCATCAATATGTAGGCTTGGATATCGGCACGTGGTCCTGGTGTCTTGTGGCATATTGAGGAACGATTTAATAGTGTGTCACAATTATTTCCTAATAATGAGTTCACATTTCAAAAAGACAATTGTTCCGTTCATATTGATCATACCGTAACTAACTGGTTTCAAGACAACAACATCAATGTTCTTAACTGGCCCAGGCATAGTCCAGATCTTAACCCTATGGAAGAAGTATTGGGACTACTCGTAAGCAGTATCCAAAAACGAAATGTGAGACCACGGAATGCCGAAGAATTATTGGAAATAGTAAATGCATGGGAAAATATTATTACTAATGATTATTGTATAAGGTTATTTAATTCCATGCCAAACAGACTTATAGAAGTTATAAAATAAAAATGGTGCAATAATGAAATATTAATAGTTAGTGTCTTGTTAAGTAGGATATCCGAATTAAACAATTTCTTTTTATATATAGATCTTTGAAAAGTGCATCTTTTTGTTATATTAAATTTTACAAAACGATAGCGTGGCCTACTATGATTTTTTTCGGGTCAGAAAATGGAGAAATCTTATTAGAATTTTTTTAATTTTAAATCTGAGTGCGCCTAGTGGCACACTCAGATTTGACATAAAGCCGGGTGAGCCATCGCGGCTATCTGCGGCTGCACGCCCGATCGCGCTGCTAAATCGCCTAATGTGTAAATGTATAGGGACACAAAGGTGTGCACGACTCAGCCGCACTACTAAACTGTGCTGCTAAATCGCCCAATATGAAAAGGGGCTGAAGCACGTACTTTACAAGCCAAGACCCCAGTCAGTTGACGAACTACACGCTAGAATAATTGAAGCATGTGCAGCTGTTACCCAAGAACAACTCGGAAAAGTAACCGCGAATGAGCGAAAAAGGTTTGACAAAGGTTTAGAAAAAAACGGCGGATTGATGAAAAAATTTATTTTATATTCCCGCATTCAAATAAAAATACTTTTCTCAATTACTTTCCAATGTTTACTCCATGGATTACTTGATAGGAATAAATAAAATAATAAGAACAATGTGAATTTTACTTTGACGACAGAATTATTAGTAATAATAGAAGTGATCCCAGCACTCTACCTTGTGGTACACCATGTTGTACTTACTGGCAGCATGTTCCTAATTTTATCATTATGAGACACACTTGATGTCTATCCGATAAGATTTCAGCCATTTAAATGCTACACCTCTAAAATCGTAGAATTCCAACTTATTGAGTAGAACTTCCTTAGAGAGACAGTCAAATACCTTACTCAAGTGAAAGAAAAAGTATCAGCGTGGTATTATTTACTTCTCAAAACAGCAAACAAAGATGCGATCTAGATTTAAGAACCTATAAATTAATCACACCATTTCAATTTCAAAAACAGCACTATGAAACTCACTTGTTAAAATGTATCTTTCCGAAAATTAAAAACTAAGAACATTAAAAAGCATGTAGATCATAAGTGCTTACTTCATCAATCCATACATAGCTACCATATTTACTACATGTCCACTGACGAAATTTTTACATCTTATTCAAATATCTTCTCCTTGATTTCTTAGGCAACAAATGAAACTTAAAACTGTAAAAATATCGTCTGGCTCAGTAACGTCCTTTGATTTACGATAATATATACTCCAGGCACAATAAAGTATCAACATTTTCAAAATTACATGACACTGTGCCCTCAAAAGGCTAATATAATAGAGAATAGAGATGCATAATGAGGACCTAAAATCAGGATAATACAATAGGGCACAGAGACAGATCACCACGCCCTGTGTAATGCACGACTTTGAATCTCATAACATGCTCTATATGGACATCTCGTTCAAATATCTTCCTTTCGATTTCTCAGGCAAGAGATGAAACTTAAAACTATAAAATACCTCCTTCTGGCACGGTAATATCCTTTGAGTTACATTGATTTGCACTCCATATACAACTATCAACCAAGCAGTAGCAGGTATTACAGGAAATCTTTTTTTTACATTTCAATGGCAAGATGAAACAAACGCTACACGACACTCATGAGGAAACGAATTAGCTGACTTGTATGCCTTTGTACACTCGGCTGCATACGCGTGAGCGAAATTTTTAGTGCCTTCACTTGTAATGTGAAACATTATTGAAATACAAAGTGGGTAGTCAGTTACATTGCAACTTTTTAACAGTGGCTGATTACAGCATCCAGGAAAGTTTGTTGTTACTTACACAATCATCTTCATGTGACAGGATTATAGTAACCAAGTACCAAACCAGCAATTTGGTAAAAACAAAATTCACTCTCATTTCAACAACACACTTTTTCTCATCTCACTTTAAATTACGAAAAACCATCGCTGAACTAATTGGCATATCGTTTATTAATAGAGCATCTCGCATATGTTAATCTTATCAGCTAATCAGGTAAATATCTAAATAAAAGAATATTTACATACCGTGCAATATTCAAATCAAACACTGTCAATTATTATAATTTATTGTTAGATAGGTTTTGGATTATCCTTTTCCGACGCGTTTAATTGGGCTCATTTTAGGTGTCGAATTAGGGTTATCTAGCCAGAGGTTCATAAGCTTAATTCACAACTAATGCTGGGCCTAGACCACAGTTTAAAAAAAAATTTAAAAAAAAACCATTTTGTAAGAATATTAGAAAGATTATAATGTTGGAATTGCAGATATCTGTTTACCAACTAATATTAATATTAAAAAGCTTTAAAAACATAAACAAACTAAATTAAATATGTGGAGCAGTTGAAACAACGACTTACGATGTTATTTAGATCAGAGTTTCAAGTCGCGTTTAAATTATACCTTGAAAGAGTTGAAAGTAACATAAATGATTCCAATTTTCTTCGTGATAGATCAAGAATCAAGATTTCGCAGCTAATTTTCTCACTCCCCCATGCGAAAGCGAAACGAGACCGGGATTCATATACAGCAAGATATTGCTTTCTGCGCCTTTTGGATATTTCTTTTCTTTTATGAAAAAACATACTTATTTAACATTGGTAATTACATACGAAATGAGTTGTTTATCGTTTCATCTATTAAATAAATACCTGTTTTCAATTTGTTATCGTATCACGGCATTGCTATTGATGTTTGAATTTTGAGATCTGTCAAAATAATACGGAGTATTAATCACATTTGTGCAATTTTGATTTCGAATTTTTGGATCAATCAAACACCAAAATAAGAATTGTGTTAATTTTAAAAATATCCAAAATAACGAATTTGTAATCATCTGATTTCTAGAGGACCGTCTATAAAGTTTACGTTTGCGCCGGACATTTACATAAGTGTAAAGGTTCAGTTTTACATTCGGATTTCGAATCGAATACAGATGTCAAAATTATCAAAGAAGGTCAGTGGCTCGAGGATTCTTGCTTTTCTTTTTTTCGTACAATTTACTAATGTTGTTTGTTAAAAAATATGAAATATCTTTTGATAGGAAGAAAAAAATTGTATCCGTACCAGTCAGAAAGTTATGACTAACAGTCCTAAGTCTCGAAACGGGAAGGGAATATCATTTCTTCTTATCTGAACCAACTAGTGAAGGCGAAGAGCATTGCTTGAAGCAAATGGCAGAAGTATCCTTTGGTATTATACTTTATTACTACTTCCAGTGCTTTCCTTCTTCGTCTGTTAGAAATAAATTTATAAGTATGTCTATATTCAAATTTCACGGTTCTTTTAAAAAAAAATAAATGAATACTCCCCCCCCCCCCCCAACAGCCAATGTATACTACAAGCTAATTTGCTATGGGACTTCCCCACACTCCTGACCATCCATCATGTTTATCCTTTTGACTATATACATTACAATGAGCAACATAACCATTGCTTAAACCAAACTGGAAAACAATAACAAAAAGCATCTTACCGTTATCGTAGTCCCCTGCACCTTCTGACCACCTTTACTTTCTGATACAGATTAAAAATTCATGAAATCGTGTAAAGCTCATTTTTACACCTATTTATTTCATTTTAACTGATTAAAATTTCTCCTATTAATGTGCATAATAACATTGATTAAGCTAAACAATTTTGGACTTGCGGAATGTCTTATAGCACTTATTAAGTCCTAATTAACTAACAGAATTCAATAATAATAATAATAACTTTATTTCATGCAAGCCTACAGGATATGAAACGCCAATATCAAAATATAAAGACAGTCATATATAGCATACAGCAAATCTTAGATGTACCATATGACTGAAATATTTTATTCTTATGAATTATTACACAATATTAAAGCTAAATACATTTAAGATAAATCGCAAAAAGTTATTTGGTATTTAAAATCATAAGCAGAACATGACAAGTAAAATAGGGTAGATAAAAAAATAAATTAAAAAGTTAGATAAATTACATATTGAATTCATAAAATCCTTCTAAGGTATAAAAACAATTGGAACATAGAAAAGACCGTAATTCCCTTTTAAATTTAGTTTGATTATTAGCATCTTTTAAGAATTTTGGCAGCATATTATAGATCGTACTGCAGGTATAAAGTGCACTCTTCTTATAAAGGGACAATCTGAAATTATTTATATATATATTATCAGCGGATCTTGTGTCATAGTTATGTATACTGTTGTGTCTATGGAATATTTCTAAATTATTTTTTACGAATAGCTTCATATATGAATATGGAAGAAACTGTTAATATATTGTTTGTTTTAAGTAGAGGTCTGCAGGATTCCAAAGGTGCATATGAATAAATAAGTCTTAGGATTCTTTTTTGTTGAACAAAAACCCTATTTATGTCTGTCGATTGACCCCAGTACAGGATTAAATATTTTAAGTGGGAGTACACTACTGAGTAGTAGATGTTTAGGAGATAATCAATATCCATTATAGACTTGACATGTATTACATAGTAAGCTGAATTTAATTTAGAGATTACTTGGTCAATGTGTGTTCTCCAAGATAGGTCTTCGTCTATATGGAGACCCAGAAATTTAGTGCTAGCGACTTTCTCAATTTTAGCGTTGTTGAGCTGAATATGTGTCCTACAACGGGTTTGATTCTAAAGAGCTCATTCCTACTCCCGGAGTACCCCAAGGGTCAAATATTGACCTCTTCCTATTCTTACTTTTCATTAATGACTTGGTACAGGCTATCAAGTGCTACTTGCTGATGATCTCAAAATTTACCATGCGCTAGATGTTAATGATTGCTTATTTATTCAAAATCAACTTAAAAACATCGAAACTTGGTGTAAGGATAACGATCGCCAATTAAACATTCAAAAGTGTACATGCTTAAGTTTTCCACTAAAGAAACAGTACACTGATTTTAACTATCAGTTAAAGTTTAGACTTGACCCCTTATGAATCTACAAAAGATCTTGGTATAGTGTTTGTCATTTAATAATCATATACTGTCGTATCTTTCATGATCTTCATTCTTTATTTTTCGTATGTGAGATCAAAATTAGAGTGTGATTCCTTGATTTCGTGTCCATTTTATAGTGTTCGTGGGTTGGACAGCGGAAATTCCTCAAATTTTACAATACAAACAGGAGTATATCCCGATAAAGACTACTCTCACCATCTGTTGTGAAACTTCATACATTTTCAATCAATTACTACATCATAGTGTTATTTGTAGTAGGCTTTATTTACAAACTTTTACGTAACAGAATTGATTGCATAAGTCATAACGGTCTCAACGATATATCGTTCCGAATTCCGAGATTTTCTACAAAAGTTTTAAACACTTTTACTTAAAATACTATGTGCAATATTATGAATGGCGATGGCGTTGGTACGATCTATGATATACAGTTTAAATGATCTAACCAAAACTATCACTGAACATATCAATTTCATTTAATTTATTTTGTGTCGGTACTTGGTTAATTTGACTTCTTTAATTTAATTTGAGTTTAATTATTTCCATATAATTTGATTTAATTCAGATAATTTAGTTTTAATTTAGATATTAATTGAAAACGTTTAAATGAGTATAACATTAAGGTATCAATAATTTTCAAAAATTTTTGTCCTGTAATTGGATTCTTGTAATCTGTTGGGCAATAAAGGTTTAAATTTAATTATTCAATAAAAGTATTTATCGATAATTCATGCCAAGGACAACAGTCTCCCTCATAGGAATAGGAATAGACTAGGATTAGTAAATTATAGGTATCTTATCTATGGCTTACTATATATTATTGATGACATTTTACTACTCATTTCGTGGAATGTTTCATACGACAATGACAAAGATATAGTTTTCACCTGTTAGCGTCGAAAAATGAGCAACCATGCACTATTTATGTAATAGTGAACTTAAAAAAAATCCCGTTGTGGCCTTTGTGATTCCTCTACCAATCGTAAATCAAACGTTTCCTACAATGGTTCCTGCAAGAAATGTGGACTTACTAAGAGAGTTAATTCCATACTTAACATCTACATTTGGTCTCTCATGGAAATGTAAGCTAATAGAAATTAAATTAACGAAGATTCATTAAAAGTTCTTGTCGAGAAGCAGAATTTCAACAAATCGAATTTCTTCCACGCTGATTTGCTTTATAAAGGAGTCTAAATGCTTGACCTGGCGAACGAATTTGAACAAACTTTCATTTGAATCAATTACATACTTTTTTCTACATTCATTTAACGTTGACGGCGGTCTATTTCCGCTACTGAGGCCTAACACCGACGCTTATAGACGAGCTACTCCCAACCAGGAATTTTACGTTACCTCTTTCGAAGAGTAAGAATCTTTTACTTGCCTAACATTTAATAGACAAGAGGCCGACGGCTTTACATCTCCTCCGAAGGATGGTATATCTCCTACACAATCCTCGCCCAAGATTGCATAGCTTCCGCACATACAATATAGAAGCGTCTGGAAGTTATGAGGCGAGGAGCTGTATTCCTTGTGAACACGAAGGATGCTCCGGTGATAAAAAAAATAATATTTTGGAGCGTAGTTTGAGACTCTTGGATTACCTCGTGCCATTTCTATGTGAAACAAGTCAAAAACCACTTTCTTGAGATTTTTTCCAATTTGGTGAGGTTCAAAGGCCTGTATATGACTCTTCTGGAACGACTTTTGCACTTCTTGTAGTTAAAAAAACACTTTTTTTAATATTTCAATGATTTGGTCAGGGCTAAAAGCTACACCCTGTATTTTTGAAACTTCTTGAAGTTCTAATACGTTTGTTTAAACGAAATGAACTGAATTTATTTAAAGTAATTTAAAAAATAAAAATAAAGAAATATTTTATTTAACAAGTTTTGAATAAGATAACTATTCGACAGCCAAAAATTTGTCCATAGATGAAAATAAACCGAAAAAGTAAATGAAAATGAATAAAAATAGAAATATGTAACTAAAACTGTGTGAAAAAATATCGGCGACGGCATCAGGGTGCGTTTTACTTGGCTCAAACAAGGAAGCAGTAACTGTAACCTGGCTACAGGGAAATAAGCGGTGCCTAAAGTAGGGAAGCTAACTAGGTAGAAGATCCTAGTTGAAAACGTACAGATAAACTAGTGTTATCACTTATTAGGGTAAACTACTTAAATTACAAACGCGAAGATATATCTTAATACTTGCTTTTCTCGGCCTTTATAGGTATGATAGTGTTTCATTTAGATGGGGTTAGTACCTCGCCGGAACGTTTGTCCCTATTTTCTGCTTTCGTTTACCGTGCCCCGTCCATTCTCTCGGCTAGCAAGCGATTTTCGCGATTTACGTAGTTATAAAGAAAATGCTGAGATTATTGCTTTGAGGAATATTACATTTACATTGAACTCTTTCTTTGAACACCACCCTTGACGTAGAGTAGTGTCATATTATAAGGCTATTTCAAAGATACATTTTTATTTTTTTATTGATTTTTCCACTCATGTCATGGTTTTGTTATTAGGCTCAATAGTTTTTAAATTTTTATCGAGACTTCCGCCTTTATAAATTGTGCGGAACAAGTTCACGAATTTTAGTTTTAATACCGGATATATTTCTAGTCCACTATTAAACAATAAAAAATTTCTTAAATTAATTATAGGCTTAAATTTCACTAGGACATCTCTCTGATGCATTTTAAAAAGGATTGTCTCCAAAAATTAAACAATGATTACTATTATTTCATCAGACTTCCAAATACACGAACTATTATCAACAGGAGAAAGCTCCGTGAAGTGAATTGTGCATTATCTTACATTATTTCGAGTGCAGAAAGTGTACAAATTATGTAAAACGAACTCATAATATGTACTTATATTAAAGCCTGGCCTTCTTAGATGATTACAATAACGTATAAATTAATCTTTTATTAATTATTAGGAAGAGTCGAATCAGGTCATAACATAAAATTTAAATGTACGAGTAGATTTGAATTGCCTATGTAGATGCATATGATTTGAGGAAAATTTGCATTTAAATTGATTTGATTAATTTCGCGTATTTTCAGGTAGAACTAGACGCGATATTTTAATTCTATATGCTGTGATTATTACATTATGCAATTTTTATTACGCTATGATATATCCCAAATGTAAGTACGGAAGCGTTTATACGTCGTATCTGCAAAATTTGTCTATTATTAACAGGTATGGTCTACAAATAGAATTAATAACTTATATTCTGTGTAATAAAAGGTAGACAAAGCATTTTATTCGTGTGACTATTACTTGTTTTATTTTATAAATACACTATCCAACAATATAATTACCAATTACAGCATGGGGAGCAATAACAGAAGTAATAAAATACAGAGCACAGTAAAATTGAGGGTAACGAACAGAGATACTCTGGCCAGAGAGGGCTCTCAGCAGCCATTGATGAGCTCAGAGTTAGCCAGGGCTTACGCTAAATCAAATGCCAAGAAAGCCAATAGAGGACTGGTCCCATTTCTAGTTCGTTGACCTCTGGACCTTCCACTCAGGACTTCAGCAAACGAAGAACAAATACTGCGCCTAAGCAGAAAGCTATTTAGAGTCGTGGTAAGTCTTTTAAATAGACACGACTCTTTTAAGAAACACCTGCATCGGAATGGTTAACAGCCCAACTGTGCCGGAGGAAATAAGGAATGCCCCGCTGGGAAGGACTCTGGCCTTTGGTCTGGAGTCCAGCCTAGATGGGAACGTTCACTGAACCAGTTAGCGGATGCACAGTGGCCACAAGGCCTGAGTGCTGCGATTGCCTATCGCACTGCTAAGAAGAAGAAGAAGAAAAATACGAAGAAAAAAATAATATATATAAAAGGCTAACAAAAGAGAATTAAAACTAAATGACAATAAGAATTTCATATGGGAGTTTTTTTGTTGGTGACTAATACTAAAAAGCAGTATTACCAAAATAAAATAATAAATTCAGACAATCCACCTTCAGCTGCGTGGAAGGTGATAGCTGAATTATCCGGTAAAGTGAAAATTCATAAAAATATAACACTGAAAAATGAAGGAGAATTATGTGAGGATCCGGATCACATAGCCTCCATAGTTAGTGAGTACTTCATAAAAGCACCGTTAGATATAGTCAATAATATACCGCCAAATAATGCTCCTATTAAAGACGTGCCTTATTTCCACCAATCGATCTTTTTGGAACCTTTTGTAGAAGAAGAGCTGTTCAATTTATTAAAATTAAAGAATAAACGCTCAGCCGGACCTGACGAGATTCCCTCCTTTATTTTAAAGAAAATAATCTGGGTAATCATATGACCTATTACTTTTTTAGTTAACCACTCATTTATATCTGGAAAATTTCCAAGTAGCCTAAAAATAGGAAAAGTGGTACCTATATATAAGAAGTACGAGTTAAATATGGTTGAAAATTATAGACCAGCTACCGTACCGTCGGGTATCTCAAAAATTTTTGAATATGCTTTTTTACATCGCCTTATGAATTTTTGTGAAAATAATAATATTTTGACGAAAAATCAACATGGCTTTCGTTCTAATAAATCCACACATACTGCTATGTATGCCTTCTTTGAGAGGCTCATTGATTATATCGAAGCCGGGGAGTGCCCTGTTGGGATATTCTGCGATCTCAGCAGGGCATTTGACTGTGTCGATCATGATAAATTATTAATAAAACTTTACGCCTATGGAATTCGTGGAGTGGCTGGGGATTAGATAGCCTCTTTTTTGAAAAATAGACAACTGTATGTATCTGTGACATACTCCTCCAATGGAAATACCAGGAGTGTCAGCTCGGGGTACAAGATAAATAATTTGGGAGTCCCCCAGGGCTCAATTTTGGGGCCCATTCTATTTTTACTTTATACCAACGAACTTGATACCTTGACATCTGAGGCCGACTTGATAATGTATGCAGATGACCAGTCTCTACTGTTATCAGATAGATTTGATAATTTCTTGGAGCAGAAATGCAACGTTTCTTTAAATAAATTTTATAACTGGTACTGTTTTTATAAACAATTTTTAAATGCTGATAAGACCCAACATATAAGATTTCACAACCGACAAAAAATTGCTTAGATCTTGACATTAAAATTAATGACAATAGTATCTCAAATAGGAAAAATGTTAAATTCTTGGGATTAACATTAGATGAGTGTCTCAATTGGAAGGCACACTGTGAGCAATTAATATCAAAACTTAATTCGATCTCTTATTTGATAAGAAGCTTAAAAGAAATTCTATTAAAAGACCAACTATTAAATTTGTATCATGCACAAGTAGGGTCTAGACTCAGATATGGCATCGCCTTTTGGGGAAACTCCACCTTATCAGCGGATGTTATTATTGTACAAAAACGAATTTTAAGAAACATGGCAGGGATTTCTAGTACCTGTTCCTGCAGAGATGCTTTTAAAGACTATAAAGTTTTAACCCTTGTTAGTATTTTAATTTTTGAATTGTGTGTATATGTTTACAGTAATATGGCTAAATTTATTACGAATAAGAAGTTTCATGCTATAGACACGAGACAAAAGGAAGAATTTCATGTTCCTTATTATAAATATAATATATCCTTAAATGCAACCAACTGTCTAGGTCTTAAATTGTTTAATTGTTTATCTGATGATATCAAACAGGCAAAAAATGTAAATAGTTTTAGACTAAAATTAAGACTATATTTATTAAACAATTGTTTTTATACGTCAGAAGAATTTTTTGTAGCATAATTGTGTGCCAAACTGTGACGATTCCTATACATGTATGTACTGTCTGAAAGGAAAATAAAGGTATTATTATTATTATTATTATAATTTTTTATTAAATTTAAATTAGTACGAAATATATTAAATCTGCCCTGCATGTGATTGTATTTCACATAAAATAAAGATGATAATAACAGTAATAATACTTTATTTGTTCTTTAAATCATTGAACATGATATAGGATAAGTTAAAATATGGGCATACAATACACATATTATTACACTAATTTACTGAACTATAATAAGCACATGTTAAAATAAGTATTAAAAAAAAATGAATAAAAATATAATATAAAATAGAATAAAAAACATAAATATATAAAACTTTATCTGTTTAAAAATGCATCAATGCTATAAAAAGTACATAATCTGCTTGGCGATTTAGAGATAAGCAAAAACTGTTAGAAAACCTAATTTTTTGTTTTAAAATTGAAAGTTTAGCAATTAATCTATGAAACCTCATCGTGGAACGTACTGTACATATATATTTATATAACAATAAAATAAAAAAAAGTGCCCCGAATATGGATGGCATGAAATGTAAGTAGATAATAACGACTTTCTTCTGTGGGCGTAAAAAAACGGTGAACTCAAAGTCATTGTATTTTTCAACTTCAACGTTGATAAAGTGATAGTACGAAAAAAATAAAATTGATGGAATAAGTACTAACAAAAACCTATTACAAATTTTTATAGTAAAAAGTGAAAGGAAGGTGTGGTTGTCAAGTATGCATATTTTTGTTATTGAAATTGAAGTATTATTATGTTAATACTAATTAATATTTCTTTTTGAGTGTGTACTTCTAAAATGTTCGACTACAGAGTTATGTTATAACCGGACATGTTTTAAATATTAGTGAAATAATACACAAATGTATATCAGTCATTTTAACATAACGAAAAGCAACATTTTAGTGCAGTGTCAATTGTGTGTCAATTTGCAATTCATCATCACCATCTTTCTCGAGTTTATTTTGCATATATAGGAAAGTATAGAAAGTATAGCAAAAGTCCTATAACATAACAAGATAAATTACACTAAATTGAAGAAATAATTAAAGAAATAAACATGGAATGAGGTACTCAATAAAAATAACGTCCAAGAGGCTTATGGAAACTTTATAAATAAATTTAAATCAGTGGTAAAAAATTCTAAGGATGTAATAAAAATAGCAGATAAAAACCGTATAAGTATAGTACTATGTATTTGAATATTGGACGATTACGAAGATTGCATGTTTGTGTTATTTGCTGAATCAGGGTTTGAATTTGTTTGTTTCCTTTAGATGGTTTTCAAAATTTATTTGAATTAGTTAAAGATCCGAAAGGTATGTGTTTTAGAATGTTAATGCTTGTTTAGAGTTGTTTTAATAGTTTTAAAGTTTTTATTTGATGTCAAGAGTAAATTTGATACTGACATCTATGTTAGTAGTTATTAAGTTGTTGTTGAAATAATTTCTGACATTTAAGTCATTATTACATTTCTTTTAAGTAGGAAATTTTATTTTTATAGTTGGTAAATGTTTTCCTGGAGAAAGACAAGGAGGTTTAAGTTAGGTTATGTTTGGAATGAAATTAATCAAAATTCATATGGTGTTTTGTTTTGTTTATTTTGAGTACTTTGATATTTAGTGATATAGAACAACAAACAACAGATAAAAGAGAGGTTGTAAAATTGGAAAAACAAATTTAAGAAAAAAAAGAACAAGTGAAAATTAGGGAGTGAAGAAGAAAAATAATAAACAAGGATTAATAACTTGAAATTGAACTGAAAGTCAGAAATTGTGGAGATCAGCGAAGAAGAGTAAAAATAGACTGTAAACAAGAAGGTAGAGGTGTTATTGTGGATAGGAGTTGCAGAGGAGATAAGGACGAGATAAGGTGAAGAATTAATGAAAGGAGAATTGTTATATTTGGAAAGAGAAGAGTGTAGCTACGAAGAAGGAAGGTTTTTGTGTGTTTAATTTTTGGACAAGGTTGTATATTAAAATTTAAATAGTGTATTAGACTTTCGAACCTGTTATAAAGCTAAATTATCTAAATATCAAGGAAAATAAATTATTTATATCAGATTAAAAATTTTACTTTAATAAAATTTCATTTTAAAACAGGAACTGAACTTGAACCTGCTCCTGAAGGAAAAGATAAGCTAGCCGGCCCATTAAATATTTTGACATACTTTCGGATCAAAAGGTAAGAGATTTTAATTTGATCTTTTGGTTTTAAAGTTTTTTTTATTGGGTTTATCTATTGGAAATAAACAAGTTAAAGTTTGATTAGTACTGCAAATTATTAAGTTCAATAAAAGTAGAACAGCACAATAGATATACTAAAGAGAAGATTAATAAAAAATTATACTTTTGAACTTAAAAACAGAATATACAAGATGCAGAAATAAGCTAAATAAATTAATTTAAAAAACAAAAAATGATTTGCTGGAGGGCAAATAATAATTATCAACAAATTTGGAAAATAATAAATGATGCATCAAATTCTGAAAACAGACAAAACAATAAGCAAATCCCAAATACTATAGATCCTGTTGCTAATAATTTAATAACAGATAATATTGAAAAAGCAAATGCGTTCAATATTTTTCTCATAAATATAAGTTCGAAAATGTTAAGTAAGTTAAATAGAGTAAATAATAACAATACCCAACTAAATAATACGTAAGTAAGCTCAGTACATGTTTCTATAACCAATAACTAGAAATGATATTATACTAGTAAAATCGAAACTAATAACCGCTGCCCAAAGAATCACTACTTCCACATCCAGATTTTGTATCCAAGTATGATAACACTAAATAACAATGTAATATTTTACTCCATTTAATAATATGGTGGGGGAGGCAATAGGGTTGGTAGATGGGGTGGCTAATGTAAAACAAAAATTTAGAGGCCCTTGGTTCTCGTATACACATTAAATACACACTAAATCCAAATTTAATTTTTTATTCTCTTTAATAATAGGCTGGGGTGGCAAAATTATTCCATTTCAGACGTAGCCAAAAATGTATTGAGCTTCATGAAGACCTCTATTCGAGAGAGCGAAAACAATAACATACTTAAATCTCAGTCAATTTAACCTGGGGCTAATTTCCATCAGATCTGTGCGGGTGTAAAATTCTGGAAACACTGCTGCGTGACATACGTTGCTCTAGATAATTGTGATAAAGACTGCTGATCCTCTAAAGTAACGGTTTTTTTTATACATTTATTTAACGTCGGCCTATTTCCGCTACTGAGGCCTAACACCGACGCCTGTAGACGAGCTACCATCAACCAGGAATTTTGCCGAACCTCTTCCCTTAAGAAGAGTAGGGATCTTTTACTTGTCTAACATTTAATAGACAAGGGACCGACGGCTTTACATCCCCTCCGAAGGATGGTATACCCCCTATACAACCCTCGCCTAAGGTTGTATAGTTCCGCGCATACACTGATATACAAGCCGCTGGATGATGTGTGAGGCGAGGACGCGGTTTCCGTTGGAATGGTCACCCATCCAACTACTAACTGCGCCTGACGTTGCTTTACATCGCATACCGAAGTATGTACATAGTAAAGATGCACCTACGCTCGCCCCTAAAGTAACGGTTCCTTAAACTGCAACTTCCATTGGCTTCGAAATTAACCACTCGTGTTTGGTTATGCTTTCTGTTGTCAACTGATCCCGTTTTCATAAATTTCTGCGCCAATTCTATTACGTTGTGTTGTTTTTCTGTTTTTTTTTTACAATGAGTAGCATTAAAAGTTTGCCAAATTATTGCTTCTGTAGTATAAACCTACAATATCAATTCTTTCTTGTTGGGAGTACAACATTTTTAAAATAATTGTAACACAAGAGATAAATAATTAAGAAACGAGGCAGTGTTCTAAAGGAATATTAAAACCTGCCCTGATCGATTCATAATAAAATCCTAATGGGACTCTAGGAATTGAATTGTCAATCAGTTAGAGGTTTTTTATTACTTAGACACCTTTTGTAACGCAACCAAAACAGAAAATCTCAAAATTTAAGCTAATTATATTCTGGAGTACGACAGAAAAGTATAATATTGTTTATAACAATGCACAAATAACGCCGTATGTCGCTTTATCGATTTCTTCCGTGGAACAATATTATATATCGTATTTAAATCTAATTAATGTGTAATAAAGATAACGTTTTGCAAACGAGATTATAGTCTTAATTAAACATATGTTTAGTAGTTACATGCAGTATTAACAATTTTTTAACAATTTGCGAATGCGACCTGCCGAGTTATTGATTAATGTCTGGGTGTATTGATTCTTCCAACATCAAAGTATAATATCGGCAAGGTATAAAGTTATCAAACTTCTGCCCTCAACCAAATTCAGTTTGATGAAACGCCAATGAAAGTATGGGCTCAACAGAAATTTTCGCAAAATAACTGTTGTATATATCCACCTGTAATTGGCCATTTGAATTTGAGTTTCTATTTTCCAGCGCACCGTTCGACGAAAACTAATTTCCATACGTTGACAACATATCCAACATATTTTAATTGGAGTGGTATGCTTTGCTTCAAATTATCTACTCTGAAGTTTGTAAACTCGCAAATTTCTATTTTAACATGATGATATCTTCTCGTCACTGAATACAATCCATTATCTACTCATATTAGACGATACATTTATTAACGAACTGCTTTTGAACAAGTAATAGTATCCATAAACAAATAGCGTGAGTTAGAAGCGTGAGCTACAATAACTCACTAGGTACAGAGCCAATCCTCCTTTACCTTCTGTCCAGGGAAATAAACAGAAAAGTTGGACACTATTGGGCCAGGGCTAAAAGACATTTCTCCTCCGGTGTTTTGAGGCGGAGAATCGATTGCGATAGGTCCGAGGGTGAAAAAACCTGCCATCATCTCCTATTGGCCAGAAACCACCGGGTGCAGCCACTTGCTGCACAGTTTTTGTGCGGAATTTTTCCTGTAGAAATGATTTTTAATACGGGGCCACCGAGAGGTTTGATCAAAGAGGGTAGAAACCACCCTTTTGGAGGGAATGTAACTAAAAAAAGATCGAGGAGGTTGAGGGAGGTAAAATCAACGACCCATCCCTTATTTCCAGTCAAGGGGGAGAAAACTACCCCAGGGCTAAAAGACATTTCTCCCCCGTTTTTTGGAGCGGAAATTGATTCCGATAGGTTCGAGGGTGAAAAACACCTGCCTTCATGCCCTAATAACCACACCTAAAAGGTGTAGCAAGTGAAGGTGCAGTTTTTGTACGGAATTTTTCCTGTAAAAATGATTTTTATACGAGGCCACCGAGAGGGTTGATCAAAGGGGGTGAAAGTCAACCCTTTGAACCAAAAAATGGTTGTAACTGATCTTTTAGCGCTGTTCGGAGGGAACTTAAGTAAGAAAAGATCGAGAAGGTTGATGGAGGTAAAATCAACCACCCACCTCTTATTTCCAGTCAAGGGGGTGAAAACTACCTGCTGCAGGGACTACGGGCCCCCTTCAATTTTTCTGCTGGTTGTCCAAAAGGAATTTGATTGGGAAGTGGTCAAAATAGATGAAGGAAGTAAATTCATTCATCCACCCCTTATTTCCAGTCAAGGGGGTGAAAACTACCCCCTGCTGTGAAAACCGGTAGAAAAATTGAAGGTGACCGTAATCCCTGTAGGGGGTAGTTTTCAACCACCTTCACTGGATGTAAGAGGTGGGTGGTTGAATTTCGCCTCCCTAATCCTCCTCGACCTTTATTTAGTTACATTCAAGTCGAACAGCGCGAAAAAATCAGTTACGACCGTTTTCGCTTGCGGCTCGTGCTGCAAACTTCATTTGCGTTAGTTATTACCTGCATTACCGCTCATTGAATAATATACTATTATCGGTATAACAAATCATGATGATGAAGATTAAGGGCAGATACGAGCTTGCTTATACCGTTTGGCAACATCGTGTTTCTATTTTGTCGGAAAATTATACTGTAATGTGAATCTTGGTTAAATACGGATGAATTATTGATAATTGCTACACTATTTATAAAATAGGCAGAACCCCCATAAACAGTGCCAAATCCAGAAGTGGTGATATTTTATTAGGAATAAATAAAAAAGTCTATACATATATGAAATTCACTATATAGTTATTAATATGGAGCAGATTGATGGCAACCATAGCGGCCTAGAGCAGTTATGGATTAGATTTAAGAACAGAAGTAAAATATACGGTTTAGGCGTTGTATACAGGGCTTCCAAAATTAATGTTAATTCGGCTCTCCAAAGTTTAGAAAATAGTTTAACTAACATACTACCGCAAATAGACGAAGTTATTTGTGTTGCTGATATAAATATTAACAGTATTTCTAGTTTTGATTTTATTAAATTTAATTCCTTACTAGCTGCCTACGGCTTAAGCCAAATTGCCAATGCACTAACTAGAATTACTAATATTAGCAAGACGTCAATAGAAGTAGTTATCGTTAGTGACGAGTTCATCATCAACAATTTGAGGCTTAGACAACGAGTTATCTGATCACTTGCTTATTTATTGTGAATTGTTATGTGTAGTTGAGAAGAATAGCCAGATTTTTTATACTCATCGTGATTTTAAATATTTCGATTATAATAATTTTTTATATGATATAAATAGTATTCCTTGGGATCAAATATACAGGGTTACTGGTAATCCGATACATTCCTTTGGAGATGTGATGGGGCATGATCTAAGAAGTAAATTTAGCCCTAACATATATTATGCAAAACTCAATAGTTTTTGAGATATTTAATTTTTTTTGTTTTTCTCAAAAAGTAGATCTTAATGTCCTAAAAGTTAATTTTCGAAAAATCTATTTGCCATGTTTAAATTTTTTTTACTGGATTGCTTGTCCAATATTATAGATATCCGTTTGGAATGAAAAATATCTGGAAACATTTCGATCATGTGAACATCTGAAATAAAAACTTGAAAAAAATTATTTTTTTAAATCAGCTATGAAATTTACCTATTAGGATTTTTCAAAAAAATATTAACGTAACACGCGTATAAATTATTATAAAAACTGCCTTATTTCAATATTTATCTAACAAGGTACAAATGTTCAATGTACCCTTAATAGTTCTAAGAAAATACTAGTAAAAATAACACAAATAGTACGAATTTTATTTTTAGATAAACAGTAAAAAACATTTTAAAAGTAGAGTTTAATTCTTCATTAATTTCAAAGTTGTACTTTATTTTTTATATGTCTTGCTCAAAATGGGAGCCCCTATTCCGTATACAGACACGGCAGCGTCTTCTTATTTCCGTCCTTGTTACTCTGGTTGTCAGATTATGCCTTATGTGTTGGGCAGCATCAACTATCCTTTGTCTAAGGTTTTCTATAGTATTGACTGGTGTGGCATAGACCATCTCCTTCATATGACCCCATACGTAATAATCAAGGGGTGTTAAGTCAAGGCTTCGCACTGGCCAAGGTATTGGGCCCGCTCTTCCAATCCAACGGTTAGGGAAACGTTGATCAAGTAACTGTCGTACTGTCAGCCGATAATGTGCTGGACAACCGTCGTTCTGAAACATCATTCGCTGTCTGACGGCGAGAGGAACATCTTCTAAAATCACCGCCAGATCATTTCTTAAAAAATTTTCATAGATTTCCCCGTTTAAATTTTGAGGAAGAAAGTGTGGCCCTATTAAATAGTGGCCAATGACTCCCATCCACACATTAATAGAAAACTTCATTTGGAAACTAGTTTCACGTGTTAACTTGGGATTTTCCTCTGCCCAATAATGTAGGTTGTGGAAATTTGTTATACCCTCGCGATTAAATTTCGTCCGTCCATAAAATACTTGTTAAAAAATTTGCGCTTTCTGCATCTGAATTTAACATAAAGCGGCGGAATTCCACTCTCCTTCCAGGATCACCTTCCTCCAAGCCTTGGACAGGGGTATAGTGGTAAGGATGACATCCAACTCTACGTATCGTAGACCAAATTTTCCATTGTGACGCTCCGGTTAGTCTTGCGACTTTATTAGTTGAAATAGTTGGGTCTTCCTCAAAATACCTCAATATTTCTTCCTCATCATCTGGTTCTTAAACGGGAGGAGCACCAGCGTCACTTCTTCTACATTTCACGGAGCCAGTTTCAGCGATATTTCGATATGCCGTACTGAATACACGTGCATTTGGTAAGCAGCGGTTAGGGTACCAAAGACCATATTCTCGGCGAGCTTCAGCAGCGTTGCCGCCTCAGTATCCATAGACAAACAAGATATCAGCGTATTCTGCGTTGGCATACTCGGCCATGGCACAGAAAATACAATAACAACAACTAATAACAACAACTACGAGTAACATCAAAATCTTCGATAACTAATTTAACAAGACCAACAAACTTAAGGGACACGGAGATAAGAATGTCAGTTAATGACATATATGCACAAACGTCAAAGTCAAGGACTGACTGACTTAAATGAAAGTGAACGATTAGTCGTTAAATAAATTCCGCCACCAGCATTATCTTTACTAATTTTTTTATTAGAACTAACAAGGGTACATTAAACGTTTCTACCTAGTTAGATAGCTATTGAAATAATGAAGTTTTTATAATAATTTGTACGCGTGCTACATTAATATTTTTTTGAAAAAACCTAATAGGTAAATTTCATTACTGATTTTAAAAAAAAAATTGTACGAGTTTTTATTTTAAATGTTCACATGATCGAAATGTTTCCGGATATTTTTCATTCCAAACGGATATCTATAATATTGGACAAGTAATCCAGTAAAAAAAAATTTAAAAATGTCAAGTAGATTTTTTCGATTTCGGAAATTAACTTTTAAGGCATTAAGATCTACTTTTTTGAGAAAAACAAAAAAATTGAAATATCTCAAAAACTATTGAGTTTTGCATAATGTATGTTAGGGCTAGATTTACTCCTTAGCTCATGCCCCATCACATCTCCAAAGGAATGTATCGAATTATCAGTAACCCTGTATATTGAGTTTTTATTATATGACAGTAGCAAAGATATATGTTTTTTCGTTACACAGTTTCAAAAAAATGTATATTAATATCCCCACAGATAATAATTTTGTTTTTAATATCTTTGACAACAGTAAAAATGTATTTTTATTACCTTATGAAAGTCTTAGAATTAACAGCTGACCACTAATCTTTTGGTTCACTGTTGCGTTGTCTATTATAAATATTATAATTTACTATTGATTCCTATATGGTGTTGGGACAATTAGCTACCATGGAAGCGTCCATGTTCTTATTACATTGAAAAGTAGAACTTTCAATGTTTTCTTAAATGTTTACTTCTGACCCTGTATAATCGAAATCATGAATTGTGAACCTATCAAATACCTGTGGCATTTATGTCAGTATCTTAAATTGCATTTATCATCATTGGTCCAATGGCGCAACAATCCGCAATGAAACCATTCATTATTAAATAACTTTTTTTATTCACATCTTTTGTTCAAATCCTAAATACATATTATACCTATCTCAATAATTTGTGTTATGAAAATGTCAATAAAATTTCTCAAGGTGTTCTATGTAAGTTATTTTTTATATAAATTGGTGTAATTATAGTGTAAAGTGACCAAAAATTGGCCTCACATTCTATTTTTCAGTGACTGAATTGGTCAATCTCGACACATGACAAAAATACACATTCTAAAACTTACATAAACTTATTGACATACAATTTGTTCAGTACACAACACTATATATTTTTTTATCAGCTATTAGCAAGCAAGACGACTTTCACCCGTCCTTGGGTCATCATCACTTTCTCTTCAACCAGACAATCGCATTAATTCGTAACCGTCACTGCTGAGAGATAGATAAAGTCGACTTTGATGACACTAGAATATTACTTCCAAGATAAAGAACTTACTTAGACTGCCGATGTTGTTTTTGTTAATTTCAAAATAATTAAATTGCTTTTTTAGAATGTGATTTATCACCTTTCTGATTAACTGGCTACAAATTTATTTGCAGCCATTGAATTTATTAATTGTTAATATTTTCTGCATCGTCCGGAATATAATTATTATTTGTTTTTGAATATTAATGCAAAAATTATATTATCACATATTTTCTCAGTTTTTCCACGCAATATTTTTTAAAGTTTTTTCCATAGTTCGGCACCTTTTTTATTTCTAATTACATTGTTATAGAATTCCTCTTTACTTTTCCCTATCATATTTGTAACGAAGTTTCTTCTTTGTTTATATTCTTCCCAGTCCTGTTCTTTACCGCTTTCTTGAACAATTTATTTCTTATGTTAATATTTTCTCTTATATCACTATCAATCCATTAATTTTCATGGCCATGATTGTATATTTTTATTTATTTGATTGGTGCAATATCATTAACTACATTTACAATATCTGTAACTAATTTCTCTGGCATGACATTTACATCTGTTGCCATTCTGTTCCACTGTGTTTTAGCAATTTTTGCTTGAAATTCATCTATATTACAACTTTTTATCATTCTACTTTTTCGTATAACGTATTTGTTTGTGTCATTGTGATTTTTGTGTTTATTTTAATTTTCAATATGTTGTGATCATTTATCTTTGGAGTTAGCCCATTTATATATATTTTTTTTTGTAATTATATAATCTATCAATGTAGAGCTAGTCTTTGTTATCCTTGTTAGGGTATTTACTAACTGATATAAACCATTCAGAGTAATCAATATTATAATCACCAGTTATTACAAGTGTACCTTTACATATAATATTTTCTACAAATTTTTCAATATATTATATGACCTAATGGTACCACGATCAATTCAGAAATTCCATTTAAGATTTTTACTGTAATTTCATCTATTTAGGGAGATTTACTAATCTTTAATTCTTCTATGAAGGATTTAAATGAAGCAACATTTAACAGAGTCCATGAGCTACTAAGGCATATTTTGTATCCACAATCTAATCTACGCCTGACATGAACAATGCAACAATTTTATTTATTTTAAAACAATGTAATACAAATTATGTGGTATTTTGATTCAAATGAAGTCATTTTTGGATATTTCCAATCAGAACAGAGCCTTACCCTATGCAGCAGCCAAAATATTCAACATGTTGCTAATCGATTCTCAGTATAATACTGTGCAAGAATTTCAACCAAGATCAGGTGACACTACTTCATGCAACTTCTTTTGTAATTAAAAAAATAATAAATTTGCAGAAAGTCCTGAAGAATAATGAAATACGCTCAGTATAATCTAGATGGTGATTAATTGGAAAAATTTACGATGTATATATATTTTTTAAATATTAATTCTTAATAGTTTGCTAAATACATATAATTAAATTAAGGCTATTAATCCATTTTCAACCAGAAGGGGGATCTCTCCATTTACATTAATATAATATGCAAATTGAGAATTTTTGTGTTTATTCTGCATACTAATTTATGCAAAATAAACAAGGTTATTGAAACTTAACTGCTTTAAAGTTACCTGAATTTTTAACCTTGTTATGATTTGGATTTGAAACGTCCATCTTCCATCCAACCTTCACTGAATACTGAGGGTGTAGAAAGTTAAATGCCGATTCTGAGACATTTCAAAATTTGAATCAAAATCGAAAATAGTAGGTTTCACTGTTAATGGCTCAAATCGCGCCAGATAATAGCTATAGGTTATAGGTACTATTAAATTTCTTTAGGTTTGAAAGTAACAACCATTATTTAATTAAAACGAAGCGATTACAATAATTAAGCATGTGACACAAACATGAAAAGAATACATTTAATTCCTCTGCATAAACAGTAAATGATTGTCCATTTATATCTTAATATAGTGAAAGTTAACATTTAGACACACATTTTTTCAAACAGCGAGGTGAGACGTACTTGGCAACACACATTTTTGTAATTTCTTATATTTTTATACACATTGTGTAGACTTGACTCAAAGAGGGATTGAGGAATTTTACGACAAAATGTGTGCTAGTAGCAATTAGTTATAAATTGCACAAGAAAATAGAAAATGAAGATTTATTACTCGATAATGATAGTCCTGATATAATATGTAGGTACCGGTGGAAGCGAGAACAAAGAATATGTATATAAACAATAGACGGCAGATTGTAAGCTTTGGTGATAATTATTCGGCTCAGATTATATACTGTGGATATTAATTCTGTAGATTGTCTGACTTGGGTTTTAATTGCTCTAGTGATAATATCTAGGGTTTGCAGTAACGGTCACTAAAATTTTGGTGAGCTATATTTACTACTAATGGGTCATGGGACCCACACCAAACTTTAAGGGATGATGTGGTGTATCTACTACTATTATTAGTTAGTTATTTATTGTTATTATTCTTATATTAAGAAAGATACCTTTTGTATCTAGGGCCGCTCCTAATGGTATCTATGACAGAAGAATAACATTTAAAGATTTTATTTGAAAGACTTAATGATTATGGTATTTTTACAACCTGAAGAACGAGTAGAAATAATCAGAAATTTCCTTCGTCCTACTGCACTCAAACAGCTATCCAGAAAATACTTGATCGTGAAGTAATTATTTATTTATTTATTTATTTATTTATTTATATAATTCATCCAACGGGTGAAACCCAATTACAGGACAAATAACAACAGATTTAAATAAAATATCGATAAATAGAACAATATGGTGTAAGTAAAAGGTACACAAATGACACAAATATAAAATGTAACAACTACAATCAAAATATATACTCTAGTAAAATAAATATATATATATATATACATACATACATACATACACATATATATATACATATATATACACATATATACATACACACATATATACACACATACACACATATACATACATACATATACATATATACACATACACACATACATATATATATATCACAAGTGTAATAGATATAGACAAGAGCGTGTTTAAATGGGGTTTAAGTAAATGTTCTTTATGTCAGCAATATTACAGTTAAATATATCCAGGCTAGCCTCAATACTATTATAATTTAAACACATTTGATGTAGGGGAGATGATTCTAATATATTAGTGCGTGGAGTAGGAAGCATGAGTACATTATTTGTTCGAGAATTTAATCTCGGAATTCGATACCTAAGAAGTGAGGTGAGGCAGGTGCAGCTAATTTTATTATTGATAATTTTGTGTAAGAACATTATTGAATGCATTACACGTCTCCTTATTAAGCTACTCATACTAAATTTATTTAAAAAAAATTCTTGTTGTGTCCCTCTCATTGGATATTAAGAACATATTTAATCCCACTCAGTAGTTATTTACCTCCATTTTATGTGAAGATAAATAAACAAATTGGCCATTTATGTGATCGTCTGTTTTATAGAGTTAGAACCCAAATTACGTTGTGTTTGTAGTATTTTTATATTTACCCTAGTTCTTGATGCGAAGTTTGACATTACGGTTTCCTATCTGAAATTATTTACCTTAGAAAAATAATCACTCTTTTAATTTAAATAGCTTGAAAATTTGAACACACTGTTTCTTCATTGAGAACTCCAGTTAATAATTAATTTTATTTACTATTTCATTATTCAAGATTGCACTGTGAATTTATGGTTAAAGTTTGTTTTCTATTTTATTTGATTGGAATGAAATCATTTATTTAGTTAATTACTTGTATGGTCAGAAAGGTAAAGTTGAAAGGAAAGACAGTAATCGTCGGGACAATAGTCACAAAAACCATTTTATAATAATTGTTGAAGCAAATCGCCAAACATGAAGTTAAACAATCCAAATATTTAAGACAATTGTCTAAACAGTATATAAGAAAGTTTACGCGGCTCTAGTAATTACCACACTGTACATGTTTCAGAGTTGTTTATACAAATAACAAGAACCAGGTGATGCAATGGTATTCCTTCGTGTTATTTTGAGTTGTAATTAGAGATGTGGCAAAAAGGCCGATTAAATGGTGATTTGAAATTATGGTGTTAGCAATCGCTACGATGAAAATAAAACTTAATGCAAAACAGAGGACAATAATCATGTCATGTACGTGCTTTATACAATTTAAGTAACCGAGAATTAAATACTCATGTAAAATATCACAGCATGTTGAGGAAGTATCCCTTAATTGAATTACATAAACAGCAATTACCATATTGTGTATGACTGTCCAACAACGTAAAACGCGGTTGATAGATATAATTTAAACAGACAGACGTCCCGGTTTAGCGCTTCGTCGAAGAGATAGTCCCCTAAAATATAAGTAAGGTTTCCAGACCAATGGGCCTAAGGACTAACCGCTCGCCTGTACAGTTTGTAGTTCGTAGAGTAGTTAAAGTGACGGATCATTATTAAACAGTCACAGAAAACCAGGTAATCGTCAGTGAGAAACCTCACACAATAATTTGAAAGGCAAACATTCCTATGAAATCTTGTATGTCAATATAGGCACACGGTAAACCCTTGATATCAAAATATTTAGCAGGTGAACTTTCGCTAACCTTATTATTGAAAATAATAACTGAGCAACTCATAAAAATCTAATGTTTCCTTAGTACCACAACACGTAAACTATCCGTTTCCCGAAATCAGAATGTAAATTCATTTTTTAAATAATAAGTCCGAAAAAAATGTACCTGAGACAATGAGTCGTTGTTTAACGCGAGAGTTTTATCGTTGGAGTTGGCCGTAACGTCGCCTGAGATATTGAAACGTTGTTGAAGTAAAATACTGCCGTTGTGGATGATTGGGATGGCAATTTCGGTAATAGTAATACTCCGGAAGATCGCCTCTAATATCCGGACTAGGTAGAATACTTCCAGTTGGTGTAGAGATGCGTTATGTTGAAATAACTTGTACACCAAGAAGTTTGGTAATATGTTCGGAGAAAAACGCTCTAATCCGCAAACAATCAGCTTCTTTCCCGTAATGCCGCTAACTCGAGCTTCTATATTATTATTGACCTAGAAAAATGCCAAGAATGTCAAAATCTCGTCCCTAGACCACGCTGTCCACGATACTCACGCTTGTTTACATTATTGAGATACGCGTTTTAACTATGAAGAACTATCCCCCTTTCTCAATCTTACATGTGTTTTCTAATTATATTTTATTAACTTTGTTTTAGTTCTCTCACGGCGTGATTGGAATACAATGTAGCGACCATCGCTATTTTAGCAATAATGGGTTCGTCATTTATTTTAAAACAATTTAGATAAGAACTAACACGATGTACTTAGACGATCTTTAAACGTTACTTGGACTTGGTATGTATTTAAATTTCTGACTAGATGTTTTTAAAATATTCCAAAGACCGTTGTAATTTTGTTTTTGAATTTAATTTCTTTAACATGTAATAATAATTACTGTTTAATCGTTGTTATAAAAATAATGTTTATATAAATTTGAAATAAAACAAGGAATTATTTTTAAATCGAAAGCCCCCTAAGGTAGGATGTTTCAACCGTTTACATATTTTTAGCACTGAATTGCAGTGTAATGATATGAAGGATATCAGGATAACCTTGTCTTAATAGTTTTATAATGGCAAAAGAAACACTTGCCAATTCAACCGTTCTTACACATCCTAACAGTAGCAACATTGTAACTTTGTCTCTTACAACAGATTGTTCAAATGTTTCAATGGGTGCAGTATTGGAACAAGTATACGATGGAGAATGTAGGCGTTTAGTTTTCTTTTCACAAAACTTAACGCTCAAAAACAATATTCTACTTTTGATAAAGAACTTACGCCTTTATATATTGGAAGGAAGAAAGTTTATTTGTTTTACGGATCACAAATTTTGACAACAGCTTTATTCTCCACGGTGGGGAGGAGTCCCAGACAAATACGTTATATGCAGCTTACAACATTCATCATGTTAAAGGTAAAGATAATATCATTGCCGATAAGCTTTCATGTATAGATGAGTTATCTTCACTGGAACAATGTATTCCTTACAATGTTCAAACTCACACACTAGTATATCACATGCCTGCAGTAAATTCTCCAGATTTTAATTTAAAATCGCTGAGATATAAACAAATTGGTGATGTGGAACTAGACACATTAATAAAAAATCAATTATTCAAGAAAAATATACTATGTATTACAGAAAGTTAAAATTTCAAATTCCCAAGATGAGATTTGGTGTGATATTTCTAATTTCAAATTTCGATCTTATATACCCGCCAAAATGAGACACGCTATTTCTTAAAATTTTTCACAAATTAACTCATTCAGGAATTCAAGTAACTAAAAAATGAACTTAACTGTAAATATTTCTGTCCTAAAGTGAATACAGACTGCATCTTATGGACACAAACATGTATTAATTGTCAGACAGCTGAAATAAATAAATATACAAAACTCCAGTTGGTAAATTCGAAGTCCCTAGAGGACGTTTTGATATTGGTAAGTGCCCCCCAATTTTTACTATTGTTGTTGTGTCTGTTGATATTGTGACACTGTTTGTTGTTATTTTGTTAATAAATTATATTTGTTTTAAACTCGTCTTCTACTTTGACTACCCAATCTCCCTCTTTCACAAGCCAAGTGGCCGTCATTTATGACTTCCAGAAAGGGGGATCGAGACCACACTCCCTAGCGCACACGGAAGTCACTTGTGAACAAAACAACCACCCTCCCCCACCATTGACCCACCAAACGACGTCCAATAATGGTTACAAGGATATCATTTAAAGGGAAAAGTTTTCATAGTCATCTCCGAGCTATTAGCTGAATCACAAAGTACCTACTTCAGCGCGTTAGAAGGATGATAACTTCCCACATACGAAGCCGAGTCGTGGCTCGTGGAGGAGTCTGTTCACAGCAGACTGCTACACATCCCAAGGCATAAACAGTAAGGGCTTTATCATGTACCAACTTTTCCTTCTGCAAATGCAGAAATTTTTAGCCATCTATTCCAATGCCCTTGCATACAATTCCTTCTACCTTCTTTCTACCTCGAGTAAAACATCCCATGAAGAGATATCCTTAATACCGATGCCATCCAGTTATGGTTCTGCCACGAATTCACCATTTGCGCATATATGGTCGGAGTCAACCTGCCAATCAAGGAGCAATAAGACTGGCTGGAATAAAATGCTGCAAATTGGGGTTGGATCAGCCACAGGGATTAGCGAAGTGAGTGACAGTGTTATTCGAAACTTGGTATCTGTGCGCTCTAAAACTAGCAGTAAGTGTGTTGGAACTCTCAAAGACTTTGTTATATGTGTGTTTTCGGGCGCGGGGAAAAACGCCCGCACCCTGTCGGTCTGAGAGCCGTCCCCGAGAGCTTTGATTTGTTTTGATTAGGTTTGTATTTTCATTTATTAATGTGTGGTATTATTTTTATGTATCATTGTTATATTTGTCTCTTTTTTATTTGTTGATATAATGTTGTTATTGTTTACATCTGTTTTTATTAATTTAAAATAACTTTTCCCTCACACCTCGCGCTAGGGGTAACAATATTCACATTGATATTGTAAGTCCATTACTTCCTTCCTGAGGTTGTCTTACATTCTTACTGTAGTTGAACGTTTTACCCGGTGGCCAGAGGCATACCCTTTGCGCAACAATTAGAGCAGAAACAGTTGTTGAAACTATTCCGACAATATATATGTCATTTTGGTGTCCCGCTTTACATAAGTACAGGTCAGGGCGCTCAATATGAATCTAGGTTATTTTCATAATTTTCAAAATTCTTAGGATTTCATGGAATATACAGGGTTACTGGTAATTCGATACATTCCTTTGGAGATGTGATGGGGCATGAGCTAAGGAGTAAATCTAGCCCTAACATACATTATGCAAACTCAATAGCTTTTGAGATATTTCAATTTTTTTGTTTTTCTCAAAAAAGTAGATCTTAATGTCTTAAAAGTTAATTTCCGAAAAATCTGCTTGACATTTTTAATTTTTTTTTACTGGATTACTTGTCCAATATTATAGATATCCGTTTGGAATGAAAAATATCCGGAAACATTTCGATCATGTGAACATTTAAAATAAAAACTTGTAAAATTTTTTTTTAAATCAGTTATGAAATTTACCTATTAGGTTTTTTCAAAAAAATATTAATGTAGCACGCGTACAAACTATTATAAAAACTTCCTTATTTTAATAGCTATCTAACTAGGTAGAAATGTTTAATGTACCCTTGATAGTTCTAATAAAAAATTAGTAAAGATAATGCTGGTGGCGGAATTTATTAAACGACTAATCGTTCATTTTCATTTATGTCAGTCAGTCCTTGACTTTGACGTTTGTGCATATATGTCATTAACTGACATTCTTATCTCCGTGTCCCTTAAGTTTGTTGATCTTGTTAAATTAGTTATCGAAGATTTTGATTTTGCTCGTAGTTGTTGTTTTTAGTTGTTGTTATTGTATTTTCTGTGCCATGGCCGCGTATGCCAACGCAGAATACGCTGATATCTTGTTTGTCCATGGATACTGTGGCGCTACTGATACGCTGCTGAAGCTCGCCGAGAATATGGTCTTTGGTACCCTAACCGCCGCTTACCAAATGCACGTGTATTCAGTACGGCATATCGAAATATCGCTGAAACTGGCTCCGTGAAATGTAGAAGAACTGACGCTGGTGCTCCTCCCGTTTATGAACCAGATGATGAGGAAGAAATATTGAGGTATTTTGAAGAAGACCCAACTATTTCAACTAATAAAGTTGCAAGAATAACCGGAGCGTCACAATGGAAAGTTTAGTCTACGATACGTAGAGTTGGATGTCATCCTTACCACTATACCCCTGTCCAAGGCTTGGAGGAAGGTGATCCTGGAAGGAGAGTGGAATTCTGCCGCTTTATGTTAAATTCAGATGCAGAAAGTGCAAATTTTTTAACAAGTATTTTATGGACGGACGAGTCGAAATTTAATCGCGAGGGTATAACAAATTTCCACAACCTACATTATTGAGCAGAGGAAAATCCCAAGTTAACACGAGAGAAACTAGTTTCCAAATGAAGTTTTCTATTAATGTGTGGATGGGAGTCATTGGCCACTATTTAATAAATAAATAAATAATAAAATAAATAAACACCACATAAATTAGACTACTACTATTAGACCACTAAATTAGATTAATAGGGCCATACTTTCTTCCTCAAAATTTAAATTGGGAAATCTATCAAAATTTTTTAAGAAATGATCTGGCGGTGATTTTAGAAGATGTTCCTCTCGCCGTCAGACAGCGAATGATGTTTCAGAACGACGGTTGTCCAGCACATTATCGGCTGACAGTACGACAGTTACTTGATCAACGTTTCCCTAACCGTTGGATTGGAAGAGCGGGCCCAATACCTTGGCCAGCGCGAAGCCCTGACTTAACACCCCTTGATTATTACGTATGGGGTCATATGAAGGAGATGGTTAATGCCACACCAGTCAATACTATAGAAAACCTTAGACAAAGGATAGCCGATGCTGCCCAACACATAAGGCATAATCTGACAACCAGAGTAACAAGGACGGAAATAAGAAGACGCTGCCGTGTCTGTATATGGAATAGGGGCTCCCATTTTGAGCAAGACATATAAAAAATAAAATACAACTTTGAAATTAACGAAGAATTAAACTCTACTTTTAAAATGTTTTATTATTGTTTATCTAAAATAAAATTCGTACTACTTATGTTATTTTTACTAGTATTTTCTTAGAACTATTAAGGGTACATTGAACATTTGTACCTTGTTAGATAGCTATTGAAATAAGGCAGTTTTTATAATAATTTATACGCGTGTTACGTTAATATTTTTTTGAAAAAACCTAATAGGTAAATTTCTTAGCTGATTTAAAAAAAAAATTAAAGTTTTTATTTCAGATGTTCACATGATCGAAATGTTTCCAGATATTTTTCATTCCAAACGGAAATCTATAATATTGGACAAGTAATCCAGTAAAAAAAAAATTTTAAATGTCAAATAGATTTTTCGAAAATTAACTTTTAGGACATTAAGATCTACTTTTTGAGAAAAACAAAAAATATTAAATATCTCAAAAACTATTGAGTTTTGCATAATATATGTTAGGGCTAAATTTACTTCTTAGATCATGCCCCATCACATCTCCAAAGGAATGTATCGAATTACCAGTAACCCTGTATACTACATTATATCATCCTCAAAGTAATGGGTTAATTAAAAGATTTCATAGAACTCTAAAAACGACGTTGATTGCCAGATCTAAATCCAGGAATTGGAAATCATTTTATTTGGTTGCGAGCAATCCCAAAAGAAGGTTTACAATGTTCTTCTGCGGAACTTGTTTTTTGTCAACCGTTACGTCTTTCTGGGGAATTTTTTATTAACTCTTAAGATTATACAGATCTGCAGATTTTTATAGCAAAATTACGTGAACATTATAATAATCTCAAAGTACAGATTCAAAACATATCAATCGTGACATACAGACATACGATTACATATGTATTAAAAAAGAGACATTAAAACCTTCTTTATCGCAAAAAAAAACATTTGATTGAAATTTACGGAATGTGTTTTCAAAAAATGTACTACCCACTCTGGAATATAGGAAAGTACTCGTAAAATATTTGCAGTGTTTGCAGTTTTTAAGAAAAAGGAAAGAGATATAAGGATAGGTTTTTAATTTCATCAAAAAATCTTGATATTTTATAAAGTTACACCATTTTGAAAATTTATGTTACATTGATTTTTAATTTATGTATCGTATTTCAACTTTCAACTTTTTGAACAGGGAAATAAATTGCATACCAAAAAATGTAACAGGATAATGTCGTAATCCTATCCTTACAAAAATGTCCTAGAAAAGTAATGAAACCAGCCCCTCTCCCTCTATAAAATGTGACATATAGTCATAGACCACAAAAAGATATAATTATCAAAGAAACAGATACATATCTTAGTCACTGATATTGAAGCCAAAAATATATAAATAATTTAGACTTTAATGCTACTTGTTTTGAAACAAAAAAAGTTAGATTTGTGCTTCTCGGGTTAAATCGAGCCGACATCAAAAACTTACAGTTAAACGTTGTAACAATTTTTTTCGAAACACCATGCATAATTGTATACACCAACATCTGTTAGTATTACGTAACTAATATTTCAACTACTCTTCATAAAATGTACCTACTAAATTAAATCCTAATAAATCATTTTATGACGATAAAAAAATTGTGAAATTATGTAAGAATGTGTTTATTGTACAGTATTTATTTAACGAGCTTTACCATTAGAACGTCCGAGGTTAGTGGGAAAACATGATGGCCATCCGTTCACTAAATATTAACGCCAATACGAAGACGCTTCTGCTTCTGCAATAAATGGAGCAATTGTGACTGGCGCTGCGCTGGTGACCTATTCAGTTATTTCGCAACGCCAAGTCTTCATTGTGAGTTCTTATGCAATTCTAACACAAAGAGTAATGAAATGCGAACTAATAATTTTATTGCATGATATATTTCTGTCAGTATCTAGGAAAATAAGACGAGTTATAGGAGAGTTAAACGTTTTGAAATGCCAACGAATACTGTGCGTTGTTGAATACAGAGTGGTTAAACTCAGAGCGATATGTCGTGGAACGATCGTGGGTATAAAAAAATGTAATGTAATGTAATTGAGTCCAACTGTATTGGAGCTGCCCGAAGAATAAGTAGCTTCAAAATACACGGTAAAAATTATCAATTCACTCCAAAACGATACTTCACTATCTCGTTTTGGAATGAATACAAAAGTAGAGAAATGCTTATCCAAAACCGTGCTACTGATATTGCAAAGAAACTGTGTAACACTAATGACATGTTGATAATGATTTGTCTTGGCACATATGCTAGGCATTAGAGGAGTACAAATAATTATCAAACGCAAATCGTTCACTGGTAAAAAAATACCACTATGTAAACCATTCACCGTTTGTACAACCGATAGTTATATAGTGGACTTGTTGGAATCGTACGGTCGTGAGCAAAAAAAAAATAGGACAAGTCTTATAACGGTATTTTGCTAAAATCTAGTTGTGTACATTTAACTTTAATTTTTGTGACATTGTCAGTTAGTTGTCATAATTTATTGCAAGTGCGTAAAAAACTGATATGCCTCATATAAGCGATTTAGTTAAATCTGGAGTTATTGCTAAAGCAGAAGATGGATGGTCAATTAGACAAATTGCACTGCGTTATATTATTGACAAAAATTCGGTGTGTAACATTTTAAAAAAGTGGAGAATAACCGGTACGATTAGTAGAAATCCTGGATCAGGGCGACCAAGGATATCAACTCAACAACAAGATTTGCAATTGGTAAATGCTTTATTAGGAAATCCATTTAACTTAGTTATTCAGGCTGCTGAAGAAACGAATTTTCCTGGATCGAGTAGTATGCCGGCTAGTAAGAGAATCGGAGCTACGCTGTCATGCAGCAGTACAGAAATACTTACTTAAAGCTGAACATAAAGAAGCTCGAGTAGAATTTGCGCTTGAATTTTTAGCGCGATGTAAATTTTTGGAACAATGTAATATTTACAGACGAAAAAACTTTCCAGTCAACACACAGCGGTCGTATTCGTGTTGAACGCCTTCCGAATACTCGATTCGATGAGAAATATACAGGGTGTTGCATCATGAGAGGGACATAGCTTAATAGGAGGTAGAGAACATCAGTGGTAACCGGAACCTCCCATAGAAATGTCTCATTGGGCCTTCATTACGAAGTTACAGGGTGTTAAATAATTTTTGGCCAAACCTGTTTTTTGTCATAACTTTGACAGGGAATGAAATAACGGATTCATATTTGGTACGACTAATGTACTAACGAGCCCCAAGAGGTACATGTATAAAAAAAAATATATCCAGGTCCGGACTCACTATAATTTATGTTTCTTCTTTGCATCAATAAAACATCACCCTGTATATATTTTTTTGAAATTTCGATACGATATTCGAAAAGAGCAAGAAAAAACAAACAAAATGGCCTATTTCATTTTTTTGTTACACCTTCGTGGTTATTTAAATACGTTGTTAAATGTGCAAGAAAATGGATTACAGAACCCTATTAAATGAGAAGCACGTGAAATAAATAGTTTTATAACTAAAATTTGCAAAAATTCTATTAAGCCTAGGTGGTCTGGGTGAATCCTAATTCCGGCATGTTTTAAAGGTCCATTTTGGTAAAAAACTGTGGTCCTAATAAGTTATCGGGTATGAAATAACAAAATTTTTAATCAACCACAGTAGGCTTGTTCAAAGAATAAAAGTAACAGATAATTTAAACCATTTAGGCCTAAGCAACCAGTTACTTTGATCAAGAAAATCATCAACATTTTATACTTAATAAAAATTGGAAAAGAGAACAAACTAAAATCTAAATAAATAAAATATTTTCCATTCAATTAACAATAAATAACAAAACAATAACTAAATGTGTTTAAAAATAAAACGTAATTGACACTAAAGTAAATTTTCAAAATGTCCTCCCCCACATTCTGTGCATTTTCTTGCGCGTTTAGAAAGGTCACCAATTGCTCGACGTATCATTTCTGGATTTTTCCGTATTTCGTCGCAGGTTGTAACGATGCGCTGGATTAAATGTTGTCTACTTTCAATTTCAATGCTATAAACCTCGTTTTTTAAGTGGCCCCATAAAAAGTAATCACAAGGGTTACAATCAGGAGATCTTGGTGGCCATTCATGTGGACCCCCGCGTCCAATCCATCTATTAGGATACACATTATTTAAGTGTTCTCTTACTTGAAGGTTAAAATGTGGTGGGGCCCCATCATGCTGAAACAACATGCCTCTTATACCGATATTTTCTAACATATTCGGTAAAATGTTTTGAAGAAAATCAAAGTAAATTTCACCATTCAATTTTTCTTCAAAAAAATGTGGCCCCATCAAATGTCTATTCACAAGTCCGACCCAAACATTTACAGAAAACCTGTGTTGCGAACGGCGTTGGCGTACCGCATGTGGGTTTTCCTGTGCCCATTTATGATTATTTCGTGAATTGTTTACTCCATCCCTTGTAAATTGTGCCTCATCCGTAAATAAGGTTCTGTAAATGACTGGGCGATGGTTAGACAACCAATGACAAAATGCCAGGCGGGGGATATCGTCGCCTTGTTGAAGACGCTGTACCTGCTGGATATGATATGGATGGTAACGTTCTCTTTTTAGGGTTCTGCATACTCGCCAATGAGGAATACCAGTTGCCAAACTGATTCGTCTAGTGCTCATATTTGGATTTTCTTGAACTACGTTTATAATATTGTTTTGTTCCTGCACACCTTGTTGTAAAACACGCTCCACAACTGCAGAAGTAGGAAACTTTCCGTGTTGTCTTGCATACTGGAACACCGTACTAAAGGTTTTATGATTAGGGCATCGACGACCAGGAAAACGCAGCCGATATTCTCTTTCCGCCGACCTACCATTTCCATTACAGAAACCATAGATGAATATTATGTCAGCATATTCCACGTTTGTAAATTTTACTGGCATAGTTAAAATATTTTCACAAGTTTTCACTAACTAAATGCGGATTATTGACATATTAAATTACTAACAAACAATTATTCAACTGTTTAGGAGATTTCTTTTTATTATCTGTCACTTTGAACAAGCCTACTGTGATCGATTAAAAATTTTGTTATTTCATACCCGATTACTTATTAGGACCACAGTTTTTTACCAAAATGGGCCTTTAAAACGTGCCGGAATTAGGATTCACCCAGACCACCTAGGCTCAATAGAATTTTTGCAAATTTTAGTTATAAAACTATTTATTTCACGTGCCTCTCATTTAATAGGGTTCTGTAATCCATTTTCTTGCACATTTAACAACGTACTTAAATAACCACGAAGATGTAACAAAAAAATGAAATAGGCCATTTTGTTTGTTTTTTCTTGCTCTTTTCAAATATCGTATCGAAATTTCAAAAAAATATATACAGGGTGATGTTTTATTGATGCAAAGAAGAAACAAAAATTATAGTGAGTCCGGACCTGGATATATTTTTTTTATACATGTACCTCTTGGGGCTCGTTAGTACATTAGCCGTATCAAATATGAATCCGTTATTTCATTGCCTGTCAAAGTTATGACAAAAAACAGGTTTGGCCAAAAATTATTTAACACCCCGTAACTTCGTAATGAAGGCCCAATGAGACATTTCTATGGGAGGTTCCGGTTACCACTGATGTTCTCTACCTCCTATTAAGCTATGTCCCTCTCATGATGCAACACCCTGTATATCTAACAATGATAAAAGTGGTAGATTTTCCGTCGATGTGTGGGCTTGGATATCGGCACGTGGTCCTGGTGTTTTGTGGCATATTGAGGAACGATTTAATAGTGAAACGTATATTAGGATTTTAGACAATATTATGCTCCCTTCTGTGTCACAATTATTTCCTAATAATGAGTTCATATTTCAACAAGACAATTGTTCCGTTCATACTGCTCATACCGTAACTAACTGGCTTCAAGATAACAACATCAATGTTCTTAACTGGCCCAGTCATAGCCCAGATCTTAACCCAGTGGAAGAAGTATGGGGGTTACTCGTAAGAAGTGTCCAAAAACGAAATGTGAGACCACGGAATGCCGAAGAATTACTGAAAATAGTAAATAATGCATGGAAAAATATTATTACTAATGATTATTGTATAAGGTTATTTAATTCTATACCAGAGTTATAGAAATTATAAATAGAAATGGTACAATAACGAAATATTAATAGTTAGTTTCTTGTTAAGTAGGATATTCTTTGTCCTTTGATCCAGGATTTCTAGTAATCGTACCGTTTATTCTCCACTTTCTTAAAATGTTACAAATCAAATTTTTGTTAATGTTATAACGCAGTGCAATTTATTGTCTCATTAACCATCCATCATTTACTATAGCAATAACTAGAGCATTAAAATAAAAAGTAAATTAATAGTGATATCTGTTTTATTTCGGCTGCTCATTACACATTCAAATAGAGACAGATTTATATTAGAGAAAAAAAGTTGTCCTATTTTTTTCTGCTCACGACAGTACCTTGCAAATCAGAATGATGTCGATATTATGGGAAAAGTCATTAGCTTCATCATAAGTTGTTATGGAAAAGGTTAAAGTCAGATGCAAATATAAGTACAGCAATTTTTGAAAAGTCGTTTGAAAAAAGAGCGAAGATAAAACTTTAGCAAATGGAGGAGAACGAAAAGGTTGATTGAGAAAAAAACTCTCATTTAAACTGTTACATCAATTCATCTAAGTGACTTTTCTGAATTGACAGAAACTGAATTAAAGATCTTGTTCACAAGATTATATGATTTTCAAGTTGTATCATTACCATCAAGCAATTTTTTATTTGTTCGAAATGTTCATTTGTGATGGTGGTTTAAATATGCATCATGTAAAAGACAATAGTTGTATTTTAAAAATTTAAGCGCAATCTCGACACATAAATAAAAAACCCCGATGGCAGGGGCCAGCCGGAAAGATAGATTTCGTCTTATATCGCATATATTTATTTGACTCGAAATAAAATTTTGAGGATTTTTTGAAGACTTTGAACCACCGCCATTTTTTAAATTTTTTCTGTCCATCGAAAAATTAACGTGTCCACTTTTTCATTTCTTGTATAAATTTGCCGCATTTTGAACACAATTAACAAGAATTTTAAACAATTTTTAGAGACACAATAAAAACACCGTTAAACCAACAAATGTTTGACAAGCTAAATATTTCATTGTTTTCAAAGACACCTTAGTTATTTCTTAATATTTAATTAGAACAAAATTGTATTTTCTTATTTTCTTTTAGCTGTAATTGTGTTTGTATTTATCGCACATTTTAATATGACATATGAATAAATTCCTTATTAATAGTACTAATAAATAGTACCACGGTACCGATATGGTTTCATTTGAAAAAATTGAGTTTTGTCCCAAAAACAATTTTGGTGAATTTTATTTGCTCATAAATCACGTAATTTAAAATAAATCGGAATCGTCATGGCACACTTTATAAAAAAAAATTATAAAATAAAAAAAATTGATGTTTGAAATGTCACTTACTTGGCATCGTTGGATTCAGAAAATTATGCAGAATTCAAAAATGCAATAATATACAGGGTGTTCCATTTCAAAATCGAAAGTTAGTACCACCCCCGGCGAAACCGGAAGTGAAAAAAATCAATTGTATGTCAAAAATTGCCGCTTATTATGTATGTAGCGTATCCTAAATGTCAATCAATTATCTTCAAGACTAAAGGAGAGAAGGGGGGGGGTATATCATGATCCTGTTACACCCGGTATAGAATATATAAACTTTTGAATGAGGGGCATTTTTGTGGTCTGGAGAGCATAATTGAAGAAACTATAATGAAATTATCTGCTGCACTCTGCAATACGTAGATCAGAAATCTACTTAAAAATATACATTGCTGTTCTTTAGAATATGAACCTGATCAGAATGATGTTATGAGTATCGCTAGACATTTTTGCGAATATGCCAATGGCTTGTGAATGCAATTCTTGTATGCTGTGTATATTAAATTCACAGCTTTAAGATTGTGTTTATATAATATTTATAGATACTTACTATTTACACAGAACTGTTTTTTATGGCTTTGGGTCAGAGACCATACAGCCAGTCACACTATGTTAAAATTAATAAAGATTTAATCTGAACCTAAAAAAAATGGAGTAGAGTGAAGAAGAGCAACGAAGGAAAATACAGGGAAATACGCTTCTCGTCCAGGGATCTGTCAGGACATTAAGTATGACATCACAATAAAAGACCATGGTAAGGTAGGTAAAAGCATAAGGTTAAAACAAAAGGAAAATAAAACTAACCTATAGTTTGATATTAATATACAGGGTTACTGGTAATTCGATACATTCCTTTGGAGATGTGATGGGGCATGATCTAAGAAGTAAATTTAGCCCTAACATATATTATGCAAAACTCAATAGTTTTTGAGATATTTCAATTTTTTTGTTTTTCTCAAAAAAGTAGATCTTAATGTCTTAAAAGTTAATTTCCGAAAAATGCATTTTAAATTTTTTTTTTTACAGGATTACTTGTCCAATATTATAGATATCCGTTTGGAATGAAAAATATCTAGAAACATTTCGATCATGTGAACATCTGAAATAAAAACTTAAAAATTTTTTTTTTTTAAATCAGCTATGAAATTTACATATTAGGTTTTTTTCAAAAAAATATTAACGTAACACGCGTATAAATTATTATAAAAACTGCCTTATTTCAATAGCTATCTAACAAGGTACAAATGTTCAATGTACCCTTAATAGTTCTAAGAAAATACTAGTAAAAATAACACAAGTAGTACGAATTTTATTTTTAGATAAACAGTAAAAAACATTTTAAAAGTAGAGTTTAATTCTTCATTAATTTCAAAGTTTTTATATGTCTTGCTCAAAATGGGAGCCCCTATTCCGTATACAGACACGGCAGCGTCTTCTTATTTCCGTCCTTGTTACTCTGGTTGTCAGATTATGCCTTATGTGTTGGGTAGCATCGACTATCCTTTGTCTAAGGTTTTCTATAGTATTGACTGGTGTGGCATAGACCATCTCCTTCATATGACCCCATACGTAATAATCAAGGGGTGTTAAGTCAGGGCTTCGCGCTGGCCAAGGTACTGGGCCCGCTCTTCCAATCCAACGGTTACGGAAATGTTGATCAAGTAACTGTCGTATTGTCAGCCGATAATGTGCTGGACAACCGTCGTTCTGAAACATCATTCGCTGTTTGACGGCGAGAGGAACATCTTCTAAAATCACCGTCAGATCATTTCTTAAAAAATTTTCATAGATTTCCCCGTTTAAATTTTGAGGAAGAAAGTGTGGCCCTATTAAATAGTGGGCAATGACTCCCATCCACACATTAATAGAAAACTTCATTTGGAAAGTAGTTTCACGTGTTAACTTGGGATTTTCCTCTGCCCAATAATGTAGGTTGTAGAAATTTGTTATACCCTCGCGATTAAATTTCGACTCGTCCGTCCATAAAATACTTGTTAAAAAATTTGCACTTTCTGCATCTGAATTTAACATAAGGCGGCAGAATTCCACTCTCCTTCCAGGATCACCTTCCTCCAAGCCTTGTACAGGGGTATAGTGGTAAGGATGACATCCAACTCTACGTATCGTAGACCAAACTTTCCATTGTGACGCTCCGGTTAGTCTTGAGACTTTATTAGTTGAAATAGTTGGGTCTTCCTCAAAATACCTCAATATTTCTTCATCATCTGGTTCATAAACGGGAGGAGCACCAGCGTCACTTCTTCTACATTTCACGGAGCGAGTTTCAGCGATATTTCGATATGCCGTACTGAATACACGTGTATTTGGTAAGCGGCGGTTAGGGTACCAAAGACCATATTCTCGGCGAGCTTCAGCAGCGTTACCGCCACAGTATCCATAGACAAACAAGATATCAGCGTATTCTGCGTTGGCATACGCGGCCATGGCACAGAAAATACAATAACAACAACTAATAACAACAACTACGAGCAAAATCAAAATCTTCGATAACTAATTTAACAAGACCAACAAACTTAAGGGACGCGGAGATAACAATGTCAGTTAATGACATATATGCACAAACGTCAAAGTCAAGGACTGACTGACTTAAATGAAATGAACGATTAGTCGTTTAATAAATTCCGCCACCAGCATTATCTTTACTAATTTTTTATTAGAACTATCAAGGGTACATTAAACATTTCTATCTAGTTAGATAGCTATTGAAATAAGGAAGTTTTTATAATAATTTGTACGCGTGTTACATTAATATTTTTTTGAAAAAACCTAATTGGTAAATTTCATAACTGATTTAAAAAAGAAAAATTTACAATTTTTTATTTCAAATGTTCACATGATCGAAATGTTTCCGGATATTTTTCATTCCAAACGGATATCTATAATATTGGACAAGTAATCCAGTAAAAAAAAATTTTAAAATGTCAAGTAGATTTTTCGGAAATTAATTTTTAAGACATTAAGATCTACTTTTTTGAGAAAAACAAAAAAATTGAAATATCTCAAAAACTATTGAGATTTGCATAATGTATGCTAGGGCTAGATTTACTCCTTAGCTCATGTCCCATCACATCTCCAAAGGAATGTATCGAATTACCAGTAACCCTGTATATCAAAAAACCAATGGTTAGTTCATAGATTTTCTTCGTACCTATAGCAAATACATTTTCTATGTTGAAGGAATCACCATATTGCAGCACGAGGAGATATTTTTAACAAGTGAATCTGTATCAGTTCTTTTTGTGCTTCGTGAAGTTGAAATGGGAGACTTAGAAAATGATTATTGATTGTAAATTTATTATGAGGGCAGTCAAGATTGTTAACGGATGGGGGGGGGGGGGGGGCTGCTCTATCAAAAAAAAACAAACCATCCAATTATCGTTATCACCTGCTTTTTGGGAGGATGGAGTACGCTGCATTTTCTTGGCTTGTTTCTATAACCCAGAAGACGGAGTATTTTTATTTAAGTTAGATCCGAACGCTTGAAAGTTGGGGTTAATTAGATAACTAGAATGCCCTCTAAAATTAAAGGGTGCATTAGAACTTGCTTTAGATTGGAAGTTGAATGGGGCTGTCGAACCCGAGGGAGAAGTAGGATTTATTTTCCTCTTTTTTAAATTATTAAGGGAAGAAACTTTATAAGAAATGTTACTACTATTATTACATGGTTGCGAAAAGTAATGGTTATTATTATTTCTAGAGGGGGCTTTTTTTGGTATTCGTTGAGGCGACGAAAAAAGATTATGCGCAGAAGTGGATTCATCGTTAGGTAGTTTTGGGAAATTGGAGAGATCTGCTGGTCTATCAAGTCTATTGTGTGATGTGAAAGTTGCAAAAGTATTCTGACAGTATTGCTGGGCTTTGGAAAAAGGAGTATTGTTGTCAATAATAATTTTCTTGATGGTTTTCTGTTTTTCGAAAGTGGGACACTTATTGTCATTTGATTTATATTCACTGGTTTTGCGGTACAGACAATAAATTCTGTATCAAGATATACATGGTTATCGGTTTTGGGTTTGGCATAGAGGGTTAGTGCTACGGCACAGAAATTGCATTCATAACTTTGAAAAAGAAAACAGATAAAAATTATAAAACATCGAAATTACCGAATTTTTCATTTTGTGAGGTTATATAAGAACATCATCAAAAAGTACATAAAAAATTCTACAATAAAAAAAATCCCACGATGATTTGCTCAAAATAGTACAGCGTCCCGAATTTTCAAAAATGTATGAGAATTCTAGGTTATGTATCGTCTTGAAATTTGGCACATATGTTTATAAACAAAAGCTACATTATTTCCCAAAATATCAATAAAATTAGTTCATTCCCCAAAGAGTTCTTGATAAAAATAAATTTTTTTAGGTTATATGCATTTTTAGATGATTTTAATGTTATGTCGTTCGAATTTAAACTTGAAACCTATTCAAGATATTAGACAATGTTGTTACTAAGAATTTGCCGTTTGGTTTAGATCAATCCGTTCAATAAAAGTCCAGATATTTCCAAAACGGTCACAGAAACGGCAGAATTCAACTATATTGTCAGAAAAACGTGTGTGGGGTTGTCTTTGATGTTTACAAGTTCAAAAAAAAAATTATCCCGCCCTAAAAAATGTCCTTATTGATTATAAAAATCTGGTAGATTTACTCTACTAGAATCCATCAAACATCGCCCTGAAGTGATATTTTATATTTTTTAGAAATGGTTCAATTATAAACAAAAATTTAATACAGAATATTTTCAGAAACATTCAAGACAGCCTGTTGCGAAATTTTATTACACCGACTGGTTGACAAATAACACTTACTTTTTTCACATCAATTTAAGTGTCGTGTGAAATGTGTAAATGGCTCCCTAAAATGTATCTTACTTTTGTTAGCAACAATCTCATTGTTCGAAAATAATTTATTTGCATATCTCAAACGGAACGAACTCGAGGCCTTAAATAAGCTATCGAAATGATTTTTTTCTTTATGACGAATACTGCACTTTCCCATAGCACAAGTTTCGGTGTAAATTCGCAACATCGATTTACATATAAATGTGGATAAGTAGAGTATCCTGATGTGAACCGAATAAATTACAATGCAAAATTAGAGACGTTCTTTGATTTGTTAATTTCAAAATTGACGCAACTTTACGTGAGGATTTCTTTGTTTGTTTGGACTGTCCCATTGCGAAATAATGAGGGATCTGAGAATTCGCCTGTATACGGTTCTCATCGTTCATTTGTGCAATTTTTTTACGATTTTTTTTAGATTTCGCTAACTGCTAATTAAATTAGTTGGTAAATACCAGAAAAGGTGTTATAATATATTACATAGTAGTTATCGTCCCCGCATTTGGAAATCGGTTGGTATTGTTGAAATCAAACGAATATGGCTGCGAATACCAGTCGAGTTGAAACTGCAAAAATTTCAATGAGGATGGGTATAGTTGTTAAATCTATTTAGTACAGTACAAACTGCGTTAAATTTATAATGCGGATGCCCGGAGACATTTTAACATTCCGGTATAGATTTCGGCACCCGTAAAAATTTGATTTGCTACTTTAAATTTATCCCACCAATCGTTAACGGCGCGCTGAATTCCCTACGGAATGTTCAGACTGTGCTCAAATGCAATACGGAATGTTACTGTATAGCCTGTGAACATGCGAATAGCTGGAGATATCTAAAGTCAGGATACGCAAACAAGGTCCCAGGTCTTACAAATCCTTGTAGTGAGAGCGACCAATAAAAAAGAACAAGTAAAAATAAATACAACTTATTATAAAAATAAGTATGCAATGTACAATACAAGGACAATTTTAAGGTAAAAATATTACAATAAAATAAATATCAAAATTTAGCAGTCTAGAGTTTTTAAGGTAACGCTATGGGAGAAGAATTATTAATTTAAACAATTTTACAATGAAAATTTATTATATATACAGTAATTACTTAGCTTTTACAAAATTTGGAGTTTCCAGGCGCTTACGATTTGAAAGTTGTTGATCGTTGTGTTTGAAGGTTGTAGAAATCTTCACAACACAATTAAATAGGGTTTTTCTCAATCGTAAAAGAGTAAATCATATACCAAAAATCGTGTACCAAAGCATAGCAAATGATCCAAAAGTCCAATCCAAAATAATCAAAAACAGAATAGTTGGTAAGTTCTGTAACGAAAATCTAGCTGTGCCAAATCGAAATCTGGCCATCCCATAATCGTCTATAATTAAAGTTACAAAATTATTCTCAAAATTAACCTCTAACGTGAGCACGTGTCTGTAATAAATCAAAGAAATTCAAACTTACCTAGAATACTACTTCTAGACGATAGCCGGCTTAATATCCGAATAAATCGAAATTTCAATTCAAATCAAAATATTAATTGAAAATTAGAATAAATTTAGTTTTTGATCCGGTATCAAACCGACTAGCAACCACGTGCATTTTAACTAAATTAATCCCTACCAAAGTTTTCAGCTCAATTTTTTATTTAAAAAGAAAGATGAAGCGATTTGAGTGATATTTATAACCATTTCTAACTCACAAAAACGAGAAGAAATGATTTAAACTGACAGTTCGACAATACGGTTGTCAAGAGTACCAACTGGTGAAATGTTAAAAACTAAATCGATTTTTATGGATTTTCGATCATTAACTATCTTTACAGTTTATATTGCAGATTTCCTAAACTATACTCATCTATTTAATAAATTGATATATTTTCCTAGCGGGAGCCATCTGTTGGCGGGAAGCCTAATTTAGGTGGTAATTCAAGTGGCGTGCCAACTATCGGTAAAGTGCAACTATAGATTGGTGAATTATTGATCTACTTATTAACTTGCGGACTCAAACGAAAGATGGCATGTCACAACTCCATCCCACCAAAATAATAAAAAAAAATTTCTGAAGGAATTTTATTTTTTAAATAACCAAAGTTATTTTAAAAATCATGTTTAACAAGAAAAGAAAAATTTTGAAAAATACCTGATTAAAGTGTAAGACAAATCAAAATATCTATATAAGAATGTAAGTAAAATGTTGTACAAACTTTAGAGTGAAGCTGGAAGATACACAACAAAATATCACAGTATATTGTAGTATGTACTGAACTAAAATTTCCTAAATCTAAAGTGTTAGACTTGTCGTGCAGCGACAAGGAAAAGAAAATAAAATAGCAGAAGGGTGGAAGCAAAATACACAACTGACAAGGTTATATTATGCATCAAGACACTTATTAAACATTTACTAAAAAAGACAACTTAAAAACTAGACAATAACGCCAAAAAGAAAAATTAAAAATTTTGGTCAATTTTTGGCCTTCAGTAACGAGAGTTCAAGTTCTTCGGTCACTCAATCGCTAACTGGTATTGAGGGTACGTTGTTCGTCATATTACATAAAAAGACAAGATCCCGCCCAAGAAAATTACAAAATGCAAGATTTTCTCTTCTCCCGAAATACCAAGTAGCGATGAACTAATTGGTAAATTGCACAGTTTTGTAATTCAGAATCGGTATCCAAATCTCCAAACGTCTTAAATATTTTACCCTGAGATTCTTGTCTTAAAAATGCTGTTAAATTATAGGATGGATCTTTAGTCTTCTCACCAGACTTTACTTCTAGACTTCGTATATACAATTCGTACATGAGAAAATGTGGAGTATTTATGTCAATCATTTTGTAATAAATTATTAAATGATAACTGTTTTTTATTTCAAGATAAAAATTCAGTAAATAAAAAAATGCTTAGCAATTTCAGAAAAATAGAGGTACAAAATCTAAAACTGTACAATTTTTACCAAGCTCCTGAGATTTGTGATTCCTTTTACTTCACAAAAATTTCAGCAATACCTTGACCAGCAAATGTGTCCTTATACTCTTTCACTCCAGAATCTCCGTTATTGAAAAAGCGTACCTAGGAAATGCAAAATTAAAAAAACTGCGTTTTTTATTAATGTCTTGATCCATGAGACTTGGCATTCGGCTGATTCTTAGCTATGTTTTCTGCTAATTTACGCTTTCCTTTTTTTATTTAGGCCCCTGTTTTAGCGGTCTACCGCTGGGTAACCTTTTACAACCTCTTGTAATCCCTATTTTTCGTCGACTTATCGAAGTAGGTTCAACTTTAATATTCATACTACTTCTGTGACGCATCGATAGTGAACTTCCAACAGTACACAAGAAAGACTCGCACGATATTTTTGTTTTAATACTCTTAAGCCTTTGCAGAAATTTTTTCTTGTTGAGCTTGAGGTCCCAAAAGGTTTGTGATGTTCCTGTATCAATATAAAAATATCTCGTAAAGCTCCTTCTGAGAAGTCTTGGTCAGTATTATTAACAGGGTCGTCTACATTTTTGGGCGAAGATGTACTATCGTTAAAAGGAACTAATTCATTGTGAAGAATATTGTTTGAATTTACATCACAACTAGAATCGCAGAAATATTTCATTTATTTGCGTGCTTATTACGTGCAGTAATATTTCATACTGAATTTGAGCACCGTCTTGAACATTCCGTATCGAAATCGGCACTTCGTTAACGACTGGTGGGATAAATTTAAAGTAGTCAATCAAATTTCTACGGGTGCCGAAATCTATACCGGAATGTTGCCCGAAGATATCGTTGCCATAATTTCACTTTTCACTTTTGGTCATATATAAACAGTAGAAAAAAAATGTATCCAGTATTCCTAGCGTTATGACCTATAATGACTCCATATTAAACGAACCACAAGTAGTAGCACTCATTGCAACACTAACAATTTATCTTCTGGGTACGATTCGAAGAGCGCATTCGCCGCAGTTTAAGACCACTCCACAGCCGTCAGTCACCTGGGCCAAATCACGTGACCGAGGGCATACGGAATCGTCGAAAACCCTGTCCTATCTTTGGGGGCTCGAAGCCGAGGATTCCAGTTGGTGAATACTGTATGTAAAACTTCATTTATACCCAGCTGATTTCATATTTTATTCGCTGCATTCTATATTGAAAACAACACACCTGACAGATCTTCTTGCTAATCATATTTTGTTAACCAATCGATAATCTATAATTTATATTTTGATATTTTCATCTCATGGTGCAACATAACCTACAAATCACATCTTGTGTGTCACGTACCTACATTGTTAAATTGAAACTTATAGTCTGTCCCATGTCAGTTGTCGCAGAAATAAAGTGTTTGTATTGAAAGTCAGGTACTTTTATTTTATTCTCACGCCAGGAAAAGAGACAGCAGCCTCATTCATCCCGAAAGTATAGGGTACAGATACGCTCAGAGATTACTGAACTAGATTACTTTTCTGTTGTCGTGAGCACTACAACACAATTCCGGACTAATCGTGCCACGACAATGCTACAACACTGTGCCCTGAGTGTAGTTAAAATATACCCTTCCACTATCACTCACGTTAAGGGGATAAACCCTTGTAGCAATTTCTTAACGGGAATTGGCATGAATCAAATTTTGGCTTCTTTCCATTGATAGAAAAAAATTTATTTTTATAAATACTCATTGTCATTTCTATCAGTAGAATGCAAAATCTTCACAAAACATTGATAATCCGGTAGAATAAAAATAAAACTCTGTACTACCCGCATGACACTATACATCTATCGAATTAATATGTAAATAACAAAAACAGTAAAAAAGATATCCAAACAGCGTGGGTGTAAAATATTTTAATATAAAAAAGTTTTCTTTATTCACAAATTTTCACAAAAATATGTCAAACATTTATACATAAAATTTAAATTTATCTCACTGGCAGTGTGATGAGTGTTTCCAGTGTAAATTGATTTGTAAATAACATCAAATAAAGTATAAAATATTTTATTTCTGTAATTCGTTATGAGGCGGGGGACAATGGCAGTCGTATCGTTCAAAAACTCTTCTGAAAGGATGTTTAAGACCGGCCTCGACCTGACCGGATATCATATCATGAACAATTTTTCTGTATGTCTCTTCCTCCTCCTTACCCAGTTGAAGTTGTCGTTCCAGTTCTTCCTGTTCTCGTTGCTAGACATTCAAAGCAAAATTAATGCAGTTTATATATATGGATCAATTGAATTTTGATGTAAATGCGGTAGCCGAGTAGCTCTTGAATTTTGTTCATAATTTAATTTGCGCCAAGTGCAACTTTAAAAAAGTCGATTTAAACAAATTGGGTGAACCGATTTTGAACCTGTCAGCCAGAACAAAAGTCTCCATAGGCAGAATCTAGTTTTGCAAGGTTAAAGTACTACTTGATTTTTGATGGGGCTATGAAGGTATGGTGGTCTCTAGTAGCCAAAGTACTCAATATGGAGGATTCTGTTAATGGAGACTTTTGTCCAGGATGACATACAAAAATGATATACAAAAATCCAGACAATTTCACTGAAACTCAATTTCCATAAGATCATGGCGGGGTTCTCTTCCTACCAGGGGTATTAGTCGAAAATCGCAAGACCTCCGAAGAAGATAGTGGCGAAACTGTGTGTATAGCATATTAAAAAAAGATGTATTATCCAAATGATAATAATCAATTAATCAAGCAAATGAATCAATAATAATGCATAATGCTTAGGTCGCCATAGGCCTGACAACCGAAAGGTAAGACTAATGTGTAATTTTCGGCTTCAGACCTCAAGTCTTACCAAACAGCCTATGGCACGTCTATACTGCCGCTGTTGCATTAGAATTCTTTTGAGGTGCGAGTTCCAGGTAAGTTTTTGATCCAGGATTACTTCTAGATACTTGATAGGAGTTCTAAGATTAAGTTTTCTCCTTTTGGTAAACATAACAATAACTTTGCTCAGATTGGCATTAAGTCCCTCTGACGAACACCATTTGGATATTATGTTTAAGGCAATTTGCATGAGGTTTGAAATCATACCCTCATATCTGCCTCTCACAGTCACGACCAGCTCATCTGCATAACCCTGGACGTTGAAGCCCGGATTACTCATTTTATGGAGGAGATCATCGACCACCATTGACTACATCAAGGGTGATAGGACTCCACCTTGTGGACAACCCCTGACTGCAGTCACCGCAGTCGACTCAACCCCCACACTTGTAGTAGTTATTCTGCTTCTGAGCATGGATTGTATCCATTTAATTGTAGGTGATTGTATTCCCCTTTTTTCGGCGACTTTTTGTATGGGTTCATAGAAGGTGTTGTCAAAAGCACCCTGTACATCTACGAAAGCACACATAGCCACTTCTTTAGCTGTAAATGTCTTTTCAATGCCTTGGACAAGGCAATGTAGAGCATTTATTGTTAATTTAACAGGTTGATAGGCAAATTGGGCTATTTCTTTCACTTTGTGTGCAAGAGAAATTAAATCGTACGCATAGTCACTTCATACATACGTCAAGTTAAAATTTACTATAGATTTTTTAGTCCTGTTTAGGGGGATAACTCTACGCTGCTGGCGATGGAGGCGTTTTCGCATGAGGGTTATTTTTCACAAATCAATATTTTTGGCGCTTAAAAACCACTTTTACAAACGTCAAGCATTTGATCACTACACTCGAATACACTACTCGATTCGCTTTTCTCTAATCTTGTCAACATCATTGGGAGACAAATAGGATTGGTTTTCAGTTTTAATTATCTGATGATGCTAACATGGTTAGCAAATCGCGCGTCGATTAGTGTATTCAACTCTAATGTTCAAATGTTTTGTAGAAGTGGATTTTAGACACCAATGTTATCGATTTGTAAAATATAGCCCCATCGTCTCCTTAAACAGCATTAGACGCCATAAAATTTGAAAAAGGTTCTCAGACGCTCATTGAAGAATTCAATTCAATAGTTCTTGGTCTACAGTATTGGCAGATACTAAACTTGAATCGATCCCTATAATAAAATAGAAGGAAATACAAATGGCAAAATAATGTACGTGAAAGAAAGCAATAATTAACATTGATGTCAGCAGTTCAGCAAATATGTTATAGGCCTCACCCGCTAAAGAGAAATATGGCAACAGCGTAGGTCAAATCTGTTTCTTTTCAACATATTATTTGGCTATTCCTATTCTCTTCTATCTTCCATAGGCATCGGTTCAAGTTTTACACCTGCATTACTGTATAATATAGAAAGACTAATTTGAGCTTGACTAATTATTTTTGTTTACCCATAGCTTATTTCTTCTCTAAGGCATCTTACGATTAAATAGTCTAGTATCATAGGGTTCGCTCGCTTCGATGTCATGCTAAGATAATTATTTAGGTCTACTGGATCACTGAATGGAACGTTGGCATTTCTGAATTCTCCAGTAATATACAAATCAAGATGGCGGATAGGGCGATTTTAAAAAAATCGTATCTCCGGTAATAGTTGTCCGATCATCTATTTAAAAAAAGAAAATACTTCAAAAAGTATATATTTCACTATAAGAAATACAAGATCTAAAAATATTTAATACCTAATTGAGAATTTGCCAAAAAGATAAAAATTTGATTTTCAACATTTTTTGAATCTCCTATTATTTGAAAAGTAATAAGATCTGGGGAAAATGTTTAAACAAAAAATGTATAAAATTAATTCTTAATCCAATGATAGATAGTATATTTAGTATTGGTTAAACAATAATTCTCTAAAATTGAAAAATCAGGCGCACTACAGGTATTGTGAAAGAATTTTGCTGTGCGTAAGCTAGTAGTGAAGAATTACAGGTTCTTCAAAATGGCGGATTAAATAAATGTGTTTTTACTAATAATATCATAACATCACAAGGTAACAGCTTGAATTGAATAAAAAAGATAAGAAAAAAAATTAAATCGTTTTAATAAAAATAAAAAAATGGCTTTATGGCAAACATAAACCTATATATTATTGGAACGAACTTAAATTGCCTTTTTAGTTGTCTTTTTTAACTTAAATGATTTCCTTGTCATCATATTCTAAACAGTATTTTTGATTATTCATATGTTTGAAGTAAAAATACCACAATTTACCCAAATTATCTTCATTATATTTTTCAATGATCGATGGAGTTACCAAATCTGGCGTATTTTTACAAGAGAAGTTTCCTGCAGAACATTGACAGGCTTCAGTGGAAACTATTGTATTTTTCTTCAGGAACATATATTTGTTCCACATTCCTTCATGTAGCTACATTTGATAAGGTTAATTATAGCTCTTAGGGTGGGTGGGTTAACTTTTCTATTGAATTATTTTTATAGAGCAAACATACAAGTTCGTGGAGATTGTCTTCAAATTCTGTGATAGTTCAGAGTTCCCAACAATGCAAGCAATTTCAATAGTGCTGATGATTGCTTCAGTTGCAAAAAATCTTTAGTGCAATATTCTTTGCTAATTCTTGAGAATCGGCTGGTTATATCCGTCCCAGTGAAGACATGGAAAATTAATGATTATCTGTTATATCTGTAGTAGATATTTTAGAGTTTCAGCTATTCTTCTCTGTTTTCTTACACAGCTCAAATGATACTTCATATCAAAGGCTACAGCTGCTAATGTATCGTCACGTCTAGTAAGTAATATTAGTCTTTGTTATAACGCTACGTCAGTTGTATCCAATCTCTTTGTTTTAATTTTTTCGACATGCTTTCCGAAGTAATGTTATATATATATATTTTCATTTCTTACCTCCTGACAAAGAACGCACTGTTCAATATCAAAAATACTTCTAACAGGTCACAATATGTCCTTTTTGGCAACATTTTTTAAGGATAAAATATTACTTTTTTTTTCAAGTCTCACTATGTTTGTTTTCTTTGTAAGTTCTGAGTAACACGGTTTATGAGGTTTTTTGGCAAGTATGTCATTTATTTCACAATCACACAGTTTTTTAAGAATTATATTTTTATCACCAAATCGTACTCTCTGTTCCATTGCTACTTCAGTTTTAGAAAACGAATCTTTTATTGCTAGTATGTCTCGACTTCTTACAACTCGTTTTTGACACACAAAACATGTACTAAAATTAAATTCCATTATTAATATATTTTTTTTCTAGTAACAGATATATTATGTCGGCAAAATGTTTCATCCGTAAACGTAGCGGAAGTAATAAGAGAAAAACTGTTTTTACAAGTGCAAGTGTAAATAACAACAGGTCATAACACGCGCCCGTCAAGAAAAAATGTCCATATAATATTCTTCAAATACTAAACTGCTGTTATCTGTAGCCCACGGCACAACGACGGTGCACGTCACATTTTTGCACTTTATAGGGTTATTTTTCAACCAATACCGTATAAATTTGTATATCGTTGGATTAAGTAGAGAATTATGCACATTTTTTTATTTGAAATTTTCTTTCATATGGTCCATTGTTTTCAAAATAAAAAATGTTAAAAAAAATTAAAAAATAAAAATTTCAGTTTTTTGGGAATAATTCCTTAGGTATTAGATATTTTGCAAGAAGGCCGAATCCAAGACCTAACCAGGTCTATGTTTGTCCTGATTGCGGTCGACATGTGCTCTCCCAAATTGGCCTCTATAGCCATAGTCGTGTGCACCGTAGATGAATGGGAATTACAATAGACTACACCTTTTACTTGTTTTTTATTGTACACAATTTATCGACTGTAACATTTTTATACTCGGACTCGAGTAACGGCTAATAATAATAATAATAATAATAATAATAATAATAATAATAATAATAATAATGCCGGAGAGTCGTACACTTACTTGGGTGTCGAGCAACGCTCCACCCAAGAAGTGAGTGTAGTGAAAAACGCTCTCCGCGGCAAGTATCAGCACCTACTCCGACAGATCTGGTCTTCAGAACTGTCGGGGAAGAACAAGGTGTCTGCTACAAATATGCTTGCCGTTCCGATCCTTCTCTACTCTTTCGGAGTAGTGAAGTGGACTAGAGAAGAGCTGCGTCAACTCGATGTAGTAACCCGCAAGAAGATGCATCTCAATAGGAGCTTGCATCCTAAATCGTCCGTTCCACGGTTATATCTCCCACGACATCGGGGAGGCCGTGGACTCTTGAGCTTGGAGAGTCTCCATAGCAGGATGGTTCTGGATGGAGCATGTAAGGTCATCAGGAGTTCGGATCCCCTCCTCTGCATGGTCCGAGACCATGAAAATGCAGAGGTAGGAGCTTTTCTCTTTAAGGCAGCACGCAGAGCAGCCGATGAACTTGGTCTCATCTTCGACGTCGAGCGGGTAAACCCCGACTCTGTCACCGAGTTGGAACCCGTTCGACTAAAAGCCCACATTAGAGCTGCAGAACACAACATCCTTCTGCAGCTCCATAAGGATAAGCCATTGCACGGGATCTTCTATAAAAATATAGAAGACCTCGGCTTATCCGAAAGGCTGACCTTCGCCTTCTTAAGGTCAGCTGGGCTGAAGTCTGAGACCGAGGGATTCATAATGGCTTGCCAGGATGGTGTATTTAACACTCTCGTCTATCGACGTCGTGTCATGGGTATGGAGGTCCCTGATGTCAGCTGCAGGGCCTGCCGCAGGGCGCCGGAGACTGTAATGCACTTACTGTCGGCTTGCCCGACTTACGCAGTCTCGGCCTATATTCATAGACACAACGCAGCATTACGAGTGCTTTACTATCATCTAAGGCACTCGTATGGGATAGACGAAACACCAGTGCTGCCTTACGTTCCGGGGGATATTGAGTCCGTTGTGGGGAATGAGAAGTGCCTAATTTATTGGAACTACTCGTTTCCCACCGTCAGGCAAATACAAGCCAACAAGCCTGACATAGTACTCCTCGACCACCAACTCAAGACAATGTATGTCGTGGAATTCTCAGCTCCCGCTGAGAGCAACATTGTCTTGAAAGAGGAGGAAAAACGGACAAAATATCGAGATTTGCTCTTCGAACTCCGCAGGCTTTATCCAGGCCATTCTGTTAAAATAGTGGTACTGATTATAGGAGCCCTCGGTGGAATGAGACAGACGCTGCTTTCAGAACTAAAGATCATACCGGCATGCCGAGATTCGGCAGAGATCTTAGCCGGCAGAATGCAGAAGGCTGTCATCCTCGGTTCATTACGTCTACTCAGGGCACACGATTCGCGGACCCGGTAGTCACTCACCCCACGGGCGTGGGGAGTGGCTATTGGTATTACCAGCTCCCCTCTGTGAGGGTCGGAGCCACAGAGTAGGGTGACTGGTTTTTTATATTAAAAAAAAAAAAAAAAATAATAATAATAATAAGTGTGCGAACCAATAACCCCAGAAGAGGTTCGTAGGGCTCTTGAGGGCTCTAAGAACTTTGCTGCTCCAGGTCCCGATGGGATAAATAACTTTTGGTGGAAAAAGTTATCGAGCACCCACCACCATTTGGCCAGAATTTTTAATTCCTGGTTAAATGGGGAGCAGCAAATCCCTTCTTGGGTTGTTGAGGGGCGGACAGTGCTGATCCCCAAGAACGGAGATTTGTCCAACCCAAAGAACTACAGACCGATAACCTGTCTAAACGCATGCTACAAGGTGTTTACACGCATTTTGTACATGCGGGTGCTCCACGCAGTTGAACCGGTTTACGAACGGATATATGAGCAACGAGGGTCGAAGAGAGGTGTCGCTGGCTGCAAGGAAAACCTGCTGATCGACAGATGTGTCACGCAGGACTCCATGCAGTATAAGCGGAACCTCTCTATGGCCTGGATCGACTACCGCAAGGCATTTGACATGACATCGCATGAGCTCATTGTTCACTTGCTCCGATGTCTTGTGGTACCAGGCCCCGTAGTGAGATGTATTGAAGAACTGATGCCGCTCTGGAGGACTCGTTTTACCATAACATCGGGTAACGATAGAGTCCAAACAGAGTCGGTAACATTCAGAAGAGGAGTATTTCAGGGAGATTCCCTCAGCCCCCTTCTCTTTTGCATCTCACTACTGCCATTATCCGTCTCGCTCCGGAAAACCCGTGGCTACAACTGCGGTACCCCCGGCGACAGGAGGCATAAGGTCACCCATCTATTTTATATGGATGACCTTAAACTTTATGCCTCTGGAGAGAGGGATCTCCAGCAGTCCCTTAGGGTGGTACAGGAGTACACGCAGGCTGTCGGTATGCAGTTCGGGTTGGACAAATGCGCACTGATCCATCTCAAGAGAGGACGATGCGGTGACTACGGAGAGGACGCGCAGCTCGTGGACGGAAGCATCTTACACCATCTAGATGCCGGAGAGTCGTACACTTACTTGGGTGTCGAGCAACGCTCCACCCAAGAAGTGAGTGTAGTGAAAAACGCTCTCCGCGGCAAGTATCAGCACCTACTCCGACAGATCTGGTCTTCAGAACTGTCGGGGAAGAACAAGGTGTCTGCTACAAATATGCTTGCCGTTCCGATCCTTCTCTACTCTTTCGGAGTAGTGAAGTGGACTAGAGAAGAGCTGCGTCAACTCGATGTAGTAACCCGCAAGAAGATGCATCTCAATAGGAGCTTGCATCCTAAATCGTCCGTTCCACGGTTATATCTCCCACGACATCGGGGAGGCCGTGGACTCTTGAGCTTGGAGAGTCTCCATAGCAGGATGGTTCTGGATGGAGCATGTAAGGTCATCAGGAGTTCGGATCCCCTCCTCTGCATGGTCCGAGACCATGAAAATGCAGAGGTAGGAGCTTTTCTCTTTAAGGCAGCACGCAGAGCAGCCGATGAACTTGGTCTCATCTTCGACGTCGAGCGGGTAAACCCCGACTCTGTCACCGAGTTGGAACCCGTTCGACTAAAAGCCCACATTAGAGCTGCAGAACACAACATCCTTCTGCAGCTCCATAAGGATAAGCCATTGCACGGGATCTTCTATAAAAATATAGAAGACCTCGGCTTATCCGAAAGGCTGACCTTCGCCTTCTTAAGGTCAGCTGGGCTGAAGTCTGAGACCGAGGGATTCATAATGGCTTGCCAGGATGGTGTATTTAACACTCTCGTCTATCGACGTCGTGTCATGGGTATGGAGGTCCCTGATGTCAGCTGCAGGGCCTGCCGCAGGGCGCCGGAGACTGTAATGCACTTACTGTCGGCTTGCCCGACTTACGCAGTCTCGGCCTATATTCATAGACACAACGCAGCATTACGAGTGCTTTACTATCATCTAAGGCACTCGTATGGGATAGACGAAACACCAGTGCTGCCTTACGTTCCGGGGGATATTGAGTCCGTTGTGGGGAATGAGAAGTGCCTAATTTATTGGAACTACTCGTTTCCCACCGTCAGGCAAATACAAGCCAACAAGCCTGACATAGTACTCCTCGACCACCAACTCAAGACAATGTATGTCGTGGAATTCTCAGCTCCCGCTGAGAGCAACATTGTCTTGAAAGAGGAGGAAAAACGGACAAAATATCGAGATTTGCTCTTCGAACTCCGCAGGCTTTATCCAGGCCATTCTGTTAAAATAGTGGTACTGATTATAGGAGCCCTCGGTGGAATGAGACAGACGCTGCTTTCAGAACTAAAGATCATACCGGCATGCCGAGATTCGGCAGAGATCTTAGCCGGCAGAATGCAGAAGGCTGTCATCCTCGGTTCATTACGTCTACTCAGGGCACACGATTCGCGGACCCGGTAGTCACTCACCCCACGGGCGTGGGGAGTGGCTATTGGTATTACCAGCTCCCCTCTGTGAGGGTCGGAGCCACAGAGTAGGGTGACTGGTTTTTTGTAAAAAAAAATAATAATAAAAAAAAAAAAATAAATAAAAAAAAATAAAAAATAAAAAAAAAAAAAAAAATAAATAAATAAAAAAAAATAATAATAATAATAATAATAATAATAATAATAATAATAATAATTACGTGTTAAGCAGGAGGGGCTAACTTCCATCTATTAAGCCTTTGGTGAGTAGCGCCACCACTTACTCCAGCTAGGGGTGCAAAACCGAACCGGCAGCCCTAGTGCACCCGGGAGGGGAAAGCATCTTCCCCTCTGGTGTCGGTCGTGGGCCTGCTGGGCTAACCACCCACAGGCTCTAACCTTTGGTTCCAGCAGGCCGAAGACTGGGCCCCCACGATCGACTCCGTTCGGATAGGGGTCAAGGGCAAGGTGGTGGGGCCCAACCGGATAGACCGCCCGTTGACGACGTACGCAACGAACAAGGACGCTTTGAGTGGACAGATGAACTGAGGGATGAGCTTCTGCATTGTTATGAAAGCAGTGAGCCCGCGCGGAGGGGGTACATGGCGCGGATGCATGCTCTGTGGTGTGAGAGGCTACCAGAGCATAGCGCCTTCACGCCACAAAATCTGCGTGACTATGTATCCCACCTTCGTAGTAGGGGCTACGTGAGGGCTGCTCCTGGGCCGGTGAATGAGGTGGCCGAAGAGCCGCCACATTCACCGGTTGAGGACGTGGCTCTCCTCGTTCCGCCAATACCAGAGGGCCTCAGTACCAGAAGGGGGTTACACCGTCTAAAAACCCCCGGGCCACAAGACCTGGCCAGAGTGGACGCTGAACTTCGTACAGCGCTACCAGAAGAGGCTGACATCTGGCACATAAATTGTGCCGTGTATGCCGCTGCTCAACGCTCGTCTCAGGTGGAGAGGCGAAATACCTCTTCCCCACAGGAGAGAGCGCAGCGGCGCATACAAAAGATGGAAGCCAAGATCCAGTCGGCGAGGCAACACGCATCCCGTATCCAATGTGTGATGGACTATATGGCGGCCAACAGGCCGTTCACGCCTAAAGTGCGTCGATTAGCCGCCAACTTAAGACGCGTCCATCACACACTCAATGAGGCAGTGCTGCGAACCACCAAACAGCACTGTCTCGACAGGATACGGATGCTAGTGACTTGCAAAAAGTCATTAGTGAGGCGGGCGAGGGGGCTTGCGGAAAATAAACTGTTCCGCGAGAAGCCCTCGCGCCTTTTCCAACCGCCTCCGCGTGTTGTAGACAATCCGCCGACTGCAGATCAGGTGGAGAACTTCTGGAAAACGCTGTACGAGGAGAGGCTTCCACTCAACCGAGATTCTCCTGCCCTTGCACACTTTGAAGCCTTTTGTCAAAGGCTTCAGCAACCACAGGAAGTGTGCGAACCAATAACCCCAGAAGAGGTTCGTAGGGCTCTTGATGGCTCTAAGAACTTTGCTGCTCCAGGTCCCGATGGGATAAATAACTTTTGGTGGAAAAAGTTATCGAGCACCCACCACCATTTGGCCAGAATATTTAATTCCTGGTTAAATGGGGAGCAGCAAATCCCTTCTTGGGTTGTTGAGGGGCGGACAGTGCTGATCCCCAAGAACGGAGATTTGTCCAACCCAAAGAATTACAGACCGATAACCTGTCTAAACGCATGTTACAAAGTGTTTACACGCATTTTGTACATGCGGGTGCTCCACGCAGTTGAACCGGTTTACGAACGGATATATGAGCAACGAGGGCCGAAGAGAGGTGTCGCTGGCTGCAAGGAGAACCTGTTGATTGACAGATGTGTCACGCAGGACTCCATGCAGTATAAGCGGAACCTCTCTATGGCCTGGATCGACTACCGCAAGGCATTCGACATGACATCGCATGAGCTCATTGTTCACTTGCTCCGATGTCTTGTGGTACCCGGTCCCGTAGTGAGATGTATTGAAGAACTGATGCCGCTCTGGAGGACTCGCTTTACCATAACATCGGGTAACGATAGAGTCCAAACAGAGTCGGTAACATTCAGAAGAGGAGTATTTCAGGGAGATTCCCTCAGCCCCCTTCTGTTTTGCATCTCACTACTGCCATTATCCGTCTCGCTCCGGAAAACCCGTGGCTACAACTGCGGTACCCCCGGCGACAGGAGGCATAAGGTCACCCATCTATTTTATATGGATGACCTTAAACTTTATGCCTCTGGAGAGAGGGATCTCCAACAGTCCCTTAGGGTGGTACAGGAGTATACGCAGGCTGTCGGTATGCAGTTCGGGTTGGACAAATGCGCACTGATCCATCTCAAGAGAGGACGATGCGGTGACTATGGAGAGGACGCGCAGCTCGTGGACGGAAGCATCTTACACCATCTAGATGCCGGAGAGTCGTACACTTACTTGGGTGTCGAGCAACGCTCCACCCAAGAAGTGAGTGTAGTGAAAAACGCTCTCCGCGGCAAGTATCAGCACCTACTCCGACAGATCTGGTCTTCAGAACTGTCGGGGAAGAACAAGGTGTCTGCTACAAATATGCTTGCCGTTCCGATCCTTCTCTACTCTTTCGGAGTAGTGAAGTGGACTAGAGAAGAGCTGCGTCAACTCGATGTAGTAACCCGCAAGAAGATGCATCTCAATAGGAGCTTGCATCCTAAATCGTCCGTTCCACGGTTATATCTCCCACGACATCGGGGAGGCCGTGGACTCTTGAGCTTGGAGAGTCTCCATAGCAGGATGGTTCTGGAGGGAGCATGTAAGGTCATCAGGAGTTCGGATCCCCTCCTCTGCATGGTCCGAGACCATGAAAATGCAGAGGTAGGAGCTTTTCTCTTTAAGGCAGCACGGAGAGCAGCCGATGAACTTGGTCTCATCTTCGACGTCGAGCGGGTAAACCCCGACTCTGTCACCGAGTTGGATCCCGTTCGACTAAAAGCCCACATTAGAGCTGCAGAACACAACATCCTTCTGCAGCTCCATAAGGATAAGCCATTGCACGGGATCTTCTATAAAAATATAGAAGACCTCGGCTTATCCGAAAGGCTGACCTTCGCCTTCTTAAGGTCAGCTGGGCTGAAGTCTGAGACCGAGGGATTCATAATGGCTTGCCAGGATGGTGTATTTAACACTCTCGTCTATCGACGTCGTGTCATGGGTATGGAGGTCCCTGATGTCAGCTGCAGGGCCTGCCGCAGGGCGCCGGAGACTGTAATGCACTTACTGTCGGCTTGCCCGACATACGCAGTCTCGGCCTATATTCATAGACACAACGCAGCATTACGAGTGCTTTACTATCATCTAAGGCACTCGTATGGGATAGACGAAACACCAGTGCTGCCTTACGTTCCGGGGGATATTGAGTCCGTTGTGGGGAATGAGAAGTGCCTAATTTATTGGAACTACTCGTTTCCCACCGTCAGGCAAATACAAGCCAACAAGCCTGACATAGTACTCCTCGACCACCAACTCAAGACAATGTATGTCGTGGAATTCTCAGCTCCCGCTGAGAGCAACATTGTCTTGAAAGAGGAGGAAAAACGGACAAAATATCGAGATTTGCTCTTCGAACTCCGCAGGCTTTATCCAGGCCATTCTGTTAAAATAGTGGTACTGATTATAGGAGCCCTCGGTGGAATGAGACAGACGCTGCTTTCAGAACTAAAGATCATACCGGCATGCCGAGATTCGGCAGAGATCTTAGCCGGCAGAATGCAGAAAGCTGTCATCCTCGGTTCATTACGTCTACTCAGGGCACACGATTCGCGGACCCGGTAGTCACTCACCCCACGGGCGTGGGGAGTGGCTATTGGTATTACCAGCTCCCCTCTGTGAGGGTCGGAGCCACAGAGTAGGGTGACTGGTTTTTTGTAAAAAAAAAAAAAAAAAAATTACGTGTTTACCAACAATATATAAACTTTTCTCATCGATAATCGGCACTAAGATCTATCAGCATTTGCACACAAACAACATAATTACAGAAGAGCAGAAAGGCAGTAAAGAAAACGTACTGGGTTGTAAAGAACAACTAACCATTGACGCAGTCGTCTTAAGTCAAGCAAAGAAGTTCAATCGCAATCTGAACATGGCGTTTGTTGACTATAAAAAAGCCTTTGACTCCATACCCCATACATGGCTTATACACGCCCTTAAGATATATAGAGTATGCCCGATCATTGTGCAATGTCTAGAAACGGTGATGAAAAGCTGGAAAACACAACTGCAGATTTCTACCAGTGGCAGGGTCGTTAAAACCGAAGAAATAAGCATCAAGCGAGGCATCTTTCAAGGCGACTCTCTGAGCGCACTGTGGTTTTGTGTAGCTCTCAATCCCATCTCAAGGACATTAGCCGATACTGGGTACGGCTTTAACATCAAAGCAGGACGTCACAATTTCGTACTATCTCACTTGCTCTACATGGACGACTTAAAACTATTCACTGCCACACGTAAGCAACTAGAAACCGTGCTCAAATTAGTCCATAAAATGAGCGAAGATGTTGGTATGGAGTTCGGGATCGACAAATGTAGAACTGTCACTGTGGAACGAGGAAAACTAGTTGAAACACCAGAAATGCAAATTCAAGAACACCTTGCAATACCGCCGATCGAGGGCCAGCCCTATAAATATCTAGGTGTATTACAAACATCAAACATTGAACATTGTAGAATGAAAGAAAAGATTATCAAAGAATTCGAATTGAGGCTGCGAAAACTATTTAAGACAAAGCTAAACTCTAACAATATGATGAAAGCTGTAAACACATACGCAATCTCTACCTTATTGTATTCATTCGGTGTCATATCCTGGACAATGACAGACCTCGATGACCTCAACAGGCGGCTGAGGGTGATGATGACAAAATTCAAGATGCATCACCCCCGATCCTCAACAGAGAGAGTAACTCTCCCTAGAGACCTTGGTGGCAGAGGTTACGTTGACATCAAAAACGCATGCTACGTGCAAATTAATCTTATCCGCACATACTTCTACAGTCGCCGACAATCGCCCATACATGTAGCCATCATTCATGCAGATACAGGCACACCTTTAAAACTAAGCAACACAGAATACTCACCTTTAAGTAATATAGACAGCAATAATGCCAAAATGGGGAGATGGGCTGAGAAAGAATTACATGGCCGCTACTGGAACTCACTTCAGAGAGATGAGATAGACCGCCGGGCATCACTTGAATGGCTCCGCCAAGGAACTTTGTTTCCGGAGACAGAGGGGTTTGTACTTGGTATTCAAGACCAAGTAATCAAAACAAGGAACTACGAGAAGCACATAATGAGGGAAAGGGTTGAGTCAGATAAGTGTCGAAAGTGTAACGCACAGGCCGAGACTATAGAACATATAATTTCTGGATGTGGAAAACTCGCACCAACACGATATTTAGCACGACATAATGCCGCAGCCGTGATTGTATATTTAGAAATTTTAAAGATGTGCGAAATTCATTATGATTCTGAGACTCCCTACTACAAGTACAACCCAAATCCCGTTGAGGAAAATGAACGATACAAGGTTTATTGGGACAGAACGATAATTACAGACGTTACAGTTGCCCACAATCGCCCAGACATAACCATCATAGACAAGCAACGATTGGAGACGCTGATTATTGACATTTCGATTCCGAACACAAGGAATATGGCAGAGAAGTATGAGGAAAAAGTAACACATTACAATGAGTTAAAGAACGAGATTCTGGACATGTGGAACATGAGGAAGGTCACAATAGTTCCCGTAATTCTATCTGCTCTCGGAGTGATACCAGAAAGCTTGGGAATATCGCTTAAGACGATTGGTATCGATAATAAGGCCTGCGTGATGATGCAGAAAGCAGTACTTATCCACACAACTGGAACTGTGAGATCGTTTCTTGGAAATGAGCAATAGTCAATACTATGATCTTGGTACCACGTACCCGATCACAGTAGACGGACCAGGAATACCTGTGAAAAAAAAAAAAAAAAAAAAAAAAAAAATAATAATAATAATAATAAGCAGGAGGGGCTGACTTCCATCTATCAAGCCTTTGGTGAGTAGCGCCACCACTTACTCCAGCTGGGGTGCAAAACCGAACCGGCAGCCCTAGTGCACCCGGGAGGGGAAAGCGTCTTCCCCTCTGGTGTCGGTCGTGGGTCTGCTGGGCTAACCACCCACAGACCCTAAACTTTGGTTCCGGCAGGCCGAAGACAGGGCCCCCACGATCGACCCCGTGCGGATAGGGGTCAAGGGCAAGGTGGTGGGGCCCAACCGGACGGACCGCCCGTTGACGAAATTGGCAATGTCCAAGGACGCTTTGAGTGGACAGATGAACTGAGGGATGAACTTCTGCATTGCTATGAAAGCAGTGAGCCCGCGCGGAGGGGATACATGGCGCGGATGCATGCTCTGTGGTGCGAGAGGCTACCAGAGCATAGCGCCTTCACGCCACAAAATCTGCGTGACTATGTATCCCACCTTCGTAGTAGGGGCTACGTGAGGGCTGCTCCTGGACCGGTGAATGAGGTGGCCGAAGAGCCGCCACAATCACCGGTTGAGGACGTAGCACTCCTCGTTCCGCCAATACCAGAGGGCCTCAGTACCAGAAGGGGGTTACACCATCTGAAAACCCCCGGGCCACAAGACCTGGCCAGAGTGGACGCTGAACTTCGTACAGCGCTACCAGAAGAGGCTGACATCTGGCACATAAATTGTGCCGTGTATGCCGCTGCTCAACGCTCTTCTCAGGTGGAGAGGCGAAATACCTCTTCCCCACAGGAGAGAGCGCAGCGGCGCATACAAAAGATGGAAGCCAAGATCCGGTCGGCGAGGCAACACGCATCCCGTATCCAATGTGTGATGGACTATATGGCGGCCAACAGGCCGTTCACGCCTAAAGTGCGTCGATTAGCCGCCAACCTAAGACGCGTCCATCACACACTCAATGAGGCAGTGCTGCAAACCATCAAACAGCACTGTCTCGACAGGATACGGATGCTAGTGACTTGTAAAAAATCACTAGTGAGGCGGGCGAGAGGGCTTGCGGAAAATAAACTGTTCCGCGAGAAGCCCTCGCGCCTTTTCCAACCGCCTCCGCGTGTTGTAGACAATCTGCCGACTGCAGATCAGGTGGAGAACTTCTGGAAAACGCTATACGAGGAGAGGCTTCCACTCAACCGAGATTCTCCTGCCCTTGCACACTTTGAAGCCTTTTGTCAAAGGCTTCAGCAACCACAGGAAGTGTGCGAACCAATAACCCCAGAAGAGGTTCGTAGGGCTCTTGAGGGCTCTAAGAACTTTGCTGCTCCAGGTCCCGATGGGATAAATAACTTTTGGTGGAAAAAGTTATCGAGCACCCACCACCATTTGGCCAGAATTTTTAATTCCTGGCTAAATGGGGAGCAGCAAATCCCTTCTTGGGTTGTTGAGGGGCGGACAGTGCTGATCCCCAAGAACGGAGATTTGTCCAACCCAAAGAACTACAGACCGATAACCTGTCTAAACGCATGTTACAAGGTGTTTACACGCATTTTGTACATGCGGGTGCTCCGCGCAGTCGAACCGGTTTACGAACGGATATATGAGCAACGAGGGTCGAAGAGAGGTGTCGCTGGCTGCAAGGAGAACCTGCTGATCGATAGATGTATCACGCAGGACTCCATGCAGTATAAGCGGAACCTCTCTATGGCCTGGATCGACTACCGCAAGGCATTTGACATGACATCACATGAGCTCATTGTTCACTTGCTCCGATGTCTTGTGGTACCCGGTCCCGTAGTGAGATGTATTGAAGAACTGATGCCGCTCTGGAGGACTCGCTTTACCATAACATCGGGTAACGATAGAGTCCAAACAGAGTCGGTGACATTCAGAAGAGGAGTATTTCAGGGAGATTCCCTCAGCCCCCTTCTGTTTTGCATCTCACTACTGCCATTATCCGTCTCGCTCCGGAAAAACCGTGGCTACAACTGCGGTACCCCCGGCGACAGGAGGCATAAGGTCACCCATCTATTTTATATGGATGACCTTAAACTTTATGCCTCTGGAGAGAGGGATCTCCAACAGTCCCTTAGGGTGGTACAGGAGTACACGCAGGCTGTCGGTATGCAGTTCGGGTTGGACAAATGCGCACTGATCCATCTCAAGAGAGGACGATGCGGTGACTATGGAGAGGACGCGCAGCTCGTGGACGGAAGCATCTTACACCATCTAGATGCCGGAGAGTCGTACACTTACTTGGGTGTCGAGCAACGCTCCACCCAAGAAGTGAATGTAGTGAAAAACGCTCTCCGCGGCAAGTATCAGCACCTACTCCGACAGATCTGGTCTTCAGAACTGTCGGGGAAGAACAAGGTGTCTGCTACAAATATGCTTGCCGTTCCGATCCTTCTCTACTCTTCCGGAGTAGTGAAGTGGACTAGAGAAGAGCTGCGTCAACTCGATGTAGTAACCCGCAAGAAGATGCATCTCAATAGGAGCTTGCATCCTAAATCGTCCGTTCCACGGTTATATCTCCCACGACATCGGGGAGGCCGTGGACTTTTGAGCTTGGAGAGTCTCCATAGCAGGATGGTTCTGGATGGAGCATGTAAGGTCATCAGGAGTTCGGATCCCCTCCTCTGCATGGTCCGAGACCATGAAAATGCAGAGGTAGGAGCTTTTCTCTTTAAGGCAGCACGGAGAGCAGCCGATGAACTTGGTCTCATCTTCGACGTCGAGCGGGTAAACCCCGACTCTGTCACCGAGTTGGAACCCGTTCGACTAAAAGCCCACATTAGAGCTGCAGAACACAACATCCTTCTGCAGCTCCATAAGGATAAGCCATTGCACGGGGTCTTCTATAAAAATATAGAAGACCTCGGCTTATCCGAAAGGCTGACCTTCGCCTTCTTAAGGTCAGCTGGGCTGAAGTCTGAGACCGAGGGATTCATAATGGCTTGCCAGGATGGTGTATTTAACACTCTCGTCTATCGACGTCGTGTCATGGGTATGGAGGTCCCTGATATCAGCTGCAGGGCCTGCCGCAGGGCGCCGGAGACTGTAATGCACTTACTGTCGGCTTGTCCGACATACGCAGTCTCGGCCTATATTCATAGACACAACGCAGCATTACGAGTGCTTTACTATCATCTAAGGCACTCGTATGGGATAGACGAAACACCAGTGCTGCCTTACGTTCCGGGGGATATTGAGTCCGTTGTGGGGAATGAGAAGTGCCTAATTTATTGGAACTACTCGTTTCCCACCGTCAGGCAAATACAAGCCAACAAGCCTGACATAGTACTCCTCGACCACCAACTCAAGACAATGTATGTCGTGGAATTCTCAGCTCCCGCTGAGAGCAACATTGTCTTGAAAGAGGAGGAAAAACGGACAAAATATCGAGATTTGCTCTTCGAACTCCGCAGGCTTTATCCAGGCCATTCTGTTAAAATAGTGGTACTGATTATAGGAGCCCTCGGTGGAATGAGGCAGACGCTGCTTTCAGAATTAAAGATCATACCGGCATGCCGAGATTCGGCAGAGATCTTAGCCGGCAGAATGCAGAAGGCTGTCATCCTCGGTTCATTACGTCTACTCAGGGCACATGATTCACGGACCCGGTAGTCACTCACCCCACGGGCGTGGGGAGTGGCTACTGGTATTACCAGCTGCTCCCCTCTGTGAGGGTCGGAGCCACAGAGTAAGGTGACTGGTTTTTTGTAAAAAAAAAATAAAAAAAAAAATAAAAAAAAAAAAAAAAAAAAATTAGATATTTTGAACTCTAATAATTTTTTTCTTAAAGAATATTTTTTTGTGAGTATTTTCTTTTTTTGAAATTGAAAATCTGTCAATTATTACCAAGGATAATTTTTTTTTAAAAACCGGCCTAGTCACCATTATTAATTGTGGATTACTGGACAAAATCAACTTTCAGAAATGCCAATATGGCATTTGGTGATCTAGTTGGCTTATATTTTCATGAAATAAAAAGTTTTCAAACTTAGCACGACATCGAAGCGAACGGTCGTTTTTGAGCCCTATGATAATAGACTAAAAATGCTTTACTAAAGGTGGAGGAAAAATATGTATTTTAGCACAATTTACGCATGAAGTATCGAACAGCATCGCGAATATTCATTCTTGCTGCCCAATTTAGGTATACAACATTTTTCGGGAAAGAAATAATATACGTAAGTGGTAGAATATCTCTTTAAATTTTGATGGGATTGAGATTTATTGACGCCAAGAAATGGCAATTAACACCATGAAATTGTCGCAATATTCGCATTTCCAATTATGGTCATTCAATTTGAAATACATGAACATAATAATTTCGAAATAAACATTAATGTTTCTGCCATCTCTTCTATTGTACGTTTTTATTTAAATAATTAGTTTTAAGAAGGATGTCAAACAATCCTTTCATTTTGAATCTGCATTTTAATGTCTTCTATCGATAAAGGCCCATTATATCATTAGTTCCACCAAATCAAAGTCGCTGGTAATTTACCTTTCACTACTTCAACGCCTCCACAACCAACATATAAGTGGTTGATTACGTCCCTTCACGTCGTTGAGTCCGTCCAATTCATATCGATAAAAATATTGAATAAAAAATTCTACTTGCACAATTTCTGGCTGATGATCGTTTAAAAATAGCTTTAGCACCTTCGTTTTTAATGAATCAAAATACACACACCTAATACGTTTATACTGTGTGCTCACGAGACCAAGTACACTCCATTTTATTACTTATTGTTCAAAATAGAAAATTTAAACTAGGGTTCAGGATATTTGAAATAAAAGTACATTTCCAAGTCCAAGAATATACTTCTAGTCTAACAAAAAATGAACTTGAAAGATTTTTTTATACATTTATTTATTGGGGACCTATTTCTGCTAGTGAGTCCTATCACCGACGCAACGTAGACGAGCTCCTCCTAACTAGGAATTTTGTCGAAACTCTTCTCTTTCGAAGAGTAGGGAACTTTTACTTGCCTAACATTTAATAGACAAGGGACCGACAGCTTTACATCCCCTCCGTAGTATCCACTACGCAATCCTCACCTAAGATTGCTTCTGCACATACACTGGTATACGAGCCGCTAGAAGAACCGGGGCAAGGACACGTGTTCCCTTGAAATAGTCACACATCTAAGTACAAAAGGCGCCTCACGTTGCAATTCATATCATATCATATATCATATCGTGATGCTATTTGTGTTGTTGTCTTTAAAAAACATAAAGCTCTATCAACCCACATAATACAGATTTTATTTGAAAAAAAAACAAGCATTTTGCATATTTTCATGATATTCGAAACTTTATAATTGTAAAAAGACACTGAAAAATTATTAAACCAGAAAAATAAGGAGGCTTACTATGACGTGGTGTAAAGTTTTTCTTCGTTCATGTTTAATTAAATAGGGTTTTATAAATTTTGCTATCAATGGATTTTTTTAGATTCTTGTTTAATTTTTGGTAAGGACCTTTATTCATAAGAAACATGATTTTTGCGTCATATATATCTTTATCCAAAATGACAGTGGCGTTACCTTTGTCCGCTGCCAAAATTTTAATATTGTCATCCCGTTAAATTATCTTTAATTTTGTATTCAATTCAATTCAAAACTTCTTTATTATACATTATGAATACATGTGCCGCCCCAGAACCTATTCCGGGGACCAACCATGCAACCACCGCGTAGTTCGCGGTGGCGGGTTGCAGGGTCGGGCGGAATAGAACTAGTTTGGCTAAAACACAATTTAAAACTTAACCTAAACTCCTTTCACATAAAAGATGAATTAAAATAGGTGATAACATTTTCTATATCTAACAAAAACAGATTTTAAAAAACTTATAACTAAACTTGGTTTTGGATACTCTCACATTTTTTTTAAATTTAGTTTTGATGCCAACGCAAGTACCTCAATCTGAACGAAGAACCTTCTGCGAAACATGTAAATGCCGGGCTGCACATAGGCTGGCCTAAACTTTGGTTTTGATAATTTTGGCTTTTCGAAAATTTTGATTTTTGTTGAAAAATTCCGATGGGAAATTAATTTAGAAACAAAAATGTACAAAAGGAAAACAAGAAACAAACGGAACAAACATGAACGAACATAAAGGAAGAAAGAGACAGAAAAGATTTAAAGATTCAAAGATATGAAATATCAGTAAAGACAGATAGGATAAGCGGAAGTTATAGTTGGTGAAGTTTGGCTACAGAGGTTGCCGGAAATTAATTTTGTATTGTTTCTCTAAAGAAATTTTTGCCCGTACTGTCGTGAGCAGAAAAAAATAGGACAAAATTTTTTTTTCTAATGTAAATCTGTCTTTATTTGAATATGTAATGAGTAGCCGAAATAAAACATATCACTTTTAATTCATTTTTTTTAATCCTGTAGTTATTGCTATGGTAAATGATGGATGGTTAATGAGACAAATTGCACTGCGTTATAACATTCACAAAAATTTGGTGTGTAACATTTTAAGAAAGTGGAGAATAAACGGTGCGATTAGTAAAAATCCTGGATCAAAGGACAAAGGATGTCCTACTTAACAAGAAACTAACTATTAATATTTCGTTATTGCACCACTTCTACTTATAACTTCTATAAGTCTGTCTGGCATAGAATTAAATAACCTTATACAATAATCATTAGTAATAATATTTTCCCATGCCTTACTTACTATTTCCAGTAATTCTTCGGCATTCCGTGGTCTCACATTTCGTTTTTGACTTCTTACGAGTAGTCTCCATACTTCTTCCACAGGGTTAAGATCTGGACTATGACTGGGCCAGGTAAGAACATTGATGTTTTTATCTTGAAACCAGTTAGTTACGGTATGAGCAGTACGAACGGAACAATTGTCTTGTTGAAATATGAACTCATTATTAGGAAATAATTGTGACAGAAGGGAGCATAATATTGTCTAAAATCCTAATATACGTTTCACTATTAAATCGTTCCTCAATATGCCACAAAACACCAGGACCACGTGCCGATATCCAAAACCACATATTGACGGAAAATCTACCACTTTTATCATTGTTAGATATATATTTCTCATCGAATCGAGTATTCGAAGGGCGGTAAACATGAATACGACCGCCGTGTGTTGACTGGAAAGTTTTTTCGTCTGTAAAGATTACATTGTTCCAAAAATTTACATCATGCTCTAAAAATTCAAGCGCAAATCCTACTCGAGCTTCTTTATGTTCAGCTATAAGTAAGTATTTCTGTGCTGCCGCATGAGAGCGTAGCTGCGATTCTCTTACTCGCCGACGACCATTACTACTCGATTCAGGAAAATTCGTTTCTTGAGTAGCCTGAATAACTGAGTAAAATGGATTTTCTACTGAAGCATTTAGCAATTGCAAATCTTATCCAGGATTTCTACTAATCGTACCGTTTATTCTCCACTTTCTTAAAATGTTAAACACCGAATTTGTGTCAATATTATAACATAGTGCAATTTGTCTCATTGACCATCCATCTTCTGCTTTAGCAATAACTCCAGATTTAACTAAATCGCTTATATGAGGCATATTAGTTTTTTGCACACTTGCAATAAATTATAACAACTAACTGATAATGTCACAAAAATTAAAGTTAGATGTATACAACTAAATTTTAGCAAAATACTGTTATAAGACTTGTCCTATTTTTTTTTTGCTCACGACCGTACAAGACATTCATCGTCTGTAGGTAAATTTTGTGCAATTCTCTCTATTGCCGCTATTAAGCCGAATTTTAAATAGATTCCACACAAATCTGTCTGAAGTAGATAAAACTCTATTTGACATATTAATGACAATTCTGTCAATTAGAGGATTATGTTTATACTATGCAACTGCCTAATTTGTCTTTCCCTGTCTTACAATATGTTGCGTAACTGAACCTAACAAAGACAAAACCATTACCACTAGGAGCAACATTCAAAAAACTTTTACAGTATCCTCGTTCTCACTATTCGTCTGCATTATGTAGGGTCTGTCAAAGACAAACCAGGGAGAAATGCCATCTGTGTACGCCAGTAGAAGAGACGTCTTCCTGAGAGCTTCATTCCACAGGCGACTTTTGATCTCTCCACAACCTACATTTGGTTGTCTGCCAACGGATTTGAGGTGCACCATTGTTGTCGGTGCCACTTCTCCCAGATATATATCTAGTGATGGCAGATACAGCATTACCTTCATAGCTCTCGTTGGAGTTCGCATAGCCTCGGTTATGCTTAGGAAGACAACTCTCTGCACTTGCAGCTTGACCTCAGCTGTAGTCTGTTTGCTCTTGGCCACCAAACCACAGCTCCATAGGTTATCATTGGTCTTATGACGGCAGTGTGTATCCACATGACAACTTTGGGTTTTCCCCCAGGTTTTCCCCACAATCATGTGGTACTGCTCATTATAAATGTAAGCCTTTTTAGTCTTATCTATGTGAAGATTCCATATTAGTTTGGCATCGAAGGTTACCCCAAGGTATTTGACTTCCGATACGAAACATAGTGTTGTATCCAGGAGAGCAGGTGCCTTCAGTGCTCCTAGTTTCCTTTTCCTTGTGAAGCGAACCATCTCCGTCTTCCTGGGATTGACAGACAGGGACTGTTCTCCGCACCATTTTTCAATTATTCTTAGGGCCCCCTCCATTCTTTCACAGAGGATTCCTTCGAATTTTCCGCTAATCATTATTGTTACATCATCTACGTAGGCAATTGTGTGGACCCTTCTAAATTGAGGCAGCACAAGAGGCACTCAAGAACGAGTTTCCACAGCAGTGGTGATATTACACCTCCCTGCAGACAGCCTCTCGCGGCCATTCCTCGTACGGAAGCATCTCCCACACTGATTTGTACAGCTTTCTTCGAGATCATGTTATATATCCAGTTACCCATGATCGAAGGGATATTGTTCTCCACTAGAGCCGCTGTAATTTTTGGAATGGTGGTCCTGTTAAACTCACCTTCTATGTCTATGATGGCACCTAGGGTGGGTTCTTTATTATCCAAGGATCTCTCAATCCGACTCGCGATTGCATGGAGGGCTGTGTCGGTGGATCTTCCTAGGGCGTATGCGTGCTGGTTAAGATGTAAAGGGTTGTCTTTCGCTACAATATCCCTTATATATCGTTCACATAGATTCTCCATCGTCTTGAGCAGGAACGAAGTTAAGCTAATAGGTTTATATGCTATGGGGGTGGTATAGTCCATCCGCCCTGTCTTTGGTATGAACGCAACTTTCACTTCTCTCCATATCTCTGGAATATAAATATGTGCTAAGCACGCCCTAAATACTCCAACCAGGTGCGGCAGTAATTCATCTAGTTCCCATTGCAATAGGGCGGGATAGATACCGTCAATGCCTAGCAACTTAAATGGGGAGAAGCTTTGTATTGCCCATCTTATTTTGTCCTCACTCACTATTTGGTTGGCCATTTGCCAATCCAAATCCGAGGGTTGGGTGTCGACTTCGTTTGGCCATTCCTTCCGTTCTGTTATGACAGATCCCGGGAAATGAGTCTCCATAAGTAACTCTAGACTTTCACGAAAGTCGGTGGTTCTTATATCATCACTCCTTTTTAATGGGCAGAGGTCACTTATCTTACGCGTTTTCCAAGATTCTGTTCCAGAGCCTACCTGCTCTTAATATATACAATTAATATCTTCAATTGTGTGAACAATACAAAAATTCAATGTTATGCCAATGACATGCACCTTTGATCCAAATAACGCAAAGAAATGTGTCTCATAACATAAACCTCGATCTCGCTTCTATTGGGCGTTATTCTAATATAGTTTAAAATTAGATGTTGCAAAATTAATTGTCAGACATAATGCAACAGATCAGGTAAGGTCCTAACTGTAGCCGTAATTAAAAAGAACCCTGTTTCGTAGATCTGCCTCTTATAATTCTGTCAAAATGTTAAAAACGTAAATGATGCCCTATTAGGTCTAGTGTTCGTTAACTTCACCATTTTACCATTTCAATGCATTTCAAATTTTTGTTTTGAAAAATATACAAAGGAGGTTGCTTTCTGGGTACTATTTGTCGATAACTGTTTAATAGTGCGCTCAGCCTCAATCATATTTTAGTCAGCATTATATAAAAGGAAAGAAATTTATCCGTTTGCGAAGGAGCTAATTTTTTTTAAGGCTTCCACGCCATCTCCCCCACTATGTAGCTTAGGAATCTTATAGTTAGGATATTTTCCTTTAGATGTATTCTAAGCCGTATCCCATATTTCAGAGATCTCTAGATCCATCTAATTTCCATTTCCATCTAAGTAAGTGCGATGGGAAAAATTATGATGCTAAAGAAAATTATTCGCAGAGTATATTCACGCGAATTGACAAAACGGGGCCTCCATTTAATAAGAGAATTGCTTCGATTTGGGCTTGATGGATCATTAGTAAATAAATAAATTTTCCCACTTACTCGTAATAAATTATTGTATTGAATTTGCTTCTGCAGATCATCTCGATACTGACGAATTGCTTCTCGTTCCAAGCGATCGCTTTCCGCCTGTAGTCGTTCGTTCATATCGAATGTCATTTTAATTAATTCGTTTTCTGCCTCCTTGGCTTTCAGTTGGTTTTCAGCTTCTTGCTGCCTGAACTTAATCTGTTGAGCTCTTCCTTCCATAACTTGCTGAAAACAAACAAATTAATGAGTAATATAAATAATTTGATATGACCGATCAAAAACTGAATACCGTAGAATATGAAAAAGATTGTTTTAACTGTTTGATTTATCGTTCTGCATCTTGATGGATTCGCATTTTTGTATTCACCATGTTTACTTCAAATTAGTAGTAATAGTAATATTTATTGACCAAAGATACACGAAGTACATATGGCATGTCAATACAAAAATAGAACAGTTAAGAAAAAATAGAAAGAAGTATATATACACAATTATATACATGATATGAACTATAATAAAAGTATAAGTACAAAAGACAAACATATATACAAGATTAACAAACGATTATATATTATAATTCTATTCCATATAAGAAGAGTGAATTATTGGCCCAAAACCTCAAGGGTGCTGTAAAAACCCCCATTTATCAACATAGTTTTTACTTTATTTTTAAACATAGATGTATTTTTAATATTTCTGATATCATCTGGTAAGTTATTGTACAAAATAGTGCAGTTGTATAGGTGATTTTTTAGAAGTTGATGTTTTGTGAGAAGGAGTTCTTAATAGGAGACCTTGTCTAGTGTTATGGTTATGCGAGAGGATGAGTTAGATATATATTTTTTTGTGTTTGTGTTTCTGATTTCTCAATTAGTTCAAAAATTACAGGACGTAGAACTATAAATCAGACAGTTAAATCATGGATAAGTGAGCAACCCCGCTCAAAATTCCATCAATTAATAGAACCTTCAAATAGATAATCACATAGTATACCGTTTCAGTTGGTCAATGAAAGCAAAAACAAAAAAAAAACATATGTATGTATATATGTGTGTATGCGGTACATATGTGTATGTGTATATGTATGTGTGTATATATGCTGCGTATATATATCGTATTTTACTAGTATTCGTTTTCTTGCCTGTAGATGCCTACGTTTTTATTATTATATATATATTTTTATCGTTTTCTGTATGTCTATAATAATTAGTTTTTATTAATAAGTATATGTAAAAAGTATTTACAATATGTATATATCGATATAATTACAATATTACATTGTCCTTTTCGCTCTAAATTGAAAGGAATAAATATAAAATGCTTAACGTTACTTCTATATTACCTTAAATGATTCTTACACATTTAGTGCAAGTCTTTGACTTATGTTTTGTGTGGCATTGTTTGAGGTTCTAGTAATCACATGCACATCCACAAATAAAGGCTAAAATTGCATTTTGTGTTTATTTGTTTTTAATTTTGAAGTAATAGAATAAATGTAATTTTTTACACAACTACTAACAAGCGCTTGCTTTATGTAAAATCTGTATTTATTTCAAGCAAATTTATAGTCGTATTATTATATAATTAATGTTAATTGTGTATATTATATTGAAATTTTTTTTTTTTTTTTTTTTTTACAAAAAACCAGTCACCTTACTCTGTGGCTCCGACCCTCACAGAGGGGAGCTGGTAATACCAATAGCCACTCCCCACGCCCGTGGGGTGAGTGACTACCGGGTCCGCGAATCGAGTGCCCTGAGTAGACGCAATGAACCGAGGATGACAGCCTTCTGCATTCTGCCGGCTAAGATCTCTGCCGAATCTCGGCATGCCGGTATGATCTTTAGTTCTGAAAGCAGCGTCTGTCTCATTCCACCGAGGGCTCCTATAATCAGTACCACTATTTTAACAGAATGGCCTGGATAAAGCCTGCGGAGTTCGAAGAGCAAATCTCGATATTTTGTCCGTTTTTCCTCCTCTTTCAAAACAATGTTGCTCTCAGCGGGAGCTGAGAATTCCACGACATACATTGTCTTGAGTTGGTGGTCGAGGAGTACTATGTCAGGCTTGTTGGCTTGTATTTGCCTGACGGTGGGAAACGAGTAGTTCCAATAAATTAGGCACTTCTCATTCCCCACAACGGACTCAATATCCCCCGGAACGTAAGGCAGCACTGGTGTTTCGTCTATCCCATACGAGTGCCTTAGATGATAGTAAAGCACTCGTAATGCTGCGTTGTGTCTATGAATATAGGCCGAGACTGCGTATGTCGGGCAAGCCGACAGTAAGTGCATTACAGTCTCCGGCGCCCTGCGGCAGGCCCTGCAGCTGACATCAGGGACCTCCATACCCATGACACGACGTCGATAGACGAGAGTGTTAAATACACCATCCTGGCAAGCCATTATGAATCCCTCGGTCTCAGACTTCAGCCCAGCTGACCTTAAGAAGGCGAAGGTCAGCCTTTCGGATAAGCCGAGGTCTTCTATATTTTTATAGAAGACCCCGTGCAATGGCTTATCCTTATGGAGCTGCAGAAGGATGTTGTGTTCTGCAGCTCTAATGTGGGCTTTTAGTCGAACGGGTTCCAACTCGGTGACAGAGTCGGGGTTTACCCGCTCGACGTCGAAGATGAGACCAAGTTCATCGGCTGCTCTCCGTGCTGCCTTAAAGAGAAAAGCTCCTACCTCTGCATTTTCATGGTCTCGGACCATGCAGAGGAGGGGATCCGAATTCCTGATGACCTTACATGCTCCATCCAGAACCATCCTGCTATGGAGACTCTCCAAGCTCAAGAGTCCACGGCCTCCCCGATGTCGTGGGAGATATAACCGTGGAACGGACGATTTAGGATGCAAGCTCCTATTGAGATGCATCTTCTTGCGGGTTACTACATCGAGTTGACGCAGCTCTTCTCTAGTCCACTTCACTACTCCGAAAGAGTTATTATTACTATTATCTTCTTCGTAATCTCGTCTTCAACGGTGTGTCTTTGATGGTAAGTTGCTTCAGACGGACATTTGTCAAGCCTTTCTGCATACTAATTCTGAATCGATAGAAACCTACGTACAATGTGACATGTGTCTAACAGAATAGATTTTTGCAACTGCGGTGTTAAATGTTTTATATCCAGTTCTTCTATTTTCTTAAGCGTATTTTGGGGTATTATTCCTGTTGTGGATATTATGATCGGTTGTATGTCAACTCTATTTACTTTCCACATTTGTTTTATTTCCGCTGCAAGTTCTATATATTTATTTATTTTAGTGGCATATGTGGTTTGTAAGTTGTTGGATAGTGGAACAGCAACGTCAACAAGAGTGACTTCGTTCTTACTTTTGTTGTAGATCACTATGTCCGGTCTATTAGCTTGCACTTTTATATCAGTTCGAATCTCTCTATCTCAGTATACTTTGTAATGATTACTTTCAAGAACTTCTTTAGGCTGATATTTGTAATAAGGCACGGTTTCTGTTATTAAGTTGTACATTCGTGAAAGTTCTTGGTGTATTATGCGAGCTACATTGTCATGCCTCTGGGTATAATCATGGTTGGCCAGCGTTTCGCACCCTCCTGTTATGTGCTGTTATTATTATTATTATTATTATTAAAATAGGAAATCTAAAAAAATATTGTCATCCATAACTTAATCATAAACTTGATTCCCACGTTGGGGTCGAATTCGGACGATGATGTTACATTAAAAAAAAAATTGTGCGGCCCTTTTCAGTTTCTGGAATATAAAATGGTGCATATTTTTAAACGATAACATAGGTTATGAAAGACGTAAAGAACTGTGTTTTGATTTCTCACTTAGATTTTTAGATGTTAGTATAGAACGCGAAATCATTTTTTAAACTAAATAGAAACGGATTCGCGCTTTGATATTCATAAAAATCCCGCCTTTTTTTAACGGACGGAAAATCGTTTTACCGGCTACTGCAGCGTTATGATAGTTTTGTCAGAGGAAAATTGATTTTGTATTGTCATAAACTACAGTGTGATGATCGAAATTAGCATTAGCACAAAATTATTTATTTCACGTGAACTTCATTTAATATCGTTCTGGAATCCATATTCTTGTACATTTAATACCGTATTTAAATAACCACAAAGGTGTAACAAGAAAGTGAAATAGGCCATTTTGCTTATTTTTGTGTTCTTTTCGAATACCGCATAAATATTTCGAAAAAAATTTACAGAGTCATATTTTTTAGGGGTACAGGAGAAACATAAAGGTTAGTGACTCCGGACCTGGATTTTTTAAAAATGTGTTACATGTAGGCACTTCTGAAGGATCGTTACTGTATTAGCTGTGCCAAATGTGAATCTTTTATTCCATTCTCTGTCAAAGTTATGACAAGCAGTTTTTGCCAAAAATTACAAAACACCCTGTAACTTTGTAGTGAAGGCCCAATGAGAAATTTCTAAGGAAGGTTTTGATATCCCTCTTAATAAGCTATGTCCCTTTCATGATGCAACACCCTGTATATAGGTCAGAGTGGTAGGAACGTAGATGTACGATTGAAAGAACATAGAAGTCATATTACCGATAACAAAAATTAGGTGATCGGTTTTGTTGACCATTGCGTTCGCGATGATAATTTCTGTAATAATAGCGTTAAACTTTTACATAATGCTAATAAAAGAAAAATCTTAGATTTGTTAGAAATTCTCGAAATTAAGAAACCTGTAAGAAATAATATGAAGGTAACAAACAGCTAAATATAAACAACTAATTATTATCCTCATTACTGATATTCCAACCTACACATCATAAAATCTAAGGTAATAAAATTTGCATAAACATCTAAAGCATTGACAGCCGGGTAAGAAGAGATAATGTGCTCTTGCATCAATTTTACTGATTATTTTTTGATAGATTCTTTTATAATACTCATTAAATACCGGAAAGGATAATTCCTTTTTAAGTTTTATTTAGTTCAACGTTAACATGGATTTTCATCAAGTAAAGGTCGAATCAATCAATATAGATGTATATGTATACCATGTATATGCAACCATGCATGCGACGCTAAATATAATATGTTATATGGAGGCTTATGATTCGTGTTATAAATAATTATGGTAAGTTATTCTCGGATAGTCAAAAAATCCTGCAGCAAAAATACTGATCATTTCTTTCCTTGTCGGTTTGATAAATGTTTATACCGGGTGAGTAAAAAGTCCCGGAACGGTCAAATATCTTGAGAAATATAAATCAGATCGAAAAACAAAAAAATACGTATTGAGTGTTTAAAAAAAAGGGTATCCAATGACACCAAACTTGATACCCCCAATTTTTTATTGCAGATTCAGATTCCACGCTACAAAATACGTAGGTTTTGTCAGAATTTTTTTTTGATTCGCAATAGATGGCGTTGTAACTGCAAAAAATAAGATTTTTCACAATACTCGAGGATAAAAAAAATACATATTGAATATTTTTAAAAGAGGTATCCAATGATACCAAACTTGACCCTAACCCCCACCTCCTGGGGGTGGAGTGGAGGCAACTTTAAAATTTTAAATAGAAATCCAAATTTTTTATTGCAGATTCGGATTCCACACTACAAAATGCGTCGGTTTTGTCTGAAACTTTCTTTTTGTTTCGCGATAGATGGCGTTGTAATCGCAAAAAATAAGATTTTTCGTAATTCTCAAGAATACACTTTGAATTGAAACATAAAATAAGACGTGTTCAATATTTTTTTAAAAAACCTAACCAGTGATAATAGTTGACTTACAACTCTCAAAAAATGGAAAACCCCATTTTTCATTGCATAATTAGATTTTAGCTGTAGGTTTTAATTGAAACAATTTCTATATGTGAGACCCTCGCCTCTCACTAAAAACTACGAAGTAAGTAAAAATTTATGCCATAAATTGATCACCTTCCTGCGCGTAGTGTGCTAACCGAAGGTAAACTCGTTGAGAAATATTTTCCAATATGTCTGGTGTTATTGAGTTTGAAATATTGCGTATTCTCTGTTTCAGCTCATCAATATTGTCGGGTTTGATGTCGTAAACTTTACTTTTTAAATATTTCAATCCATCTTGCCGGGAAAGTCATCTTCCAAAAACTCTTGTACTAGTTTGATTTTATAAGGATGTTAGTGATGCAAGTTCATAACTTTAAGAACTGAACCTTGAGTTATTCCGACGTATTGAGCTACTTTCCTACTCGATGTATGACAATTTTCTTGAAAATGCAGTACACCTCTAAAGACTTCTCTTCATTTGTAGCGTTTTTAGATTTTACAGATCTAGCTTCATCTTCAACAGAACCAGTTTTTTCAAAACGATTAACTGTTCGAAATACTTTGAAACACGTTCACGGTCATCATTAGTGGTATTGAATAAATCTGCAACATCCTGGTATGATCTATTTTATCTCCATTTCTCCGCATCACAAGGAGTGTTATTTTTTTCCCTTCTGAAAGACGTCTTTTTCAGCAAACAAATTTTGCTAAATAATTAGTATAGCGGATGATCGGAAAACGGCAAATCGAAACAGACTCCACAAAATAATGATGAATAAACTCAGCAGATGGATCTTAAAATCAAATGGAAGTACAGATATAGTCTCCCCAAAAACTGGAAATGAAACGAATATTGGTAAATGAAACTAGTGAAATGGAATACCATATTGAAGTGAATTGAAACAAGCATCAGAAAACCATGATGGGGATTCCCATTTTTTGACATTGAAAGTCAACTGTTATCACTGGATAGGTTTTCTTTTAAATATAGAAGTATTATTTTTTTTCAATCCAAAGTGTATTTCCCAAGAATTGAGAAAAATCTAATTTTTTGCGATTACGCCATCTATTGCAAAATAAAAAAAGTTTCAGACAAAGCCTATGTATTTCGTAGTGTACAATCCGAATCAGCAATAAAAAATGTGGGTTTCTATTTAAGATTTCAAAGTTGCCCCTAGCCCATCCCAGGGTAGTAGGGGGTAAGTTTAATATCATTGGATAGCTTTTTCAAAAAAAAATATTCAATAGGTACGTATTTTTTATTTTTCGATCCGAGATATTTGACCATTCCGGGACTTTTTATTTACCCGGTATATGATTTTTGGATATAGAGGAGTAATGTTAAGCCGGAAATTTTTGAAAATGGATATAGCTGATAGAAGCGATTTTCTCTTTTAAGTCATTAGTCGGGCCCCATGGGCTACGAAAATGCTATTAATTGTGGTCGGAAATCGCAGCTCCACTCTCAATACCAATTTTATACAGAACGGTAGCCATGTTTGATTTTCGAACTTAATTTTCAAAAATTCTCTCCACTCCACTAATAAAACGTCACAATCATTTTAAAGCGTCAGTAGCCTACATCTTCTCAAGCGGACCTTATATAAGTTTGTAACTTTTAGAAAATAAACGTTACCCTTTGCAACTCCCGCTTCGCCTCCACAATTTTACATCTAGCATCGTCCTGTTTTTTCTCAACCATCTTTTTGTAGTCATTGAGCAGCTCAGTTAACTCCTGTTCTTCCTTCTTCCTCTGTTCCTCCAGTTCAGCCAAATTTTTCCGATAAAGAGCCGTCTCTTTTTTGGCTTGGGTTGTAAAATCTTTCACAGCCTGTTGTTCTCTTTCAATTTCGATTTCAGCTAATAAGGCAAACGCATCGTTCAGAGCTCCCTCCTCTTTTCTCCTCTGTGCCAATAGAGCTTCCTGAGTTTCTATTTGCTCTCTCAGCTCTCTCTCCGTTTGGTCTCTCTTCCTTCGCTTCGCATCCAATGCTGTAACAGAATTAGCAGTAAGATTTATAATTATAATTAAGGTCAAATTGATTTTTGTACAATGGTTATTAAACAAACCTTCAATTTGTTCTTTCTTTAACTGTTCACTCAATTTGATCATCTCGACTCTGTCCTCCTGAGCAACCTGTTCAGCTTCTTCTTTCAGCAATTGTTTTCCTCTTACCTGTTTATCCCAAGTTTCTAAGAGATCCATTTGCTTATACTTTTGATCGAGAAGGTCTTGTTGTTCCCTATCCATCTAACACAAAATAAAATATACTGCCCTAAGGATTCCTCCTGTACGAATAAATATTATTAAACACAAAACACAAGCATACTAAAAAATGTATATCATAAAGTGGGGGAAGAATTTACGAAAAAAAGGGGTGGTAACGACTGCTTGCACTACATAATCTGAAAATAGCCTTGCAGTTTTGAAAAATGATCAGTATCATCCAGTCACCAATAAGGTCTAAACGCGTTGAATGACATGTACCAAAATAATTGAAGACATTATTTCCATGTAGGCATAAAACTGATTAAGAATCTCATTCTTGTTGGTAAGTGAGATGTTTACGTACCCCTTGTTTAACTTGTTTATGTAGTTATAGTTTGAACAATAAACAGGCCAAGGCAGACTTCTCTCATATAATCTATTGAGCAAAATTTAAAGGAGATATAGGGGTGACAGTGTGACAGAAGAGGCAGAACCAGGTGGAAACCGGGCACATCAGACTGGTTTAATGAGGAATGTTTAGAAGTTATAATGATGCAGAATGAGAAGTGTATGAAAAAGCAGACTAAAGAAACAATAACAATTATCGAGAAACATCAAGTAAAAGAAGATAAGAACAACGTATCTATTAAAAAAAAGAGAAAATATTTAAACGAAAAACTAAGTAATGCAAAATTTACATCCAAATAAATATACTTGATTTTGTGTGTTAAGCAGCTGAGCAGAACACTGTACTTCATTACTATAACTACAAGAAGGTGGAGAACCAACTCCAAAGCAACTCAGCTGAAGAAACTGAGAAAAAAATAACAGAAGAATTCAAAGATACTATCTGAGTGTTGAACTTCTCAAAAATGATGTTGAAGAAACAACCATTGTCCTAAAAAACCTTTTCCCGACCTTTTTTTCTTGCAATAAGTTAAAAAAATACTATTGGGAGGTATTTGGTAACGCATATTTCTTACTTTAGCTAGTCTCTCCTTTGTAGCCAATTGGTGCCACATCTTTTCTAGTTCTCTCTCGGCTTCTCTTCTTGCTTCATTCTCTCTAATCTGTTGCAATTGGGCGTTCTTTGTTTCAATCAAATGTTTTTTGTGTAAATATGGTCTTAGTTCATGGCAGCGATCTCTGAAATTGAAATAATTACTTGTATTATTACAAAGATGCTGTGACATTATCGACTGTAGACAATATCTAGACTGGTTCTCTGTTCTTGTTGAATTGCCATTAAATGCATCGCTAAAGTATTTTTTGTAACTATTACCTATACTGCTCTATTCTCTTTTGGTGGACTATTTTCAAACGTTCCTCCTCCCTATTAGCTATAAGGATCTCTGCACGTTTCTTCATTTCTTCCATTTTGAAATCCTGACCTTTTTGAGCTACATCAATTGTTTCGTAGTAATATTGCCTTTCTTCTTTGTAAAGCAAATCTAGTAACCTTAAACAAAGCTTCATTTACTTTGTAAATATAGATATTAGGCGAGTCATCGAAAGGAATCGCTCAGGATAAATTCAGAAGGAAGGTTCACTGTGTTCAGGAAGGTCCCTTTTTCAAATCCTGAATAGTCTCCATCTATCCCACGCCGATTTTATCTAATAGGAATGTTTATAGAGTAATTCATTCTTGGTCCGGGGTCCCTTTTTTAAACTGATTACTATCAGGCTGAATTTTCGTGAGTCTCTTCGTTTTGACGAGTCTTCCAACTTTTCTCTATGCGAAAATTCTCGGTAGAGGTAGGTATGTAAAGTTCTACACAACCACTAAACATGTTAATTGTGGAACTGACATTTTCATGGCGTAGGATTGGAAAACCTGCCAGAAATTTTGTAAGACAATTTGACCATTCGATTTCAAAAATATTAATTAAATAATAGTGTAAAAATCAGCCCGTTATGTTAGTTAGTGTAAAAAAAGGGATTTGCGCTTGTCCTACATAAGCGATGGGTTGGAACGGCGAGTTCTCTGCTCCCAATAACTAAAAATAACGAGGACTAACGGGCTGACTTTTCAAATTGTTCTACAAATTTTCTGGCAGGTTTTCCAGTCCTATGCCATGAAAGTGTCAGTTCCACGATTAACATGTTTGGCGGATGCGTAGAACTTTGCATACCTCTACCCAAAATTTTCGCAGAGAAAAGTTGGAAGATTCGTCAAAACGAAGCCACTCACGAAAATTCAGCCTTTAGTAACCACTATAAAAAAGGGGCGTCTGACCCCGGCCTGTCTTTCTTTTTTAAGGAGGCCATTTTGTTATTTTTTTAGTTAGAAAATAATAAAACAATGCAATAATGTTGTCGTTTCTTCTATTAAATTGAGCAGGTAAGTGTGGGATATCGATTTAAATTTCCTATCACTATTTACTGCTTTGACATTTAATAAAATATAATGTAAATAATTCTTCTTACCAATCAACTTCTGTAGAAGGTGTATGCTGGTGTAAGGTGATACATTCTAAGGCATAAAACTTGTTCTATATTGTTGAGGAATGAAAGGAAATTGACAATCATCGTTTTTTTCATCTCTACAGAGTTTTGATAATGATTTATAGTAGACTTGATCAGAAAGTCTTACTTAACATGTTTAGTAGGGAAGGTATGACGGTATGACAAAAATCGCCATGGTGCGTAACATCTTTAACAAATATTAACTCAATATTATAATCCAATTGATATAATGGTTATTACAATCTGCTTACTCCTTAGAGAGAAAATATTTTTCTTTAAAAAGTAAGTAGACTGAGACCTTATAGAGGCCCATCGCGATTCGATCCAATGAGGAGCAGGTAGGTTGAGGCCATGGAATCGAACCAGTCCTAAGACATGCTTTGACAGTTTTTTGCTCTTTCTTTTCTTCATTTAAATTTTCTGTAGAGTAGAGCCGAAATGTCGAGACCTCAATAATCTCAGAGGCAGTTCAATTAGATAATCAAATAATGTCCGTAAATCTTTATAAAAAAAGAAGTACTATGAATTTGCGCTCAATAATTTTAATCGTTTACAAAATCAGATTTAAACTAAAAACTTCGACAAAAGTATCTCAAAGTATATTAATTTTGCACATGGCTGAAATTATTGAATAAAAATTCACAATAATTAATTAATAAACATTTCACTATCACATCGTTCAGTCTTTGATATGGTTGCATTTTGATAAACTGGCCGTTACTGACTGGAGTTCTCAGGGCCCAAAGAGCCCCCTCTGAACAATAATAATTTAAAAAACTTCCTTCGGAATTTGTCCTATGTTTTGAGATAACTTGTTTCGATTTGCGGAATACTAAAATCTTACCTTTCGCGTCGTTCTTCAATAGAAGACTCATATTCTTTCATTTTTTTCTGAACTCTTTCTTCTATCAGTCTTTGTACGTGTCTTTTCTCAGCATGTATATCATATTTTATAGTTCCCGCGTAGGCTGTGGAGGCCTTTTTTCCTTCTTGTAGCTTCAGAATATCATCAGCGTCCTTTCGTTGCTTATAATGCAAATATTTCACATGATAGTCTGTGTTTGGTTCTCTACCAATCTGCAAAAAATAATGGCAGTATATCAAGACTAGGAGACAATATTATTACAAGTCAGTGAAATCTATAGTTCCTACAGAGTTCATTCAGTGTTATAAGTATACAGAAATTTGTAGTACGCTTTTTCACAGTAGATGTCTATGTAATTGAGTCACAATATTAGGGTGGAGATTCGGCAATTGGAATAGAGATGCCGCTACTGGTTTGGTGTTAGAACCCTATATACCATGAGCTATTGAATTTTTCAATGAGCCTCTGAGAACCTCCTTCAACTTGTATGGTCCGTAGTCCTGTTTAAGGAGATAGATCTTTATATAGATTGTCCGATGGATATGTATTGAATTTATTCAACAAATTTTCAAAAATTTCTTTTGAATCATTTCCAATTTTTTATGTGGTGTTTTAATGCATAGTCTAGATTCAACTAATGCATATTAGGTAATGGTAAACAGTTAGCTACGTCTAGCCAAAAATCTATCAATGGTAATGTCTGGACTCAGCTTGTTATATTTATGTATCAGAATCGATATTTAGGGAGCAGAAGTTATGTATTTTTCTGTTATAGCAGCTAAACGGTATGTATCTGGTTTTAGCAAAATTTATGATATGTAACTTGTGATCACACCAATCCTTTATTTTTAAAAATCTGAATGTGTTTTGTGCTGCTGCTTTTCTTGCATAATTCAATAAGTATCCCAGCCAGCAAAAAAGGTACCCCAACTACGGTAGTACTGCTTGAAATAAAGACAAAATAGAAATTCAAGTAAAGTAATCAATTATTTACCTACGTTTGGAAAATAAAGTTTGTCTCCAACAAGTCCCGTGTTGGATTCCAACTGTGGCAGCCAGGTTCAGATTTTGGTTGTATTGTTATGAAAACAATTTAACACATTAACTGTATATGATTTCAACAATTTATAACCTGTAATATTTTGCTTTTGGCTATCATTATGTATTTAAAAAATGTAACAATAATCGAAGTTTAAAATAAGCTCTACACGATTTTAGAAATTTCTGATTGACAATATTTTATTCCTTACCATTAATCAATGTATATTTAATAGGAAAAATAGAAAAAAACTTACTTTGTTAGAATGAATAAGGGTAAAAGTTAGCTCTGCAGGATTTCAGAAATTTCTAATCTGTATTTTGTTATGGTAACATGTAAAGCGAGTTATATTTTATTCTCTACCATCAATGCACATTAATAGGAGAAATTGTAGTCTGTCAAAATAAAACAAATAAGGGTAAAAATGGGCTTTACACGATTTCATGAATTTTTAATCTGTATCAGAAAGTAAAGCTGGTCCGAAGGTGGAGGGGACTACGATAACGGTAAAGTGCTGTTTGTTATTGTCTTCCGGTTTGGTTTAAGCAAAGGTTATGTTGCTCATCGTAAAGTATATAGTCAAAAAGGTAAACATGATGGATTGGTCAGGGGTGCGGGGAAGCCACATAGAAAATTAGCTTGTAGTATACATTATCAGTGTTGGGGGAAGGGGGGTTACTGATATACACCGAAATTGACTATAATTTGACAATTCATTCTTGTTTCCCTTTGCCGCAATTTGTATTAGATTGCGTAATTAACATGGCTTAACCTAATCTGTCATTCTAATATTCATTTTTCCATTTACTTGTGTCAAATGTCAAATTTTCTTGCCAAAATTCCGGTAATAATCTAGAGATATTACTAGTGCAAATAAAACTACATTAGAAAAATAGTTTGACATGTTATTAATTTTACTGATTATTTTGACAATGCTTAATGACAGGAAACCTACAAAATAAGATTTTTTTATGTATTATATATATACAGCTAGAAACCAAAGAAGAAGTAACTGATAACCAAATTCTCTTATCACAATTTCTTTGGGCTTCACAGGTGAAAACGCTTTCCAATCTATAAGTTATTCGATGGGCTGCGCAAGGCTAATCTAACGATACTGGTAAATCTGTTACAATAACTGTAATATACTCACATGTGAATAATACCCTGGATGTACGCTGGGAAACTGGATATCTAGGTGCAAGGGCCGTGGCTTAGTTCTTTTGCTGGGCTTAGGAGGTACCAGATCACCACCAAACATTTTTATCGATTTTTTAAAGAAATAATAACAATAAATAAAAAATAATCTCTTATGACACTGTGGTGTATTTTTAAAGTAACATTTTCTTGTTGAATCGATCGTAACCATGGGAACACAAGCCCGGAAACTGGTATTATTTACTAACCCTTACCTGAAATTTTACATTTTAGTCAGAGCCGGATTAGATAAGATTTAAATTATTTTCACCGTTATTAGTTTGTGAGGGATGTTAGAGACAAAAATAAGTCAAAGTGTTTTAATAATTCTCGATGGAGAAGAGTCAGGCGGGAATTTAAGAGTAAGAGACAAAAAAGATCCAAACAAAACTTTGTGTTTATATGTAATCAGATTAATTAGGGCGAGGTTGAGTTCAGCAACCTGAACCACAGTCGTTTTAGGTGACTGCCTATTCTTCCCCTTTACCATGAAAAAGTCTACAGACACCAGTGGTTTGTAATGGTAGAAAAGAATAAACTAGTATTATCGTTAATTATAACACGGTATGATTAAAACTTAATAAAAAAAAAACAAGAATCATGCATACTGGAATAGTATATTTTGTAATAAGTATGGAATATGCCATTCCAAACGAATTACAGACTATACTTTTTCTACGCCAATAGATTAGGTTTATTTGTGTCTATATGTCTATTTGTTATACCACTGCAACGGTGAAACATGAATAACCTTTCAATAGAAATGTCAACTGTCAACAGAAATACAAACAGTATTACAAATTGCACTACTACTAGGTCATTCCTTATTTAAAATCGACATCATAATGCTCATATTATATAATAGGTGTAGAAAAACAATTTTATAATTCCAAAAAACAATAATTAGTACTTTAGTTGTTTATTTTATTTCCACGTCCAGTGGAAGTATAGTAACGCAAACAAAAATATATATTTTTTCTGAAATAGGTTTAAAATGTCATGAAACGTCGAGATTACAAATTTGAGCTAAAAAAATTTCTCGTCTGTCGTCTGTCTGTCACTTTTTTGTGTGCACGTTTACTCTGGAACCGTTTATGATATTGACTTGAAATTTGGTACATTTATGTATTGTAACGAAATCTGCAACTAGATTATATTTTGATCTAATTCCGTTGACGGGTTCGGGGGTAAACGGGGTAAATAAAGGTAAATAGGCAAAGCAAGCCGGTAAGAGTCCATAAAAATGCAATTTAGGGCATGTACTATCGTTCAAATGTGCTTTTAGAGGGCGGCATATTAAACATAATATTTTTAGTCGCAAACTTCTCCATAAATCCTTATTTTACTATAAGGAAATAACCAGACTGCAACCAAAGTTACAAATCTGGCGCGTTAAGTGTAATAATTGCATATTACCATCAAAACGCTAATGCTTCGATTGCAACAAACACCAGCCGAAAGACTGATCCTACTTAAAGACTGCAGTTTCGAGCTGTTGGCTCTCGTCAGTGCAAGGTAGGTATGCGACGACCGACATGAGAATCCTTTGACTATAGTACATCCCGGTATTTTTTACAATAGCGACATGTAAAACAGCCAGCAGGCGCCATCTAGCGGTCCAGTGTCTGTTGTAATCGAAAAATAAATAGCCTGACTTGGCTTAGCATAGTTCAAATGTGCTTTTAGAGGGCGGAATATTAAACATAATATTTTTAGTCGCAAACTCCTCTATAAATTCTTATTCTACTATAAGGAAATAACCAGACTGCAACCAAAGTTACAAATCTGGCGCGTTAAGTGTAATTATTGCATATTACCATCAAAACGCAGTCTGGTTATTTCCTTATAGTAAAATAAGGATTTATAGAGGAGTTTGCGACTAAAAATATTATGTTTAATCTTCCGCCCTCTAAAAGCACATTTGAACTATGCTAAGCCAAGTCAGGCTATTTATTTTTCGATTGCAACAGTCACTGGACCGCTAGATGGCGCCTGCTGGCTGTTTTACATGTCGCTATTGTAAAAATACCGGGATGTACTATAGTCAAAGGATTCTCATGTCGGTCGTCGCATACCTACCTTGCACTGACGAGAGCCAACAGCTCGAAACTGCAGTCTGCAAGTGGTGTGTGACGACTGGCAAGGGAGCTCCTTTAAGTAGGATCAGTCTTTCGGCTGGTGTTTGTTGCAATCGAAGCATTAGCGTTTTGATGGTAATATGCAATTATTACACTTAACGCGCCAGATTTGTAACTTTGGTTGCAGTCTGGTTATTTCCTTATAGTAAAATAAGGATTTATAGAGGAGTTTGCGACTAAAAATATTATGTTTAATGTACTATCGTGAGTAGAAAAAAATAGGACAACTTTTTTTTTCTAATGTACTTAAATCTGTCTATTTGAATATATAATGAGTAGCCGAAATAAAACAGATCACTTTTAATTTATTTTTTATTTTAATGCTGTGGTTATTGCTATAGTAAATGATGGATGGTTAATGAGACAAATTGCACTGCGTTATAACATTAACAAAAATTTGATGTGTAACATTTTAAGAAAGTGGAGAATAAACGGTACGATTAGTAGAAATCCTGGATCAAAGGATATCCTACTAAACAAGAAACTAACTATTAATATTTCGTTTTTGCACAATTTCTATTTATAACCTCTATAAGTCTGTTTGGCATAGAATTAAATAACCTTATACAATAATCATTAGTAAGAATATTTTCCCATGCTCTATTTACTATTTTCAGTAATTCTTCGGCATTCCGTGGTCTCACATTTCGTTTTTGGATACTTCTTACTAGTAGTCCCTATACTTCTTCCACAGGGTTAAGATCTGGACTATGATTGGGCCAGTTAAGAACCTTGATGTTGTTATCTTGAAACCAGTTATTTACGGTATGAGCAGTATGAACGGAATAATTGTCTTGTTGAAATATGAACTCATTATTAGAAAATAATTGTGACACAGAAGGGAGCATAATATTGTCTAAAATCCTAATATACGTTTCACTATTAAATCGTTCCTCAATATGCCACAAAACACCAGGACCACGTGCCGATATCCAAGCCCACATATTGACGGAAAATCTACCACTTTTATCATTGTTAGATATATATTTCTCATCGAATCGAGTATTCGGAGGGCAGTAAACATGAAAACGACCGCTGTGTGCTGACTGGAAAGTTTTTTCGTCTATAAAGATTACATTGTTCCAAAAATTTACATCATGCGCTAAAAATTTAAGCGCAAATCCTACTTGAGCTTCTTTATGTTCAGCTTTAAGTAAATATTTCTGTGCTGCTGCATGACAGCGTAGCTCCGATTCTCTTACTCGCCGACGACCAGTACTACTCGATCCAGGAAAATTCGTTTCTTCAGCAGCCCGAATAACTGAGTAAAATGGATTTTCTACTAGAGCATTTACCAATTGCAAATCTTGTTGTTGATATCCTTCGTCACCCCCAATACCACCCCCACACTACTATGAAAAGGAGTAAATAAATTAAAATGTGATTTAGTGTGTATACAAGAACGGAACGACTCAAAAAAATTTTCTGGCGTTAGCTACCCTTCTGAGACAAAAACATATTAAAACAGATATTAAGATACACTATATCTAAGAGCAGATTTAATAAAACTTACATCTACAATCCACACATTGTTTAAAACTTACGCATTAAGTTTTTGTTGCCTTTTTTGGGTGCACCGTGAATCTGATCTCGACTATACTTATATAAATCAATATAACAATGTAAATGTTACTTTGAGTATACCATTGCAGACAACATGTATTTATACTTAAATTATAACGGTAAGAAAATTATTATAAAAAACGTTCTTCTAAAGTTTTTTGAGGCAAAGCTATTTATAATACTGTCCTTATACTAGGTTTTATGTTCTATGTTTATCATAGATAGGAAAGCTGTTGTCTTATAATGTTTTGTAGACAGTATTTTTTACATTATTTTCAGCTTTGAAACAAAACTTTCTTGGCAAACAGTTTTAAACTACCAGAAGATAAGTTGGTACCTATCCTTTCAGTAAGTTTCAATCCACATCCATTTCATTCATACTATATGCATTTAACTTCTTAATTAACCTACGTCGATCGATAGTTTTTCAAAGCTCGCTTTAGATTTATAAAGACGATTAAAGGAATATTAATCTCGTTTTTCCAATTCGCACACACTAATTGTAAACGTGTGGCCAGTGAATTTGTTACCAAGAAACGGTGAGAATCCCTAAAATAAAAAAAGGCTCGAGTTGCTTTGTCCGAGATCTTTGAGTAGACCTGAAGAGCACAAATGTCACAATTATTATTTTTTTTATAAACCCTGTTGACATAGTTTCATTACTAAAATAACTATGACGTGAAACTGGTTTCCAAGTCTTTAAAAACATTTAACTTTTTATTATTAATTTTCTTTAATTCCCCAATATACGTTCAGCTTATCCAGCAATTGATTTCTTATTAATTATGGACGAGTTTATGTTTTATGCATCATGAAAGTGAGTCGTCCCTCTTTTATTAGATGTTTCGATTAATAACCAAGATGACGTCAGTTAATAAAAAGCACTGTGATATGGTAGTTTTTGTGAAGTGCTGCTATTAATGTTATTAGGTTGTAAATTTTAATTACTACTGGAATTTGTCCTTGGTGTCCTGAAAAATATAAGAAAAAATTTCAGAATAAGATGGACCAATGCGGCATACAAAAAACAGAGTTAGGTTATTTTGCAAAATTTAATTTTTTGCCATTTTCTATAAATACCTCCAATGGGGTATTTTCCCATATTATTTCTATTCGAAAATCAAAATCTAGAGGACAAAATACGAGACGTGCTTTTTCTTGTTTTTTTTTTATTTAAGCTGAAAAAAATAATAAGTTAAAACAAAACTACGAGAGCGCTAACAATAATTATAGGGTGTTTCTTTTTATAGCAATAGTAAGAGGTCGTACCTGATTTGACAATTCACGTCATCATGGTAACCTTATTTTCTTCTGAAAAGTCTGTGGCGATAGTCTTCATGCGCCGATTCACTAAAAACAAAATCTTAACACTAATCTCGATCCAGGGAAACAAAATCTAAGGAGATGCGTAGAGTACTTGGGGGTCAGACTGGACCGGCGACTGACGTTTAACACTCATATAAATGTGACCATACGGGCGTTTTACTCCCTGTGCAGGAGTCTGTATCCACTCATGGTCAGGGGTAGCAGACTTAACAGACAAAATAAAAAATCGTTGTACACAATGGTGGTCAGGCTGTCCATCACATATGCGACATCGGTGTAGTGCAGAACGTCGGCCACGACAATGAGAGAACTAAAAGTATTTGAGCACAAATGTATGCGCCTCATCTCTAATTCTGGATGGTACACCTCCCTCAGAGACTTGTACGCACTTTGCCACGATATAATCCCAATAGCGGACTACGTCCAGGACATCTCACAAAAATTCTTTCACGCTAGATGACAGTCCGCTAACAAGAAATATAACACAAATTAGACAGCATAACGCCCCATTTCGGATAAACACATCCTACTATGCCAGACGTTACCGATCTTCCGGCAACCTCTGTAGCCAAACTTCACCAACTATAAGTTCGGCTTATCCTATCCACTTTTACTGATATTTCGTACCTTTTGAATCTTTAAATATTTCCTGTCCTCCTCTTCCTTTCCGTTTGTTTCCTTTTATCCCGTTTATTTCTTGTTTTCTTTCTGTACATTTTTGTCTCTAAATTCATTTTCATTCAAAAAACCAAAATTCTCGAAAAATCAATTTTTTTAAAACCACAGTTTAGGCCAGCCTATACGCAGCCCGACGTTTTCACACCCCGCGGAAGGCTCCTCGTTTATGTTGAGGTGTCAGAGTCAGTGTCAAAATTAAATAGTGAAAAGTGAAAGTTTTAAAAATGTTCAGTTCATAAAATTTATAAAATCTGTTTGTTAGATATATGTAATTTTAACACCTTTTTTAATCTGCTTGTCAGCAGAAGGGGTATACATTTTTTTGTGATTTATTTTGCATGCCTTTTTGCATTTCGCAAAATAATGTTGTTATAAGCTCAAATAAAAAAATGGCATGCATATTGCTGGAACTCAACATTGAAAAAAATGTGAAAAATGTATCCAAAAATTAATGAAGTGGGTATAAAAATTATAACAAAGGAACTGTGATATCATTCAGCATGCCATTTCTTATTTAATAATGTAATATTTTTTGAGCTCAACCAGAAAATGGCATGTCGATCGCTTTCTATTTTTAACTACTTTCCGAAAAAAAAAAATAGTATCCTTAGCTGAAATAAAAAATAGCATGTATGATTTTTAGATTCCAATATTGAAATTTTTTTAAAAATTGCCCAAAAATGAAGTAGGAAAATTGTATCTGATATTACTATTAGCAAAATAGCGTAGTTAAAAAAAATATTTATTTTATTATTTTAAGGTAAAAAAGGAAACTTTATGCAATTAATAATATATCAATTAAAGATCTTGTTTCGCCATCATCATCGTCAGAGTTTGTGTCTATTTGTTCGTCATCCTTGTCAGGATTATCTTCTGGAGTTCTTTTGTAGGTTATGTCAGATTTGAATTGCTCATATTAGGCACGCTTCACGTGCATTTCCGAAATTAAATCGTGATATCTTTAGGATTCCACGGACGGGGCTTCTACACACATCAGTTAAGTTCCACGGACGGGGCATCCACACACAGTAGAAAGTTCCAGGGCTGGAGAGACTATAATCAACCCCCATCCTCGGGTCAATTTCTTTCGTCCCGAAGACACCTCCGTAGGGCTTCAGGTTCTTCCACGTCGAAGTCGGTATCGTACCACCTTAGATAAGTGTGTTGTTTTTATTTACCGGGGACCACCTTCAGTAGTTCTGTGCGGTTATATTCGATTCATACTTTTGTATTTTAACTTGTACATATTTAAAGATTTTATGCATTTATATTTATTTAAGGAGGTTCTCTAAATCAGACCCATTGTAGCCGAATTTATTACCATTTATCCTCACGTTGTAAACCGATGTGTAGCTACACGAGGCATTCTATTAATGTTGTAACTTAATAATCAAGAAATTTACATATTTTCAACATCGCCAGGTTACATGCTAGAGAACCAATATTTGTAAATTGTGTAATATAGTGCATTTCATTTTCAAAGAAAGTGTCATTATTTCGTCTGCGACCACTACGTATGGAACTCTCAGTGATGTGTGTAAATAAGTAAACTAATAATTTGTCATAGTTTATGTAAACTTGGGCTTAACGCCCTGAGATAGTCTGAGCTAGAGAAATTTTATCGTGGGCACGTTACATCACTTATCCGGGTTAAGTTGTGCCTGCGATATCTGCTACGCTACAGTAGCCCAAGTGATTTCTTTATGTAATATCTTATAACCACTAATATCCAACGTATTCATTTGTTTATGTACGTATAAATCGTAGCAAATTTCATCAAGATCGGATTTTTAGTTTTTGCATAATAATTTTGCAATCTAAACTTCGTTTTGAAAATTTGCAAATGTTCAAAATTTTGCTGAGGCTAAACTAAAGCATTTAGACAGTTGAAAATTTTTGGACATATAAAAGAGCATTCAAATTTTCAAATCCATTTTGAGATATTAAAATCCGTTAATTAGGAGAGCCTAGGGAATTATTTACAAATTTGGCAAATTTTTTTGCTTATAAACAAATAAACTTATATGCTTATAAACTTATTTTTAAAATATATTCTGAAAGTATTCGGAAAGACGCTTCTTTTTAAAAAAAAAAGCACAATGATTTGTTTATTAGAACTGGTGTTATGATAGACCAAAATTGAACTCAATTTATTTCGTCCTATATTGTTTTGTACTGCTTTAGGTCTCTAATATGTTTTTTAATTTTTTCTATGTGTTTTAGCACAAAATATTTTGAGACAAAAGTCTAGATGAGTACTGTTCAACGAGGTATCGCATGTACATCTTTGATACGAAATAAAATTTTGAAAATTTTTTGAAGTCTTTGAACCGCCGCCATTTTTTTAAAAGCTTTCCTATGCGTTTCAGCAAGACAAAAGTTGTAGGGCTAGATGAGCACTATCCAACGATGTTTCGCATGTACATATTTGATTCGATATAAAATTTTCAAAATTTTTTCTTTCTGTTTTTACTGTTTTTGCAACAGTACAAATGAATTTTTGGATTCGCAACCAAGTGCATCTTATTGAAAATTTAATTACAAAACTTTTTCACTTGTATAACTTTCTTCTAAAAGCGATAGTTACTGAGATATATGAAAAAATAGGAAGAAAAAACGGAATTTTTTAAAAATTTTTCACATTTTGTTTAATAAAAAATTACGTCCACGTTTTCAAACTAGCACATAGTGAATTATCATTTCTTATGATTTTTAGGAGCAATTAAGTCAAAAATCTGCTATACTACCTGATTCACCCAAACATAGGTGATTTTAAGCAGATACCGCCTGGGCTACAAATGATTTTTCTAAAATATGTCTTCAATCTGTCACTTTGAGATTATTAAAACGTTCACATAATTTTGCTATAATAATCGGCCAGATCTGTATACTCGTGAGAGTTATTAAAAAATTCCGAAGGAAGACGAAACGATTTACCAAAAACAAATTCCGCAGAAGAATATTGTAAATCTTCTTTTGGCACTGATCGCAACTCGAATAAAATGATTGGAAATTCACTCTTCCAATTCCTAGAATTAGATCTGGAAATCAACGTTATTTTTAGAGTTCTGTGAAATCTTTCAACTAACCCATTACTTTGAGGATGATATGCAGTAGTATGTATTCTATGAAATCCTAGGAATTTTGAAAATTGTAAAAATAACTTAAACTCAAATATAGTGTCCTGATCTGTAGTTATGTAAAGCATGACACCAAAATGACATATAGTCGGAATAATGTTTCAGCAACTGTTTCTGCTGTAATGTTACATAAAGGATATACTTCTGACCAGCAAGTAAAACGTACAACTACAGTACGAATGTAAGAGCAACCAGATCTATTAGAATGGATGAAACATTGGTCACTCGAGTACCAATTTTTTTAAGCTCAGAGTCTGTTCAATATTTTTTAAATCTCTTTACCATGCAATTGTTACTGTTAAAATGTGTATTAAAATCGCCTAAAACTATTGTTTTACCTGAATTTGTATTTGTATATTTTATCTTAACAATATTAATGATAAAGTTAATTGTTTCAATAAGCTTCTTCTCGATTTATTTGATCTCTACGCTCCAGTTAAAACTGTTACGATCCGCAAAAAAGAGCCCCATGGTTAACTGACAATATTAGAGTCATGATGTCTCTTAGGGACAAGGCTCTTGCTAAATATAAAAAAAGCAATTTGGAACGAGGAATTATTATAAAGATCTAAAAAACCAAACTAATTATGCAATAATGCGAGAAAAGAAGGCTTACTTGGAATTCAATTTAAATAATAACAGAAGCAATAAAAAAGGTATATGGAAACATCTCAAAGATTTAGATATTCATACCAAAAAAATCGTTGTATCCCTAGCCATTTAAGTGATGTTGAATTAATAAATAAATATTTTATAGCTTCATCAAACAGTGATACACCGGTAGACGCTGATACACTAAATTATCTCTTAACTAATACTAAAGAAAACATAGCGGACTTCTCATTTAAAGAAACTGATGATACTGAAATATATAAAACTATTTTATCCTTCAAGCTCAAAGCTGTAGGTGTAGACAAAATTAGTTTAAGCATGCTACTATATGCCTGTCCCCATATTTTGCCATATATAAGCCATATTTTTAATTATGCATTAAAGAACGGAGTTTACCCTGTTATTTGGAAACAATATCAAGTAATTCCTTTACCGAAAGTTACAAATCCAGAAGATTTAAAAGATTTACGTCCCATTAGTATCCTTTGTTGTCTCTCAAAAGTGTTAGAGAAAAATATTAATAACCAAATTAGATCTCAATTAGATGAATTTAATATTTTACCACTTTATCAGTCGGGTTTCCGATCTGGGCATAGTTGCACTACCGCGTTGCTTAAAGTAACTGATGACATATTTACGACCATAGACCAAAATAATTTGTGCTTACTTATTTTACTAGACTACTCCAAAGCCTTCGATAGAATAAAACATCGGTTACTTTTGGCCATCTTTCATTATATAGGTTTCACAGAGAAAGCCATGTTTCTGATTGAGAATTATCTAATTCAACGTTCTCAATCTGTAATTTTGGGAGGATTGGAGTCAGAACTTGTTACTATTGAAAATGGAGTCCCACAAGGCTCTATTTTGGCCCCCCTAATGTTTACTTTGTATACTTTTCAATTTTATCAACATCTAAAATATTCTAGTGCTCATTTCTATGCGGACGACACACAAATATATCTGTCCTTCCCCGAAAGGAATATACAAATTGCATGTAATAATCTAAATAATGATATTGATTCATTAGTATCAATTTCTAATAAATTCTGTCTCTCAATAAACCCTTCTAAATCTAAGGTGATTCTATTTGGGAGAGACGCTGCTCGGAAAAGATGTTCGGATTTGATTGATATCAGGGTAAACAATGAAGTACTATCACAATCAGTCCATGAAAAAAATTTGGGATTAGTTCTAGACAATCGATTTAAGTTTTCTCAGTATGTTACAATGGTTACAAAAAGAGCATTTTGTAACCTCAAATTAATTTATAGTAATAAGGGTATTCTCAATAAAAAATGTAAGACAGTCTTATGTGTTTCATTAGTACTGTCACATCTCAACTATGCTGATAGCGTGTATGGCCCTGGTCTTAATAAAGCTGACTCAACGACTTCAATTAATACAAAATGCATGTATCCGATTAACCTGCGGTTTAAGGAGACGTGACCATGTTACGAAACACTTAAAACAGATTGAATGGCTCAACATCGAAAACAGAAGACTACTGCACAGCAGTGTCCTCTTCCATAAAGTTATAACTCAACAAAAACCATCCTATCTATATAACAAAATCAAGTTTCGGACAGACGTCCATAACATAAACGTACGTCGTAAAAGTCACCTTACAATCCCCCAGCATAACACAGCTCTTTACCAAGCGTCATATTCATATAACATTGCTAAACTATACAACAAGTTGCCAGATAACATGAAAAGTCTACCCATATATTCCTTTAAGAAAAAACTTAAAGATTTCCTCATTGCAGGTGCTTCTTAATTTAAATAAATAGTATAATAATATAGTAGAATAGCATAAATAGTATTTTGATATCCTGCCTTACAACTCTGTCTTCGTTCTGGATCTAATAACTTCCCTATCTTGTATATTGTATATATATTAAGTTTTATTGCCCACCCTGTTGAATGGTATCGAATGTGTTTTATTTTTCCTAAATTTTCAAAAGATTTTAATTGTTCTGTACCATTCACTGGCGGTGGGCGTTGCGGTTGAGTGGAAGAGCGCGGTTCTTCGTATTCCGATGAACAACGAACTCTGCCGTTTGATAGATATTTAGTTTAAATTTTACCAATCCTATTTTGCATTATTTTTATCTATCAATAAAAGCAATTATTATTATTATTATTATTATTATTATTATTATTAGATAATTATCAGATCATTATCCAGAATCTTCACAAAATAGTTTAGAATTACAGTTGCTGCTAAGCCGCGCTGTAAAGTCGTCAATGTATAAGTGGCGTAAGGAACATGTATATTTTTTGTTCACAATTTTCTGCTTTATAAAAATATTTGCAATATTTGGAGCATTAAAACTAATATATTCGTAGACAGGATAGTTGTCCCTTTTTACAAGTACCCTTCTCTTACCCATAAAATAAGTTTTGTTGACCAGTTGTCCAATTCAGCTTTTCCTCGTAACAATTTTTCTATCGCGTGCTTCAAACACATCCTTTTCGCAACTTATCACATATAATAGCTCTCACCTGATCCATTATTAAGTGGGGCGTTATTAACAACGACTACAATAACGAATACACGATTTTGACAAGCTACAATTTATAGAAAAAAATTCCCATCACTATTTATTAATAAACTTTTCCATTTAGTATTTTATTATGTTGGTTGGTATCAGTCCGCCTCTGCTTTGAAACTCATCCCTTTTTAAAATTCCAACCACTCTTATTTTCCACAAATAAGAATCCATATTCAAGAAAAATAACTCCAGTTAGTTATGTAACACAATTTCAATAAGTAGATCCGTTCCTACTTGCTTCGCACACAAACTTTAAATATTAACGCGCATGTTACTAGTGTTTATTTCGCCACTAATCGAAATAACACCGTAAGAACAACTTAGTCACCCCATAATATCCTCAACATGTAGTCGCTTCTTGAAAATACTTGGAAATCGCGAAATATGGATTTGACCACTACGAAAATCCTGGTTGCTGTGATATTTGGTTTGATTCGATTCGTCTTCGGCATACTACCGCTAAAACTCTACCATTTCTTGAGAAAGTGGGAGGAGGAGGACGAATCTGATAATTTTATTAACCAAAAGAGGCACGCTCAAGTGAATTGTGCCATCGCGTTATGTCAGTCGTTTGGAGGAGGCGTGCTATTTGCTACTTGCTTCTTGCACATGATGCTGGAGGTCAGTTTTAGAAATAATTGAAATATTCCTTTTTGCGCATAGTTAAATCACTTTTTAGTGCAAAAACGATCAGGTATTTGCTCTTTCGAGATATTCTTAGGAAAGGCACAATTGTATTGAAATTAATTAAAATTATTTCAAAATGCATAAACTGTTAGAGTTGCGTCATTAAAATCATCGATTCATCAAGAGATGGTTCTTAAAATAACTTTTATTTGAAAAATAAAAGAAAATTTTACCATATACATCAGTGAAATTAGATATAAAGAGGACGCAAATCCGACCAATTTCAATTTTTTTTAAGACCCAGCCGTTTCAGAGATATTTGACATTTAAAAAAAAAAAATTGACAGATTTAATGGTTTACAATAACCCTTACAACTTTCTTCGTGTAAAAGATACTTATTTGCTTTGTGGCATGTAGAATGAACACTCAACAGTTGAATTACTTTCAATAATAGTAAGTATACCAAGTGTTTCATTTTTGACGTTACATTTTGTAAACTTCAAACCGCGAAAACTTGTTTAGGTCAAATGGAACACCCTATATTTTTAACATTAAGTTATGTAAAATTAAATTCCTTTTTTTCTGGTATCAGCATTGTGGGGATTTAAGTTACAACTTTTGAAATATTTGCGAGTTTCTTAAAAATTCAAGAATTGTTAGTAAAATTTTTATCAAATTGGCCACGATTAGAAACAATCAGTAATGTTAGTCATTTTCTTATGTCAAAAAATGTCAGGACGTTTACATTACCCCCACGAAGACTTTTTGAATTTGTTTATTATTTACGGAGAATGTGATGAAGTAATATCAAGAACTTGTAGCACATTTGCTACTCGATATCCACAAAAACGAAAACCGTCACCAAACACTGTAAAACGCATAATTTTGACCTAAACAAGTTTTTGCGATTTGAAATTTACAAAATGTAATGTCAAGAGTGGAATACTTGATATACTATTATTGAATGTAATTCAATTGCGTTCTTCCTATATGCCAAAAAGCATGTGAGTATATTTTACAAGAAGAAAGTTATATATACAGGGTTACTGGTAATTCGATACATTCCTTTGGAGATGTGATGGAGCATGATCTAAGAAGTAAATTTAGCCCTAACATATATTATGCAAAACTCAATAGTTTTTGAGATATTTAATTTTTTTTGTTTTTCTCAAAAAGTAGATCTTAATGTCCTAAAAGTTAATTTTCGAAAAATCTATTTCATTTTTAAATTTTTTTTGACTGGATTACTTGTCCAATATTATAGATATCCGTTTGGAATGAAAAATATCTGGAAACATTTCGATCATGTGAACATCTGAAATAAAAACTTAAAATTTTTTTTTTTTAAATCAGCTATGAAATTTACCTATTAGGTTTTTTCAAAAAAATATTAACGTAACACGCGTATAAATTATTATAAAAACTGCCTTATTTCAATAGCTATCTAACAAGGTACAAATGTTCAATGTACCCTTAATAGTTCTAAGAAAATACTAGTAAAAATAACACAAGTAGTACGAATTTTATTTTTAGATAAACAGTAAAAAACATTTTAAAAGTAGAGTTTAATTCTTCATTAATTTCAAAGTTGTACTTTATTTTTTATATGTCTTGCTCAAAATGGGAGCCCCTATTCCGTATACAGATACGGCAGCGTCTTCTTATTTCTGTCCTTGTTACTCTGGTTGTCAGATTATGCCTTATGTGTTGGGCAGCATCGACTATCCTTTGTCTAAGGTTTTCTATAGTATTGACTGGTGTGGCATAGACCATCTCCTTCATATGACCCCATACGTAATAATCAAGGGGTGTTAAGTCAGGGCTTCGCGCTGGCCAAGGTACTGGGCCCGCTCTTCCAATCCAACGGTTAGGGAAACGTTGATCAAGTAACTGTCGTACTGTCAGCCGATAATGTGCTGGACAACCGTCGTTCTGAAACATCATTCGCTGTCTGACGGCGAGAGGAACATTTTCTAAAATCACCGCCAGATCATTTCTTAAAAAATTTTCATAGATTTCCCCGTTTAAATTTTGAGGAAGAAAGTGTGTGTGGCCCTATTAAATAGTGGGCAATGACTCCCATCCACACATTAATAGAAAACTTAATTTGGAAACTAGTTTCACGTGTTAACTTGGGATTTTCCTCTGCCCAATAATGTAGGTTGTAGAAATTTGTTATACCCTCGCGATTAAATTTCGACTCGTCCGTCCATAAAATACTTGTTAAAAATTTGCACTTTCTGCATCTGAATTTAACATAAAGCGGCAGAATTCCACTCTCCTTCCAGGATCACCTTCCTCCAAGCCTTGGACAGGGGTATAGTGGTAAGGATGACATCCAACTCTACGTAACGTAGACCAAACTTTCCATTGTGACGCTCCGGTTAGTCTTGAGACTTTATTAGTTGAAATAGTTGGGTCTTCCTCAAAATACCTCAATATTTCTTCCTCATCATCTGGTTCATAAACGGGAGGAGCACCAGCGTCACTTCTTCTACATTTCACGGAGCCAGTTTCAGCGATATTTCGACATGCCGTACTGAATACATGTGCATTTGGTTGGCGGTTAGGGTACCAAAGACCATATTTTGGGAGAGCTTCAGCAGCGTTGCCGCCACAGTATCCATAGACAAACAAGATATCAGCGTATTCTGCGTTGGCATACGCGGCCATGGCACAGAAAATACAATAACAACAACTAATAACAACAACTACGAGCAAAATCAAAATCTTCGATCACTAAATTAACAAGACCAACAAACTTAAGGGACACGGAGATAAGAATGTCAGTTAATGACATATATGCACAAACGTCAAAGTCAAGGACTGACTGACTTAAATGAAAATGAACGATTAGTTGTTTAATAAATTCCGCCACCAGCATTATCTTTACTAATTTTTTATTAGAACTATCAAGGGTACATTAAACATTTCTACCTAGTTAGATAGCTATTGAAATAAGGAAGTTTTTATAATAATTTGTACGCGTGCTACATTAATATTTTTTTGAAAAAACCTAATAGGTAAATTTCATAACTGATTTAAAAAAAAAAATTTACAAGTTTTTATTTTAAATGTTCACATGATCGAAATGTTTCCGGATATTTTTCATTACAAACGGATTTCTATAATATTGGACAAGTAATCCAGTAAAAAAAAATTTAAAAATGTCAAGTAGATTTTTCGGAAATTAACTTTTAAGACATTAAGATCTACTTTTTTGAGGAAAACAAAAAAATTGAAATATCTCAAAAACTATTGAGTTTTGCATAATGTATGTTGGGGCTAGATTTAGTCCTTAGCTCATGCCCCATCACATCTCGAAAGGAATGTATCGAATTACCAGTAACCCTGTATATATATTGCACTGAATGATAAGAATGTACTCTTCTGCATATTCTGAAGGAATCATCACAGAACTGGCACTATAAGATTCAACGTTTTAGTATTTTCTGGAATATTTTCTTAACATCTCCAAATTCCCTAACATTTTTGGAAACATCTCTTAAAATGGGTCTCATTTAGTTTCCATCTTAATTATTAGTAGTAATGCTATGCCAGATTAGTAAATTGGATATTGCATCTTAGATAGCTATTCTTACTTCAATTGCCAGTTTATAATCACTTTTATATCTAGAAGAAACTAATACCTATGTTAGATAGTGGGACGATGTTGGGGCTTATCTTATACTCTCTTAGAAATGTGTGTTTGTTAATAATAACAGTTTCTGTTTGAATTATGTTGATTGATATGAAAAAAAAAAAATACAGTAATGGGATATTAATGGAACAAAGGTCCTTGTACTGTTCATATAACGATATATCGTAAAACAATACCTTGAATCCATTAACAAGCCATTACTGTTACCAAATTATGGTTTTATTATTTATTTCGGGTAGTTCACTCCACAATTAGAGTACGTTTTTACACTCAATGTGAATGTGATACACAATTCACAATTTGATATGCTTTTATTAATTTTACATAAAATATAAGAAATGAATATATATATATGTATATATGTATCTCAAATGTGCTTTTAGAGGGCGGAATATTAAAACATAATATTTTTAGTCGCAAACTCCTCTATAAAATCCTTATTTTACTATAAGGACCGTAACCAGACTGCAACCAACAGCTACTCTCCGGGCTATGTGCCCCGCCGAGCGCTGAATTACAAGTTACAAGCCTGGCGCGTTAAGTGTAATAATTGCATATTATCATCAAAACGCTAATGCTTCGATTGCAACAAACACCGGCCGAAAGACTGGTCCTACTTAAAGGAGCTCTCTTGCCAGCCGTCACACACCACTTGCAGACTGCAGTTTCGAGCTGTTGGCTCCCGTCAGTGCAAGGTAGGCATGTGACGACCGGCACGAGGATCCTTTGACTACTTGTTACATCCCGGTATTTTTACAATAGCGACAGGTAAAATAGTCAGCAGGCGCCATCTAACGGTCCAGTGTCTGTTGCAATCGAAAAATAAAAGCATAGTTCAAATGTGCTTTTAGAGGGCGGAATATTAAAACATAATATTTTTAGTCGCAAACTCCTCTATAAAATCCTTATTTTACTATAAGGACCGTAACCAGACTGCCTAACCTAACACATTTAATTTACGTACAATGAAAACTTAAATTGGTAACAATTGAGGCCTGTCCATAATATTTTCGCTAAGTAATAGACTTTAAACTTAATATATGTAGTTACAGAATAACCACTAAGATTCTACCAAGTTAGTTCATTGACAAACGTCAAATTCTGCAAGGTTGGGACACTTTAATTAATATGAAAACTTTTTGATTGTATAATAATTAAAACAATATTTATTAAAAACAAACGTGTATACAAACCTCATAGTATTTGCCCCTTTAATTGGTGCACTTATGAAATAAGGATTGTTGCCAAAAAATGATGTCATCATGACTGCATCTACTGTGGATAAATTGTTCGACTAGGCTGGCAAAAATCCGGTGTCCGCCGTCGCTCAATTAAAACAATCTTTAAACTCCACAAAACAGTCAAAATGCTACAATTAATCCTTTTTGGATAGATAAAAACACACTTTTATGCATTTTTATCATAGTAAACTGTGCTTTTCTAATGCTGCTTTCATTGACACGCCCGTATTATTTTGTGGCTTGCGACGTCACACCAATAAGAAACCCGGGGGGTTTGCAGACAAATTCGAATTTTAAGAGTGGGTTTGCATGCACTAGTTAGTCGCGAGTAAATTTGTCATCGAATTACATCGTCCTGTCGATAACACAGGAGCCACACTAGTTTAAGCGGAGTACAGGACTGTACGAATGTAATCGCGACGTGATTTTATGTTTATACGTACCACTTACAAACAAAACCTCGGTGACACACAAAACATGTTGAAGTATTGTGGGTTGCGTGTATTTAGTTGGCATAAAAGACGAAATATTAGTCAATCACCGAATTTAGCTATCAGGAACACATAATACATTTATTTATATATGATACACTCGAAGCTCTCAAGCTAAATGAAAAATTATGAGCCCGACCCTGCTTTAACACACGTCTAGCAATGGTCATCGCTATGATGCTACCTCTAGTAACAAAACGCCCAACTATTTTAGATGAAATTTAACAAATTCGTATTCGACATTAAACTTTAATAGGAACAAATATTATGCAGACCTTTCACTTTTTTTCATGTTATTTTTTATTTTATACCGCATTGTATTATACTTTATTTCAATATTTAAATCCCTTTGTAGAATATAAAACAATTTATTGTGAATTTGGAACGAATCAGTAGAACGTTCGCATTGAATAATCAAGGAGGAGAGAATTTTGGAAATTTAATTTTAACTGGGATTACAATATAAAATATAATAGGTCCTTGTCTTAAGTTTGCTAGTTTACATAATTAAATCAATTCTGAATACTGTTGGCTCGTTTTTAAGAATTATATAAAATAAGAATGAGGATATTTAACGCACTATTTGACCTTAGTAACGCACCCCTAACGTCTGTTCATGGTATACTTTAATTTTCTCTAATTACTATTTTTTACGATTGCATTTTATGTGTATTTTTTTTTTCAAGGTTTACAACTCAGTAGAAGACCTGAAGGCCTTGGGAAACCTGAACACCGAATATCCATTGTCCCAGTTAACAATCTGCGTTGGTTTCTTTTTCGTGTATTTTTTGGAAGAACTGTCCCACTGGGTCATAACCAAATTGCCGGACGAACCAGTCCCAGTAAAAACAAGGAAGTGCGGTACTTTTACTCGAACCACCGTCACACCTATAGATGAATCCAATGAACCGAAAACGAAAGCGTTTCTTATAGAAGAGGCATTTGAGAAGACGAACGACGAGGTGAAAAGTATTAAAGAATTAAAAGAGGACATGCTGAGCTTGGACGAGAATCACGAGAATATAGTGTATGATTCTTTAAGCTTGAATTCGGAAGTTGCGAAAGAAAATGAAAAAAACCTACAGTTAAACGACGAAGCGGAAAAAAATATGGAAGAGATAGTTGAGAGCGAAATAAAATCCCAACAACAAGTGATGCGGTGTGTGCTAATAGTTCTAGCACTGTCCCTTCATGCAATCTTCGAGGGTTTGGCTCTCGGACTACAAAGTAGCATACCAGATATTTGGTTCATGTTCATCGCCGTATCAATACACTCTGCCACTATACTCTTCTGCATGGGCCTAGAATTGCTTCTGGCGAAAACTAAAACAAGATTCATCATTACACAAATGTTGTTCCTCGCCTTAGCTAGTCCTTTCGGTATAACTTTGGGACTACTAGTGACTATTAAAAGTGATATGGAAACCAAAGCCAGATCGACGGCTGTGGTGTTGCTCGAAGGTTTATCGGCGGGCGCTATTTTGTATATAACTTTTTTTGAAGTGCTCAACAGAGAGAAAGAGAGGAGGGTATATAGGATATACAGAGCGTTATGTATTTTAGGTGGATTTTCGTTGATGGCATTTTTGCAATATTTAGAAATATATCATTAGTTTTTTTTACTGTTGTATGATTTAAAAACAAATATGTGAAGAACTTACCTCCATTTTTGTTCATATACCGATTAACTCGCAAGTTACTCAAACACATATATTTTTTTTATAACAGGGAAACCCTTAAACTAACGAGTATTTCTTGAAACAGAATGTTTCATTAGAAAAATTACAACAGCGTATCATCGGCAAAAGATGTAAGTATTTGACGTTTTTCAACAGATTTTACGATATCATTAATAGTCGAGTCAATGGAGGGGAGAATAAAAAAAATGATTTTTTTTTACTAGGAGGGGAAACCCTCATGGGCTCCCAACCTGAGCTGGGTCAGTGTCAGACTCTTACTGACTAAAATCAATCCTCACAGGGTCGTCTGTAACACTCCGAGGGCACTGCAACCTCTTGGGCTTATTGTGTACTCCCTGTTCCGATTTACACTGCCCATTTTAATACTCCTGTGCCACTGATGAGGTGATACAGGTCTGAGAATGGGCGAGTTTTAACGCTTTGCGGGTCTGTTTGTGTTTTCCCGTAAATATTATATCTTCTGCGGGCCAATGCCTCATATTCATATATGATATGGTCTACTGTCTCTGGTACCTTGCCACATAATCTGCAGTCAAGGTCGCCATCGAACTTGCCAATTCTGTGCCGGTGCTTCTTAACAGGAAAATGTCCCGTCAAGAGGGTAACATGTTATTTATACCCTCAGAATCATTCAGCCTGGCTGCTGGCCATGCCCTTTTTCTTAACCACCCGTTTTTGGCCAGTCCGGATAGCATATTATTTTTTTATTTCTAATTCATAAGAATCAATATTTTGGCCCAAAAATGGGTTCCTATAGATTACGAATCTGAGGTCAGTTTTCTGAAAAGATAACGAGGAAAGCGGAAAATCGTGAAAAATTGATCGTAGCGCAATTTAAAAATATTAGTTCAAGTTTTATATTGTTTTTTAAGTTTTTTAATACTCCGATTGCGAATTTTAACATAAATAAGTGAAAATCTTGAAATATCACTGGAAAATTGTAAAACATTCTTGGAAAATACGGAAAACTGTCATTACAGGACCATGTAATATGACGTTTTCGAGGTTCTTTTGGTAACCGATGACGAATGAGATATTCAAAACTTTCATCGTTTCCATAATGTTTCTAAAAGTTTAAATTTTCCTTTCGTATATAATGTCCAATACGTCATCAGCGACTAAAAAAACATAAGATTTGATATGTTACACAGTCATTTTAGATTTTTATATTTGCATTTTCTTAATATTCTCCGAAATTTTCCAAAGATTACCTTGCATTTTAACTTCATATGTTTATATAAGGAAATTTTCCACAATTTTCCGCAATCTTCAGTAGTGGTTATTTTAGAAAATAATTTAAGATCGTCGGCAAATAAGAGGAAACTACCATTTTAGTCAAATACTCATGAATGTCATTAATAAATAAATTAAAGAGCAAGGGTTCCAAGTGAGAACCTTGTGGTATGCCTAACGTAACATGAATTTCTTTTGATCTGAAATTGTTTACAAGAACGATCTGTGTACGGTCAAGTAGGTAGCTTTCGAACCATTTATGCCTACCAATTTCAACTTGTCCAGTAAAAATCGGTGGTTAACTCTATCGAAGGCCTTTGCAAAGTTTGTATAGATGGCATGAAGCTGGTATCCACTCTCAAGAGCTAGTGACAGGAAGGCAGTGTAAATGAATAAATTTAATTCTGTGGATCTTCCTGAACGAAAGCCAAATTGATTGTCAATGATGGTAATTTTAGTGATTATTCTCAAGGTTGAACGTTCGGCAATATCTATGTTTTTAGTATAAGCCGACATATTGTTTTGCATATATTATCTGCGGTAGAGATGTTAATACCTGCGTTCCCATATGTAAGAGGTCTAAAATGTTTTGCTCTACTAGCAATCTTTTGCTGTAGGATTTGGGTGTGGTTGTTAAAATTCAATTTGTGATCTATATGAATACCTAGGTATTTAGCTGTTGTTTTCGGGTGAACTATTTTATTTTCAATTGTAACTATTGGAGAGGATATCTTGGGATGGTGGTTGAAAATAACTGATTGAGGTTTTGTTGGGTTTGATTTCAGCCTCCAGAGATTAAACCATTTTTGTGTTCTGTTTGTTAAATTTGAAGGATTTCCATTAGTTTTCTATTGTTGTTATTGTGTGCAATCAGAGCTGTATCATCTGCAAATTGAAGTATATAAGCCTCTTTATTAAATTCATCTGGACTTTGTAAAGAGTAATTGTAGATATCGTGGCTGTAGATATTATATAATATAGAAGATAATGGGCAAACTTGGGGAACTCCTTGTTTAATTTCAAATTTGTCTGACAGATGGTTATTAATTCTTACTTGTAAACTACGTTGCCTTAAAAAACCTCGAAATAGACATATTATACTATACGGTCTTGTAATGATAGTTTCCGCATTTTCCAACAACGTTCCACAATTTCCCAGGGTTATTTTAAGATTTTCACGTATTTATGTTAAAATTCGCAATCGACGTATTTTTTTTTTTAACATTTATTTAACGTCGGTCTATTTCCGCTACTGAGGCCTATCACTGACGCCTGTAGACGAACTACCCCCAATCAGGAATTTTGCCGAACCTCTTCCCTTAAGAAGAGTAGGGATCTTTTACTTGCCTAACATTTAATAGACAAGGGACCGACGGCTTTACAACCCCTCCGAAGGATGGTATATCACCTACACAACCTTCGCCTAAGGTTGCATAGCTTCCGCGCATACACTGACATACAAGCCTCTGGAAGATATGTGAGGCGAGGACACGGTCTTCTTAGAAACGGTCGCCCATCCAAGTACTAACCGCGCCTAACGTTGCTTTACATCGCATATCGAAGTATGTACATAGTAAAGACGCATCTACGCTCGCCCTTTAATCGGCGTATTAAAAAACATAAAAAAACGATATAAAACTTGATCTAATATCTTTAAATTGCCAACAGGTCGAAATACGATAAGTTTTTCACAATTTTCCGCTTTTCATGTTAACTGTTCGGAAAGCTGACCTCAGATTCGTAATTAGCGACCCAAAAAACTTACTGGAACCCATTTTTGGGCCAAAATATTTATTTTCTTATGAACTAGAAATAAAAAAATAATATGCTACCCGGACTGGCCAAAAACGGGTGGTTAAAAAAAGGGCAAGGCCAGCAGCCATTACTTCAGTTGGCTTAACTCAGAGGATGAAAAGACCTTTCAAATGAGGTACTACAAGCCTCTACTTGCCATTTAAAAATTTAGGGATTGCAACTGCCACTCGAAGGGGGTTGAATTTAGGGATGAAATTTGTACGTTGCAGGATGTCATTTCAGAATCCAAAATCGACATGTCTCGGGATTTTTAAAAAATATGCACAATAATTGAAGTACTGAATTTACTGAATTTATTCTGTTCTAGTGTACTGCCCTGTAGTTCGCAGTTCTTATTTAATATCTCATTAGATACTTCCCCATTTACTCTTGTTATTTGTTTTCTATTCTGTAGATAATCCACTAGTCAACGAGCCAACTTAAAGGTACACCAGTTATGCCGTATCCATTTAGTTTTTTCATTAATTTTTCCCTCTCGATAATATCAAAATCCTGTTTTATATCTTGTACTGTAGTTTCACGATTGTGTCCTTTTCTAAATCCGGATTGATTTAAAAAGAAGAGAAAAATATTGTTTTTACTGTGTAATTTGATATTTAAAACATAATATTTTTAGTCGCAAACTCCTTTATAAAATCCTTATTTTACTATAAGGAACGTAACCAGACTGCAACCAACAGCTACTCTCCGGGCTATGTGCCCCGCCGAGCGCTGAATTACAAGTTACAAGCCTGGAGCGTTAAGTGTAATAATTTGCATATTACCATCAAAACGCTAATGCTTTGGTGGTGATATGGGGTGGTTCTTATACGTTGGGGGTTGTTGCGGGAGTGTAGGGTGGAAAATAGCACCTGCATCATGATCCGTGTCCTCGAACACCCCTAAAAAACTTTGTCGAGTCCGTATTTTCTTATTTTTTGGGGATATTGCTATTAGGGACGGGGGTAGGTTCAACCCCCGGGGGTTGCTCCGGAGCAATCTAATGTAAATTAGCTAAATTTATTATTATTTCCCAAAAAAAAAACTGATCCGGCGACCCCTCGTAAGCCCAAGACCGAGAAGCCGAAATTTGGGGTGGTTTTTCCTTGATAGGGGTAGTACGCAAGGGTTTCAGAACTCGAAACCATCACCATTGTTTTTCTCACCCTCGGAAACAGGGGGGAAATGTATTACAAAAGATAGTACAAACTTTTGATGTTCGGGACCTCGTTAAATGGACTATTACTCTTATTTGGCAAAAAGGAGAGTTTAAATGCACCTAATTTTCCTTTTGTGAATTGTTCTATGATTAAAGTATACTTGTTACTTCTGTTACTGATCTACTTTTCATTGTGTCAATTTGTTAAAAAATAGAAATAAAGCAGTACCAAGATACATTTGCTTGTCCTTGAGACAATTTTTTATGATCCTATATAAAATGAACTCATAAAAATACTAAGTGTAAAAGTTCACTTCCCTGGTAAAGTTAAAATTAACCTTGACATCTACGTTCATAGTAGACACTGATTTTTTTAATGATGGTTTAGTTGTTGCCTTACGCCATATATCCAGGAAATTTACGACCAAAATAACTTAACAAAAGGTTACTATGAAATATGAACAATGGATGAATGGTCGGAGTACACATATAACAAAATTGGCATTGACTCTTTATCAAGCTGCTAAAATCAATAAAGTGTATGTTATTGTTAAAATTTTAAATGGTATTAAAATTTGACGTGAATAGTTAAGATAATTTTATCGTAATTAGAGCTAGGGTGTAATTGGAAATTTACAAAAATAACAATATTCTTGATACATATCTATTACAGAGGTAAAAAGTACAAAATAATAGATGCAATAATGTCTTTTCAATTTGACAAAGTGTCTGATAACACGAGGAATTTATTCCAAGAAAATAAATAAGAGTTATGTCTAAAATGATATATACCGTAGTTCAGTATTAATTTCTAAAATATCATAATAGAAAACTGACGCGTTACGGTGGGCATATTCGAGAGAGAGAGAGAGAGAGATCCGATAAGGAAATATTTATTATTTTTGACCATAACTTGGTTTTAATACATATATTGATAAAATAAAGTATAAGCCTACCTCAGTAGAACTGTGACAGTAGTGATATGAATTTTCACTCAATAATTTCAGTTGTTTGCAAAATCAGTAAATTTAAATTAAAAATTAGTGCCAATCTTCATAATTTGTAGTTTTAAATGAACTAATTTTGCAAATGACTGGAATTATTGAGTGGAGATTCATATCACTACACCTGCCATAGTTCTACTTAGGTAGGCTTATACTTAATATATGTATTAAAAAAAGTTATGACCAAAAATAAGAAATATTCCCTTATCGAATCTCTCTCTCTTGGATATGCCCACCTTAAGAAATTTAAAAACAAATAAAGTTTTTTTTAAATGGCTTTCGGTCGAAGACCATACTGCCAGTCATGGATTGTCTAATTGATAGTTGTTAAAATGGAGTTAAGTTAATTTGTTAAGTATACCTAATACTAATATATCAACCAGTGAGAAAAAACCTATATCTAATTCTAACCTAAAAAGCGAAAGAGAAAAGATGAGAAGAAAAATTGAAGAAAGCAAAAAGCGGTATAACAGGGACACACGCTTCTCGTCCTGGGATCTCTCAGGATATTTTAATATAGACGATACAGAGAGGACCACGGTTGACAGGGGAAAAATAACACAGGGAAAAATATACGGAAACCTAACATAACCTAAAGCTTGATACCAGTCTCTTTTAAGAAACCAAAAATATACGTATAAACTTTACTAGATCTTAAATACAATAAGTAGAGCGTATCTCGACGGTTGAGCTACCTACCGGGCGCGTCCACAGGTAGGGGACGTCCAATTCCAAATGCCATATTGTAGTTTTTTGCAATATTAGTAATTAATGTATTAGAGGCATTTTGATATTTCGCACATCCGAAAAATATATGGTCAAGATCTGCTATGATGTTGCATTGATTACAATTTGGTGAGGTATATATACTAATTTTGAATAACTGTGCGGGATAACATGTTAGGATTGGTAAAGCAATACTCTTTCCATCGATAATTCCATTTGTCTCTCAAGTTTGTTTTAAGGACACTATGCATCTACTAAGCTTTTATGTTGTATAATGTATCTTGAAGAATCTCTTTTTTAGCTAATGTATCTACCTGCTCGTTGTGTTTTATTCCTATACAGGGTGTCTCACCGGGAACTGAATCGATCGATATAGAGAAAAGTACGCATCAGAAAATTTTTAAAATTTAGATAATTACTAATGTCGGTGTGGCCAATCCAACTAAAATAATTACAAGTAGCTGGCACTTCCGCTTATATCGGAAGTCGATACCAACTTGCTTATTTCAAATGGAACACCCTATATATTTTAGGGTTTTCGAAAAGAGCATAGAATTCTGAGTCGAAAATATGTAGCATATCCTATACCTAAACCTAGCCGTTTCAGAGATATTTGACATTTTATAAAAAATTTGACAAGTGCAACGGTTTGCAAGAACCGTTATAACTTTCTTCGTGTAAGAGATCCTTATTTGCTTCTTGTCACGTAAAAAGAACACAAGAAGAACTACGTTCTACAACTGAAATAAATTCAATAATATCATACCAAGTGTTCCGTTTTTCGCGTTACATTTTGTCAACTTCAAACCGCAAAAACTTGTTTAGGTCAAATGGAACACCCTGTATTTTTTTACGTCAAGTTGTGTAAAATTGAATTCCCCTTTTTTCTGATATTAGCATGGGGGTTGAAGTTACAACTTTTTGAAATATTTGCGATTTTATTAGAAATTCATGAATTGTTGTAATCATTTCATCAAAATAGCCATATTTAGAAACAATCAGTCATTATCTTATGTCAAAAAATGCCAGCACGTTTAAATTACACCCACAAAGACTTTTTAAATTTGTTTATTATTTATGGAGAATGTGATAAAGTAATATCAAGAACTTGCAGCACATTTGCTACTCGATATCCACAAAAACGCAAAATAACACTAACACTGTAACATGCGTATTAATCGAATTGAAACTATGGCACTTTTCTCTATATTGATCGATTCAGTTCCCGGTGAGACACCCTGTATATGTATGTTTTAACCCAGAGGAATGTAACTTTTTTTCTAGATAAGTGTATTTGGTGAATGATATTTTTTATTTTGAAGATATATGGATTGACTTTGTAACTGAAGGTGTTTGTATTACTTAATGCATTGAGGACAGACAAAGAATCGGATAGAATAATCCGTATAGTTTGATAAATTGTAATGCCTCATATGTATCTATGGCCTCAGCCATTAGAGCAATTGGTGTTCAATTGCAAATAGTTCTCAATATTCAATGATGGGATGAAGTAAGCCTCGCCGGTCTGAGAATTAATTATAGATGCATATGTGTAAATAAGCAGTGGGTCTCAAATTGATTTTTAGAGTGTTGGAGTTGATTAAATAATTTTCCGCATAAGATGGTATGATAAAGAAATTGAAACTATTAATGGAAAATTGCTCCAGGTCTGGAAGTTCAGAACAGTAACGAAAAGGTGTAGTCAAGGGAAATGAAGGCTTTTGAATCCAAAATTTGTTACATAAGTCCTGAAAATAAAATTTTCGAAATTATTCTTTTCTCGTAAACGATTTAATGAATCTATACAATATATGTTAGACACAATTCGAAGACATTCAATAAAAATTGGGATTAAAATTCGATAAAAATAACATTGCCAAAAAATTATATTTCAGCGTTTATAATTTTTTTTCAACATCATAGACTCCTGGGACTGGTACCGTTTTTCTGTAATATCTTTAGGTAGTGTTCTACAACATATAACTTTTGTAAATCGATCAAAAAGATAGATGCTTGAAAAAATTAAAGTAATTTTTAATGCTTATATTTTTTTTTCATAAATAGTTTTATGAATTATCTTAGAAAAAAAATATGTTAGTACAACTACGGTTCCTTAAGGAACAATTTGGAATGGAAATCGAATAACAATGACGTTGTAAAAGATATTTCAACATTTCAATTCTTTTTCAATCCTCCTTGAACACATTCCATTTTCTGTTCAGAATATCTTTGGTTGGTAACCTATAATATATATTTATTGTGGATCTATCAAATGGATAGGTCATACGTAAAAAAATTATCGTAAATTCGGCCAGCTCAAACAGGTGGCAGTTTCAAATTTATTTGCGAAAACAAAAAGGCATCGACCGAACAATTAAAGTTTGCTCTTGTCTGACTTACTCTACAGTTTGTTGGCAGTAAAAATTCGGATTTGTAACTGAAACATTTCAATTATAATTTTGAAAGTAAAAATGATATGGCATTAGTCTGATTTTTAATGAATGATTGAATGAGCCTGCTTAGAGTTGTATAATTTAGTAACCCAACTAGATAGATAGATAAACAGAAGAGCTGGTTATTTAGCCTTTACCACCGCGACCTTTTCAGATTTATTGTGGTGCTCCTAGAATGCATTCCTTATAGTACCTCATCCAGCTTTGTAATTTGTACTAGACTCCACAGCTTTGATAAAGGCCCTTTTGTATAGCTGTACGCCTTTGGTTTTTCTTCTCCGAGTACTTGGAATCTCAGCCTCACCAGGCCTTCACAGTGGCACAATACGTGAACTGAGGTTTCCTCTTCCTCTTGACAGAACCTGCATGTTGCATCCTCTGCCAGACTCATTAGACTCATGTGTCTATTGAGCTCGTATGCATGGCTTTGCACGCCACAAAAGGGCTCAGGTCTTATTGGGGCGTTGACTACGCCTTCTTTGGCCAGTTTATCAGCTTCTTCGTTCCCTAGTCTTATCGGGTTACTGGCTTTTGACCTTGTCCAGTAAATCCCGGCTTCGACTCCTTGTTCTATCTTGGAGCCGTCAGTGTACCAGACTGTTTGTGCTGTTATGGGAGAACCCTTATACCAGTCTTCCCTGTCTGGTATTACAGCCTGAAAGGTCTTATTGAAGTTATATCTTGGGACCATTACGTCCGTGGGCATGTCTAGGATGGGATCTACCATCATCTCTGATTATAACTTCTGGTACTCCATCCCGTGTTGCTGGCTAATTGGAGTTTGGGGCCTTGCATTAGCCTGTGCACCACTGACTGAGCTTCGCCTTGTATGAATATGCGTAATGGTGGCAGGTCCAAGAGAACCTCAAGTGCAGCCATAGGAGCAGTTTTTGTACGCCACCTAACAGCCTTATTGCTCCCGACTCAACCATACCACTGATCCATAGGTTACCATGGGTTTCACTACCCTGGTGTATAACTACAAGTTCATTTTGGGATTTAGCCTCCAGTTTTTTCCATACCTTCCCAGGGCGATTGTGATTTCATGATAATTTTTGGTCAAAGATGATTCCTAAATATTTTGCCTCACACGCAAATGGAATTTCCACTCCGTTGGGCCTCAGGAGCTTTAGGCCTTCCAGTGCTCTTCTCCGTGTAAAAATAATGACTGTGATTTTGTGAGGATTTATAGAAAGTGCTTCCTTATAACACCATTTGTCGACAACATTTAGGGCTCTTTGCGAACGCTCCGTTATCGTCATCGCGAATCCCCCCCTTGACAACTATTGCTAGATCATCAGCATATCCCACGCAATAGAAGCCTTCTGTGGACAATTTCTGGAGGCGTTCGTCAACCAGGGTTGTCCACAGCAGTGGAGATAGTACTCCTCGCTGGGGGAAGCCTATGCCCGCTTCCGCCCCACGGGAGATCTAGATAGTCTTAAAGAATTTATAAAGTATATGTCGTATGTATTTGCATAAAATTCTGCTCCGATACCGTTATTTAATTTGTATAATTTAAAATGCTGGTAACTTAAATGGGTGTTGTCTTTATTAAAGCGAATAAAACAGTAGTAGCGATTCAGAGATATTAAAAGATCTTTACCGGGATTGCATAGATAAAAAACAACTTCAAAGTAAAATTGGTGAAGTTTTACCCATCGTACAACTAGAATCTACCCTGGAATCCTAGGATGCTGCTCAACATAGTACGTAGAAATTCTTAAATATTTTATGTACTCTCAATTTCTATATAAATTACACAGGCCATAAGATTTAATTTGTTTAAAGCTTCCACTGGAGTATACAATTTTGAAATAGATTTTGTATAGTGTGATTACAATTAATTTCCCGTCTCGTTTGTTGTGTAGTTGGCCTAACACAATAACGACTGTCCTACGAATATTTACTAACAGAATGTTACAGGCTACAGAAACATAAATGAAAGACATTTTATCCTTCCAGAAAAGATAAAGTTTCTTTATACGTTCAGACAGTAGTATAAATGAAGAAAAAATCCCCATAACGTGCGTGCCTGTAATATTAGCTATCATCGGAGAAGCCACCGTATAATAAAGCAATTAGAATCTTGAATAATTTCAGCGATTCCATATGTTATATCTCAATATGACTTCTTCCATAATTTATCATGAAAATTGCTACCCATGTCAGTAATATATTAAATTCTGATTGATATTATATCTGTAGTTTTGCAAATATACATTTTTTATTTCTATTCGAGGAATATTTTTTATCGATTGTCACTCAAAGGGATGGTAATGAATAACAAAATATATATTTAGAACATTAACTTTTATGGATATTTGTATACTTATACTGGAATCAATAACAGTAATGACTATTAAGTATTGACCAAGATTATTAAACGCCAGGTTATCGTGAAAAATATAAAAATTCGTGGAGACTCAGGAAAACATCTATAGCCGGAAGATTTCTATTCTTAAGATTCACACAGTCGTCATATGAGGCTAAACAAATTCAAACAAGTTTTTATTTTTGAAGTTTCATAATCGAATCAATAGGTCAGTGTGCGAATGCTGAAATAGTCGATGGCGAATAATTTGGCGCAGTCGATCAAAAACTGTGATAAATAATTTTGGCAACGTTGAAAATCGTTATTTGCGCAATTTACAACAACTAGCGCAAAATTTTCACCAGACTTCAAAAGTACAAGAAAGCACAAAGATTTCAACTTGACGATAAGTTCTTAAAATGATTATATACTAATTACTTTGAATTACCCTAAGCAATTTTGCACTACAATGTATTTATTTAAAAAAAATAGTAGTATGACTGGTGGTCGAAAGGTGAGCGCACTTGCCTCTCACCCAAAAGTTCCGGGTTCGATCCCCGGTCGTGGCAGTGGAAAATACTGTGAGAGGGATTTTTCCACTATACACGGGTATTGGACGTGTGTCCCTTGTCTCTAAATGTGTAGCCCCCTCCCACACAAGGCTCTTCGAGAGCCTTCTGGGATAAAGGGGGTCGTAATTACCTGTGGTGTTATTTATTAACTACAAATCTTTTTATAAAGAAGTATACACATGTAATATATACACGGTTATTCATTATATTTAGGTCACACTTTATAATCGTTATTATTGGAGATAAAAAAAAAGTTTGAATAAAAGTGAATTTATTATAGATTATCACTTTACCAATTTTCAGTTTGTTGCTTTACAAATCTGTAGTATTTAGGATAACTAGACTTTCTTAGTCGTTCAAGTGATGTTAAAGTTGTTAATATCCTAATAGTATATTATTCAACGAGCGATAATGTAGGCAATAACTCGCATAGATATAATATATAATGGTAACAAAATGATGGGTTTGATGAAAATCGGCAGCTACTGGAAGCGGCTGGAACCTCCCCACTCGGTGGATCTTTGAAGCCGAAAAGAGCATTAAATTGTGTAACAAAACGGCACTAAACGTAATCCGATCTCATCCAAAACCTTTTCAGATCTTCTGGGGCACTAAAAAACCCTCAACTTAATGAATTTACAATCAGCTATGCGAGTTATTACCTACATTATCGCTAGTTGAATAATATACTATTAGGATATTAACAACTTTAACATCACTTGAACGACTAAGAAAGTCTAGTTATCCTAAATACTACAGATTTGTAAAGCAACAAACTGAAAATTGGTAAAGTGATAATCTATAATAAATTCACCAACGAAGGTACAGAAAGCATATGATATTGATATTGTTACATCTACCTTTAAAGTTTGTGACAATCCACTAAAAGTTACAAATGTGCCGAAATCTTATTAACATGACATGACACCAACGTTATCGGATGACAAACGATGACAATGACAATCATCAAAATTTGCTCATTGCAATCCGATCGCTCGCGGCTGTCTTTGTTAAATCAAACATTGGCATTTCAGTAATTTTACTAGATTTTAGAGGAATATTTGTAGTTTAATTCTTCGATTTGTCTGTATATATATTTAAAAACGGCACTAAACGTAATCCGCTCTACTTCTAGAGCAGAGAAGAAACCCTCAAACGTGAATTGACGCGTGATGTGACTAGTTTCGCGATGTAACGGCTACACGCATCGATCATGTCATGCGAAATGCGATCTATGCCATATTTGCTGTTTTTAATTTTTTTCACGGAAACCAAATCGAAAGGGTGTAAGTGTGATATATCGTTGAAATCAGAATTTTAACTGCTTTTCAATAGTTCCATTGCAAATTGAAAGTAAATATAAAATAAACAACTTGTTGCGTCAAAATGGCACTAAACGTAATCCGATCTCAACCAGATCTTCTGGGACACTAAAGAAACGCACACGCAAAGTTTCATTCAAATCCGTTCAGTAGTTTCGGCGCTATCGTGCTAACACACATACACACATACATACACACACACAGACATTTTTCAAAAACCACTTTTTTGGGTTCCTAGAACCTCAAAACTTAAAGATTTGATGTTATCTCAATTTTCGTTTTTGAACCAATTTTAGTAACCTCTCACAATTTTATTGTGGAGAGGTTAAAAAAAGTTTTGAATAAAAGTTGTAGGGCTGTAACTGAACCCCGTTAATAAGTTAATGGAAACACAGTGGCGTGCAGAAATTGAGGGGTACAAGAAGCAATAATAATTTTTTAAATAGAAACGCCCTGTGTATTGTTGAATTTTACAATTATTCTGTTTTTTCTGATTTCAAAAATATGACCGTTTTAGAGCTATTGAGCATTGAAAACTAATAAATTATTAAGAAAACTACAAAACTTATTTATTTCAAATATATAATTATAAACGTATAGTATTAATAAAACAACAAATACAAAAAGTACTCAATGTTACATAGTGGGCGTCATCCGATTGTCAAACTACTAAACGTATTCCAATTTTCTAGTACTTACATACTACACGTTCTATAGTAGAATTGTTGTCCTTGCGTAGCTCAGTGTGTAAAGATACTCGAATTGGATTAGCAATTGAATCAACATTTTTCGGAAATTCAAAATTATTAAAACCACAGTTTCGGTCAGCCTATGCGCACCCCGATATTTTCACACTTTGCGGAAGGCTCCTCGTTTAGGTTGAGATGCCTGCGTCAGTAACAAAATTCCAAAAAGTGCTTAGTGCGTGAGCTTTAAACAATATGTAGATGTGAGTTTTATTAAATATGTTTTTAGATATAGTCAATTTTATTACCTTGTTTTATTTAACTGTGATGGAAGGTGTTTAGGTTTAGTTGTTTTAATTGTCTCCTAGCCAAACCAGTCCCATTCTGCTCGACCCTGCGAACAACACGGTGGTTGCATAGTCGGTCCTGGGTGGGTTCTGGGGGAGACAAATGTAAATTATAATTGCAATAAACATGTATTGTATCGAATTGAATTAGTAATGCAATACATCCGAGTTCAAATCCTGTTCGCTTAGCTATAATTACTAGACTTTATCTATGACAGTCGCCCTACTAGTTCATTCTGCGAGTCGGATGGAATCTCGAAAAATATGAATTTTTCTTAACCTAATGAGACTATGTCTCCCCCCCTTTTCGAGGATTCTGAACACGATGGCGGTGGTTAAATCTCTCTCCGAGGTCACATCACCCCCAAACGGCCAAAAGCCACTCCCAAAAGGGACAAACCGCGTATATGCCGTCCTACCAGCCAAACTTGTGTTGCCCCCCGTTTTAGAGGATGCTGAGTACGACGGCGATGTCCAGACTACTCCTCGACTCCCGTCAATCCCCCAAACAGCCAAAAAAGGCCCCGAAAGGAGTGAAACGCGGATAGGTTGTTTTCTCTTGGTTAAACCTGTGTTTTCGAGGATGCTGAGCATGAAAAAAATATCGCGACCTCTTCTCGCTCAGCAAAATCATTTTCTGCCATTTTTTAAAACTCTTTCCAGGAATTTGCCTCAAATATAATGGCTGTGTCATCTGTAACAGATAATATGGTGTCTGATATATTTAATGACAATAAGCTGTTGATGTATATTTTAAATAAGGATCTAATACCGTACCTTGAGGGACAGCGTACTTAACTCTTCTATCATCACTTATGGCGTTATAAATTTTTACATATTGCGTTCTGTAAGTTGTTATAAATATAGGAAGTTAAAAAGCATACAGCGTCTTCCGTAGACTTTCCCTCTCTAAAGCCGAATTGCTGGCTAGATATTAAATTAAATTTGTTTAAAAAGTGTAATATTCTGTTTTTTAATATTTTTTCTATTATTTTGGCTATGTTAGAGCTGAGGGAAACTGGTCGGTAATTTATTATTTCAATTTTATCACCATTTTTATGCAATGGTTTGATAACCAACTTTAAGCAATCTTGGAAAACACCGTGTATAAAAACACTTGTTTATTATAAAAGTAAGCGGAGTAGCTATTTAATTTATTTCTTTAAGTGTCTCGGCACGTAAATTGTCTAACCCCGGCGACTTTTTTGTTTTAAATTTTTTATTTCCTTTTTTTTACCTCTATTTCATTTGTAGGATAAAGATACATGGTGTTCTCCAAGATGTCCTGTTCATCGCTAAAACCTTCTAGTGGTATTACTTTTTTGGCATATATTTCTCCTAAATCACTGTAATGTGTATTAAAATTATTTGCAATACTCGTTTTATTAGTTATTAATCTGTCGAATAACTATTATTTTGTTTATCTCTGTTTTCTGTTTGGTACGTTACAAATTTTATTTACAGTATCCCATAAGTTTTTTGAACTGTTTTTATCTTTATTTATTAAGGATCTATAATAATTAATTTTAGTATTTTTTATGAGCTTAGTAAGCTTATTTTTATAGGTTTTATATTGAATTTCCAGTATTTTGTCATTTTCATTTCTTAATATATTCTGGTACATTTCGTTTTTAGTATTAACAGATTTTATTAAACCTGCAGTCATCCATTCCTTTCTCTTTCTTTGTTTGTTGTTAATTTTTATTGTTTTAGTATTTTTTCAATATTTGTTTTTTAATTTTTTGACAAAGATGTCGACCATCGTATCTATATTATTTTCATTGTAGATTTCCTCCCAGTTTTCTTGCTGTAAATCCGTTTCTAAATTTTTGTAATTAACAAATTTTTTTGAATTATTATCCTCGTAAGTTATTTCTCGTTCTAGATGAAAAATTATTATTATGGGATAATGGTATGTTATGTTTTCTTTAAAGATAATAGGTGCTATAACATTCTCATTATTGTTTATAAAATTATTTTTAATAAAAAAATGATCGAGACATGCCTGTTGGTTATTTTGGACTCGAGTATAGTCATTTATATAAGAAGTAAATCCATTAGTACTTAATATTTTTTTTTTTATTATTATTTTTATTTATTAATACTGCAACATCTTTTACAATTTTACATTTTCACAATTGTTTATACTCTATATACTTATTATTACATTATAATTGCATATTATTTGTATAGGTTATGACACCTGAGGAGACCTCGTGTTGTGTCTAGCAGTATAACATTTTTGCTCACATAATTTTATATTTAACTATATCTAATTTATTGCATTTATACTTAATATTACAATACTTATAATTACGTTTACTAAAGCTAGAAAGGTAGGAAGACAGGAGACAGATAATAATAAAAAGAAACACAAATAAGATAAGATAAAACGAGTTTGACTAATACTTATTTACATACTTACAAATTTACAAAGGGCGGATAGTTAAGTTTTTGATGTAACTACTTGCTTAATTAGGCTAAAAGTTGAAGACATATGGTATAATTTTTTACTAGATATTTTTTACATTGTTTTTTGAATTTCTTTTTATTCTGGGCTTTTATATGTTCTGGTAGCTGGTTGTATAGTTTGATTCCATTGTATTTGATTTGTTTCTGGCAGACTGCTTTGCTATATTTTGGAGTTTGATATTTGTTTTTGATGTTATTTCTTGTTTCATGTCGGTGATTAATACTCGAACCAAATATATGTTTCTTGTTGTGTGTATAAACTACAGCAGCGTGCATATACAGACCTCTCACATTCAGTATTTCATTTTCTACAAATATATTTCGGCAGCTATCTCTACTTTTCTTATTAAAAATTGTCCTTAATATATAATTTTGTGTAATTTGGAGACATTGGAGGGTTGTATTATATGCTGATCCCCAAACATTAATGCCATACCTAATTATGGATTCTGCTAGGCTGTTATAGGTCACTAAAAGAGTTTTTCTATTTAGGACACTTTTCAGGTTGTAAAATTTATAAATTAGTTTCCTTAACTTCTCATTTAAGTGTTTGATATGCTTTTCCCATTTTAAATGTTTATCGAAGATAACGCCAAGGTATTTAATAGTAGTGGTGTTGTGTATGTAACTCTTTGTTTCTTCGTCAATCAGCATAGGTTCCATTGTTTGTGGCATTCCTGCCTTTGTTGGGGAGAATGTCATGAAGTTAGTTTTCGCAATATTTAGTTTTAGAGAGTTTATATCTAGCCATGTTTTAACTTTACTTATTGCGGCAGTCGCTTTTTGTCTCGCCAGACTCCAGGTTTCACCCGAACAGATTAGTGCGGTGTCATCTGCATATGATATGATTTTGCAACCAAAGTTTTTCTCAAGCAAATCATTTATGAACAGCAGAAATAGGGTCGGTCCTAAAACGGTACCCTATGGCACACCCGTTTTTATTGTTTTCCTTGTGTTAAAAGCGTTGTCTATTTTTACTTGCTGGGGTCTATTTGATAGGTAATGTTTCAGAAGATTATGTACATTTCCCCTAATACCCACTTTGTTTAGTTTGTCCAGTAGTTGGCTATGTGAGACTGTGTCAAACGCTTTTTGTAGGTCTAGAAAAATAGCTATCACTTTTTCGCTCCTTTCAAAATTTGTTATAATGGTGTCTGTTAATAGTTGAAGAGGATCTTCTGTACTTCGATATTTTTGGAACCCGTATTGATTTTTTGAGAGAATTTTATTTTTTTCCAGAAATTCACAGAGTCTGTAGTTTAAGCATTTTTCGAATATTTTTGCAACATTGTTTATCAGTGATATTGGGCGGTAGTTAGTCATGTGCTTTTTATTGCCGTTTTTATATATTGGGACCACTATAGTTTCTTTGAAAACTTCAGGAATGTCTGCATTTTTGAAAATGAGATTAATTATATGAGCAATCGGCTTACTGATGTGACTAGATATTAGTTTTAGCGTTTTTACTGTTATTCCATCCTTTCCTGGAGATGAGTTATTTTTTAGGCAGCATATAATGTTATTTATTTCAGTATCAGTGACGTCTTCTAAGAACATGGAATTTAGATTTTGGCTTGTGTTGCTGTATTCTAATAGGTTTTGCGTGTGTTTCGGGATTTCTCTAGAAATGTTTTCTCCTATCTCAATAAAAAAATCGTTAAAGGCACTTGCTATTTCTTCTTTGTTTGTGATTTGTGTATTATTAGCTAATATTATTTGCTCTATGTTATATTTGCGGTTTTTATTGTGATTTGTGACTTCAGTGATACAATCCCAAATTTTTTTATAATTGCTTCCAGCCGACTGGATTTTTTCTTTATAGAAGTTGTTTTTTGTCGTTTTAATTAATGTCGTTACTATATTCCTGTAGCTTTTATAATAATCTTTTAATTCCACGCTATGTTTATTTTTGAGGACTCTTTGTTTAAGTTTATTTATGTTGAGATATTCTTCGGCGTAATCAATCTGAGATAAAATGTTTATGTTTATATCACCAACAAGAATATGCATGTCGTTTTGTTCTGTATTCTCTAAATATTGTATTAATTGTCTGTTAAATTGATATGGGCAAGAGTTAGAAGACCTATAAATTGCAGTAACTAAAATATTTTTATTTTCTATTTTTATGCTTAATTCTAGAGCTCGCGTATCTGCAATACTGACTGCATTACATCTATGTTCTAAATCTATTTTTATAAAGGTTATTACACCATCATTTCTATTGAAATTACCTTCATTATACAATATTTTGTATCCTTTCCAAGATACCTATAATCATCATCCGGTACGTATTCAATGATCTGTGAACTTACTCACTTACTTCATAAAACCGCGTATCAAAGGGGTAGTTTATACAATATATAATATTTATATAATATCACCATCGTGCTTAGCATCCTCGAAAACGAGTGGTAACAGGTTTGGCTGGTAGGAGACGGCGGATACGCGGTTTACCCCTTTCGGGGGTAGTTTTTAGCCGGGTGGGGTGACCTCGGAGAGATAACCACCACCATCGTGCTCAGCATCCTCGAAAATGGAAGGGGGACATGGTCTCGTTAAGCTAAGAAAAATTCATATTCCTGTCCGACATACAGAATGCACTATACGTTTTCTAGTTGCCTTTCTTGCCTTATCTATTACTATACAAACATCAAAGATATGGTATATAAAGTCAAATATACCTAAACGTATATTTTAAACAGTTCCCATCAATAAAGTGTTGTTATATTTCAAAAGATGTCGCCGCTTTATAAAATGACGGAACCCGATCAATACCACAGCAGATCTTGCAGTAAAATGTTCAAAATATTGCTACAGGTGAGGCTTTCAGTAGAGAGGTTACAACGGTTTGTAATAAAATGATGTCGTTAACTTTTAGTTATGTATGTCCCTGCTGTGTGTGATAAATGCCGTCCAAAATAGGGTGATAGTTCAACGAAGTACAGATAATTCCGTGAGAGGATACTTAACTGAAGTAAGTATAGTTATTTTTAGAGAACCAATATTATTCTCATCTGATTTTCATTTGTAACATTCAATGAAAACTGCAATTTGCACTAAACATTTGTGGTAGAGCGCCATGATGCGATTATTATTAAAGAAGGAAAATGCCTACCTTAGCAAAGACTTGCCCCTTGATAGAATTGAAAGTTATTTTCGGTTTGTCGAAAATGTGAAAAAAAGTTGTAAAGTAATTATAAATTCTCGTTTGGCTCATTCTAACTCAAGCGGAAACTTTTTTATCTTTCAAAATAGATACCACATGGAACACGATCACTCCCCCTTTACCTTTAGTTTTAAAAGTAATCGATTGGAATTTAAAACATCCAAGATACTTAATAAACGTAATTTCTTGATATATATTTTTTTAAAGTGACAATAACTTTTGATTTTCAAATGGAACACCCTGTATATTATTGCATTATTGAATTCTGCATAATTTTTTCCTTATTATCTTTATACCGGGTGATCTTTTTAACCTGAAATATCTCGGATAATAGGCACTCTACGACAAACATGTCCATAATCAAAATTTCATAATTCCGCGGAGGAAATATATTAGTGCTAAAATTAGTCACTCTCCCCCCTCCTTGTAGTTCGGGCGGGTGTAACTTTGAAATCTTAAATAGAATCCCCTATATTTTATAGCAGATTCAGTTTCTACCTACGGTTAATAGTCTGAAGACTGGTGATAAATTTTGACTACGGATTTGATACAACTAGCCATAATGCATAAAGATACCGTCTATGATAGTTGAATAGGGAATGGACAGTCTGGCTGGCTTTAGCTTGTGGTCCAGGTATTGCGCAAGGTGAGAGTTAGGTAGAAAATATGTGTTAAAAAATATTATTGATTCATAATAAAATTACAAAAACTATAATTTATAATCAATTACTTATAAACATACAGACCATTTGAGTGGGGCGACGTGGAATCAGACTACCCCAATGAATATTTTCAAAATATGAAAAAAAAAATTTTGCTGCGCGCTGAAATTTTCATAGCGTGTTAAGCACATTTTTTAAATAATAATACCAAAAAGCCAGACCGTATCGGTAGTGTTAAAAAACTGCCAGACGCGATAAAAAACATTCCATGAGCTACAGTGAGAAAGACTACCGGAAAGAGCAGCTTCTTAGGGCCCTAATGTGCTGCATCATTTTGAGCACTTATTTTAATTAAAAGACGATCAGGCGAAGGGACTCATGTAAATCGAGCACCCTGATAAGTAACAGACGAAGGGACCCTCATTAATCAAGCAGCCCGAAGGAAACAGAAAACTACTACGTCCACGTCGTTGTTCCTGGGTTACGCTAAAAGTAGTTTGTTCACCAGCCATATACATTTCTACAGATAAGAATTTCCCAGTTATTCGCAATTTGCAAAATGAATGAACTTTTTTTAAGACGAATTTTGATTATTTACAATGAAAACCTGGTATTACTTCCACGTTCAGTGGAATTATAGTAACGCAAAAAAAAAATGTTTTTTTTTTGTTGAAATAGGCTTAAAATGTCATGAAACGTCGAGATTTTAAATTGAAGCGAAAAAAAAAATTTCTCGTCTGTCGGTCTGTAACTTTTTTTGTGCGCACGTTTATTCTGGAACTTGTTACCTCCTTTCCCTTGTTATTTATTTTTGAGAAAGAATTGAGGCAACATATGCGGACGACTAGCTGGTTTAAGTTGGAGCAGAGAGCCGTGGGTCCAGAGAATTCGTAAGAGTGGAGAAACTTACCCTTTTCGATATGTTCAGCATAAGCGAGAGATCTCTGTTTAGTTCGAGAAAAGGAGACAAAGAAAAATTGATGTTAAATTGGGCACCATCTATAGTAAAATAAGTAAAATTGTCTCTTTTTCTTGAATAACCAGTATACTATTGATCAGACTGAAATTGTTGGTAAGAGAAATAAAAAGATTGTTTAAAATTAATGTTAAAATATATTAACAGCAATCCAGGCCCACAATTGTCTCTTGTTGCAAGAATGAATTCTAAAGTTTCCTTGGCAATTTACGTCTCTCAATGAAATGGGGTGAAAGTTGTAGGAAAATTAACCAACTATGTGGTTTAATGAAAAGATAACGAAATTTTATCTATGAAAGATAAGCTGTCCAAAAACTATGCAGGAATGTAGAAGTACCTCAGAATTTAAATATCTAAGAATATAAGCATCTAAGCATATAAGCATGTAAATATCTAAGCATGTATGCATGTACAAAATTTAAGCAAGTTAAAAGCTGATTTCATAGACTATAAATTGCCAAAAAAATGAAAAAGAAAGAGAAAGATATTTTTATAAACCATGTGGTACATATAGTATTTTAACTACTTATTAAATTAAAAAGAATTGACCTTGAATTTAAATTTATTTTAAAAATAATTGAAATTACATCAAAGACAAAATTTGAAGATTAATTAAATTTTTAATGAGTAATAAATTAAATTACCTGTATGTTAAACACTTGTAAACTGGGATATTAAAATTGGAATATAAATTACTGAAGTATATACGTTTGAATCAGTACAAAGGCTGCAAGTAAAATGATTTCCTGGTGAGTTTGACTGATAAGGTAAACTTTTTTTTCCAGCTTACTGGAAAATAACGCTACCAAAAAAATGTGAGAAATCTAATTCCCTATTATTTTAATTGAAAGCTATAAAATATAAAAATAGTACAAGTATAGCCATCTGTCAACGGTTGAGTTAAGCGCAACAATTTGCCTTGTAGATTCCCGTACTCACAACTAAATTAGTGGCATATAATCGATAAAAGGAATCTATAATAAAAGTTTTTGTTCCATACCAATGCCTTTGCCTCAGTTTGTAATTTCCATTTTGTACATAACCAACAATATGAACAGCTGTTAATAAATATTAAAACGTATTGACTACTGTGAGAACTTAGTAAATATATTACATCTTATAGGATATACTAATATAGAATGAGAAAAGGTAAGGAAAATAACCATATGTACTTCATAGTAAACAAAAATATAAAATTTGAAAAATAGATATCTGATGTAAATAAATGTATTGTAGACAATTGTCTTCTGGGATAATAATGCTGTATTACAATGGAAATGAGATACATAATAGTTTAGAAAATGACAGTTCCTAAGATATAAAACTAAGTACATAAAACAGTGTGAAATGGTTTAGCAGTTACACAAGTAAAATTCTGTTAGTTGAAAACAGTTTCACTTACAAAAACTGAATCGAAAAATGTTATACAGATCGTGCTAAATATAACCAAATCACTAGTTTCTATATAAAACTGTTAAATGGACATAGGCTATGTAACAAACTGTCTGTGATATTGATTTGAAATTTGGTACACCCCGAATACCACCCCCACACTACTATGAAAGGGAGTAAAAACCCCATTGCCACCTCCACCCTATTATTAAAGGGGGTTAAAAAAATTAAAATGTGATTTAGTGTGTATACAACAACGAAACGTCTAAAAAAATATTTTTGACGTTAGCTGTCCCCTCTACTACCCCCATTGCCACCTCACCCTATTATTAAAAGGGGTAAAAAAAATTAAATTGTGATTTAGTGTATATAAAAAAGAAACGTCTAAAAAAATTTTTTGGCGTTAGCTACCCCTTCTACCGCCCCATTGCCACCCCCACCCTATTATTAAAGGGGGGTTAAGAAAATTAAAATGTGATTTAGTGTATGTACAAGAACGAAACGTCTCAAAAAAAATTGTTGGCTTTGGCTACCCCCTCTACCACCTTCATTGCCACCCTCACCCTATTATTAAAGGGGGTAAATTGTGATTTAGTGTGTATACAAAAACGAAACGTATAAAAAATTTTTTTTGATGTTAGCTACCCCCTCTACCACCCCCATCCTATTATTAAAGGAGGTAAAAAATTAAATTGGGATTTAGTGTGTACGAGAACCAAGGGCCTCTAAATTTTTTTTACATTAGCCACTCCCTCTACCACCTCCACTGTATTATTAAAGGGAATAAAATATTACGTTGGGATTTAGTGTGCATAACACTTGGATACAAAATCTGGATGTGGAAGTAGTGATTCCTTGGGCAGCGGTGACAAATTTTAGCACTAACGTATTTCCTCCGAGGAATGATTAAATTTTGATTATGGATATTTTTTTGCCTATTATTCGAGATATTGTCACATTGGTGACAATTTTGACCTCTACCATATGCCACTTTGGGAACTAAGTGAATACTTAGTAAATAAAACAAGGTGCCAAAAACAACAAGGTACAAGTTTATTTGATAATACCAATAATAATAAAACAGTGTATTTACTATCTAAACCTTCGGGAGACACCTCTAGCAGAGGGGAGTTGGGCTACACGCCGTACACCCAAAGATTCACTACATTTCAAAACCCAACTTCTCTATTGGATTTCGAAGACCAAATTAAATTATTTTTTCAAAGTTCTCCCAGCTGTTACTTTACTCTTGCTAGCCGATTTTCGCGAATCAGCAATTCCATCCAGTGGCCTAGTTACTGGATGGCATAGTTAAACGCACCAGAGTTGACGCGGATTCTACTTGGACATTTTAAAATACTATAGTTTATAGAATCAAATGAATAATAAAATAAATAACAATTACTGCATGACAATATTTGAATGTTTCAGGTTAAAACCACCCGGTATATCTGAATCTTCAATACAAACTATTCTTTTTATTCATATTTTTCATTTTTAGAGGATTTGTTGGTGGAACGAGGTGTGTAAAGAAGAATTTCAGAGCCAATTCAGATGCAAGTGCCCAGAGTGGTCCTTCTGTAGAGCACCAGGTCGATATTATAATGCCTTCTGTTCGATGACTGCAACTGGTTATATTTGGACGCAGCCAGGTCTCAGAGGTTTTTAAATCTTATACACGCAATATCGTTGCGATTTTTTAAATATTAAACCGCCGCTGACATTGCTGACTTGTATCATGGTAAAATCTTATATAGTACATTTCAAAACTTAGCCTCTAATATCCCGAGAACTTACGCATTTTAAATGAATTTTAGATAATATGTTTCTCCATAGAAGGAACAATTATTTTCAAAAAATTCATCGTCATGAGAAAAATTACATAGTCTGAAATATGTTTGGTCTCTTCGAATGATTTTCAAATTATTAGGCGACTGTTAGCATAATTTTTCGACAATAAGTATTTCAGATCTTAAACAGATAATCACAAATAAAATCATATCTCTAAAACGAGAAATAAATCTTTAACGAGAGAAAAAACATGCCATTTTATTAAAAATCGATGAAATGCATAAATGGCAATGTATTCATGAAATTTATAATTATTATTAGCTGAAAATTAGTATTCTGTGGTAGGTCAATCCTATTCAACACCCAATAATTTTCTAAAAAATAAGAGATAAATAGGAACTGCCACATTAAAAAAAATCTGTTTTGCAAAAGCCAAATGTATAAACGTGTTTAATTTTATCATCAGTTTAACAATACAAGATGATAGATCTAAAGAAAATAAAGTAAATAAGACTTTTAAGCCCAATTCAAAATAAAACCAAGATATAAAAATAACTGTTTTGCAAAACGAGTTTCAATTAATGTAACATTGTTATATACCCCTTTAAGGGAAATGTTTAATTCTTATACATTAAGTAAGAACATGTGATTAGAGTGATTTTAGCAATATTGTAAGAGGCCTTGACGTAGTGCGCTTTAAGTTATTGCATTTTTATACAATGCCAAAAGTTTTGAAAAATTATTACGATGGAACAGAAATTATTTTGCAGATAGCAGTAAATTCCAATTCATTGTTTGGAACAATGGCCTTGAAATATTTTTTAATGCCTCATACCCCCTTTGTTGAAACAACATCGGTCATTTACGTGATCGTCTAGTTTTTTGTAAAGTAGAACCTAAACGAGGTTAATAATCGCGATGTTAACAGATAAATGAACCTGAGCTAGATTGCCTCATTGCATAACCCAGGGATTCTTTCACTTACTTTGCAGACTCTTAGCAATTTTTTCTAGTTCAGCAGTTGGAGTGGTAATCAACATAATAATAATCTTGTGAGTTGCTATTCGGAAAAGTAACTGAAAAAAAAAGAGCCCTTGTAATATTTAATACCTATTTAATACCTAGAGTAACCAAAGTACTAAAGTCATATATATTTAATAAAAGTTATTTTTTAATCCCATTGCCATAATAATATGTATATTTGACATTTTGTGTTACTTTAAATACCATTTTTTGGTGAACAAAAGATGGTAACGATTCGCGAATATTTAGGCATATTTACCTACTGTTTGGTATACGGCAGGATTGCCAATGGTCTTTGCTCTAGTTTCAACAAATAAATTCTCCGGAGTTTTCATCAAGTCCCAAGTGGAATGTTAATTAATAACAGCCAAAGGTGGCTGAAAGGTACTGTATTAGTATAACATATTAAACCTAGGAAAATTAACAGATTGCAAATGCTACCCTGGGATGAGTGGATATGGTATAGCCACCGTCTTTCTCAGTGTAAATTATTAAAGAGATCCTGAGGGCTAAGATACTATCAAAGTCATCATCCTCAGCATAAATTTAGTTTAATAGTGACTATAATTAATTAGAAATATTATTAGAATCTAAATAGCTGATTTGAGATACTGGATGTAACCCGCAAACGAGGGGGTTATCACTTGCATTCTATAGACTACATTCCACATTAGAATACACGAGGCTACATGGTGACTACACGAGGTCACAAAAAGAGAAAATATGTAAATTTCTACAAAAAATATATTGCTCGCTCCGATGATATTCGGTGGGCAGATACGCAGTATCTCGAAAACTAGATCTAATATACCAAGTCTGATGACATTACTGATCCCAGAATAATGGATTAGGCAGAATGAAGTATTCATTTCAAATTGAGTTGTTTTTATTGATGGCTAAATTCTTATTAAAAAATTAAACACAAGGCTCTTGAGGAAACACGGAAATTTTATTTTTTAAATACATCAGTCAAATAACTTCCTCCTCGCAGCTGATACAGTTGAAGCCTAGCACGGTAAGTTTTTCACCACCCGTTTCAACATTTCAATTGGGACTGCGTTAATCTCTGTCCAAATATCACATTTTAGTTGTTCCAAAGTTTGTGGCCGATTATTGACTTTAAGTAGCCTCAAGAGATCATAGCTGCTCTTACCCTCTCAGCATTTTCAAGTGTGCGTACAGAACGAGTTCTTCCGTTTGGTTTTCTCTGGCACATGAATCACTTTTTAATGGTTATTCGACTAGAAACTGGATCTCGTGGATTTAAATGAAAGTGACGTCGAAATCACAATAGTCGATTACAACAGAATAGTTATTTTTTAAATAAGCTTCAACCGCAAAAAAGCGTTGAATATTTGGCCAACGCTTCATTGACATTTCCGCTGACATTTCTCGCATACGCTTTGCCAACTGTCTTAAATTTTCATTTATCGCAAAACCATGGCGACTTGATTTGATAACTCATTATATTATGTCATGAATTAACTTTGAAAATAGGTACATCGTTCAGCCTAACCAGTTACCTTATCGTAGGTAGGAAAGAAATCAGGCCGGCACAGACAACGTGTTAGTCTGATGTTAATTCACTGAAATCAGATGTGTATTTTAAGGGTTATCGACCAAATAACACCATTTTTGAATTGTTATTTTTACATTCTGCAACATAGGTTGCGTGTGAAATTAAATCCCAAACGAAGACGTTTAATTAGTAGTATGAATGCAAAATTGATGTGATAATAGTTTAATTATTGAAACGTGATTAAAATTCTAAATTCTTACCAAAGTACAATTATAAAATATTAATTAAAAACGATTAGATTTCACACAAACCGACAAATTTAGAGAATTTATTTTCGTACCGTAGTCACTAAATACAAATTTTGTTAGTTGGTGTACAAAATATGATAACTGTTTGTGAATATTTAGAGATATTTACCTAGTGTTTGATACACGGAAGATTGCACATGATTTCTTCTCCAGAGAGACAAAGACAGACTAATACTATACATCAAAATATGTATTATTGAAAAAATATCATTTTCACCAGGCAATGTTAATAATTAATTTATTCGAATTTTTCAAATAGTTGCAAAAATAATATTTCTATAATTGTTAATCTTTATAAACACACCACATGTATTAGGCAACCCCCAAATCCAACTCCAGAGGCTATTAAGAGGGATTGCACACTTGAAAATACGCAGATAACATCCATTACTCGCCGCCATCGCCAGTACCAGTGCCGGGGATCAAACCCAGTACACAGCAGAGGCACACAAAAGCGAGTGAGCCATAAAACGCGCTCTAACTCACTCAGCTACCTATCGTGCCGGTTACAGAACATTTGTTAAGTACAAGCAACAGATCAAGGTAAAAATATCAAAATGTACAATTTTCAACCACTACAGTAGATAGCCTATGTCACTTCTAGACCACCAAGTAGAGAAACAATGCATGTTTTCAATGACATCATGAACTGGATGGCATGTGTCCATCAGAAGACTTTGTCATTTAAGACCTCTTTATATATGTTTAAGACCTGTTTGAGGCCTGCTTAAGACCTGTTTATAGCTGATTGAGACCTGTTTAGAGCTGTTTGAGACCTGTTCATAGCTGTTTAAAATCTGTTTTATATCCTGATGGATACATTCCATCCAGTTAATGATGTCATTTAGAAAAGGCGTTGTTCCTCTACTTGGTGGTCCAGAAGTAACATAACCTCTCTGCTCACCCCTGCACAGAAACGAACAAAGTTGTTAGTTCATTAACCATTTTTGAAAAATTTGCAACAATCAATGAAATCGAAGTCGATTAGTGCAAAATGATTTCTTTTCCTATTTTCAAATCTCTTAGCAAATATGTAGTAAATGGTTATACAGATTAGGTATATGAATTTTCTATCATTTAGTTTATACAAAAATTCGACATTTCTGAATAGTTTAATCGAAACTGTCAAAATGTCAGTTAAAAATCTGGATGTTATAGACAGTGCACGTTCTATGTGTTCATTTAAACAAAAAAAATGTTTCAGAGTTGTCTTCCTTCTGTTAATTAGATATATAATAAAGTCTGCACTGATTTTAAACATTTCTGTGATTTACAAAAAATTGATGACTTTTATATTCTTAACGTTATTTACTAATATATACGAGTAGCTTGTTAATCAAAAATAATTTGGTTGTGATGATAATTAAAGAATTTTTTAATTGTGTTGTTTTATTTACCTATTCAATCCTTATTCCTCCAAACACGATTCCTATCCAGGAAATGAATTTAGAGATTTGTGTTGTGATACTACAATATGACTTGGGATACAGGATACTGTGAGTGTGGATATATTAAATAAAGAACCCATTTAGTGGAGTAAAATTAGATTTTCAGAGAAAAGTTTACATGGAGCAACTCGACATGAAAAAATAAGTTTGCTTTGGTGCAACTAAGACTACCCTGAATTTTCCGGTTCGAGTAGGTGGGGGAACCTTTTTTTTCGAGAAAAAGGGGTAAATTGGTCATTTTTGAGGGTGATTTTTCAGTTTTAATTTATTTTGGACCCTTTAAAATGCTTATTGAAAAACCAGCACGGCGCCCTTTTATTATAGATGATCAAGGATCCTTCAGTTCAAATTTCGTGAAAATCGGTTGACTGCCTCCCACGATATGTACATAAATATACTGAAAAAAACGTCAAAAATTGAATTACGGCTAACTTGGTCAAAATTAAACCGATTTTGATGAAATTTTAAACGAAACTAACCTATATAACCAAGAGCTTGCCAAATTTTAGCAAAAAATATTTAACAGTTCCATTCCATTCCACAAAATTTTCAAAATTTTCCCCAATTTGCCCAAATGGTCGAACGACATTTTTTTTATTACCAAAATGAAGTTATTCTTATATACATCAAAAAGGATACAACAGGGACACACGCTTCCCGTCCTGGGGTTTGTCAGGACATTTAAAAATAGACAATACGGGGAGGACCACGGTTGACAGGGAAAAACATCAGAGGGAAAAACATACGGTAACCAAACATAACCTAAAGCTTAATACATGTTTCTTTTACGAAATCAAAAATATACGTATAAACTTTACGAGATCCTAAGGACAATAAGAAGAGCATATTAAAGGGAGCCAATATATTGCAGTTTTGTGCAATATTAGTGATTAATGTATTAGAGGCATTTTGATATTTCACACATATAAAAAATATATGGTCGAGATCTGCTATGATGTTGTATTGATCACAATTAGATGAGGTATATATACCAATTTTGTATTTGTGTGCGGGATAACATGCGTGATCAAATTTTAATCTGATAAGAGACGTTACGTATTTTCTCGATGCTTGAAGGTCTTCATGCCAAAGTTTATTAGGTATATGGAATGAATCATCGTGTACCTGGTAGGGTTGGTAAAGCAATACTCTTTCCATTGGTAATTCCATTTGACTCTCAAATTTAGTTTAAGAACACTATACGTGTCTGCTAAACCGATTTTATGTTTTAGAATGTGTCTTGATGAAGCTCCTTTTTTAGCTAATGTATCTACGTGCTCGTTGTGTTTAATTCCTATATGTGCTTTGACCCAGACGAATGTAACTTTTTTCCCAGATAAGTGTATTTGATGAATGATATTATTTATTTTGAAGATATATGGATTAACTTTGTAGCTGAAGGTGTTTGTATTAATTAATGTATTAATTACAGACAAGGAATCGGATAAAATAATTATTGTATTGGGGGGATTGTATTGTTTAATAAATTGCAATGCCTCATATATAGGCTATGGCCTCCGCCGTGAAGATAGAGCAATTAGTGTTAAGTTGGAAATAGTTCTCAATATTCAATGATGGAATGAAGTAAGCCTCACCAGTCTGAGAATTAATTTTGGATGATTTTGGAGTTGATTAAATAATTTTCCGTATAAGATGGTATGATGAAATCCGTATCGGTGAATAAATTAAAGAAATTAAAATGGTTAATAGAAAATCGCTCAAGGTCTGTAAGTTCAGAACAGTATCGAAAAGATATAGTCAAGGGAGGTGAAGGTTTTTTAATCCAAAACTTATTACATAAGTCGAAGATGTTTAAGCTTGAAATTTTGCTTAGTAGTAGAGTATTGAAATAAAATTGTTTCAGCATAAATTTGTTGCTAAGAAATTCTCTCCTTATATCAAGAGGGGGCTCAAGAGCTTCGACATAAAGTGGATTGATAGGAGTGGAATTCATCGCACCAAGACAAATCCAAATAGCTTTTCGCTGCGTAATATCTAACCTATTTAGTATAGATTTATTTGGACATCCACAGGTAACACCACAGGTAATTACGACCCCCTTTATCCCGGAAGGCTCTAGAAGAGCCTTGTGTGGGAGGGGGCTACACATTTAGAAACAAGGGACACACACCCAATATCCGTGTATAGTGGAAAAATCCCTCTCACAGTATTATCCACTGACACGACCGGGGATCGAACCTGGAACTTTTGGATGAGAGGCAAGTGCGTTCACCTCTCGACCACCAGTATATGATCCATAATCTATGACTGATCTAATATAAGCTCTATAGAAAACCAATGCAAACTTTACATCTGCGCCCCACCAGGTTTTAGTGACTAATTTTAAGAAATTGATTCCTTTGTTACATCTTGTTATAATCGATTCAATGAAAGATTTCCACGTCAACTTTTTGTCTAGCACCACACCTAAATATTTGACCTCTGACTGATATGGGAATTTATAACCTCCCAACTGGATATCCAAAATATTTGGAGTATTGTGTCTGGAAGATATTGTAAAAATCGATTTCTCTTGTGATAATTCAAAACCGTTTGTGATGAACCACTTCCTTAGGTCTCTAATGGTATATTCGAGAGATTTAGTTGCCATATCCAATTTCTTATGTTCTACGTAGATGCAGAAATCATCTGCATATTGGACTATATTAACATTTCTCGTAATGGAATTGTGTAGGTCGGCTGTATATAAATTAAATAAGAGTGGGCTCAATACTGATCCTTGAGGTAGACCGGTATTATTTAGCCTCGGACCAATCGATTCATTTTTATTATTTCTTATATATAATTCGATTGTAAAAAATACCCACAATACATTGAACGATTTTTCTTGGAACTGATTCATATACACCCTTAATATCTAATAAGAATGCGCACAAATAGTTATTACGCGTAAAAGAGTTTTGTATATCAGTTGTTATTGTTGATAGAGCATCCATAGTACCAAATCCTCTTTTAAAACCAAATTGACATGGGGGGGGGGGTAGATTATGGTATAATAGCCACCATTCTAGTCTAGCTTTGACCATACGTTCAAAAGTTTTCAGTATGCATGATAATAAGGAAATGGGTCTATAAGAAGAGGCGTTATTCGGGTCTTTCCCTGGTTTTAAAATTGGGATCACGATTATATTTTTAAATTGAGGAATAATGGAACCTAAGAGATATATTTCGTTGAGAATTCCCAACAAAAATATTTTAGCAGTATAAGATAAGTGGCTAAGCATCGGGTACTTAATGTCGTCATATCCAGGAGCCGTATTTTCTACATTATTTATTACAAAATTCAATTCGTTATATTCGAAGGATTTTCATTATTAGAGCTATCAGGAATAAAGTGTTGGAAGGTGGAGCTATATTATTGAAAAAGCCATTTACCCATGAATCGTTTTCTGCTACTTTTATAGAAATTCTGTTGATGGTAGAGATCCTTTGCATTTTTTTTGCTTGTGACCATATAGTAGATAACGGAGTGTTTTTGTTTAATTTAGAGCACCAGTTGACCCAACTAGCTTTAGCAGTATTTTTGAGAATTTTTTTGTTTTAGCAGTTATGTTTTGGCAAAGTATAAAATTATGTTCAGTGGGATTTTTTTTGTAGTGTTCAATGGTTCGGTTTCTCTCAGAGACGGCATTGTCACAGTTAGAGTCCCACCAGGGCGATGGAGCTCTCTGTTTAATTTTAAAAGGTTTGTAAGATGGTATAGAGAGTAGTGCAGCATTGTTGATACATTCTATGAGAAAATCATATATATCATTTGTGTTTCTAAAAGCAGGTAAGGTTGTAAATGACTGTTCAATTAATTGAGTGTATAAGATCCAGTTGGCTTTCTTTAGATTCCATTTAGATTTAGGAAAAATAGTATCATTGACGGAATATGGAGAGTGAAGAAAATGATCTGATCCGAGAGTGTCTGAAACGGTATCCCATGTGATTAAATTAGCAAGATTTGGCGAACAAAAGGTGATATCGACTACAGATTTTTGCTGTCCTGGACGTTCTAATCGGGTAGCATTACCATTGTTTAAAGTAATAAAATCAATGTCATCTAAAATATTTAGTATTTGATTTCCAACGTTGTCATTTTTAGAGGAGCTCCAAAGCCCATTATGGGCATTAAAGTCGCCTCCTATTACACAAGGAGCGGAAACCTGATTAAAAATATAGGTCCAGTCATTTGAATTAGTAACAATATTAGGAGGCCTGTAAATGGATAAAAAGGATATGTATGCTTTGTCGATAAGTACGTCTGCGCCACAAACACAAATGTCTTTAATGATAATCTTTATAATGGTATACTCGAGTTCATGTAATATCAGCACTAAAAAACGCAACAAAAACTTTACGACATAATTATTAACGCCGTAGCCCAAGCGGCTTGCTTTCATCAAACAAACTGACGCACATTAAAAACCTATAAAGGTAAGCGAGTCAATTTGCGGTCGAGACAGCACAAAGAGTGAAGGTATTTTAATGAGGTCGTAAAGTTTTGTTGCGTTTTTTGAGTACCGAAACTGCAGTTCAAATTACAATAAATTAGTGACAGAAACACAGTAAAGTGTTTAAATATATGGTCATGTCTGGAAATATTTACAGAAACAAGTAAAATATTAAATTTTGTAATATTTCTTGGGTGTCGGAAAACAGAACCGAATATTACTATTCTCCGACATTAAAAAAATAGTTTGATCGCACCACAACTGAGTTATAGATTATTCGTTAATTAACTTAGCTTTTTTATGCTTGCTAATTCCTATTAATAAGACATGATATCTTAAAATATGTGACCCCTTAACACAATTAGATAAAAAAAAAATCAGAAATTTAAGTCAATCGTTAAAATAATGTAATGCGGGCCTAATCTGAAATCTTTAAATCGCAGTCGATTTAAAATTCAAATCGCGTGTATTCAAAATCCTGTTGTAGGCGTGAACAGAAAATTCACCACCTAAATTAAAATGAGATCAATAAAAAGCAATTTGCAATTAGTCTTAAGACCTTGACCGTCATATTCAAGTTATTTGTTGCTTGGCTTGCGTAGGTTTGTGTAAATGGGAACTAAGTTTTCGAAGAAGCTCTCTTCGCCAGTGGTCGTACTCTTATACATATATTAAGCAAATAAAAAATGAGCTTATGAAATAAGTAATAACTCCTTTATTTCATTATTCTGTATTATTTTCGAATAAGGCTAGATTTAAGTTTTGAAGTAATTCTTCATTCCACCATATATTTTTATGTCTCCGGCACAATATCTATGAATTTGCATGGTTTTATGAAAGGTAAGTCAACTGTAACAAAAATTTTTGTTCAAAACACAATTCCGATGTGAAAGTCTGGATTGAGATGGTCAATTTAAAATTATCTACACGGATAGATCACAGTGCTTTGATTAATAAACTAGACAACTTCGGTCTTTCTTATTCGTTACTAAAATTAATTGAATCATATCTGCAGGATTGATATCAATTTGTTCAGTACCGAGGTTATAAATCTGCCAGTTTCTTGCAAATATCCGATGTACCGCAGGGGTCGATACTCGGTCCACTTTTCTTTGTCATATTTATTAACAATATTCTAGAGGGCTCGACAATAACTGCCATTTCCTCCAGTACGCAGATGATCTAAAAATATATCGATTGGTCGACTCAATTGATGATGTGTAAACATTCAAGATTGCTTGAATACCGTTAATACTTATACAATGACAATTATTTGCCTCTTAATGCCAGCAAATGTTATGTCATTTAGTAGAAAAACGAACATGTACATGTTTAATTATACAGTTGACAACGAAAGTTTACAAATACCCGATTTCATTAAAAACCTTGGAGTTTATTTCGATCCAAACTTATCTTTCAATAAATATGTAGAAATGATAACTGTTTTCGCTTTAAAAGCCTTGGTTTCATGATAGTAACTGTAAAGGTTCTAAAAATATTTCCACTCATCGACTGCTTTATGTGGCCTTCTTTTGATCTCGTTTTGAATGCGCGTCTATTGTTTTTAGTATTCTACAACTACAGAAAATTTAGTGTAAAAATCTGCTGTGTATACTTAACGGTGAATATCCACAAACTGAATTGCTGGAAATGGCCTCAGCAATCGAATAACTGCCATCTCCATAATTATCCTCTTTAAAATTGTCCATAATTCATTGTTTGGACTAGCCTATCAAATTAAATTAGTTATATAGTACCTAGAATTAGTGCTTGTCATAACTATGTACTACTCTGTGAAAAAAAAGCGTATAAACCTTGAGCGTGATTTTAACGTTTTTTTTTTAGCTATGTAAATAGTTCAAGTGTGCTTTTAGAGGGCGGAATATTAAACATAATATTTTTAGTCGCAAACTCCTCTATAAATCCTTATTTTACTATAAGGAAATTAACCAGACTGCAACCAAAGTTACAAGTCTGGCGCGTTAAGTGTAATAATTGCATATTACCATCAAAACGCTAATGCTTCGATTGCAACAAACACCAGCCGAAAGACTGATCCTACTTAAAGGAGCTCCCTTGCCACTCGTCACACATCACTTGCAGACTGCAGTTTCGAGCTGTTGGCTCTCGTCAGTGCAAGGTAGGTATGCGACGACCGACATGAGAATCCTTTGACTATAGTACAGCCCGGTATTTTTACAATAGCGACATGTAAAACAGCCAGCAGGCGCCATCTAGCGGTCCAGTGTCTGTTGCAATCGAAAAATAAATAGCCTGACTTGGCTTAGCATAGTTCAAGTGTGCTTTTAGAGGGCGGAATATTAAACATAATATTTTTAGTCGCAAACTCCTCTATAAATGCTTATTTTACTATAAGGAAATTAACCAGACTACAACCAAAGTTACAAGTCTTGTAATAATTGCATATTACCATCAAAACGCTAATGCTTCGATTGCAACAAACACTAGCCGAAAGACTGATCCTACTTAAAGGAGCTCCCTTGCCTTTCGGCTGGTGTTTGTTGCAATCGAAGCATTAGCGTTTTGATGGTAATATGCAATTATTACACTTAACGCGCCAGACTTGTAACTTTGGTTGCAGTCTGGTTAATTTCCTTATAGTAAAATAAGGATTTATAGAGGAGTTTGCGACTAAAAATATTATGTTTAATATTCCGCCCTCTAAAAGCACACTTGAACTATGCTAAGCCAAGTCAGGCTATTTATTTTTCGATTGCAATAGACACTGGACCGCTAGATGGCGCCTGCTGGCTGTTTTACATGTCGCTGTTGTAAAAATACCGGGATGTACTATAGTCAAAGGATTCTCATGTCGGTCATCGCATACCTACCTTGCACTGACGAGAGCCAACAGCTCGAAACTGCAGTCTGCAAGTGGTGTGTGACGACTGGCAAGGGAGCTCCTTTAAGTAGGATCAGTCTTTCGGCTGGTGTTTGTTGCAATCGAAGCATTAGCGTTTTGATGGTAATATGCAATTATTACACTTAACGCGCCAAACTTGTAACTTTGGTTGCAGTCTGGTTAATTTCCTTATAGTAAAATAAGGATTTATAGAGGAGTTTGCGACTAAAAATATTATGTTTATGTAAATAGTGTTTATAAATAATACATATTGACGTTGAGCGACAAATTCATTTCCAAAAGTAATAGTCATAATATTCTGGAGCTTTGTTTATTATAAATATACCACAAACTTTATTTCAAGACGAATAATTTAAAAATACACTTTATACCTATATTCTATGCAATGACTTTATTTCAATATGAATAATTGTTAAAAAATATAAATTATATATTCTATGCGATTAGTATTTCGTCATTGCCCCGTCTCTTGTAATCATTTCTCTTAAACGGCTAGGCATTGAAGTAATATAGTTTTGAATACAATTTTCCTTGTTACACATATCTTTCCATTCGTTTTCTATAAATTCCCAAAGTTCGTTGGCATTTTGAGGGTGAAAATGTATTTGATAAATTTTTTTGTTCAAAAGATATTTAAAGAAATGCGAATATTTTACGAAACCGTATAGGCATATATTCCACAATAGTGAAGTTGTGGGCTGTACATATGTCATATGCAATACATATAGGAAAAGATTGTGAAGATAAAGTAGATATTAGTATTGATTGTGAAATAGAAAATAAGAGAAATGTTACAGATAGCCTAGAAAGTAAGTGTGAAAAAACCAGTGACATAAAAACTACAAGAGGCGGACGTGTAGTAAATAAGCCAACAAAAATATGAAGACTTTATGTAGTGGGTTAAGTATCAATGTAAAAGAGGGAGATGTATCATATGCAATACATATAAGGCTTTTTTTTATATACATTTATTTAACGTCGGCCTATTTCCGCTACTGAGGCCTAATACCGACGCCTGTAGACGAGCTACCCCCAACCAGGAATTTTTTGCCGAACCTCTTCCCTGAAGAAGAGTAGGGATCTTTTACTTGCCTAACATTTAATAGACAAGGGACCGACGGCTTTACATCCCCTCGGAAGGATGGTATATCTCCTATACAACCTTCGCCTAAAGTTGTATAGCTTCCGCGCATACACTGATATACAAGCCGCTGGAAGATGTGTGAGGCGAGGACGCGGTCTTCGTTGGGACGCATATAAGGCTTGTATTATAGGTTGTAGGTTTAAGTTTAGAGTTAGGTTAACTATATAGATAGATGTTAGATGGCACCACAGATAACACAGAAGCCAGTTGTTAAGAAATGTCGTTTGTGCTGTTGAGCCAGAAATTAATAATAATAAAGTAATCTGTTAATTACAAGTCGCACATCATAAAGATGATACAGTACATCGCCCACATTGAGTTACACTGCATAGTACCTACATATTCTGAGACACAAAAGCGTAAGAGGTTGACAGACCAAATCCTCATTGACAATATCTGGTAAGTGTAAATCGGGAAGAATTTCCAAGGATAATTTTTTTACGACTAATTAAATTACCCCAATGCTTAAGAGAGAAAAATAAAAGTCATTGGGAGGATAATCTAATAACGTTAAAATCGAAACTTATTAGTTAAATGGGGTCGACCTTCGCCATGGGTATAAAAAATAAACAAATAAAATTATTGATTTATTGTTTCGACTCAAAAAGCACACATTCTTTTAGAATATCGGTAAAAATACGAACATTTTAATTGCAAGAGCACGCTACGTATCAATTAACTTCAATTTGGGTATCTATTTCAGTTTAGAAGCCTATAATTATTTTACTCTATTGTTTTTACATTTTTCTTTAATAATAATAAATTAAACAATACTGCACGATGTTATTTGATATGGTGTTTTTCTTTGTGCATGGATTGGAGTTCTTCAGTAAATATATCTCGCGCAATGGTCTCTTAAACTTCGAGGTAATTTAAGTAGAATGACTTGAGTTTAATGTTATGCCATGAACCAGAAATGTTAAGATTTCAGAGAAAGTAAAATGTCAAACTATATTTTACTCTCTTGTATAATTTGCATAATTAAAACAAATTAGGTATCTTAAAAATATTAGATTATAAACTTATATACGAAATATACAGTATTGAATATAAAAAAAGCAGGAACAATGGAGAATTACTATGAACACGTTTCATGTACATATTTAGTTAGTAAGTGAGTAGTGAGTTTTGATGGTAATATGCAATAATTACACTTAACGCGCCAGGCTTGTAGCTTGTAATTCAGCGCTCGGCGGGGCACATAGCCCGGAGAGTAGCTGTTGTTTGCAGTCTGGTTACGTTCCTTACAGTAAAATAAGGATTTTATAGAGGAGTTTTCGACTAACAATATTATGTTTTAGTGAGTAAGTTGTTTATTGGTGTTTTATACTTAAAGTATATACATACGTCAAATGGTGCATAAAAACCCCTTGTTATAAAATACTGGAATATACACGAGTCCAGACTTCAAAACTGTCATCGCTAAATGGTGTAATTTAATAAGCTGGTTCTAGACAAATTACCCTAACCTAAATCTTGTAGGGTGAAAGAAATTCACGGTGTGAGTCCAAGTAGTCCAGTAAGAATAGCGGAAGTCGTAGAAAAGTATGAGGAACAACAATTAATTACTCAAGTGATATTAATAACTGCTCCAGTTTTGAAATTATATAAAAATCAGAGTGAAGTCTGTATATGAAAGACAGATAGACAAATAAGCAGTGAATAAATACCCAAATTTTTTTCAGTAACGATTAGTTTAGCGATATTATGAGTACAATAATATTCTTACAAATTATGAACTCTTTCACTGAAACTGAAGTGCTAAAAAAATGAAACCTAAAATGACAACGGGCAACAATAATATTCCATTATTTTCGTTAAAGATTGCAAACGCCATTCGCTGCTCTCTTAAAGTTTAATACTATTTGTGCATCCACACCGGAACTTTCAGAAATCCTGGAAGTGATTATTTTCATAAAAAATAACCAGACAGCAACCAACAGCTATTCTCCGGGTTATATACCAACGCCAAGCACTGAATTGCGAAATGTAAGCCGGGAGCATTAAGTGTAAAATTGCATATACGCTTAAGTCTTGATTGCAATAAACACCAGCCGAAATACTTAGTCCTGCATGCTGGTACAAGATCTCCGTTAAGTTTTTTTTCCGGCAGATTCTAATCTATGAGTAATATTTTTAAATGATGATGATAGGGGTGTTGCACGTATGTGTTTATGTATTATAATCGACCACATTTTGTCTTAAGTCAAATTATAGTAGATCACTTGTGAACGTAAGGTTATTATTTTAAATCTATTGAGTCACGGTTTATAGCTTGATTCAAAAACCCTTACTGCCACTTTTTATATGACAAAGATGTTCTGTATTTGGTTAAAGGCAACCCAGTTTACCAAATCATACGTCAATGCATTATGAAGTAATATACAATGAGTGTAGCATCCAGGTTAGCCCTAACTTTAATTTATCTAATGAGATACATTTTTTTGATAATTTAGATGGTAAATCATTTGACTTGCAAATGAAAAGTTAGACTATAATGTGAAGTTAGACCTTAGAATTTTAGTCTCTAAGGTATTTAATTTTAGTAAAAAAATGTAACGGATTTGTCTTGTTCGAGTATAAGCATAACTTAATGCCATTACATATTGCTGTCAGTATCTGCCAAGTAAAAGCAAAGAAAATGGTAAGCGCTGACGTAGCTCTAGGTAAATCATTTGCGTATATTAAAAATAGAAATGGCCCTAGAACGCTACCCTGTGGAACGTCATATTTTATCTCTATGAAACACGCACTGATATCTATTTGATAGGTACGACGACATTAGATTAAAAAGTTCACCTATGAAGCCATGAAATTTAAGGATCAAATAATTGTCAGGTTATATCTACTTGGAACAGGTATAAGATCACCTGATATAATAATGAAAGTTTTTTAAATGGAAATAATATTTTCAAATATTATTCTAGATCTCTTTCCCTGATCTCAAATACTTAGGTATGTAAGGGTTGATCTTGATGAGATCTTACCAAAACAGCATTATGAACAGGACTTCCATCTAACTGAAACTTTAAATTAAGGAGATTCTGTAGTAATAAATCATGATAAATTATGATTATGTATTTTTAATAATATATTCTACAGAACGTAGAAATCTTAACTCAGGATTTAACTAAATTACTTGTCATAAATTTTCAGTATACGTGGGTAAGGCATTCGGCAACATCCAGCTGTAATGCTTCGTTGTTTCTAAATAGATAGATCAATATATTTTAATTAAACTGACATGCCGTTTAGAACATCACAGTGAACCACGATCGATAAAATAAACAAACACTCAACCACAGATAATCACAGTTTCAGATAACAAATTGTTCATTTCCTTATTATTCTCATTGTATAATATAATCCGAGGGGTTTATGCTAGGTAAATAAGTGACAATTTCAAACAGAAATCCGATGCATATTTTTAGCAAAATTTACGTTACTTCTTTTCGTTGATACCGTCATACACTTCTTATATATGGTTTTTTTCTAATCAAAGTTGCATAATTCGTGAAAGATTAAATTTGACTAATTATGCAATTATAATTACCCTCGACTACTAAGACTAAACGAAGAAGTTTGGTGAAAAAAATATTTGATTGTAATTTGCGAAACTTGTTTTCAAAAAGTGGGATGTAGGAAGGTACTTGCGAGATATATGCAACGTATTTGCTTCAGAACAAAAAAAGTAGTAACGGATGCGGCAGAATGATGTATCATCCATTTTCAATTTATGTCATAATATAATGAAATATAATTTGAAATCAAGTCGCCATGCTTTAGCGATAAATGTCAGTTTAGCTGTGAATATGGAGTGTTGGACAAATGTTCATCACCAGCATACCTACCACGACAATGAAAAACTACTAAGAATGCTTGAGCACAAAGGACCCCGCACAAAATATATGGGTTTTGGGTACCGATCAAATTGTCTGTTCGTTAAAAACTCTGCATAATTAAGTTGTAGATAATTAGATGGTGCTCGAAAGTGACCATCAAGGTCATTTTAAAGTCAAACTGATTTTCATAATAGGTTTACACATTTTTTTATGACGGAAGTGAAACGCTAAAAAGTTTTCAATCTTTTCACATATATAAAAATTTGATCAAAATAAACTTTTTTTTTTAATTAAAATAAAGGTATTAAAGTTTTCATATGCTACTTAGTTTACCGGTTATTTTTTCAATGTGACATTCCCACGTCATTTTAGAATCAAATGTTATTCCTAAGAAATTTGATGTATGTACCTGTTCGATTGAAATATTATTTAGCTTGACTAAGAAACTACAGTCTTGGGCAGAATTTTTTGTAAGAAAAGTCATAAATTTAGGTTTATTAATATTTATCGACAGTCCATTATTTGAGCAGTATTCTAGAAACTCGAGTGGATTTAGTAGCTTTTGATATTATATCTATCTTATTATTTGCACGTATGCCAAAGTTTGTGTCACCGGCATATATTATTTGTATATCGGCTGTGGGACAGTTTGAGGATATATCGTTTAGAAATATAAAAATAATGCAGGCCCCAATATGGTACTCTGTGGCACTCTTACTGATATATCATATGGCTCAGATTTGTAATTTCTTATGGTAACTATTTGGCTTCTATTGTTTAAGTAGGATGCTATCCACTTGTTTGAAACGCCACGAACACCAGTACTAGCCAGCTTTTCTAATAGCAGATGGTGGTCGACCGAGTCAAATGCACGGCTCAAATCGAAGTATAAAGCTATATTTAGATTTCTCCTATTCAGAGATTCATAGATAAAATGTGAAAATTCAGCTATGGCAGTTGTAGTAGACTTTTGTCTACGAAAACCATGTTGGAATATATTTAAAATTTTATAAGACTCTAGGAAAGGAATTAATCTATTATAAAATGCAAGTGCGAAAATTTTTGCTATTTGACTTTGTACATATATATTCGTGTAATTAGCCTAATCCTTCGGTGAACCTTTATTTTTGTATACCGGCATGGATTTTGATACATTCAACGCACTGGGATATTGCCCGTTTAGAAAGGATTTTTTTTTTATACATTTATTTTAACGTCGGCCTATTCCGCTACTGAGGCCTAACACCGACGCCTGTAGACGAGCTACCCCCAACCAGGAATTTTGCTGAACCTCTTCCCTTAAGAAGAGTAGGGATCTTTTACTTGCTTAACATTTAATAGACAAGAGACCGACGGCTTTACATCCCCTCCGAAGGATGGTATATCTCCTATACAGATGTGTGAGGCGAGGACGCGGTTTCCGTTGGAATGGTCACCCATCCAAGTACTAACTGCGCCTGTCGTTGCTTTACATCGCATACCGAAGTATGTACATAGTAAAGACGCACCTACGCTCGTCCCTTTTAGAAAGGATTAATTTATTAAATATGCTATGGGTTCGCTCAGGACCGTACTTGCCGCTTTTAATATTAGTAGTTTAATAGTTCTAGTCACACATTTGAACAATTATATTTTAAATTTTGTACCGTTATTTATATATTGTAAGATTTTAAAATATATCTCTGACCATTCCTATAATGTGTAAACAGTTTTACTGGAAAATAAATATTTGTATTTGTTTAAAACATAATATTTTAAATCGCAAACTCCTCTATAAAATCCTTATTATACTATAAGGAACGTAACCAGACTACAACCAACAGCTACTCTCTGGGCTATGTGCCCCGCCGAGCGCTGAATTACAAGCCTGGTGCGTTAAGTGTAATAATTCCATATTACCATCAAAACGTTAATGCTTCGATTGCAACAAACACCAGCCGATAGACTGATCCTACTTAAAGGAGCTCTCGTGCAAGTCGTCACACACCACTTGCAGACTACAGTTTCGAGCTGTTGGCTCTCGTCAGTGCAAGGTAGGCATGTGACGACCGACACGAGGATCACTTGACTATTTAGTACATTTCGATATCTATGGGATAGCGACATGTAAAATAGTCAGCAGGCGCCATCTAGCGGTCCACTGTCTGTTGCAATCGAAAAATAAATAGCCCGACTGGGCTTAACATAGTTCAAATGTGCTTTTAGAGGGCGGAATATTAAAACATAATATTTTATAATATAAAATATTTCAAGTAAAATTTTGCACTTTGGGCCTTTTTTAATTTAAAAAACATGTACTTTTAATGTATGGACTTTATTATTCCAAATACGCAATTTATCAGTATGTCGACCTCGCTTATTGAAAAATATCGACGTTGGCATGTGTCTGATTTCCGTCGAAAGTCATTTCACAATAATTCCAAACTATTTTCAATCTCTCAACATGGTACTAAGAACTGAGGACATTGTAAAGTTGTCGCCTTAATCGAGGATGTTTGAGGTCAGCGTTATGTGTTTAATGCGTTGGGAATACCCCGAACAACCATCTAAGATGCTTGGAATCGGTATGTTGAAACGGGCAATTATACCGGCGACCAGGATTAGGTAGAAGGAGAGCAACAACAGCAGTTGATGATCGTTTTACTTGACTTAATACGTTACGTTAAGAAATCGAAGCTCCTTATCTTCAACATCGCTTAGAAATGGTGCGTGGAGTTATTATAAGCGAAAGAACTGTCAGAAGAAGGCTTGCCGAATGAAGTTCTATTCATTGATGACTGCGGTCACCTGATGGTCGTGAAAGGGTGTACAGACGACAGAAGGTTCTGTTATGGTGCGGGTACGTACTGAACTTTTGTTTATAGAAAACGGAACTCTAAACGCTCACCGTTACGTACAAGATATCCTTCAAGAAGCTGTAGTTCCATATGCTCCTTTTATTGGAGATGAATCCATTTTAATGCACGATGGTGCAAGGCCGCATGCTGCAAACGTTATGAACCAGTATTTGAACGATGTTGGCATCCAATGATTAGAATGGCCTGCATGTAGCCCTGACTTCAATCCCATTGAACATTTTTGGGATGAACTTAAAAGACGTATTCGTCGCCGTCCAGTAGTACCAGAAACACTACCAGAGCTACGTTTTGCTTTGCAGGATGAATATGCCGCAATCCCTCAGGATCGTTACTGAATTAATTATTTATTAAGATTGGCATATGTGCACTATTGTTCAAGTTATAATATTCATAGTTAAGAATCACATCAAAATTTAATTTTCTACCCATCGTTTTATTATTTCATTTAAATTGCAAAATTTTACTTGAAATTGAGTATCTTCTACAAAAATTCAGGTATTGGGATTAATCAAAAAGCAAATGTTTAAGAGCGCTCCGGATATAAGCCGGTAAGACGGTGCAAATTACTCTCATATAAATCATTATTTTAAAAAACGGCTTTCACTAAAAGACATTAAAAACATGTTACAATGTGGGACGATGAGAGAAAAAAAAGTATGTATAAAAAAATAATTTTTTTTTCTTCTATTATAGATTTGCAAAAATAATTTTTATCGCCCCGCATAGGTATCATTAAAATAAACATTTTTCCTTTTGTAGAACTAAAATAAAATTAGCCCTAATGTCCTCAAATGCACAGAGAAATTTAAAGATTAGGTATAATAAATTTGTCCAATATCATATTCTACTACATCTCTATCTCTCGCCTTCCAAGCACACCGTACATTCAGCTGCGTCATTTTATTGACGTGAAGTCATTTACAATTAAAATTGGAAGCATGTATGACTAATACACTCCGACCAACTCTTAAGAATGGATTGGGCTTTGTAACAGAGTACAAGAGAACCTGACCAAGTTTTCTCATTACTCCACATGGTGTGGTGTTTAGAAATTAGATCACCAAAACATAATGGTTCTGCCAGTGTAATAAGCTTTAAAAATTATTATTTCAAAATTGAAAGGGCATGAAATATTTTTGATGAATTTCTGTAGAACATGACGAAAAAATAATTAAAACCGGTGAAATATTACAAAAGTTTTTGAACAACGAATGTTTCACACTATTCAGGTGGCCGGCTTTTTTTTCCGATGAGTGTATAAAGCGGATATACTATTTTTAACATTACAAATTGCACACTCAACATCTCTCGCAGTCTTCACGTGAAATCGAACGATCTACTCTAATGTCAGCAAACAACTTCTCTAAACATGGTTCATCACTTTCGAAACACCCCGTATATCGGGAACGCCACATAACCTGCGGAAGTTGTGTTTCGAGCTGTTACTCAAATATTAATATACAAAAATTCACTTTCGCTTCGACTGTCGTCGTTGTTTAATCTGGTAGCCATTAAATCTCTTCGTGAACCATACTCGCGAACGTTCCATTCCCTAAGATAACTTTTCACGTTTGGCTCTATGGTGAGAGAGAGAGACAAAAGCGCACAATAAAATACGACTGTGATTTTTACTTGCCACTGGCGAATTGGGCAAACTACTCAGTTTCATGCGCGATAGGGAGATTTCGTTATTGATTCCAAACAAACACAGTCAGCCATGGTCATCACAGTCGCTGTAATAATTCCTCTTGTGTTTTTTTTGGGGGCCTTAGAAGCCAGGACCCCCCCTAGTGAGTATCGTTGGGGAGACGATTTTCCGCCCAGGGACCTTTGGAGGGTAAGATTTCAATTACTTTATTAGCTTGTTTTATATACATCATTTAACTGGCTGTAGTGAATATGCTTTTGTCCTGAAAATACATCTTGTAAATAATTGAAAAGCCCTATTGTTAAAAGAAAAAAATGAACCGCATGTATTTGTTTTAGCGGGGTTTTGTTGGTATCCATGTACATTTGCTAGGCAACCAACATGGCAAGTACTTCAGATAACGGGTTGCCAACAACAGGTGTTAGGGCCGAACATTCACTTTATTTTCTTTAAACGTAATCGATGTTTTCGATGCAATTCTTAAATGAAATATTAAAATGCTTGACACAAACGTTCCGAGGTTGCTCAACAACTCAACGGTCCTGCAGTTAGAAAGAAAATAAAAATGTGTTTTCCAAATTCGAAATTTTGTATGGTCTTTTCTCGGTTTTTTTTTAAATTACATTTCTATATATTTTAAACGATAGTAATGGCAAGCCGAGGAATATATGGTTTTAAAATGGTTAATAATTTGTTACGTGTGGTTGAAAACGGTAGAAAAACATGCGACTCTACAGTAGTCATTCAGTTTATTGTTTGTTTTATAAATTACAAATTGAAATAAAATAAAAAGCCAATTTTTGAAGAAAAGCGGTAAACTATTTGACCTTTTATTTTTATTTTTGAAGCCACACTGCCAAAAATGCCTGACTAAAAAATATAAACATTTTATAAGTCTCGTTAAAGATTCATAATCTTAATCTGTATGTGATATTTGCCATATACATTTTCTACAAAGTTTTATGATTTGCTATGGGTTTCTAAGGCTTGTTGAAAATATACAAGTTTTAATGAGGTAATACAGTTCTAATTTTTTTTTGTTTTCTATGAGTTTTTACAAGGCGAGAAATGTTTGAAGGCTTACCAGTTATAATAAGGTAATACAATTTAAATTTTTATCGTATTCTATTAGCATTCATTAGGCAAGGAATCATGAAGGATAAATGAGTTTAAAGGAGATCAAATCCTGATAGATATCTATGAGTAATTATTCAGCAAAAAATACTTAAGAATTTATGAGTTTCTAGGAGAAACTGGCAATTCTAACTTATATCATATCCTATCAGTTGTTCACCAGTCTAGAAGTTTGTGAAGGATTTATGAGTTTTGAAGAGTATAGAGTATTAATATTTTATTGAATCCCACAAGTTTTTATCAGACATGAAATTCTTGTTATATTTCATGTATTTGTAAGATAATTAATCTTTATCGTATTCTATGAGTTGTTCAAGAGGTAAAAAGTACTTGAAGATTTATTAGTTTTTATTAGAAAACAAAGCTTCAATTTTCATCATATCCTTTAAGCTTTTATTTGAGAAAAATATTTGAGGATTTAGGTGTACCATAGGACAATACAGATTCAGTATTTATCGTATCGTAAAAATTTTTAACCGATAAGAAATAGTCTGTAATTATAAGTTTTTATAAGACAACACAGTTCTAATATTTATTGTATCCTATGAGTTTTTCATCAGAAATGAAGTACTTGACGCTTTGTGAGTTTTTATGAGATTAATTATGTTAACATTTTATCGAGTATTCGATTGTCGACTTTTTTGTAAGACAATATAGTTTTAATTTTTATCATATTCGATGACTCGCTCAACACATAAAAGGTGCTTGAGAATTTGAGTTTTTGTTATATAAGAAAATCTGTTTTTATCGCATCCCAAGTGTTGTTAGGAAGAAATAATTATATGAGTTCTTTATGAGTCAATATACAGACATTGTAATGTATATTGTTTATTACAGTATTCGAGGGTTTAGGAGGGATTATTTAGGTTTCAGTACCCAGCTAGATTCTTATACACACCATTTTGGAACCACATCAAGCCTCATGTATTCCATTGTGGTTTCACATACATTCTTATAGTATCTTATATATCCATAAAGGAAACTTATACAATTGCATAGATATAGATCATTCAAGTAGCAATTCCCAGATAGATCATCATATATTTTGGAAAAACATCAAGCCTCATGTATTCCATTGTGGTTTCACGTACATTCTTATAATGTCTTATATATACTCATAAAGGTAACTTATGCAATTGCATAGATACAGATCGTCATCATGCTTAGCCGAATCCTTTAATCTCTTGCCAACCGTCACACACCACTTACAGACTGCAGTTTCGAGCTGTTAGCTCTTGTCAGTGCAAGGTAGGCATGTGACGACCGGCACGAGGATCTTTTGACTATTTACTCCTTTAAATAGGATCAGTCTTTCGGCTGGTGTTTGTTGCAATCGAAGCATTAGCGTTTTGATGATAATATGCAATTATTACACTTAACGCGCCAGACTTGTAACTTGTAATTCAGCGTTCGGCGGGGCACATAGCCCGGAGAGTAGCTGTTGGTTGCAGTCTGGTTACGTTCCTTATAGTAAAATAAGGATTTTATAGAGGAGTTTGCGACTAAAAATATTATGTTTAATATTCCGCCCTCTAAAAGCACATTTGAACCACCCTGTACATTATTCAAAATTTAAATTGCTCAAGATATAAAACAAACGACTGCAGGAAAAAAATTGATTAAGGCTGTTTATACATTTGATGAGTACAATTTAATTTCCGGTTGAACCGGAAGTACTACAAAAGATAACTTTCAGACCCAAATTACTTCGATACTGTTAAAGGGACAACCTGTATTGAATCTTAAATTTACATTCTACTAACATTTGTGGATATTTTTTTGTTCTTATTGGTCTGTCTTTTTGAGATATCGGCACTTGAACGTTCCTTGCATTTTATATTTACAATGCGCAGCGCAGTGTAACTTGTAGTTTATCTAGCTTCTTTTAAATGCTGCACCACGCAAGACATTGTTGGACGACTTATAGCCAGTCCATTTAGATAAGAAAAATGAAAAGTGTGTCATGATATATTTTTTATGATTACAGTATAAAAAATATATGGCACTAACAATTCAAGGCATTCAATTGCATTACTTGTTTGAAATACCCTCCTAACATCGAATTTATCGGCTATACGGTGTGTACTTTTCTGATAATTTATATACATAAGGAATTAATGTTGTGTAACAGTGTTACCGGCGTTCCTGATTGTTAATAATGCTGAATAATATATCAACAAGAACTTTCAGGATATTGATTGTTTATTAGAACCTTTCCGATAAATTGCTTTTTATTATTTAGTATTTCATTTTCCTTTCTTCTTTTTATAGGGTTTTCCACTGCATGTATCTTTTGAAAATTACAACTTCTACAAAAAATAACAAAATTAATCATACAGGAAAAATAACCAGTATGCATGTGACGTGTATATTAAAGATACAGTCAGAGGCTATTTTTACCAACTAGGTAATACAAATTGCAACGAAAATAAGGATAACGTATTTTTTTCTTTTAATTCCTCTCTGGTTGTAAATTCAGCAGCGTACACTTTTTGCTTTAAATGGACCCATAAAAATAATTTAGTGGATTCAGGTCTGGGGACTGTGTAGGCTAGGAACCTGGAAAATCGCGACCAATTCACTTATGTTTCATTAAATTATAGATACTCTTGACTTTTAACACATTTTCGTCAGCCAAACCATAAACAAAAACCATATCAGTCATTTCAGCATTTGTATAATTAGTTAAAGACAAAAAAAGCAAAAACAACAGAGCCTGCATTTAATAAAGTTAGTATTTTGAATCACGGTGGAATAAATTTTTTAAAATATATTTTCCGTGAAAATATCAGAAATAATAAAAATACTGAAGAGATATATATTTTTTTTATTCATTCTTTCTTCTAAAGAAATGTACCACAAACCAGTGCCGGATTAGCCCCAAGGCATTGCCTCGAGGCCCCCATCAAATTCCATTGAAAATTTATTTATTAAACATAAAAAAACGAATGATTTTTTTATCTCTTTCGAAATTTTTAATGACAAATCAAATCCCTCCCCTAAGCACGCGATTTCCACTATGTCGATGATGCATAATATACCAACACGAGCTTGCTCCGTTTTATTTATTTATATTATGGTTTCTCAAAAAGGTCACGTAGTAGTGTCCTTAGAGAAAAGAATAGGATCATCACCTGGAGTCCCAAAATACCTATGCAGTAGATGAAATAGCAAAAGAACAAGGTCACGCAGTTTTGGGATTGACTCCATATCATTGTGAAATCAATCCTATTGAATTCATGTGAGGCTGTTATAGTACATTCCATTCCCTATAAGTAAATGCAAAACAAAAAATGTCAAAAATAGTAAAAATTAAATCTTTCGATCCGAAAGGACAAACCCTAATAAACAAGTATCTCTCATTTTTATTTCAAGCAAAAACTTCAATTACGTCACAAAAAATCTAAAAAAATTCACGAAACTCCGTTGATTCTAAAATATCCTAAAATAATAAAAAAAATCCGTTAGAACATTTCATTCATCAATTTTACAACATAAACTTTCTAAATAAACTCACTTAAAAAATACAACTCCTGTATAATAACATTCGACATCCAACTCACTTTTCGACCTCCGGTATAAAATTTAAAATCGCATTCATAAACTTTCTATTAATTATCTTCCATTCAATTTTAACCTTCACTTAAATTGCGCCCTAACTATTTTATCTATTTCATATCAGTCCACATTTCCAAATTAATGTCATGACTTATTCACGTTCCAGCGCACGTTCATTTCATTTCAACTCCATATTTACTCCATTCAAACAGCGACACGCGAGATACCAAAGTCCATATTACGTGAGTGCGCAAATCATGATTCTACGAGGACGAATCAAATATTCAACTATTTTTCATGCAATATCTTCTAAATCAAAACTGGTTCGAGTTTCATTCAATCACCAAACTATTTCCCTTTCTATTGCCCAAACAATCATATAATTTCCATTTCCTAGTTTTAACTTTTTGCAAAGATGATGCAATATTGCGCAATATCACGCAACCCTCGCCCGCAATGAATGGCGGGATCCGACTTTCTAGAATAAATTGGGTGTAAAAACGTTCGTGCATGACTCACGGGGCACGACAAACGATAGCAAAACGTATAAAAGGTCGAGCTCAACACGCTTTAGGCAAGTCAATTTCGTCGGTGTAACGCGTGATAATCTAAATCCAGTGCCCGCTTTGCGCTTCCTTGGCCGGAACCAAGTAAAAAAAGACTTTTTAATTTAATCAAATCTGCCATCGCGCACCTATCTTAAGTGGATTTTTGACATTTTTAAAGCAAATCTCAACCGAATCAAATCTCCCAAGCCGGAAATTATTGTTTGTTGAAAAATTACCAATTCGTAACTGTAAAAAGAATAATTCGATTTTAGTTAAACTTGTGTTTATTCTAATAATAAATATTATAATTCGTTTTAAAATAAAGTGTTTTAATCTGCAACAACTGCATACAGGGTGCTCCAAAAATTCTGTACATCTTAATAAAAAAAATTAAATTAAACAAAAATGCTTCAACACCATTCTTACATTCAAAAGTGTTATACTTTGAGAAGTATATACAGGGTGTTGAGTAACCACTTGACAAAAGTGTCAAATTTAATTCAAAGTGCATTCAACTTTTTAAATTTAACAAAGTACATTCAAAGCATTAAACGCTTACTATACAGGGTGTAGCTATTGACCCTGCCACCAATAATAAATTCAAAAATCCGAAGTGCTAGGCTGCATTACCCAGTGGAAGTCAGTAAAAGCGATCAGCAGGGGCTTATAGAGGGTGAGCAATTTATCCTGGTCCAACCTTTTTAAGTGCAATCCCCCAAAACTTCATCCTACTACAAATGAAGTGCACGTAAAGCCTCAAGGGTCTCTACTAAACTCATACTTTTTTATTTATAGTTTATGGTAATTTGTACACTGAAGGTCATTAGTCTTCTTCTATATTTACAGAAATATAGAAGAGGATTAATGACTAATGAAAGGGGTGTTTTTTGCCCCAAAAGGGGTGTTTCCGGAATTTCCACCGAGCGAAACTTTTGGATCTTAATCAGGGACCAAAGAGACTTGGTTTAAAATATATTTTGTTCCGGTAACTGATATAACAAACCCCCCCGCAATTCGTCTGGAGTAACCTTTCGGCTTCGCGGGAATTTTTTCAACATTTTTCGGAGATCAAAATCATATTTAATCTGTCTTCGTTGCTGTACACAACCATTTCTGAATTATCTTGTAATAACAAACGCATTCAAAAACTTAAAAACTGATTGTATGTCAACAAACGTCAAAATAAATTACTACACAGCATACTTGACTTTATATTATTAAATTGAAATTAGGACCAGTAGTTTATATAATTAACAAAACAATACTGGGGTTAATGAAAATTATACTTTAAAAAATTTTGATAATTTGAAAGATATTGGCCTTTTTAAAAAATGTGTCGTTACAAAATTATATGTATATTATTTGGTTCCTTATCGTGTATGCTATGTTTCAATGTTCCAGCTATAGAAAAATAATTCTGCACTTTAACGCCATTTTTGTACAACCATTTGAAAGATTGCGAATCACTTTAAACTAAGTACCTATTGTATGTAGTAACTACCTTTGAGATAATTTTAATTTTTTTGCTAGTTACCAAATATTTAACAGAATATTTTTTTTCTATTTATCTCGAAAACCACTGCTTTTAATTGAAAAGTGTATACTGCAAAAAGTACTTAGAATTAAACAAACGTTAATAATATTATACATTAAAAGTTCCAGTCACCGAAAATTTTCTTTCCGCGACAAAATAAATCCACCAAAAATATGTAACGACTGGCTTTTACAGAATTTAAATACATTTTCTTGTTAATACGGAAACTGCCTGGGGAGTTTTATGTGAATCACCCTGTATATTTGTTTCTGTTAATAATTAATAAAGAATTTTAGATTTATTTAAGACTATACATTTTATCACCTTAATTAATAAAAAAATATTACATCACATTACATCATTTTTGAATTTTCTCGCTCTTATTAATTTGTCGCGTATAAAACTGGTCATTGCATACATTGGTCAATCGCCCAATAAGCTTGCTATCAACACTATCAAAGTTGCTTGAGAAAATAATCCTTAAACGAATTAACAGAGATATTGATACACAGCACTGGATGCCAGATCATCAATTTGGATTTAGACAGTCACACTCCACGATTCAACAATGCCATAGAATTGTAGACGTAATAAACAAATCCATGGAGAATCGTCAATACTGCATGGCTACATTTCTAGATGTCAGCCAGGCTTTCGATAAAGTCTGGCACCCAGGTCTGCTATTTAAGATCAAAAGGAACCTCCCCAATAAATACTTCAACCTTCTGAAATCCTACCTAAATCAACGAGAATTGCTAACCAAAGTCAATGGAGAAACTTCCAACCTTTTTCCAATCCTTTCTGGAGTGCCCCAAGACTCATTCTTGTATATATTATATACATCTCACTTACCAACATCAGAAGATATAACCACCGGTACATTCGCAGATGACACAGTGTTGATATCAACAAATACTGATCCAATTACCGCATCACACAATCTTCAAGAACACATAAGAACACTTGAAACCTGGTTAAAAAAGTGGAAGATAAAGGTAAATGAATCAAAATCAACACACATAACTTTTACTCTTCGAAAAGATATCAAGAGACGATACCACAAGCAGACATAGTAAAATACCTTGGACTCCACCTAGATAGTAAACTTAATTGGAAAGAACATATAACTAAAAAGAGAAAACAAATTGATCTAAAAGTGAAAGAAATATATTGGCTTATCGGGCGTAAATCAAAATTATCCATAGAAAATAAATATTATATATTGTGGTGTTTTACTATTTTTTTGTTATTTTCATCAAATTTATTATTCATGTCTTGTTTGTTTTCGTCCATTTTTTTGTTATTTTCATCAAATTTATTATTCATGTCTTGTTTGTTTTCGTCCAATTTTTTGTTATTTTCATCAAATTTATTATTCATGTCTTGTTTGCTTTCTTCAAATTTGTTCGCTATCATCATTTTGTGTTTGTTGGGATGTATCACCTTGTCGAGAAGTTTCTGGTGTTTGATTTTTATTCTCCATTTTTGTTTATTTTCCTGATCTTAATTTCATACAAATACCACACAATTAAGAATTAATACTTTATATACCCTTAATAAATGCAATTGTTATTGAATTTTAAAAATATGTACCACAATCAACAGTTCACAAACTTTCACCAAGACTGCAAACTTTATCAAATCAACAATTTTACAATCGCCACGCGTTGGGCGCCAAATGTGCTGTTCTACTTTTATTGAACTTAATAATTTGCAGTACTAATCAAACTTTAACTTGTTTATTTCCAATAGATAAAAAAAAAACTTTAAAACCAAAAGATCAAATTAAAATCTCTTACCTTTTGATCCGAAAGTATGTCAAAATATTTAATGGGCCGGCTAGCTTATCTTTTCCTTCAGGAGCAGGTTCAAGTTCAGTTCCTGTTTTAAAATGAAATTTTATTAAAGTAAAATTTTTAATCTGATATAAATAATTTATTTTCCTTGATATTTAGATAATTTAGCTTTATAACAGGTTCGAAAGTCTAATACACTATTTAAATTTTAATATACAACCTTGTCCAAAAATTAAACGCACAAAAACCTTCCTTCTTCGTAGCTACACTCTTCTCTTTCCAAATCCAACAATTCTCCTTTCATTAATTCTTCACCTTATCTCGTCCTTATCTCCTCTGCAACTCCTATCCACAATAACACCTCCACCTTCAATTCAATTTCAAATTATTAATTATCTGTTTATTATTTTTCTTCTTCACTCCCTAATTTTCACTTGTTCTTTTTTTTTCTTAAGTTTGTTTTTCCAATTTTACAACCTCTCTTTTATCTGTTGTTTGTTGTTCTATATCACTAAATATCAAAGTACTCAAAATAAACAAAACAAAACACCATATGAATTTTGATTAATTTCATTCCAAACATAACCTAACTTAAACCTCCTTGTCTTTCTCCAGGAAAACATTTACCAACTATAAAATAAAATTTCCTACTTAAAAGAAATGTCATAATGACTTAAATATCAGAAATTATTTCAACAACAACTTAATAACTACTAACATAGATGTCAGCATCAAACTTACTGTTGACATCAAGTAAAAACTTTAAAACTATTAAAACAACTCTAAACAAGTATTAACATTCTAAAACACATACCTTTCGGATCTTTAGCTAATTTAAATAAATTTTGAAAACCATCTAAAAGAAACAAACAAATTCAAACCCTGATTCAGCAAATAACACAAACATGCAATCTTCGTAATCGTTCAATATGCAAATACATAGCAATATATATAAAACTTTGGGGCTGTGCAGCTAAGTCACACATTGCCATTATGCAAAGAGCCCAATCAAAAATCCTTCGTATCATAACAGATGCACCATGGTATGTATCTAACCATACATTACATACAGACTTGAACATTCCCTACATAAGGGAAGTCGTCCAGGACAAAATTCACAAGCATTACAATAAACTACAAGTTCACACCAACCCACTACTGGAGACGCTACTACAACCGTTGATGCATAACAGAAGGCTGAAGAGATGCTGGCCATCAGACTTAAATGGACACTGAGGTGACTTCGTTGGATTTTCACCTCTTCACGCCACCAGTGTAAGCAACCACAAACACGTGCACAAGACAACACATTAGCTAAAAGATGTATCTGTTTGCTAATAAATAAACAAAAAAAAATCTAGACAGTCATTCATGAAACATATTATATATTATGACTAGACCGGGAATAGTAAAACTGACCCTCAGTGCTTAGGAGCACGGCCACAAAGAAAATCACCTATTAATCGCGGAATTAAATTTTCTTAAACCACAGCAACACGCAACGCCTATGGCAGCAAACAATGAGAATACCAATTCCCATATTAAACGGGAATTCCCTCCGTAATTGTATTTATTCAAGCATTTAACACAAATACTTATCTGCTGTAACTATAGATACTTCGCAATTGTTAGCAATATAAGTAACGGTACGCTCATGGTGGCCTCATCTGGCTCAGTGCTTGGGCCGTTACTTAAGTGTAGCACTTGCTGTCTGCAAAATGCACCGCATTTTCTCATTGCTCCCGCTTGAGCTATGAATATAAAACGGACTCATGTAATTTCGGCGTGTACCCTCTCGTTTTTTCTACTGATCATAATAGTGGTAGTTAGCAAAGGCACAGAGGAAGGAGATGTAAGTACGATTTTATTCATAATTTAGTTTAGTTTAGGTACCTACGCCTAAAACTTGTGGACGGTTGCGTGTCTGTCATTGAAAGGTAAACAGTTACCTCCGCTCTGATTGCATGTGCTAACAAAAGATAAAAGTGATGACCCGTTACCATAGCAACCTGTGGATGCGTCGATGTGGGTGTTTAAAATTATTTTACCGGCTGAGTGTTATTTTAATTATGTGTTTGATAAGCTTTCAAAATATTTGCTTTATACTTCTTCACAACCTCACCATATGGTACAGCCATTACGTAAACATGGCATAATGAGTTCTTTTTGTAGGTACTCGATATCCTTTGATGTTGAAGTACGCATTTAAGTATCCACGGAAAATATATATCAGGCTATTCGGATCATGATCCTGATACTTAAGTTAGATAAAAATGATTTGTATCATCACATCATCGATGACACATACAAGTACGTATAATCTCAAGTTATGCGAGAGCCAGATTTACCAACAGCAATGTTCAATTTCCTGCAATTCATTCATTAATTTAGTCGAGTAATTAATAAGAAAATACAGTTCTCCTGTAATTTTATTTAATTTTGATACGTGGGGTAATCAACTTTTTCATCGAGATAACTTTACGACAGCAATAAAATTCTCGTTTCATTTTCATTTTATTACCATCTATTTTTAGATGTATACCTAATTTAGAAATAAATGGTTATTGAATTATTTTTTACGTCGATTCAGGGGCGTATTTGAAGTTAATTTACCCATTAGGAGTATTCGCTGAAGATATTATTGTCCATTAGGAAAGAGTCGATAAAGAAATATTTTATCAGAACAGTTAAAGCAAACGAAGGTAAATTGTACATATTCCATTTTATAAGGTTCAATATTTGAAAGGTCCAAGATATTGAGCTAAGAAAATTAGTTTATTCGTTACCTTTATAGAATTGTCACTGGAAAAACAATAAAAAACTAAATTAAAACATCATGAATGTTGTAAATTGTACGCTATCCAATAATATAGCACTGCTCAGAACAATAAATCATAAGAATAATGGATTCTACATCTGCAAATAAAGATCGCATATTTTCAAAAGCGTAGATTTCCGAGAGTTAATATTTTATACAGCCAAATGGAATAAATTATATACAGGTTGTCCATTTTATCAGGGCACTCGAGAATACCTTACTTAATATCGGTCGTACAAAAAAAAATATTTTATGAAAATTGTGCCGATTTATATAACCTACAAAATGGTTTAAAGACATTTGAAATCCATGGCCTACTTTAAGAGTTATGGCGAAAAATATCGAAAATGCGTAAAACGTCTAGGCCAAATATCTCCGATATTTGAAGAGATACGAGAAAAATTCTAAGGGAAATTTTTTTGCAAAACAGAGTGTTTCAACGAGGTTTTATCTATTTTTTTTCAAAACCGCTGTATTTTGAGATTTACTCTTCAGGCTATTAAAAAAATTATTTTGAAACGGACGGGAAATGGCGCCATTAAATAGAGTATTTTCCTCCCTTTTCAACGATATATCACATGCCACATTTATTCATTGGTACTACGTTAGTAATTATAAAAACATTTTTTTAAAACCAATAAATTTTTTTTAACAAGCATTATACTTGCCGTGGAGAAGTATGATTAAATAAAACGATAAAATAATTCAATAAATTGTTCAAATCTTTGCTGTAATAAAACATTAATACAATTAAGAAGAATAAAGTAAATTCAGGTAACAAAAACAAAATAATAATCAACTGCGCAACATGGAGCATTATGGAAAGAGTATTCGCAGTTATGCCAATGTATAGAGGTCCTCCATAAAAGCGTCACTCCTTGCTCAGAAAGTTAAAATGTCTTTACCAATTAATTTAAGTATAATATCCATTTGTTTGTATTTCATAATTTCACTATTTTTTCAATTATTTTAAAATAGTTGGCTATGAACAAACTTGACAATTTAATTTTTTGACAGATCATCTCAGTTAATACTTAAACTCTCACTCAATCACACTCGTTTAAGAATTTATAATTTTCAAACATGATTTTCACTCACATTGATCGTTATAATATGTTCGTTACATATTGCCAATGCAATTTTAACTCTGGATTAGTTCAAGTAGAATATAGAAACAGATTTCCACAAGCACTACAGGCGAATAAAACTCTGTTCAGAAAATTAGCTACGAAACTGAAAATAATGGTTCATTTTTAAAGAAGAAGACAAGGTTGGACAGTGTTACTGATAATGTAAATAAGGTAAACCGAGTTATTAATTATATAAGAAATAAAAATACAGAAAATTTGGAAACATCATTAAGAGAAATTCAAATTGCTTGTCATATAAATAAAACAAGTGCTAGAAACATTTTGAAGGAAACTGGTTACCAGTGTTATAAAGCCAAAAAAGTTCACAATTTACAAGCGGGGGACAAACCAAGGAGGACGACTTTTTGTAGGTGGCTGTTGGATAAAAAACGGGCCGATCCATTAATATGTAGTAAAATACTTTGGTCCGACGAGGCAAATTTTTCCAATAATGGATTTTTTAATCGCAATATTCATTACAAATGGACTTCTGAAAATACACATTGGCATAGACCGACTGGGTTTCAAAATCGTTTTTCAATAAATGTGTGGATAGGTATTTTAGGCACCAATTTAATAGGTCCTTATTTTTATGATGGTCACCTCAGTGGTCAAAAGTACCTAAACTTTTTGAGAAATGAATATAATGAATTCTTAGATGACCTACCTTTAGAGAATCGACACGACTTTCAATATGTTCAACAAGATGGAGCTCCTCCCCACAATTCCCAGATTTGCCTAGATTATTTAGACGAAATTTTGCCTCAACATTGGAAAGGTACCAATGGGTTATTTCGATGGTCCGCTCGTTCTCCAGATATAACCCCAATGGATTTTTTCTATGGGGGTATATTAAAGATAAGGTGTTTTCGACGACACCGCAAAATATAGAGGACCCAAAAGCTCGAATTCAACAGACATGTATTACAGTTACCCCCGAAATGCCGGGTAATGTTTTAAATGCAGTGCCTCGTCGCGCTCGATTGTGCATCAGAAATCGCGGTGAACACTTTGAACACTTGATATGATATCTTAAAAATTATTTTGAGGATTAGATAAATATTAATGTTCTGTGTGCTATATTCTTTTTATTATTAATTTGTTTTTGTTACCTGAATTTACTTTATTCTTCTTAATTGTGTTAATGTTTTATTATAGCAAAGATTTGAACAACTTATTGAATTATTTTATCGTCTTATTTAATCATACTTCTCCACGGCAAGTATAATGCTTGTTAAAAAAAAAATTATTGGTTTTAAAAAAATGTTTTTATAATTACTAACGTAGTACCAATGAATAAATATGGCATGTGATATATCGTTGATAAGGGAGGAAAATACTCTGTTTAATGACGCCATTTCCCGCACGTTTCAAAATAATTTTTTTAACAGCCTGAAGAGTAAATCTCAAAATACAGCGGTTTTGAAAAAAAAGATAAAACCTCGTTGAAACACTCTGTTTTGCAAAAAATTTCGCCTTAGAATTTTTCTCGTATCTCTTCAAATAACGGAGATATTTGGCCTAGACGTTTTCCGCATTTTCGATATTTTCCGCCATAACTCTTAAAGTAGGCCATGAATTTCAAATGTCTTTAAACCATTTTGTAGGTTATATAAATCGGCACAATTTTCGTAAAAATATTTTTTTTTGTACGACTGATATTAAGTAAGATATTCTCGAGGGCCCTGATAAAATGGACAGCCCTAAAAAATCCCCGAGACGCGTCGATGAGTTCCTTGAACGTCTTGGCAGCATCCTAATCCAAAATAAAAATGTCTTCCAATGTTTTCTAACATCCGATCTAACCACATCCGTTATTCTTCTTCTTAAGTCAGCTATATCGCGTGGCTTAGTTTTGTATACCATACTTTCCACATATCCCCATAGAAAGATATCTAAAGGTGTAAGATCAGGATAACTTGCTGGCCATTCTAGCGATCCTCGCCTCCCTATCCACCGATTTGGAAATGTTAAGTCGAGGTATTGCCGGACATAAATTCGGTAATGTGATGGTGCTCCATCTTATTGGAACCATATTACATCCACTGGAATTTGGGGGTTTGCTTGAGCAGGATATAAGTTTGCCAAAGTTGGCACGACAGTATTTTGGAGCACAGCTAAATAATTATCTCCTTTCAAATTGCCACCAATGAAAAAGGGACCAATGACAAATTTTTAAATCCTCCTACACGAAGTTATAGAAATATTAGTCTGTTCATTTAACTTAAGTAATGACATGTGAGATTATTTTCTATTATTTCTAACATTAACGCTGTAAGTGTTTTTTGTTTTTTTTTTAACTTGTATAATTATCTAAATTAGCACATAAACTTACAAGCCTTTTGATCAGGCCTTGGTCTCTCAGGCAAACGTCTTCCATATAAAACCACAGCTGCGTAAGAATTTTTACAGCATTCTCTTATAAATTATTTATTTATTTATTTACTGCAACAAAGTTAACCAACAAAATGTCTTTATCTAATTTACATAAAGAACAAAAAGTGACACATTAGGAGACCTCGTATTGTGTCGAGCAGCATTCTCGTTTATTTGCCCTAATACATATAAATAAATATATCTAAAGTATATACGATTGGAATTGAAACTGGTCAGTTTTAAAGCACAGGACCGTGCGTACTGAACTTGATATTTTGTCCTATATATTTGGCAATGGTATTGAGATTCGAACGGTAGTTGAAACTGTGCAGGCGAGTCCGAGACTGGCAATGTAATCAGCCTAAACCATCTACGGCTGCACTGGTTTAAAGGTAATAAAACGGACAGGCCTACTAGCACAAAAAAACTCGTAAATCGTTTCTTTATCTTGGAACGTGGAAGTCTAATATCGTGCTGTCTATGTGCCAGTGCAGCGCATAAATACCTATTATAATATCAATCGTAGGAGTTTAGTTAGTTACTGTTCATATTTATAAATATTTACTACTGTATAAAAGGTAAAATATTTTAATTATTTACTAATTTACCATGGCTTTCTGGAGACCATTTGAAACAGAGGATAATATAATAACGCCCGAAAATCTTATCATTTTGTTATGACAAGCATTTCTATTTACCTCCACCCATGTACAATAAAGAGATGCCGACTGTTTTTGCCGGCTTTTAGTTTTTATACGGTTTCAATTCCAAGCGTATATACTTTAATAATTTTAAATAATTTGTAAAACAGTATATAAATTTGATTGAAGTATAATAAGTCGATAATTAACAAAGTGGGTATAGAAGTGGTGTGAATATTTTGAGGCTGTGTAGGAAAGAATACAATAATTTACAGACAGAGGTAATAATTGTATGATGGGAAAATATGGATAAATAAAAAGAGTTGTGAGTTTTAAGATATATTACTACTATTGTATATTATTAACCTACATAATACATTAACGTTTATAATCTAATTTTGTAGATATATTAGCCATAGTAAATAAATAATATGTGGCGTTTGTATTAAGTTATGCTAGGATAGACAGGAGTGTAGTGTAATTGTCAATTAGATATTTTTTTTGTTTCTATTCGAAACCGTTTTTTCCTCATTTTTTTAATGCGTGATGGAAGTTTATTAAGAAGTTTGGCTTCATTGTATTTAATGCATTTTTGGTATGTAATGATACTGTATATGTGTTGTTTGTCCTAGCCCTTGTTTCATATTGGTGTTCAATAATAGATCCAATGGTATCCTTCTTGTTATGTGCGTAGCATATGACAGCATACATGTTTACATTCTTCATATCAAGCAATTGTTTTTCGATAAAGATGTCTCTGCAGCCGTCTCTGCTTTTTTTATTAAACATTATTCTCAAAATATAGTTTGTGTTATTTGCAGAGGATGTAAAGTTACTTTATAAAATGAGCCCATACTCTGACACCATACTCTGACACCATACATAATTATAGATTCAACTAAACTGTTGTACACGACTAGGAGAGTTTTAGTGTTTAGTATGCTCTTTAGGCTATAAAATGTATAGATTAGTTTCCGTATTCTTCCATTTAAGTAAGCGACATGACTTACCCATGTCATGTGCGGGTGTAAGATCAACCCTAAGTATTTTATGGTGTCGGCACTATGTACACAATTGTTAACCGATCTATTAACGTGTATAAGTTCTTGCACTTGAGGCATTCCAACTTTTGTTGGGGAAAAGGACATATATTTAGTTTTCGTAATATTTAGTTTATAGCAATTGTTATCTAACCAAGTTTTTACTTTGCTGATTGCATCGGTAGCTTTTTGTTTTTTGGATTTCCATCTCTCCTCTGCACAAATTAGCACTGTGTCATCTGCATATGAGATAATATTGCATCCGTAGTTTTTTGTAAGAGATCGTTTATATATAAGGAATAAGATAGGACCTAGAATAGTTCCTTGTGGAACGCCAATTCTTATTTTTTGCTCCGCTGTACGAATTACCTATTTTAACTTGTTGTGGTCTATTGGTTAGGTATTCTTTAAACCAATCGTGTACTCTCCCTCTGATGAGGGATTTTGTTTAGCTTGTTGAGTAGTTGAGTGTGGGATACTGTGTCAAGCCTTTTGTAAGTATAAAAAGATGGCTAAAACTTTCTTGTTCGATTCGAAATTAGTTAGTATTGTGTCTGTTAATAATTGAAGAAGTTCTTCAGTGCCAATATGCTTCTGAAATCCGTATTGATGTTTTGATATTATTTTATTTTTATCTATGAATGATCGGAATCTATTATTTAGACACTTCTCAAAAATTTTTGCGATATTATTTATTAACGATATTGGACGATAGTTTGTCATATAATTTTTACTGCCATTTTTATATATTTGTATAACAATACTTACTTTAAAAATTTCAGGGACGATGGAATTTTTAAACATAAGATTAATAATGTAAGCACTAGGCTTACTGATGGGTTTAGATATGAGTTTTAAGGTTTTTTTGGATATACCGTCTTTCCCCGGTGAGGCGTTATTTTTCAGATTAGATATTACTTTTTCTATTTCGCGGTCATTCACGTCCTCTAGGGACATTGAATTAAGATTTTCGTTTAGGCTTTCGTTTCCTACCATGTTTTGTATTTGTTCGGGAATATCTCTTGTGATTTTATTCGCCAATTTCAATGAAAAAGTTGTTGAAGGTGTTAGCTATCTCTTTTTTATCGGTTATTTGCTTATTATCCTCAATAATTGTGTCAATGCTATCCGTGCATTTTTTATTTAGATTTGTAACTTCATTGATGCAATCCCAAATTTTTTTGTAGTTATTTCCGGAGGATTGGATTTTTTCCTTGTAGTAGTTATTTTTCATGGCTCTAATTAGCATTGCTACAGTATTTCTATAATTCTTATTTCTATTCTATTATATTCTATTGTCTATTTCCTTTGTTTTTTATGAGTTTCCGCTTTATTTTGTCACGTTTTGATATGGAATTTAGTATCCCTTGTAACATCCATGGTTATTTGCGCGACCCCGTTCAAAAATTTTTTTCGTCTAATTTATTAATTTACTTTCTTATTTGTTGTTTTTAGCTTTTCATTATTTTCAAGTTCTACATTAAAGATTATTGGGTAATAGTCAGTTATATTATTATGTAATACTGCAGCTAAACTATTTACTTGCGTGTTTGTATTTATTTTAGTAAAAATGTGATGTGTTAATTCAAATCATATTTACTTTATCCCTGTCTGTATGAAGTGCCATATTTTATAACATTTTAACAAAATACAAGAACTGAATACACATCATTTAACAATCAAAAACTAAAACAATCTCCAACCAACGCGACATAGAAAAATAAGTTTACTTGGGTGAAACTAAGAATACTTCTACTTCGAGTAGGTGTGTGAACTCTTTTTTCTCGCGGAAAAGGGGTAAATTGGTCATTTTTAAGGGTGGTTTTCAGTTTTATCTTATTTTCAACCCTTCAAAATGCTAATTGAGAAACTAGAACGGTACCCTTTTATTGTAGATGTTCAAGGAACGTCAATTTAAATTTCGTGAGAATCGGTTCACCGCCTCCCACGATATGCATATAAATATAAAGAAAAAACGAGAAAACTTGAATTACGGTTAACTTGGCCAAAACTAAACCGAATTTGATGAAATTTTAGACGAAAGTAATCGCCACGGCCATCGCACTACCGGGTTCGAATCCTGGCTCCGGCACTGTCGGAGGAAATGGTTGTATGTCCGCGTTTTGTCAATGTGTAACCCCCTTCCGCACAAGCCCTGGCTTCTGGAATTGGCGGTTATCTAATTTCTGTGGTGTTTATTTATTATTTATTTATTTATAAGGTGAACGTAATCATTATAAAATATATTTTTTCACTCACGTTAATATTTCCTTTATTGCTACTATGGTCGCACTGGAAAATATGCATAGAACACATTTTTATTCAATATTGTTTAATAAAATACAAATGTAATTTCCGGTTTAACCGGGGTTTATAAAAAAAAGTTTGATTGCTACATTATTTACATTACTTTTCAATGAAGAAAGCTTCAAACGACCTATCGTCTAATATTTTTTCAAAAATTAAATACTTTAAACTCAAATTTCTCGAAAACGTTTAGATTTTCGAATTTTTTTCCATATAACAAAATCTAATTTAAAATAAATTCTCTTTAACATAGATAACATTTCTAAGTTCCTGTCATCCAAAAATTCTCTGTAGCACAGCGCCATCTACCCCTTAACATATTAAAAAGCTATTTGTATTCAAAAATACAGCCACTTATATGTTCTAGCAATGGACATTTACATAACTCTAATATCTCTAGTTATTTCCGACATATTTCACCTGGACGTTTTTATCGGCACACCCTGTATATTAATAAACATTAATAAACAAAAATGTGAAGTTATTTTTAAAACAGAACAATCGCAAATGATAATTAATTACGCATTTTCCTCGCTGGTAGGGTTGCCGGATTGGATATATATCTTGCTAATTTCATTCACCGTTATTAAAAATGTAATGAGAGATCATGTATGGATTACGTTATCTTTTGTGTTATAAAAGTATTAATATAACTAATATTAAATAACACATATATGGCAGAAACAAATATATAATAAAAATATTAATAAAAATCAACTTTACGGATTTATTATTCTGATGTGATGCCTGAAATCATATTAGACAGTAAATACTATTGTTTTTATATATTTATAGTGTAATTTGATGATGGTTTACCTTCGACGGTGTAACATTTTATTTTCTGCATGTTTTGTTTCGTGATTTTCTTCAGCGCAAATACAGCGTGTCCTCGGATATTTGTGTACCGCACTCTTGTGAACTTTGTTATGTTTGATTTGCCGAAAAAAGTCATTCTTTAAAAAAAATTACTTGTCTTGGAAAGTCATAAAGAGTTGTCAAACTTAAGATAAAATACACGGGATATGTGTATATGTGTTGTATGACTGATGGTCGAGAGGTGAACGCACTTGCCTCTCACCCAAAAGTTCCGGGTTCGATCCCCGGTCGTGGCAGTGGAAAATACTGTGAGAGGGATTTTTCCACTGTACACGGATATTGGGTGTGGGTCCCTTGTCTCTAAATGTGTAGCCCCCTCCCACACAAGGCTCTTCTAGAACCTTTCGGGATAAAGGGGGTCGTAATTACCTGTGGTGTGGTGGTGGTGTTATTATATTACAAAAATTTGAAAATATAAAATCGGTTTTAAGCAAACTACTAATATACAGGTACTAAAAGTAATGAACACTGGTTATTTTACAAGCAGTTACGTAATTATACAACTCAAGCAGTACGTAGGGAGAAGAAAGCATATTTCAATTTTAATATTAACAATGTAAACGCCAAACAGTCCTGGAAAATTTTCAAATCGAATAATATCATTCCTACTTGCAAAAATAGTAATATTCCGGATCACCTAAATGACGCTATCAAATTAATAATTTCAACCCTAAACCCTCTACATCAGTATCAAACGTTGTCCTAGACAAATATAAAAAAAATCATTATTTGATCCCAATTTGAAATTTCAACAAGTAGATGAATTTACTCTACTAAAACTCATTAGTGAAATAAAAACTAATGCTAGGGTGTAATTGATCAAATATAAAAATGATAAGTCTGCTGCCTACATATCATTCCTACATATAGTAAATGTACGTCTGCTTGATAGCGTTTTTCCGGCTGTGTGGAAAAATGCCGTGGTAACCGCATTGCCGGAGAAACCAAATCCATTGGAACTAAAGGATCTTCATGCCATCAGTATACTTCCTACCTTGTCAAACATGGTTGAAAAGATAATGGATACTCAAGTTAGGGAGTATATTTGTGAAATATCTATCCTGCTTCTAACTCAGTTCACTTCATATCATCGATGACATCATGAGAGTAACAGATCAAGGTTTATGTACACTCTTGATCTTACTGGACCTTAGTAGGGCTCTTGATACTTTAAATATTGAAATATTATTATCAACATTAAAATATATAGGGTTAACAGACTCAAATCAATTCAAAATGGTATTGAAAACAGGCAACAGAAAGTTGCAATTCAAAATAAAGAATAACATTATCTAACCTTAAAGTCTGGTGTACCTCAGGGTTCCATTCTGGGCCCTCTGTTGTTTACCATATACACCAGCCAGTTAATTAAATGCCTTCGTTACTGTATACACACTTATATGCCGATGACACCCAGCTTTATATTTCATTTAAGCCTGCTGATGTGGATAGAGCTTGCTACCAAATTAATCAAGACCTCAATATATTTGTTGCTTTAGCCGGGGATCACTGCTTGATCATAAATCTACGTAAAACTAATATTGTCAGATTTGGTCCAAAAAATGTGCATAATAATTGAAAGCAAAACATCAATATAACTATAGACCAAAATAAAATTGATATAGTAGAAGAAGCAAAAACCCAGGAGTTGAGGAGGATTGATAGTGATCTCAGGTTTAACAGTCACATTAGCAAATTTATGCAAAAATCGTATGCAACAATAAAGTTAATTTATGGTAACAGGCACTATCTCACAAGAAAAGACAAACTAAAATTATGTTATGTGAAAGTTAGTATTGTCAATATTAAATTTTGCAGACTCTGTATACGGACCTATTTTAACCTCTGTGTTTAAACACAAAATACAAAAAAAAATCAAAACTCATGCCTGCGTAATTATTATCCGTAAAATACCTCATTATCTATACAGTATAAGATACAGTTTGGAACAGATGTTCACACTATTAATATTAGGTTCAAAGGTTTATTTTATTAACACTACCTATTCATCAACATGAATATTTTAAACGATCTTTCAGTTACCAAATAATCAATGTTTATAACAAACTTCCAAACTGTTTGAAAGAAATGAGCCTGAGTCAGTTTAAATAGAATTATAAAAAGATGTTGTTTAAACAACAATGTGAACAAAATTAGCCCTTTAATATCTATCTTCATTAATATGATTTTATGTAATCTTTTTAATTTTTTAAGTATATTATTTTGAGCATTAAAACATTGTCAGTACTATAGCACGCAGTGCAATTTAGGTTAAGTGGTAGAACAAATCTATAATTCTGTTATAGATTTGAACTTCGCCTTTTATGCTAAATGTAATATATTTATCAACAAATTTATTGCACAACCAAAGTTGGTTAATAAAGACGTTTATTATTATTATCATTACTTGCCATTTTTGGATTTTTAATGGAAATTATATTTAACGAAGTTTTTCAATTATGAAGAAACTTTTAAATACGGAGTTTAATTGCAAAACAAGGAAAAACCTCTTTTAAAAAAAATAACATTTTATTCAACTAAATTGAGCACTATTCTAGAAGTAGACACACTACTGGTACACGTTTCTAATCTTTTCTGAATTCTTCATACACATAAATAAAATGTATTGGTGCAGACAGTTTTATTATAAACGTGCATAAAACCCACAAAACAAACGGGCCCCGAAAATATCTAAATTTTAAGATTGTAATTAATTTAATCAATACATTCATTTTGAAAATTTTGAAGGTCACGGCAAATAATTATTAGTAATTAGTATTAAATTATAATTCTATATTAAGTATTAAAAAATATTGGCAAATTTAATTCCTACTTTTGGATTTGATATGAAAAGCCCTAAAGTGTTTCAAGCATCTCTAAAGTTTTGAATTATTTTCTAAAGTAATTGAAGTAATAATAAACGGCCTCAATTACTTTAAAAGTAACTGAAGTAGCGTGAAAGGGTTATAAGGCCTTAAGTACTAATTGAAATATCAAATATCAAGTATTATATTTTCAAAGTAATTGAAGCACTTTGCTTGAGGCTCTAAGTGCTTCAAACACGTCAAAAGGATTTAAATTGTCGATGTCAAAGGGCCTTCAAGGACATATGCAAATTAATTCAAATGTCAAATACCAAATATCCTCTCTTAAAAGTAATTATAGCACTACTTCGAAACTTTACGCAGTTCGGTAAAGATACTCGTATTTTACCAAAATATGCGCTTGAGACATTTACTAATCGATAAATGATTTTTCTGTATAATAGTTTAACAAACAATTAGAGCACCGCGCCAATATCCATTGGCTGGATGTCGGTCTCGATAACTAGGGCCGAGTACGACTACTACTCTTTGCTCCTAGATTATCTCTGTAGACCTGGACCGGCCTTCGTGATAGCTGGGCCCGCTTACTTCTACCAGACCCAGCTCGCAAATGCGAGATGTGTCGTGGTATTTTCTGCGGACCTCCCCTGGTCCTGGCTGTTGAACCTCGCTGGCTGAGGTCTCTTCTGGCGCTCTTCTTGTCTTGATATTTTCTTTCTTCGCCAGCTTGTCACCCCCGGGGGTAGTCATCGGTCGAGTTGGGTTTAGGAAGTTTTGGCTGGGACTGACTGCCGGTACGTAGGACATCAATTGATATCCTACCCCGGATCATCGGAAAGGTAAGGATATGAGCTGTGTAGCTCGGGAGTGTGGAGACCCTAAGTGCTTATTTTAGCACTTTCGGACTCCACGGAGCAGGTGGGACAACGGGCGTTGGACGGTATGTTGTCCGACGCCCGCAAGGAGGTTGGGTTAGGGTAGAAAAACGTCATGTCTCTGGTAGTGGTGGTCCGTCCTGGGGTATCTGAAACAGATCGGTTAGCGGGAAATATAAGTTATACTCACCCGTTGTCCAGTAGCTGTACCCTCGGCCGTTTATGCCTCGGGGCGTCGGCAGGGTCATAATCAGTGGCCTGTCTGATCAGCGGGTTCCCATGCTCCTCGGCTTGGGAGTACAGCTTCTTCGCTCGTTCCCGGATGACTTCAGTGACCGTGGTGTACTCCAGGTCTCTGACGACATCTGCGGTTCTCACGTACCATGGGGCGTCGACTGCCGTCCTGAGGGCGATGTTTTCCACTGCCTGGATTTTCTTCATGTAGGACTTTGCCTGGTAGCCCCACGCTACCGAGGCGTACGTCAGCTGAGGCCTGATGAGGGTCTTGATAAGCGTGAGCTTATTCCTCAAGTTGAGACGGCTCCCGTTTCCCATCATCGGGTAGATGAGGGTTCTCGTGCGCCGGGCCTTGGCTGTGATAGCGTCCGTGTTCTGTCTCCACGTTAGGCTTCTGTCCATGACCACGCCAAGGTACTTGACGGTGTCGTGCCATTGGATGTCCTCGCCGTTCATGGAGACGTGTCCTGTGGGAATTTCTTTCCGCACTCGTCTGAAGAGAATGGCTTGGCTTTTGTCGGCGTTGACGGCGACTTTCCACTTCGTGCACCATTCTTCCAGGAGTGTGGCCGTTTCCTGGAGTTTTATGGTTGCGTTCCTGGCTTTCCAGGATCTGGCAATTATTGCTGTGTCATCTGCATACAGGGCCAGGGCTGTGTGGTCGGTCCTGGGGAGGTCTGAGGTGTAGATAGCGAACAGGTGCGGTGACAGCACCGAACCTTGCGGGACTCCCGCCTCTACGGTCCTGTAAGTGGAGAGTTGATCCGAGATTTTCACCCTTAGCTGTCTGCGATGCAGGTAGGACCTCACTAGTTTGACGAGTTCGATGGGGTAACCCATACTCATCATTTTAGCTAGGAGGCCGTCGTGCCAGACCCTGTCGAACGCTTTGGCAACGTCTAGGAACAGCGCCGCGGTGACTTGCCGCTGGTTGAACCCCTTAGTAATCTCCTCGGTGAGGCGAAGTACTTGGAGTTCGGTGGAATGTCCTGTTCGGTACGCGAACTGTTCATCCGGGATGATATTCAGCTCTTCTGTCTTTACTGTAAGCCTCTTCAAGATGACCCGTTCTGCAACCTTGCTCATGGCTGGAAGGAGGCTGATGGGCCTGTAAGAAGACGGGAAAATTAGTTCTTTCCCTGGTTTAGGGATCATAATGACGTCGGCCTTTTTCCACCTGGCTGGAAAATGCCGTAACCTTAACATCGCGTTCACGATGTTGACTAGCGCCGCTACTCCTTTCCTGGGTAGTTTTTTGAGAGCGATGTTTCCTATCTTGTCACATCCCGGAGCCTTTCTCGGTTTTAGGCTCCTAAGGATTTCCTTGACTTCCTCGGGGGTAGTCGGGCGGATGTGGTCGTCATCAGGCAGGCGGTGGATCCTACGTACTCTGCGCTCGACGTCGTCCACCCAGTCCTCGTCCTCGTCATCGAGCTCGTTCTCTATACACTGCAGTTCTAGGCTGTCGGCAAACGCCTCGGCTTTTTCCTGGTTAGTGTAGACGATCCCTCGCTCTCCGTGAATCGAGCGCATAGGCTTCCTCCGGTTTCGCAGGGCACGTTGGGTATTCCACATGCTTCTGTCCTGTGGATCGAGTGACTCAAGGTGGCGTTGCCACCCCTCCTGGCGGTGTTCTTGGAGGGCGGCTTTCACTCTTCGGCTGAGGACGTTATACTCCCTTCTGTCGGCGGGGAGCCTCGTCCTCTGAGCCCGTCTCTTGGCGCTTCTTCTGTCCCTTATCAGCTGCCTGGTGACCTCTGGTAGGTTCGCCATCGGTGCTGGGTGTCTTCTTACTTCTGTTTCTGTCGTGCTGGCCCTTATTGCTCCCAGGATTTGCTCCTCTAGGGTAATGACGGCCCTCTCAACGTCCTCCACGGTTTCTAGTCTGGGAATTTGTGCGATGTACTGCTGCAGGTGCAGCCGGTACGATTCCCAGTCCGTTCGTCGCTTCGTGAAGGTAGCGTTGTCATCACCCGCCTGTCCTCCTAGAGTTAGGAAGATCGGGTTGTGTTCGGTAGATCCCTCCGTTCTGGTAGTGATCTCCGCTTCGAAGGTCATCTCCTTTAGGATGGCTATGTCCAGTACGTCTGACCTGTGTCTGCCGTTGTCGAAGGTGGGCTGGTCCGGTCCTACCACTATCAGTTCGCCGGCGTGCTGTCCCAGGAACCGCAGCAGTTCTCGTCCTCGAGTGTTGGTTATGCCGCTGTTCCATTGCTGGGATTTGGCGTTAAAATCGCCAATTGCGACGACCTGTGTCCTGGCGGGCAGAATTGCGTCCAGATCCCCCTCGGTAAGCGTGCTGCGGGGTGGCTGGTAGCATGAAACCACTTGGACGTCGCCGTTTCGTGCTGTGGACACTACTACGGCGGTGGCATTCATGTTTTCTAGCTCAGGCAGTACCGTCGAATGGTGGGTTATGGTCTTTTTAACGAGTAGAGCCACTCCTCTTGCGGGTCGCTGAGGTATGTTTACCCAGTCCATCCTGTACGTGTGGTATCCTGGGAAGTTGATCTCCTTGGCCGGGGTCATCTTGGTTTCCTGCAGTGCCATGACGTCTATATCGTACCTGGTCAGGAGCTCTTCGACTTCAAGTCTCCTTTGTTGCAGGCCGTTTTACATTCCAGGCCGCCATCTGCAGGAATTCCGATTTAATCTGTAAAGGCATTACAGATTAGTAAAGTTTGGCATTTGAGCAAAAAATGCACTCATCGCTGAGCACATTTGTTGCATCTGTGCTAGCACCGCTGTGAGGTTTTTGGCCTCTGGCGATGCTTGTTGTTTTGAGGCAGGGACGGTGTTCTGTTCTGCCTTGCCCTGGGCTACTTTTGCATAGCTCGTGCCTGGCGCTACGCCGCCCTTCTTTGTTGAGGTCATCGTCGGCCTCTGTACCGGCCTTTGAGTGGCGCTGGCTGATTGCCTGGGGTATTTTGGACACCCCTTGTAGCGCACTTGGCCGGTTCGTCTGCCTTCTTCTTGCATTCTGTCGTCCGGTGCGCCTCGCCGCATTTCACGCATTTCGGCTGCTCGGTACACCTGGATTGTCCGTGGCCGAAACGCTGACAGCGGTGGCATTGGGATGCCGCTACCTTGTCTCTCTGTCTCTCTGTCCTTACGACTAGAGAGCAGCACCTTGTGACTTGGAGTATCTTGTCCTGGTCCTGTGGGACTAGGACAAGTACGAGGGGCACCTCCTGTTTCGTCCGTCTTGACGTCATCCGTTGCACCGCGGTGGGTGCGAAACCTTGGTCTTGGAGGTCTGCTGCCACCTCTGTACAAGTAACGCCGCTCGGGATCCCCCTGATGACCACACGTAGCTGCCGTTCCTCTGGCAGGGCGTACGTGTGGTACTCCCTTTTCTCGTTAGCGAACATCCTAGTCATCTTGCGATAATCTTCGGATGTCGCGGGCTCGATGGAGATTCCCTCCGCGGTAACTTTAGCTTTGCTAAAGTTTATGACGGTTTCGGTTAGACGACGGCTCACCGTTGTCCATGTCTCCTTGTTTCTCAGCACTACCGGGGGTATGCGCTGGCTTCTTGTTCTTGTTTGAGGGGCCTCGGTCTCCTCTTCCCTGGCGTTTTGTCGGGGGACGCTAGCCTCCTGCTGGGGGGCTCTAGATCCCGATCTGCTTCGTCTGGGTGGCTCAGACTCGGGGGGGCACTTAAGGGGCTCTTCAGCCACCTTCTTTGCCGCCTTAGGGGCCTCTTCGTCCGAGTCCGTATTGGTGGCGGGCGGGTTTTTCCTCTTCCGCGTTTGCGATTCTCCTCGAATCGCACGCAGAAGCTCTTCGTGCTGGGACTTTTGTTCCCTCTATATCAGCTCGTCGATTTTCTTCCTGAGGGTTTTGTTCTCATCTGTGAGACGTTTTATCGTCTCTTTGTCATCCCTTGGGGTTGGGATACCCCCTCGGGAGCTACCGCTCTGGGACGTTTCGTCTTCGCTGTAGTCCATGCTACCGTCCTCCACGGTAACGTCGCTGTGGATGTCCTGCAAGGGAATACCTATAATATTATGGGAAAAAGTTATGATTAATAACAGTAAAAATGATGTCTCCAAGGGAGGGAGACTTTATTCATCTTTTATAGTACACCGTCTTGAAAAAGACGTGTGTACTTCCTCTTCTTAGAGAAATGTCGACGACACTAACTGTGGGGCTGCCACTTCACTGTGCACTTTCTTGGCTCGGTGGTACGTCTGCGCTCGGTCACCTCTCGATGCACACTGTTAGAGCACCTACAATATTTCGAATATGCCAGTACTTCTGTGGGGGAGTAGCTGTGTTTTACATTTACAAGCTGAAATTCGCCCTTTTGCCTCTTCGCGATTAGAGTTATGTAAATTCTGCAAAACGTAATTATTTACTGGCACATTTACTATTGTTATTATTATTATTACTATTACTAAACTGATAGTTAATTTTAGTGTTAGTTATTCTCCCATCCTGTAGAAAAAAATTATATTTCTCCAATTTATTCTGCAGAAAGGAATTCAGAATCCAGAATTCCAAAAGGCATTGCCAAAGGCATCGTCGGAAAGACCTTCATCGGAGGATCCGTCAGATAAACCTGATGTACCGAGAGCAGTCAAAAATTGGCCCGTAGAAGATCTAAAGTTAGGACAAGTATCAGGGGTTTCAGTAAATTCAGCCTTACAACCCGTGATATTTCATCGACATGATCGAGTTTGGGATCAGTAGTAAGTACCATCATTACATAACTTTTTTAATCTTTATTTTGGGTTTTTTTTTCAAAAAATAATGAGTTTGAGATAATTACAAATATTAACACGAATACTTGGTTATTTAAATAAAAGTCTTAATTATTTAAACAAGAAAGTTAATTGGCAATGAAATCAGAACTCCCGAGGTGAATGAATGGAACTTTATTTGTTGATAATACAAAAAGATCTTTCCTGGGCCCAACTCAAATTTAAAAATTAATAAAAGTACTTAATCTAACACTGAATCAGTTTTGGTACTTGGTGTGAGAGACAAATGCCCTATCTACTAGACCACTAACCATCAACAAAATTTTACATGTTATTTAACACTACAGTGCGTATATTTTCAAAATTTAAAAACTCTAAAATAAAGGCCTATTCGAATAAACGAGGTAAGCCCTATTTTTTAATTTATGTTCTAGTTCTACCAAATTAATAGTTAATGTATTTTATTTCTTTCATTTAAATGTGCACTAACAAAAGAAAAAGTCAAGAAAAGTAGGAACTAGCAAACCGCAACCTAGTATCAATGATCATGATCCTGTTGATTCGCCAAAAACAGTGAAATATTTTTATATACCTAAGTACACACTTTCAAAATATAGGTTCCAGCAACCGTTAAAATGTTCATGTCTTTAAAGGTATTTTGACATGATTGACGGTATCTAATCGAGCAATTATCCTTATAGCATACTTCTGGAGTATAAACACTCTATTTACTTGAACACTTGTTCCCCAATTAACTATCCCATATTTTAAGTGCGAATGAAAATTTGCATAATATAATGTGCTCCTAACACTTGTGGGCTACAATGTTTTACCATACCGGGTGTTAGAAAAGTATGGGAACGGTGGAAAATCTCGAACAGTTTGCATCAAATCGAAAAATAAAAAAATACGTGTCAAATTTTTTTTAGAAAACTATCTACTGATACCAAAATGACCTCCTCACCCACCATCCTGTGGGTGGGGCGAGAGGCAACTATAAAATTTCAAATGGAAACCTCTATTTTTTATTGCGGGATCGGATTCTACGGCAAAAAATACGTAAATTTTATTCCGGACATTTTTTTCCATTCTTGCATGGCGTCGCTGTAATCGCAAAAAATGAAATGAAAACATTACTGTTTCAAGAGTAGCGTCTTGTGCCCATAAAAAACGTCCAATTCAAAAACTGAAAAACACTTATTTGTTATTTTTACGAAATCTATCCAATGACATTGGATTCGTCTCTCCCACCACTAACCCAGTGGATTGGGCGGGGCCAACTTTGAAATTTGTATTGAAAATCCCTATTTTTTATAGCGGGTTCGGATTCTACGGCCAAAAATACGTGAATTTTATATCGGGTATTTTTTCGACTCTCGCAAGGTGTCGCTGCAATCGCAAAAAATTGAGTGGAAACACGAAAGTTTTGAACGCATACTTAAAAAAATACGAAAAGTAAAACTACTGATCTCAAAGTGAATGATTTCCCGAGCTGTTTTGAGAACAGTGATTTTACACGGTCGTGCGGAAATTACAACAACTATTAACATTCTGTAAATTTATTAGCAGCTAGTAATTTTCAATTTACAATTTTTACAGGGCAATAAAAAACTCGATTTAAAAAAAACTAACAGTGGTTTTACCTCTTAATTCAGCCACTTCAGACAAGTTTTTGATCCCAGCCAGTCAAGGCAAGGAGGTAACTCAGCCATTTAAGGCAAGGTGAGGATTTCGGCCAGTTGAGGCAATTAGTTTACAGCTTAACTGCTACATCAGCAGGTTTTAATTTCAAGATTATAGCAGGTGTTCAAAATGGTGCCCATTGACTTCTTGGCATTGTCCGAGACGAACGTAAAAATTTTCAATAGCACTTCTTATCATTTGAGGTGGTATTTCTGCAAAAATGTTTATTATGCGTTGCCTCAGCTCTTCCAGATCACGAGGTTTAGTGAAATAAATCTTACCCTTCACGTAGCCCCAAACAAAATAAGCAAGTGGCGCGAGGTCGGGAGATCTTGCTGGCCATTCAATAGTTCGTCTTCGACATATCTATCGATTTTCGAAAGTACGATTCAAATAGTCCCTAACATATCCCGATAGTGTGGAGGAGCCCCATCTTGCTGGAACCAAACATTATCGAACTCATCACCAGCAATCTCTTGTATTGCGGGAACTATTTGATTTGTCAACATTTCCAGGTATTTTTCTCCATTCAAATCTCCATCTATGAAAAACGATCCTATGATTCGATCCCTGAAAACTCCTGCCCAAACACTTAATTTTTGTGGACACTGCGTGTGTGTTTCAAGCATCCAGTGAGGGTTTTCGTCACTCCAATATCTGAAATTATGGCGATTAACTTTTCCACTGAGTTCGAAAGTTGCTTCATCTGAGAAAACAATTAGAGATGACAAAAAATTTGGGTTTTGGTTATTTCTTTCCATCATTAATTCAAGTCGCCGACCAAAATCATCTTCATTTAACTCTTGGTGAAGGTGAATTTTGTAAGGATGAAATTTCAAAAGTTTCAAATTCTTATGAACTGAAAATGCATTCATATCAAGCTGTTGACTGGCTTTTCTGATTGATAACCTTCGATTTTCAACAAATGCCTGGGCCATTTCCATTTGTCGAGCTTCCGATGTTTCAGATTTTGGTCTTCCAGACTTTGGGCGATTTTTATTTATCCTTGTGTCTAGGAATCGTTTGATGGTACGGGACACAGTAAATTTCGAAATTCCCACTTGATCTACACGGAAAGTATCGTTGAATAAAATCACAACTTCATCATAGGACCTTTCTTTATCGCCCCACCCTCGCATCATTAAAAGAGAAACTCTCTCTTCCTTTGTTAAAGTAGCCATTATGCAGAAAAAAACGCGAGAACTAATGAAAAATGAAATAACTTTTCCGTACAAAAATGCGCTCCTGCCTCTACAAAAGTTGGAAGGAACTGAACGTTTTCGTAGAAATTTCACAAAACAAATACTGTTATTAAGAACACTTTTAAAAAAAACATTCATAAAAACCAAGATATCACAAATATTGTTTTGTAAACTGAATGTTTGTTTGTCAACACAAGTAGCTAGAGTTTGTAAATATTTACAAACTTATGGACGCTTAAGGTTTATTTCAATTTTGTGCGATTGCAGCGACACCTTGCGAGAATTGAAAAAAAATGCCAGATATAAAATTCACGTATTTTTGGTCGTTGAATCCGAATCCGCTATAAAAAATAGGAATTTTCACTACAAATTTCAAAGTTACCCCCGCCCCACCCACTGGGTTAGGGGACACCATGTAAGAATTGAAAAAAATGTGCGGAATAAAATTTACGTATTTTTTGCCGTAGAATCCGATCCCGCAATAAAAAATAGGGGTTTCCATTTGAAATTTTAAAGTTGCCCCTCGCCCCACCCACGGGTGGTGGGTGGGGAGGTGATTTTGGTATCAGTAGATAGTTTTCTGAAAAATTTTTGACACGTATTTTTTTATTTTTCGATTTGATGCAAACTGTTCGAGATTTTCCATCGTTCCCATACTTTTCTAACATCCGGTATAGTTTAGAGCGTAGCACCTTTTACTCGATTTAGAACATAACATATCCAGATGTGGTAACCACACTAATTATCGAAAACAATACCTAACATCTTAACTGACTCAGTACAAGTAAATTCAAGTTCTTCATTCTCAAAAGGACAAAGTTTCATCAAATTGAGTTTGTTTTATCTCCATTTAACTGCAAACATTTTTTTCTGACTACAGAATTATAGTCTGATATACATGTTCGGCTGCACTTTTAAGAGTGTCTAAATCATTTTCTAATACATTGGTATCATCGGCATAACATACAGTATGAGTTGTTGGGTAGTTGCTGTTTAAGAAATTAATTATGTCATTGACAAAAAGTATAAGTAGCAAAGGTCCTAGAATCGACCCTTGCGTTACACCCTGTTTAATATCATAGTTAGTACTTATAATATTCTTTAAAAACTTGGGTTCTTCCTTTTACATTCGATGTTAGGACGTGAGAAATCTGCAAATAAGCCTAAAACTCGTTATTTATTATCTAATGCATCAACAATTCAGTACTTTTGGTTTTTATGAAACCGTGTTTATGTATACAAAATTTGAACAAAATCGATCCAGTGGTGGGCTCTAGGTGCGACCAGAGACACCAAGCACTCGTGTTTTAAAAACCATTTTTTTGGCTTGAGGGGACCTGAAAACGTGTAAATTCACCAAAGATTCAAAATCGACTTTTTACGCCATCACTTAACTTTGCCACATACCACGTATATGGAAAAGTAAGTTCGTGATGGCAAAAAATTCAAATATTTTGCAAACATGTATTTGATCAGACTTATAAATCAAAGAGGAGAAAACCTAGAAACCAATATTCTTACGATGATTTATTGGAGTTAAAAATTTTACCATATTTACCAGTTAACTCAAAAAGTTTAAATAACATCGCCCTCCTGTGACTAACATTGTGTTTTTTAGCACATTTAATGAAACATATCACTATCAGCTAGCTCACCTGGGACCAATCAAAGAACACACTGTCCTTACATTAGATCCACAAAATGGTAAGGTACTTGGAAAATGGGGAGCAGATCTCTTTTACATGCCTCATGGCTTAACAGTTGATAGACATGACAATTTATGGGTGACCGATGTTGCCCTTCACCAAGCATTTAAGGTAAGCATCAAATATTGTTTTTGCATGCTATAAAATGTAAGTTATTTCGGATTATCTCTAATTACTGTCTTCCATATAACGTTCAACGTAATTTCATAGTACCCACCGTTTAACTTTATTAAACTAAAATTTATTGCAACATTCAATGATTAATCGTTAATTTCTAAGAAAGATTTGGATAATGAATATCAGGAATTAGGCAGAAACGTGTATGATATGATACTGTTTTGAATTAGGCGATGCATAAACAATATAAATTAATTTAACTCGCAATAAGATCAAGTAGTAATAACCTCTTGGCAAGGATAATGACCCAGATTTATCTAAATTATTCAATTCTGTAGATTATTTTATTAACTGAGGCGAAGAAAAAGAAAGCATGTGTCGAAACTACTAATTGAATTTCATATTAATATAAATTGATGTACAGTGGGTACAATAAGACGGGGTACTTTGATTTTTCTATTTTCATTCTGATTTACTACTATTTATTTAGGTTTTCATTTATTGGTTACATGAGAGGATACGTTTTTTTTATACATTTTATTTAACGTCGGCCTATTTCCGCTACTGAGGCCTAACACAGGATCTTTTACTTGCCTAACATTTAATAGACAAGGAACCGACGGCTTTACATCCCCTCCGAAGGATGGTATATCTCCTATACAACCCTCGCCTAAGGTTGTATAGCTTCCGCGCATACACTGATATACAAGCCGCTGGAAGATGCGTGAGGCGAGAACGCGGTTTCCGTTGGAATGGTCCCCCATCCAAGTACTAACTGCGCCTGTCGTTGCTTTACAACGCATACCGAAGTATGTACATAGTAAAGACGCACCTACGCTCGCCCCCGAGAGGATACGTTTTATGTTAAAAAATTCAATTAGTACAATTTTGATAAGTCATCAGGTGAAAATGGAAATATTTTAACATCTAAACCTTAACCAACAGTGGTTTAACTATGGAAATAATAGTATGTAAAAAAAAAAATAAACTTTGTACTAAAAGCTAATAATGTTAGTTTTATTTTCTTGTAAATTCAGTTGAGGTATTTTTTGCTAAATTACCTATTGGTTTTGAAGAAAAGTTGCAACTGAGCTATTGTTTTTAAAGTTTTTAATATAAGAGTCTACTCACCTCAACCCTTTACATAAAATGAAGCGAAGAATTTCACGTAATATTAAAACTTTCCAATTTCTTCACATTCTCACGTCTTCCAGCGGCTCGTATATCAGCGTATGTGAGAAAGCTGTGCAATCTTAGGCGGATTGTGCAGTGGATATACCATCCTTCGGGGGGATGGAAAGCCGTCGTCGGTCCTTTGTCCATTAAATGTTCTTCGAAAGAGAAAGAAATGACCGCCAGTCGCCTCTTCACAATAAACAAGACGATCATTTTGAATTCTCGGATCACATTCTGTATGATCTCGGGGCTTATTCTGTGAGTTTCTTTGGATATCCTATTTTGTAAATCTGTAACTTTGTCTAGTTCATTAACAAACACTTTGATCTTAAATAGGCCATTAAAAATTAGTCAAGGGGGGTTAAATCTGGAGGTCAAGGTGGCCTTTAACAATTTTGTTTTAAAAAACTTTAAAAACAACAACAGGCCAGTTTTATGATTCTGTTGACGCCCAGTATAAAAAGCCATAAGTCTAAAATAAATATAGCCCAATAATAATACGTTTTGTTCGGGCCCATTAATAAATGAAGTCTAACTGATAACTTTTCCACTACTTACTGTACACATGAGTACAATTCATAGTACAATTATAATGTCTTATACATTTTAACACATTTTAATTATTAATTTATTTTCCAGTTTAAACCTGGGGAATTAGAACCAACCCTTACGTTTGGTTACAAATTTATCCCCGGTAGGGATACTTCACATCTATGTATGCCCACATCGATAGCCGTTGCGACCACAGGGGAAATTTTTATTGCCGATGGCTACTGTAATAGCAGAATTCTCAAATATAACGCTGCTGGAGGTCTTCTTCAAGTTATTCCAAATCCACCAGGTACGAAAGTGAAATTGTAAATATTAGAAACATATCTTTGCATTACATAAAATACTAATGTTTGCAGTATTTTATGACACTTTATTGTTGGATCGTACAATACTATGTTAGTTATGAGCATGTAAAAGCATGGATAAAAAACATATTTACGACGTTCACACTCTTATCGATTTAAACATTATTTTATGTTTTCTCGCTGTCATAATAGAACAATTCACATTTTGCTCAGTACAAAAAACTGTTTTTTTTATAAAAAAAAGAAACGGCATGTTATTAATGAAAATGCCATTAAATGCTTAGTTACTTGTAAAAACGAAATCATTTGGGGAAGTAAGTGGCCAGAACTATACGTCAGTGGAGAATTCTCATTGTATACATGAGACGCGTATTTTTATACATTGGGGGTAGGGTGAAAAATAACACCACCATTGTGATTCCCGCCCTCGAAAACCCGTGAGTGATTTCGGCGATACGAGTATTACCAGCATTCAACCCCCGGGGTTGCTTAGGACAACTGTGGTTGAGTAATGGTTAGCTTCCCTGATATTCCCATAAAAACTCCGGTTCGATGAATTCACACATGCCTAGGACCGATAGCATGGAGGAAGGGGTGGTTTTTATACGTAGGGGGTAGCTTCGGGAGGGTATAGAGTGAAAAAATACCACCATCGTGATTACCGCCCTCGAAAACCCCTGAAAAGCCCGTTTTCCCGTTTTTCGGGGATTACGGTTTTGTGAGCAGGATAGTTTCAACCCCCGAGGGCTGCTTAGGTCAACTTGTTGAGTCCGTTTTTATTTCTTGGGTACTCTAATGTAAATTAACAAAATTTATAATTATTCCCCAAAAACCCAATCCGAGGATCCCTCGCAAATCTAAGACCGAAAAGCCGAAAATTGGGGTGGTTTTTCCTTCATAGGGGTAGTATGCAAGGCTTTTAGAACTCGAAATCATCACCATCGTTTTTCCCACCCTCGAAAACAGGAGAGAAAATGTATTACAAAAGATCCTACAAACTTCTGATGTTCGGGACCTCATTAAATAAACTATAACACGGAAAACTCAGTTGTATAAAATATTGAAATGCCTACTTGAAGCAAACATGAAACTTGACATCCTAAATCAAATTAATCGGTAAACTATCCATACCCATTTTAATGCTGAATATACATTGGTAGATGTACCAAATCTGGATTGTCTAACTCAATACGGCGAATGCGCCAGTGTTATAGTAATTCAGACCATGCTTTCTCCCTTACTTAAACAGTGTACTATCTTTTGTATATTGTAGGTTGTTTCAGAGGTCGTTGGCACTGAGTAGCCTTACTTTACTTCGACCTAAAGGTCTTTTGTGAATCACCCTACAACTAGTTATTGTCCAGGACTCCAAGACATTTGCAAAGCTTGTGATTTTTCTGGGGGCCAGTTTTCCTATGTTATCAGGCGTTAATTCCCTCCTGTCAAGGTACTTTAGCCTAGTGCGGATTAATACCTTGCATTCACAAAGTATATGTCCCCAGTTTCAGTTGCAGAATCGCAGTAACTGCATTTATCGTCTACTGCCTTGCCCATATTCTTGAGATGATATCTCAAGAGGCAGTGACCAGTTAGAAGGCCTGTTATTAGCCTTAGTTTGGACTTTTCAAGTTCGAGAATCCTTGTGGCATTCTTTACCGAATAGATCCTAACTTTTTCTCTCGTCTTTGGCCTGGAGTATTCCTCCAGTAGGATTTCTTAAATTCTTTTTCTTATTTTTGGATCTCCTCCATTATGTGTCCCTTCGCCAAACCACAAAATGGTTCAAGTCCAATGAATTGTGCTTCAGCTTCTTTTTTTGCAAGACTGTCAGCAAGTTCGTTACCTTGTAAGTACTCCCTCATGCCCTGGCACCCAACCTTGTTGTTAGCCAGTTGCTTCAGGGATTGTCTACATTCCCACGCAATTTTAGACTAGAAGGTATAGGACCTTAGAGATTTTAATGCTACCTGACTATCTGATAGTATATAGATCTTTGCCTTTCGAATGCCTTTATTTAGGCATTCCTGGGCACACAGATCTATAGCGTATATTTCTGCCTAGAAGATGGTTGAGGTGTTACCGAGGGCTCTGAATAACGTACATTTAAGGCCTGCTACGCCCACTCCTACCCCTTCAGCCATCTTAGACTCATCTGTATACCAAATGATTGCCTCTTGCTCCAATCGTAGTGCCTTCATCTTGCTCGCCTGACAGCATTCAATCAGCACGTCAAACCGACAATCAAAGTCTTTTGTTTGATTGGAATTCAGACAGTGGGTTTGGTCATGCACTCAAAATAGATTAGCTCCAAAATCTTTAAGTGACCAACCAGATCATCTGGTTTAAATTTAAGTGCCTGGTGCAGTCTTAAGGCATAAGTGCTGCCTCCTTCCTCACATGCAAGTGCAAAGGAAGTATGTCAAGCATTGCCTCCATAGCTGATGTGTGACCTGTGTCCCTAAATATGCAAGGCGTTGCAGTTTTTGCAACTTTCCTCTGTTGGTCACCATACACTTGATGTGTAGGTCACCATAGGTCTGACACTACAGGCAGGTTTTTCGGCTTCAGGCCCCAAGTCTTACCAAACAGCCTACACTACGTCCAAATAGCCGCAGTTGCTTTAGTAAGTGTTCTTTCCAGATGTGACTTCCACGTAAATTTTTGATCTAAGATTGCTCCTAGATACCTCATTGGAAAAGTTTAGGATCGTTCCATTCAGCAGAGGAGTTCTAAGATTAAGATTTCTTCCTTTGGTGAATGGAACAATAAATGTTTTGCTCGGATTGACATTGAGCCCATCTGACGAGCACCAGTTGGATATTATGTTTAAGGCAATTTGCATAAGGTTTGAGACCAATAAGCTTATGTCTGCCTCTCACAGTCATCACCAAGTCATCTGCATAACCCTGGACGTTGAAGCCCGAATTACTCAATTTATAGAGGAGATCATCGACCACCATTGACCGCAGTAACGGCGATAGGATTCCACCTTGTGGACAGCCCCGTAGCCGACTCTTCACCCACAGTTGTGGTAATTATTTTGCTTCTGATCATGGATTGTATCCATTTAATTGTAGGGGACTGTATTCCCCCTTCTTCCACGGCTCTTTGTATGCATTCATAGGTGTTGTCAAAAGCACCCTCCATGTTTACAAAAGCACACATAGCCGCTTCTTTAGCTGTAAATGTCTTTTCAATGCCTTGAACAAGGCAATGTAGAGCATTTATTGTGTACAGTGTACCATCTTTATTTATAGTGAAAAGTATTTCTATAAAATGCATATTAGTAGGGTATCGATGTTTATTAAAAATAGTCACTAAAATTTCCCCCCACAGAACTGGGTACTAACGTTATTTTTTCAAGTCCTATATTTTCTTCGTTAGTTTTGGAGAGCTAACATACGAATATAGGGATATTACTTCTTTTTTTTATACATTTATTTAACGTCGGCCTATTTCCGCTACTGAGGCCTAACACCGACGCCTGTAGACGAGCTACCCCCAACCAGGAATTTTGCCGAACCTCTTCCCTTAAGAAGAGTAGGGATCTTTTACTTGCCTAACATTTAATAGACAAGGCACCGACGGCTTTACATCCCCTCTGAAGGATGGTATATCTCCTATACAACCGTCGTCTAAGGTTGTATAGCTTCCGCGCATACACTGATATACAAGCCGCTGGAAGATGTGTGAGGCGAGAACGCGGTTTCCGTTCGAATGGCCACCCATCCAAGTACTAACTGCGCCTGTCGTTGCTTTACATCGCATACCGAAGTATGTACATAGTAAAGACGCACCTACGCTCGCCCCTTCATACTTCTTATTATAAGTAATTTGCAAAACTACTATTTGCAAAACTACTATTTGCAAAACTACTACAGAACTCTGTGACAGCTATAATATTACAGTGTTTCCTTCATAAATATTTCTTATAAAATTAGTCATATTTCTTTAAAAATGCTAAATATTCAAATATAAATAAAATAAGATGTCCTAATACACACAAATCGTAACAACGCAAAACATCTTTCGTGAAAACTGTTGTACATGTCCCTGGTATTATTTCCTGACAAGTATATCGTCCTGCGAGTTTTCCATATTGGGGAGTCCCTTAGCATAAACCCATTTTGAAGGCAAACGGTGTATAAATGAAGTTGAGATACACTGTGTAACAAATTGCTGTCAAATATAACCATAAAATGTTCATTATAATCTAGAA